>OX352761.1:121152720-122352720 GCA_947095585.1 Nephrocerus scutellatus
TAAGTCACTAGGTATGATGTGTTAATTTTTCAACAACAATTGTATACCGCACAGAAAGAGGAAGAAGATTCATGATCCATGGCCTTAGTGGATTCTTGTTTCTTGTTTTCTAACAAGCGGTCACAAAAGGACGTCTCTATTGTGTACAAGAAAGGAAGATCATAGGCGAAGGTTAACTTTGGGAGTTTAAGAATATACCACGAAGAGAGAAAGAGATTTTGCTGATATTAGAGCCAATAAACAAACACTCCATCCGAATGATTTATGAATTTAATTATTCTTTTATGGTTGCCCTGGTATTGTTATGTGCCGTTAGTGAAGTGCATGGTGGATCGAGTACATGAAATGAAGGTGTAAAAGAATATATAAAGGAATATGTAAAGGAATATATAAGCAAAGATTGAGTTGTCAGATAACTCCTAAGTCATGAAGCCATATTCACACCATAGGTTCGTTTGTGTCTCCGATAAGTTTATCTCGTTTTTAAGCCCGATAGGTGGCGCTGGAGTCGAGATGTCATCACGCCTGAGCGACTAAACGTATCGAAGCCATACTCACACCATATGTTTTTTTGGTACTCCGATATGGTCATGTTTTTTTTGAGCCAGTAGATGGCGTTGGATTAGAGATATTGACGAAAAAGTGGTTTGGGGAGTTGGTGGATAAAGTTGTTATAGCATATTAAAGCCATATTCACACGGTATGTTCGATTAATGCTTCTGAATGTTTGTCTATTTTTAATCCCGGTAGGTGGGGCTGTAGTCGAGATATTTTTGAAAATGTCATTCTGCATATATGTCTAATCTCATCACGTCCAAGCCACTAAACGTATCGAAGCCATATTTACACAAGAAGTTCGTTTGATGCTCTGATATGTTTATGTTTATTTTGGATCCGGTAGGTGTCACCGGAATCAAGATGTCAGTATCATCATCATATAGGCTCTACAACCGGTGTCCGGTCCTAGGCTCCGGCAAAAATCTCTCCACCGGTCCCGATTTCGAGCCGGTTATAATCATAAAATCCCTATGTTATTATTTTAAAAATCAGCTCATCGATCCAAACGGTGTCAAAGGCTTTTTCGAGATCCGCTAGACAAGCTGCCGTATTCCTCCTATCATTCAGATGCCAGTTGACATATCTGAAATCAATTTGGTCACATCAGCGTGAACTGTCGAATGGTTTTATTTGAACCCGAATTGATTGGCGGTAAGATCTCTTTTTCGTCGCAAACTTTTCCAATATTAAGCAAGAGATTAATTGGCCTGTAATTCGTCGGATCAGAAGGATCTTTCTTTTTTCGTTGTGTGAATCATAGTGCCAAACAGCTCAAGTGATTATAGCTAAAGAAAAAACCACCACTTAATGCTTCGCGAAAGATTTAAAGCTTACAATTCATGAAAGACCACATGACCTCTGGGATGTGCAACAAGAAGCAAGTTCGAATAACTGGGGAAAAGTAGTCTTTTCTGACGAAAAAAGTTCAATTTAGATAGAATTGTTAGCGTTAAATCTTTGGCGAAGCATTAGGTGGTGGTTTTTTCTTCAGCTTTAATCGCTTGAGGTTTTTGGAACTACGATTTAAGCGACAACTGTAGATTGCTTTCAGTAACACCAGCTGCTTCTATGATTATAGCTAAATTTTAGGCTAGTCTGACAATTTTTTGTTTTTCCGTTGCTATAAAGGCCGTGGAAACATTTCCTTTGTCATTTTCTCCGTACATTTTTGGATTCTTTATCGTGATCATTCCGATTGATCTTACAAGAGATATCACGCTTAGACAAGTCTTCCGATACCAGTAAATCTCTATATCTGCCATCTCTGACAATGTCAAACTATTTTTTACCCATTCTTTAAAAAAATAAGGCCCTTTCTTTTTTACAAAATTAACTTTGTATACAAAAATATGAACCACTTCACAAACAACGATTGTACTTTGACTCCTTCTAATCTTATGAACCAATTTAAATGCATGCCTATTCTGACTCATTCAGTTAAAGTCTCATAAAACTACGGTTAGCTTTTTCTGTCAACATTTTGGAATTCACCATTGAATTCAACATGAAACACAGTTTCTTTCACCATTTTCTATTTTTTTTTCTCACTGCCATATAACGAGAGAGAGAGATCATTTTTACTTCTCAAAATTGCATGGTTCTATTCTAGTAAACCGCAGTGTATTTATGCCAAAAGACATTACATCAATTAACAACACTCGAAATTACGATTTACTAGGGGCCCGTTTATTTGTATAACGGACTGCAGCCACTTGTAAGTACATAATAACTTAATTGTTCATTTTTTAGTTTTATGGAAAGTTATAATAATTGTAAACGCAATATTTTAGTAACAATTTCAAAAAGGTTTAAAAAATCTTGCGGTGTATCAAAAAGTTGGAACAATAGGAGAATTGCCTGATTATCGGGAATGATTTAAAACTTTAAACCACTCTCCTGAAAATATGTAAAACAAGCTTAAGTCGTTATGGCTTGTGACCACAGATTATGTACCATAGTTGAGATTTTAGTCTTCTGTACTTTACACCCAAATGCGATAAATTAATGAAATGAAGTGAAATGGTGCAACTTGTCATAAGTCATTCTCATTTTCTTTGGGTAGAAAGCTGCAATTATTTAACTCTTAAGCTGTTATTAAAACATAAGAAGCATCAATGCAGTTAAAAGCGAAGAACAAACACAAAATGTTAATAAATCAATATAATTACCCATTTGGACATTTCGTTCTGAAAGATGATTGGCCAAATGCACTTACATTTCATGGTGCACCTGTAGGATCGGTTTTTGAGCACAAACTGCACAGAATAATTCCGACCGATTATGTATTATACCTTCCACAGCTTTAACAAACATCCTGCTACATTATTTTATTGCAAAACTATTTGCTTTATGACTTTTTAATGAATGTGTTCTTGTAATTCAGTTGCCAAGATTGTGCAACAAATCATTGTCCAGCGCTGCTCCATCATCATGCGAGCACCGATAGGCTATAATTTAATGTTCAAGCGCGTGTGTTCCTAGGCGAACAGGCTCGATGAACGATGAGTCTAAAGATCAGATAGGCTGCCTGGTTGGTGGATAATCGTTTAACAAAACACTAATCGATGGTTTTATCCTTTATCGATGATTTGTGGTCACGTCAGCAGCAAGCTAACAAAACCGATAGTCACAATGCTATAGCGAGAGATTATGTGTGTGCTCGTTCTCGGTTTAGCCTGCCAGTTGGACCGAAAGCGTAGAGGTTTCAATAGATAATAGTCATGTATTGGATGTTTTTTTTAAGCCCGATAGAATTGAAAATGTAGAAAATAGCACACAAAATTCATTTTTAATCAAATTAATTTGATTCATTTAAAAGACCAATACATGGCAATAATACTTGGAAATGACTTCGGGCATATGTCTACCGAAATTGTCCTTGACGAAGTGCAATGTGGACATCCAATCTTGGGCCACTTTTCGAGCACTGCTAGCCGTATATCACAAAAAACAGAAACAATGTTGGACTTCAAGGCGCCAATTGTTGCTGATTGATCAGCATATCCCAGTGACTTCACGTGGGCCCACAGGAAATAATCGAGACGTGTGAAATCACACGACCATGGAGGCAAATTCACAGATTCATTTCTCGAAATTAATTTCATTTTCCATTTCTCGAAATTAATTTCTCGCCAAATTTTATTTCAATAAGTCTTGTCCTGATCAACATCATACATATTTTCAAACAAAAGATCATTGATCTTCAGTGCGCCAAAACCACTATGTCTTCCTCTTCTTTCTTTCCTTTACTCCGAGAGGGAGCATAGGGCTTCTACAAACGCCCGCCAACGAACTCGATATAACGCCTGAGGTTTCAAGAGTCGCCACTCGGTCCCCTGGGATCTTGCCTCCTCTTCTATTGTCTTTTTCCATGTCTTGCTAGGATGGCCAACTCGACGGCTTCCTTGTGGGTACCAGTCGAGCGCTAGTTTCGTAATGTCGTCCACTGGCTTTCTCAAAGTATGGCCAATCCAGCACCATTTTCGTCGTCTGATGGTGATCGCGATTGCTTCCTGCTGTGCTACTCTCCGCAAGTCTTGATTGGTGGCGCTGGAGTCGAGAATTTTATGAAAATTTGTGGTTGGATATGGTTCACATTCACTCCATATGTTCGTTTGGTGCTCCGATGAAAAATTGTGAAATGGTTAGGTAGTAGAAAAAAGATTCCGTAATTTTGGACGGGTACTAATTAGTACTCGCGTTCGAAATGCGGAAAGCTCCATATACTCCGTATCCCCAGTTACTCAAACACGATTGTTTGCTGAGGAATCGAAGAATTTTCTCCAATTTTGGTTCGCTTTCTCACTTCACTGAGTTGAGAGATAGCGGAGGATGTTGTTCGACTGAATGCAATCCTTTTCACATAGGAGAAAAAGAAAATCTCGGAGCCCTCAGCTATCTCGAACACGCCTAATGTCAAACAGCGATTGTAGTATGACAGCTCGTTTGACAGTTAACCCTTCTGCAGAAAAATGCCTGACCCTATTGACTTCAGCGTATGTAAGCAATTTAAAAGAAACCAATTTAAAATCGAACCATAATATGACCTGTCTTCAGATCACTCCGCCTGCATAATCAATATCCTGACTGATTCAAGTCATACCAAATCTTATAAAAGAATTACTACCTGACATATCAACTGGCTATCCTTTAGAAAGAACATAAGCTCTCATATTAATATTAATATTCCGTTAAGTAATATCAGAGACATCGATCATGCAGTGGAAACTTTTACGCAACTATTGATTCAGGCTTCTAAATCCTCAACTCCAATGCCAAGGTAGTCAAACACGAGTGACACATTGAGGTTCGAAAAGGAAACTAAGAAGAGAAAGGCAGGGCAGGGATCACCTAATCTTAAAGTAAAATTTTCAGAATGCACAAAGAAGTTGCAAAGACTTTTCAAGCTCAATAAAGAGAAGTCCTTCCAAGACTATGTTAAAAACCTATCACCATATATGAGTTCAGACTACTGGCTGTGGAAAGCTGCTAAGAACCTAAAATGACCAACTAGCACCCATTCGCTTGGCAAACGTTGACTGGGCTAAAAGTGACGCTGAGAAAAGTGAATGCATTCGCAAACCTTCTATAAAATGTGTTTATGCCAAACCAGCCCTTAGTAAATCATCAAAAACGTAAGGTTCCTAATGCCCCCGCTTTTCAACCGATTCCTTTTAAGATGATAGACTTGTACTCCGCCGTAAAAAATAATTTAAACCCAAACAAACGCCCAGTAACGACAGAATTACAGGTAAAATGGTTAAGGAGTTGCGCCAAATTGAAGTCAGATATCTTTATAATGGAATGCTACGCACTGGCTATTTTTAAAAAATGTGGCAACTTTCCCAAATTATAATGGTACCCAAACCTGGTAAGGACCGAACACCGATTAGTTTATTTTCACAAGCTCATAGACGAAAGTGACTGTTTCATACACTACCTATAACCCAGCTTCGAAAGTAGCCTATACACACTCTAATGATTTAACATATTAACTACTTTTGTTATTTACTGCAGTCAAAGCGTACAACATTGCCAGAGTAATTTCGCATTTGCGCATAGCCGGATTAGCAGAAAAATCGGTTTTGGTCGTGTGAAAAATAGCGTACATTACTCGCAGAAAAGTGCTCACCACTCCACTTTCCTCGCTCGTTATGTAATATACTATATCAATTCTATCGAACCTATTCGAAAAGTTGTTAATATAAAAAATCCAAACACTTACAGAGAGTTCCAATATTATACCCGGAAATCAATTTGGATTTAGGAAAGAAAATGGATCCCGCAAAAAATCTATCCACCAGTCCCGATTTCGAGCCGATGTCATCCGGTTGGCATCCCTTAACTCTAGGCGTCCTGGTCTACGCCATCCTTCCAGCGTAGGCTTGGCCGACCTCGCTTTCGTGTTCAATAAATCCTACCGCAAAGGACTTTCCGAGCAGGATCCTCTTCGCTCATGCGAGCTAGGTGTCCTGCACACCGGAGCCTACCGAGCTTAATTCTCTTCACGATGTCGACATCGCGGTGACGCTCTTAGATCTCATCATTATAGAGTCTCCGGAATAGTCCTTCCTCACATACAGTGCCAACAATTCTCCGTAAGACTTTTCTCTCGAACGCGGCGAAGAGGTCAGAATGCTTTTTGCTAAGCACCCAAGTCTCGGATCCATATATAAGTACTGGTATGACCATTGTCTTATACATAGATATAGATGTTGAATGGGGTTGATAGTGATCCGGATATTTTTACTTGGCTTATAACATTGGTCATGGTCAACCTACATAGTCTTGTCAGTTTACTTCGTATGCCGAATTATCTCATGGCTTTGTAAGGTTCTCCTCTGGCTATGCTATCATTGGCGGCTTTAAAGTCTATAACAAGATGGTATAGTGAGTTTTGAAACTCTAGACATTTTTCCATCACCTGCCTAAGGGTGTTAATCTGATCAGTTGTTGATTTGCCTGGGATGAAGCCACACTGGTATATACCAATGATGACTTTAGCGTATGGGGCTATCCTGTCTTGAAGGATAGAGGAGAAAATCTTGCGGTACTCAACAACTTTATACCACGATAACTGCTGCGTGTTGTAATACCTCCTTTCTTATGTATGGGGTAGATGATACCTCATCGCCAGTCTTCTGGCATCGCTTCTTCATCCCATACTTGCACTTTTATTTCATGAATTGCTTGATGTATTGCGGGACCTCCTGACCTTATCAGCTACGCTGGGATACCATCTGATCTTATTCTTTTTAAGCCGTTTTATCGCTCTGCTAGCTTCGTCTTTGTGGCTTGGCTTGGTGGCGGCAGCATAGTGTGGACTTCGGTCATTGATGGAGGCTCCGATTCCTCAGTTAGCTGGCCATTTAGTAACTCATAAATCTGCTCTTCCCATCGCTCTAAGATGACTTTGAGATCGGCGATCAAATTACCATCTTTGTCTTTGCAGTATGTGCAATGCGGTGTATATTGCGTCATGCCGCGGACTCTTTGGTAGAACTTCCGTGCTTTGTGCGGTCCTTGCTCTCTGTACTGTTCTAGTTCACGGACGAGATTATTTTCCCAGCCAAAAAAAAATACGGCTTAATCGCTCCGTGAACGCCACACCACTCAGTGGCTTTGTGTGGAAGTTATGGCTCTTGGTGCATCACAAGCCGATTTTCAGTGCACCGGAAACGAAGATTTTGATATTGACGTAACCGCTTAAGTATAGAATAGAATACTTTATTATTTCTTCATTTTTCTTCAAATTCTCAATATTAATTTCACGCGCGACTGACGGTCAGCAGGCATTAACTGATGCACTGTTTGTACTTTGTACGGGAACATGTGTAAGTCTTTCACTAAAATTCGCTGTAGGGTACGTCTGGTGATGGCCAATTGCGTGGCCCGTCGTCTGGTTGATGTTTCTTCGTTCTCAGCTACATTGGCAGCCACAGCCGCGATATTCTCGGCCGAGCGACCAGTCCGTTGGCGGCCACGCCCTGCATGGTCTACTGTGTTTCAAGTCTATTCAAGTCGAGTAGCTTAGCGCCGGATTGTTTGCCCAGTTGTCGCGACACCATTAGGAAATCGTCGAAATTCATAACATCTTCCGATAGGGTGATTAATTTTGCGCCACCTTATATAAATAGCCCCAGCATTTTCGTTAAATAAAGCACGATTAGTTTCACAGTCAAAAATACAAACATTTACTTTATAAAGCAAAAGAAAACGTTATTTTAAAAGAATTTATACAATTATTTAATTTTCTTGGATTTGTTTTCTAAAATTTATTTTGCATGCTTGCATTAAAGCATTCGTAAAATAATGAGCCATTATAAAAAAAAGTAAACAGTACATACTTAAAAACACATTTCCCGACATGTGATTGTGATTTTTGCTACAACAAACTTCAACAATTACATTACAACTCAACAATAATGGGTTAGTTACCGTTGGATCGGTACTAACATTCCATTAGTTCTTGTGTTTGTGTTCTCAATACAAAATCTATGGAACAAAATTGTTCAATTGAAACATTTCTTTGCCTATGAACAAACATTATATTAAAATCGCTAAAATTATAAAATAAACAAATGATAACAGATGAAATAATTATTAATTAATACTAGGATGTGTGGCGTGGGGAGAGACAACAAATCTTTCGATATTGGAAGTCGAGTTGGTCAATGATTGAGGATTGGCCTTTTCAATCGTCCAAAGCGAAATTGGACAACTTGAGATGTTGCATATTATTGCGAGCCTCAAAATACATCGTGTCAGTTGGATTTTCCGGTGCTGGAACGAATGGTGGCGTTGCATTTAATAAATTTGCCCAATCGATCGATTTAAAGAATGGCATCCGCTGTACTTCCTTTGCTGCCGGCCTTGAAATTGGATCCATTGTTAACAACAGCTCTACAGCTTCTATTGCTTCAGCTGACAGAGCCTCATCATCTTGTGGCCATTCAATATCTGCAGGAATTAATGAAAAATAAATATATAAATAAATAAATGCCCCCTTGTACTCACTCTTATTCAGAATGTTGTCAAAAACTTTTTGTGGTGTTTCATCATTGAACGGTGGAATACCAGTCATAAACTCATAAAGGCACACACCAAGAGCCCACCAATCAACGGCTTTTCCATGTCCTTGCCTAATATGAAAATTTTATTAAAATAAATATAAAAAAAAACCGTTCCAACTGTCCGACTGTACTCACATTAATAGCAATTCCGGCGCTAAATAATCGGGCGTTCCTAGAATACGCTCATCTGATGCTCTGACGCCGCGACGAACCGATTTTGGCGTCCGAAACGGTGTATTGATTTTCTTCGGTGTCTTCAGTACATTGTTGTTGCCCAAATTGATCGGTGACATTGTTGGATCTTCGACTATTTTCATGTATTGCACTCCGGATTTGTCGGTGCCGATTTTCTCGGGTAATTTCCTCTCGACAGATAGTGGCAATGAGAAACGCGTACTCTTCAGTTTGCCCAACAAACCGGACTCACGTCGTGGTTGTTTTTGCGATGACACCGGCGTCGAGAAGACAACATTAGCCACATTCTCACTGAGTGGCATTTCATCGTCAGACAACGAACGAATTTTCAACACACCACGAATAGGCGATCTAGGCTTTCGTTTCTTGGGTGTGCTGCTGCCAATATCCAAAATTTCAATTTCCTGTGTTAGTCCAGTGCTGCCACAACTGGCGTCCACATCGTAACCGGATGCATTTTCACAACGATTAATAAGATTCATTTTTCGTTTAATGCCTCTGCAATAATGGGGGAATTTAGTCAGAAAAAACCATGAACTAACTAACTGCTGCTAAGTTAAACCTTAAAAACTCTGGCCGCTTGAAACTTCTGGAAATATTTCGAAATGGCGACAGCATTCGAGTAACGCTGGTCTCATTCATATGGCTTACATTATAACTAACATTAATTAATTATTGTACATTATTATCGATCGATCATATGCGAAGGAAGAAAACATTTACCTTCTCGAATATTCCGAACAGCTGATATCATCCTTGGAATTGCACAGATTCTCGACTTTACCAATCGAAGATATCTCGCTATTTGCATTCGAATTCGAGCAATCACTCTTCCGACTGGACACACCGGAATCTTCTTGCCCCTTGGAGGTCCGCAAATGATGCTTACATATCCATAAAAAGAATGATATTAAGAATATAGATACGAAGTAATAAATTTTCCTCTCACCATTGAAAACTCAAATGAGTTCTCATCTTTATTGCCATGTTTTGTAAGATTTTTATTGTAAACATACTCAGAGCCCAAGACCTTTCCATTGTCCAATTTACAACCCTGTGAATGAGATTTGATAGAATCAACTAGCCTGGCAGAAAAATCACTTACATTGCAAGACATCTTCGAATCAGAACCATATTGATTATTGTTCATCGCGAATTCTACTCTGCGATTAGTAGTCTTCGTTGTCTGCATATCGCTTGGGGAATTTTTACTACTTTCTCCCGATGTACATGTATGGTACGATGACGATGAACTGTCCGTCTAAATGGTAAACAAAAACCAACGTAGAATTATTGACATACGAAGCCCCCGAACACGTCAAATAGCAGACTCACTCCATCAGCTCGATTGCAGATCTAGGACTGCAAGCAACCGTACTGAGGCAATCACTAATGCCTATCACACAAGCTATCCCGCAGATAACGCCAGAGACACGAGACATGTTTCCTGGTGGAATCATGATCTCGAGGCCAAGAACAAAGAAGTTCGGAAACTCTTTAACAAATAATTGGACGGCCTATGGAACTTCTCTAACCAAATATAACGATGCACTAGGTAACAGCAAAAGAAACAGCCGAAGAGAGTTCTGTGAAAGCATTGCAAACTTCCAACAGCATGTCGACTACACTCTCTCCCCCGACTACAAAAATCCACTTCTCAAACACTTCGTCTAATATCCCTTTTCTTGATCCGCTTCTGCCTCCCCCTGTAAAACTAACTCAACCAACCATCGACACCACTGAATGTCTGGTTTTGGGGGAGGCTGTGGATGGAGTGTGAGGTTGTGGAGCTGTCTGTTGTGTTTGGTTTGATCAGCATGGGGCCAAGAAGTTGGCGGTCCATTGACGACAGTTATTAAGTCAAGAGCATGTTCTAAGATGGCACCAGTTCTCACAGCTATTGCATTTGACGGAAGAGGCATAGCCGTGTATGCGGCTTTGGCACACTGAACCAGATCAACCCTGGCACAACTTAGATCAGAATGCTCTTTTCTGAATAGCTACATACACCGCTTAGGTGACAGCATCATCGATCAATGCCCGGACTGTGGTGCATCATCACATAACACAGCTCATCTATTCAGTTGCCCGTCCCATCCGACTTTACTCACACCGCTCTCCCAATGGACACAGCCTGTCGAAGCAGCCACATTTCTGAGCCTGGTCAGTTCCGACAGCAACACAAACATTACAACACGCGAACACGAATGAATAGTTGCTACAACAACAACAACAACCACTGAATGTCGGTATGCTTCGAAAAAAAAGGTATACGAAAATATACGTCTCTTTCTTGCTTCTCTGCATGACAAATCTGACTCTGTCTGCTATGGGGGTAAAACTAAAAACAATCTTCATGGTTTCCATCCAGCAGGAATCCCTCTCTACAGATGTAACCAGTCTCAGGAACATTTACATCATGTACCACGAGATTTTCAATATGTCTCCGGACGATCTTGTCGATTTAGGTAACTATGTACACTCCAATCTCACACCTCCATCGGAGCCGTGTTGACCACAGCAAATTTTTTCGTCCCAACTTGTCACCATTGCCAGCACCTCAACCACCTTGTAACTTTCCTCTTACATTCTACTGTCTGTGCTTTCTTACGCTCTTCCATTCGATATCTATGCCCTGACTAAAGCCAATCTGGCCCACGACATAAAAAACCAGGAGCTATTATTTTTTGAGATGACGATCGTACCAGCCCTAGAGTGACTCGTCGAGGCGTCCTCCTGGCCATCCACAACGGCCTATACTCGTCTTTCATTGTAATTTCTTCATCTTGTAAACTTGTTGTAGTAAGAGCACAAAATAAAAGAATTTAATGGACTTAGATGGTCAAAATCAGTTCACCGCCGAAAGAATCTCTGAATCTGGGAATAGAATCTCGTCCGTGAATTAGAACAGTACAGAGAGCAAGGACCGCAGCAGGGGCGGAAGTTCTACCAAAGTGTGCACGACCTTAATGATCTAAAATATACGGACATCAGTGGTAACTTGGGCTTTATACGAAGCTCCAACTGGCTTAACGAGTAGTTGAGAAAATTTTTATAGATCCAAGTGGTATCACAATGAACAATTACTGGTCTAAGTGTGCCGGCCTTTCGAGCGACAGCCACTTTAGCCTAACCTATACAACTCGATATTCTTTAATACTAACCCTCGTTATCTACGATACCCGCCACTCTTCTGTCTACCAACACACCGCAACAATGTACGGCTCTAACGAACCAATGTCCAGTATGCTGCGGAAGGTTAAGTAAAACAATACCGTTTTAGATTTTAACCGCAGCACACTCTATGCCATAAACTTGATTTAATCCACCATTTCCTTTAGCTTCAAGTGTTAGTTTTAAGTCTTAGTCTTAAGTCTTAGTTTTTCAGTCTTCAATGCTGTTATTTTATTTAAATAAATATTGCCACCACCAAAATTAAAGGAAACTAGGAAGCAGACCTTTGTGCAGGAGAAGCCGCAGAAGGAATTTTCACCGGCCCCGAAGCAAGCATTGCCTATTCCAGAAGCCGACACAAGAGCAAGAAATAAAAGTGGGTAAATAATGCCATCGAAGCGAAATGGGAATCATCGACTGAGACGAGACAAACTAAAAAGCTTCTCAAATAATCGTACATAAAACACATATACAAAGCAATTATTTTAAACCGCCATGGACTCAAATTGTCTGGTAAATGGCCCATTCGATCGCAACTTAATAAAAAAAATGGGAAAATCCCAAACAGACCGATGCCGCTTTCGCAATTAGGCAAAAGAAACGCCAGAACACATACTTTTTATATGTGACGCCCTGATCCGAAAATAATTTCAATACTTCAAGGCTCACACAGTTCCAGAGCAGACCGATCGACTTGGCAGATATAATGGCATTCATAAACTAAACGGCCACATATGGGATGAATAATAGATCTTAAGGTCGCAGTGCACAAGACTTCTCAGCGCACCAATAATAATAATTGTTATATAATTGATATAAGAGTTCCGAGATCCAAAATACAACTTAAAAACAAAACCCATAAAATCAACTCACATTAGTGCACGTAGGCATCACAGAAACATTGATCTCCTCGGCAGAGAAAAACGGCGATACGCCAGAGATTTTACTAACATCAACCTTATCATTTTCATTGCATGAAGTATCAGCTTCGCTATCCGATGACTCGGGAATAAGATCTACAAGGAAACGCCAGACAGATATTAAAAAAATGAAAACAGCAAAAAATTGATTTAAAACACAACTTACTGTGATTATTAATGGCATTGATGAAATTCGACGAAGCTGCACCACAGGGAACTTTTTTCTCTGAACCGAAGGATAAATGCGATGTTAGCGACAGCAACTGACCAGGAGTTCGAGAATTCAGATTCGGGGAACAATTTATTAAATCAGATATTTCAAGATCTGAAAAGGCAAAAGACAAACAATCGAGAACAAATCGTTTAACACAACAAAACATACCTCTCCTTAGCTCGATTTTACTCAAACCGAAATCGGTCAGCTTGACATGCCCCGTGGCAGTTAGCAGCATATTGTCCGGTTTAATGTCTCGATGGACGATACCATGTTCGTGCAAATATTGCAATGCAAGTGCTACTTCAGCGGCATAAAATCTTGATGCTGCCTCATCGAAAAACCCACACATGGCCAGCAATGACTTGAGATCGCCACCGACCATGTATTCCATGACCAGATAAACATACGACACAGATTGCAGTGAATAGAAGAGACTCACACAGAATGGACTGTGTGACAGGGCGAGTGCATTGCGTTCGGTTATCACCTGAGAGACCATATTTTTATTGATCATCTCTGATTTGCGCATTACCTGGAATAAAGAGCAATAAAACCGATTGAAGCATCCGTGAGGACATTATAAACCAAAAACATACCTTAATGGCAAACAACTTATTTGGATCATTATTCTTGTAGCCCAGAAAGACTTTGCCAAAAGCTCCACGGCTGATTGGTTTTATGATAACAAAATCTTTGATTGTCGGAATTGGATGCTGACGAATAGAATGGAAACAAAATTTCATTATTAGAACAAATACATTCTACAAATTAGGTGTATGTTTTTTTTTGTGCACACACAAAGCGGTTCTCCCTAGCAATTACAATAAAAATTAAAAGCGAACGAATACATTGAACGCTGTAAGTGTGCCCTGTCGCGGTTAACAGGACATTTTACAATCGCCGGAGTCTGTACTGTGAGCAAAAGTCTCCATACCTACCTTCGCGCTGTGGGTTTCGCTCCTTTTGGTCAAAATGTTGATTTTATCCAGCAATTTCTCGCCATCAATTAGCAATGATGTCTTCTTAGGAGTTTTATGGTCAACGAAATGTTGTTGATGATCTTCGTTTTCCATATTTTCCTGAGAAAACGCGATTTCTTAACCAAAACTGTGGATTTATTATTCCCTTAATGTTGAAAGCAAAGTTGCACCAATATCGATTTTATATCGATGCGACGATACACAATATTTCCAAGTTAACTATTCTTTTGTATATTGATTTTTTACTTCTTTTCGTTATTAGAATAATTTGTTCCACGAAATGTTCACTATTCGCGAACCCGTTTTGAATAGTTTCTTGAAAAACTAACTGCTCTTCAAGCCTTTCAAATGAAAAATGACATTTCACTAATCAGGATGACCAAACGCATGGCGCTAAAAGTGCAGCATGACGTCACGGTGGCAAATTATGGCGGCGAAGGCAAAATGGTTGTTATATTGGAAAAAATTTGTTGTGTGGTGTGTTTTGATTTTTGTTTTTTTATCTATTGGTCTGTTTTTTTATTCAAGCCCAGCGAGCAATGTTTGTCAAAAATTTACTCGGTGTTTTTTTATTCAACCGGGGTAATTTTATGTCATTTTTTGTCGTAAAACTCTGCCCCAAAGTTGTTATTTGGCTGTCAACTTGTTCGTTTCCCCTTCAAAACGACTCTACCATAGAGCGAAAACAGATCTGTATATTTTGAGAGATTTACTCCTCTTTATAATAACACAACAACAACACATGCAACAAAAAAATGTAAACAAAAGATTTTCGCCTTTCGTGATCGATTTGCCTTTTGAAAAAATCTACGCTAGAGCGCGCTCTGGGGCAGAGTTTTTAGGAAAAAAAATTAACTCTATGTTTTTTGTTGTGAACCGAGCACGACACTGTGTATACACAGTTTCCTATTTTTAAATTCTCTATATTAACTTCACGTGCACGTGGATGGCTGGTTGGTCAGATTTTCTGATCAATTTTTAACCCACTTCCCATAGCCCGATTTTATTGAAATTTTGCACACATGCATATTTCCGGTGACAATACTTTCAAATATTTTACAAAATTTACCTGATTTTTTTAAAATTGTATACTCATGTGTATCTTTAATACACAACACTTTCTGTAAAAATTTGGAAGTGATCGGGCCCCTGGGTCGGGGGGGGGGGCCCTATACAAATTTTATGAAAAAAGTTTCCGATTTTCTTCAAATTTTATACGCATGTGTACCTCCGATGGACAAACTTTTTGTACAATTTTTGGAGCGGTCGGGGGCTCTCATACAATTTTTTTTTAATTATCAATTTTTAACGCACTTCCTAAGGCTTGATTTTCCTGAAAATTTGTACACATGTGTATTTCCGGTGACAATACTTTCTTTTAAAATTTGGAAGTGATCCGGCCCCGGGTTCGTGGGGCTCCCATACAAATTTAAAATAAACATTACCCGTGTGTGCTGCGCAGTCGGCTGCGCTGCTTGGTTATTGTGGTGGAGAGAGAAAGAAATCTTAGCTCACGCACAAAGCAACTTACCTACTTATTTACTGAATTGTATTTTTATTGATGTCGTTGTTTTTTGTCGATATCAACTTACAGATAGAACAACAAGTTTTCACAATATTCGGTCATTTGGCGTTTTCATAAATTAGTTCAGAGCAGTCAAAGAGTTCTCAAGTAAAATGCCCGTGTTTCTTATTTGCTCAGAGTATGAGCGTGCTCTAAGTGCTTAGAATAAAATGATCTGAGCATTTTCAATTTTGACATCTGATGTCAAATGTCTCTTTCGATGATTTTCTCCTACAATAAAAAAATAAAAAAAAAATGACCCAGGATCGAGGGGCTCAATTCAATTTCTGCTATTAGAGAATTTAGATGAAAAATTTTATTTTTTTAAGGGTTGTTTTTTTAAATTATATAAACATTAGCTGTATTTTATTTGGAATCCGAATAAGAATTCAAATGTCAAAACTAGCTTAAACCAGCCAAACGGCAGGTTTTCAAATTCCAAAGAAGGAATTCGACAGCGCAATTGTTGTTGTAATTCCCAATTCGAATTCAAATAAAAAAGCTGTCATTTTGCTTGTAAATATGTATGTGGGTTTTATGAGAACTTTTAATGTCCGGGGTAGTGACATCTATCAACAAAATATTGGAGCCATGAAAATCTGACATTTGCGATTTGTATATGAAGAGCACAAAGTAAAAGCAACAAAAAGGACTGTTAAGTAATTATATTTTTAAATTAAAATAAATTATAATAAAAATCTTTTTAATACAAATTCTCTAATAGGAGATACATATATGTATGTGCAAAGTTTGAACCGGGTTAATTTGGAAAAAATTAATATTAGAGCCCCCTTCACTTTTTCAAATTTTTTCAAAAATTGTTCTCACCGGAGATACACACGTGTAAAAAAAATTTGTATGAGAAAAAAATTCAAATCAAAAACTCGAAAATTTTTTACAAAATTTCGATCTATCAGAGATACACATATGTTTAAAATTTAAAGTAAATCGAGCTAATTTTAAAAAAAAATTATGACCGCGCCCCCAAGCCAAAAATTTTACAAAAACTTTTGTTTATCAGGATAAACATATGTTTAAAATTTGAAGATAATCGGGCTAATTTTTAAAAAATTTAAACGGGCACCCTTCGAGCCCCAGGGCCTATTCGCTTAAAAAAAATCCAAAAAGTTTTGTCCATTGGTTATACACGTATATATAAAATTTTACCAAAATCGGGTTAATTTTTATTTTAAACAGAAATACCCGGCGTTTCCCGACTGTCCCATCCCACTGACGCCACTGACCTCCCGCTCACTGATACCCACTTACTAATACAGGTCAAAAATGTACACTTATTCGAATATTCTTTATATGAAGATCATAAACAGGGAAAACTACATTTTCCACCCCAGCGCAACCTATCGGGTCGTGTTCAACGACTTTCTTTTTATTTAAATATTATATGGTGTGAATTTGAGCCAAATCGTTCCATAAACAAGAATTTTCGGAGAAAAAAAAACGACACCAGCGCCACCTAGCGGGAACTTCACAATTTACATAAATTCTTATGTCACTCACAACTCGAAACGTCATCATTCGTTCGCTGTTTTCGTTTCAATTCAAATCAGCATGAACTGTCACGGCAATATATGAAATTCATTGGAATGACAGTGGCGCCATCTGTCGAAAATTGGTCGTACCAACTCAGAAACCTTCGTGGGCTCATGGGCACAACAACTTGCTAAAGATCATCACATGATCAAATGCATAGTTTACGAACAAACATTAATTTTTATATATAAAGATTTGTATGAGGCCCCACAACCACAGGGCACGGCGTCTGTAAAATTTTTACAATAAGTAGATGTAGATACACGCGTATATAAAATTCTTCCCCACTGACAACAAATTGGTGCGTAGGTGTTGCACGAATAGAGCATCCGATAATTCCATCTACCAGTTACTTCATCGTCTTGAACTTGAGTTGATACTCGTGCACGGGCTTTAATTTCGGCTGATGCACTACTTGCCAACTGTAGCTTCTCATTCACTACCTTCACGATGTTTAAAAGTTCTTGCACATATGAGAAGAATATCTGCTGTTCAAACACCACGACTGACTCTGGGACTAACCTACAGATTGGAGTTTATTCTGTGGATTATCTGATGAGAAAAATAGAAAATGCATTCTTCGCATTTTGTGATGGTTTTTCGTCATTCTGTGGACATTTGTAGTTCGTTTGTGGCCAATTTTTGTACATCTGTAGTAAATTATTTTAGAATTGCCTTGCTGCTAGGTAGTAGTTCTATTCCTCTTTTTTTTTATTTTTTATTTTATTTAAAGACTCATTGCCAAGGGATAAGTCCCTAAATGACTTTCGTCACGGCAATAAGTTGGGCTATGCCCTTTATTAAAATGAAACTTCCGTGCATTCGATACGTCCTACGATTTGCTCTTACGTGCCTCAGACTCTTCGATAATTTTTACACGTAACGTTTCTGGCGAGGGCAGGTCATTTCGAGACTCGATGGCACAACGAAAGTTGGCAAAACTTGATGGCAAACTATAGAGAAGCATAATTGCGAGTAAATCGGAATTTATGTCCACTTTCATGTCATGGAGTTTGTCAACTGCATCGAAGAATTTACCCAAATGCCAACGAACAACTTCACCTTCGTGCATACGTTGAAGAGTAAGCTGCTTCAAAAGTGTTGCTTTTGCGGCAGGTCCCTTTGACTGAAAGACACTTTCGAGTTTAAACCAAACATCTCGAGAAGTCGCACATCCTTTTACTTGTTTCAGCTCAGCTGCACTGATGGACAAAATTATATCGGACTTGATCACATTTATACCAAATTGTGTGTGCAGATGTATCATTCGCATCCTCAGCTGGTGCAGGCTTAGCACAACTTACGTATTCCCAGGCATCATTTTTGATAAGGAGTACCTCCATATGCATCAGGCGCCAGGTATCATAATTGTCCTTGTTATGGGTTTCGATTTTTGTTATGCCTGTTGCATTCATTTCGCGTATCTTATTTATCGAACAAAATGGAGGATATTAATGTCTGGAGAGTATTCTAGTTCGAGCAATCCACTGGGCCCATAACCTATTAGAAATGATTAGAATTCAATCTGTACGAGGGGATGAACCGAAGAAGAATAATAATACTAAACCGATTTATTTACTAAATACAAATATTTACTAAGACACAAAAATGAACTTCGTGTGCGACGCATTGAAATCAGAACGAATGTGGAATGAATACTTTAGTGCCCACGCTGTGCCTATCATCATAAGAGTTTAATCCCCATTGAGCGTCTGTCAATGAAAAGAAAAAACAAACGCAGTGTTAATTAAAAAAAAAAATAGCTGACAAAATATATATCTTATTTTGGTAAAAATTCAATTTTATTATAAAATTGACGCATTTTATTGTACATATATAATTGTTTTACAGTTTGCTTTTGATTATTAATACATACTGTGATTTATAATGATGATGTATAATGAATACAAGGAAAATAATTTTAAACAGTTGATATGTTTTAAACAAAAATTGTTTTGTTATTTTTTTGCAGCTAATTTGTTTGTTCTTTTTTTGTTGTTAAAGTGCAAGCAAAGTCTGTTTTTAATCTTCAAATTGCCAATACACAAAATACAATTGTAAATGGTTGCTAAAATGTTTGCGGTTTTCTTTTCACAAAACATACAAGACATTAATACATTTATTATATGTAATTACATAAAATAATAATATTAGAATACATGACATGACAATACATACATTGTAATCACAATACGACTAAATCGATCGGATCAATATAATTGCATTTACTTCCGGGAAAGACGACACTCTATCTCTTTGCTCAAGAAAGACAACCCACAATAAAGTGAACCCGAATTTCTTGACACAGCTTAAAAGTATTATTTATATTTATATTTTTATAATAAATTGATTGTTTTTTTTTATACTATCGTAATTAAACATAAAGTTAAATTACATAATGCTACAGTTATTGTGTTTCTTTTTGTCGGCACTAGTGGCGTTCGGTGTGACAGTAATTTTAATGTCATCTGTATTTTCGACGAGCAGTTGCGTATCAGAAGTTGCTGGGGCGGTCTTATCTGTATGTAAATCGTCTTCTACATGCTGGTGGTCATCGTCGACAGAAATGATAGATTCGTCATTGTCCTCCCCATCGATATCATTGATAGATGTTACTGCGGTCGTCGTTGACTCTTGTTGTTCCTCATCTTCAACTGCAATTTCACCCACAGTTACATCATCGTTGTCGGAGACCAGCTGTATATCCTCCTCAATTGAAATGTCCGATACATTAGCGCAATCTTCATCCTTCTCCTGGTCGGCGACAAGTTTAGTCTGCAGCTTTACGGGAGTACTGTTCTGTATGGAAGTCCTTGAGAACCTCGAACGCAACATAGTAAGCGGACTGGCGACGGCCATGAAAAAGCTGGCCATATCAATACGCGCCCGCTTTGGACTCTTCGCACTCATATCGTGATCTTCCATTACTTCCGTTTCAGGGTGATTATTTGGTGGAGTGCGCTCACGCTTCCGTCCCTGGCCAAAGAATGAGAACGATGTGTTGTTGGGTACCTCTGAGCCAACAGTGACATTCAGACTGGTATTCGTGTTGCAGCTAACGTCGAGATCGGTTTTTGTTTTGCGATAGACTCCTTGCATTGACATGTAATCATTACCAGACGAGGTATGAATACTTGGACGCCCAGATACGGTGAATTTGCTGTAGCTTTGTGGTTTTTGTTCTATTAATGTATTCCAGGTCCTACCGCCGCCGCCGCCGCCGCCGCCGCCGCCGCCGGAAGCAAAAGAAGAGATTTCGGGTAATTTTGATTCAGACGGTTTTGGTGGACCATCTTTGCGTTTGACAATTTTTCCAGGTGTAGAGGAGGACATAATCAACTCGTCTGGTACGAAAGTGTGTGGCTCCATCATATCAATGTCATCGATATGGTGATTGTCAGTCGCTGGTAATTTTATCGATTTGGTCGATGATTGTGATTCTTTTACGTTGACGTGTGCTGAAGTCAATGGAGCTGATATATTTTTGCTCTCAACAATATTTTCCACCTTATTCTCATCAGCTGGTTGTACTTTTGTGGCAACATCACCACCATCAACAGCAGCCGCATTTGTTTCTTTCTCCGTTGCAACTGTTACACTGTTGGACAGTTTCTTTTCAACATTCAATGCAACGCTGACATTTGATTTGTTCGTCTCTTCTTGGACAAAGGAATTTTTTTCAATAGATTCCTTCTTTTGTTCGATAGCAGAAACATCCTTCTGATTATTTGAAGAAGATTTCTGATTGTTTTCTAAAACCGTGGGAACCGCTTGGCATGACGACGAAGTCTTGGTAGTTTTTTCGATCTTTACTTCTACTTCCTGAACTTGAGGAGCAGCTGCAGCTTTCACTTCAGCTTTTGGAGTAACTGCCAATTTGGTCTCAACTTTTGGAGTAACTGCCAATTTGGCCTCAGCTTTTGGAGTAACTGTCACTTTGGCCTCAGCTTTTGGAGTTACTGCCACTTTGGCGACTACCGCTTTCACTTCAGCCTTTACAGGAGTTGATGATTTCTCTTTTGTTGTTGATGATTTTTGTGCACTCACCACTGCCTCCTGCTGCTCCTTATCCTTATCACGCGACTTTTCCACATTTGTTGTTGCTGTCGCTGCAGCATTAGAACTTGTGGTATTCTTATCCTTAACATTGCCATTACTTTTGCTAACAACACCATTTTGTGATTTTTTCTCGTCTTTCAATGAAGAATTTTTAGAGATGGAAGACGACTCCGATTTTTTCAGTGCTACTGCTGCCGATGTTGATGTTGAGGATGGAGTAACAACTACAACAGCTGTTGACAATTTTTTGTCTTTCATTGTCTCAGTCTTATTTGCGATGTCCCTGCGATTTTCTGCTGCTGTTGCTGCAATGGGGGTCTTCTGGTTTTTCCCTACAGCAGCCCCACTTAGTGATAGTGGAGTGCGTCGACCAGTTGCTTTTGCTGACATTTTCCTGTAGGGAGAATGAGAATTAAAAAAATGGAAGTTAGTTGAATATTTAAAAAATCAGTCAGACGGAATTGTTATTTATTTCGGTCGTCTGCTCGTATGCCAAGCAATGTTCTGTTGATTTAATGGCGTAAACAACATTTTCCGGTCCCGATTTCTGTTAAGACGCATTTCACGTCCCAATTTATTGCTTGTGTGTTTATATTAACACGGGTTTGTATGTTAAATATGCCAGACAAAACTTCATCAACGCGACATCTCCACTTCAAATTCTTTGATTGTTTACGTTTCAAATGTTGTCGCGCAATATTCCAACTATATATGGAGAAGAGAGTCGAATTTCAAAACTTCTTAGACGTTTCCATTTTCAATAGAGACGAGGAAAAGCATGGACTCCAAGAAATAGAACTAACGCATTTGTTTATTTTTATTTGCCAACCAGTTTCAATTATTGTTGTCGCGCAATATCCCAACTGTATATGGGGAAGAGGGTCAAGTTTCAAAATTACTTAGATGTTTCCATTTTAAATAGAGTCGATGACTAAGAAGTGGTTACTAATTTTTATTCGGCCAACCAATCAGTTATGGGACAAAAATATTAAGCAAACAAAGGGTAAAGTAAAGAATTGTTAGCATGTAAAAATATATAAAATAATAGAGATCAAGAGTTGAGTTCAGAATCGACCTTAACCCTCTGCGACTGACGTGGTGGTATGACAGAAACCACAAAATTTAAAAAACTTGTGTTGCGTCGTTATTTTTCAAAATTTGACTCTCGCGTTCTCAGTACCTTTCTGTCGTATGCTCAAGGGTTCGTTAGTGTAACGCGAGCGATCGTGGCGTGCGTATACATCGTTGTGTGAAGGAGAGTGTCTAAAAGTCAACCACGTCAGCGTTAAGGTATGTGTCTGATAGACAACCACCTCAGTGTAACAGTTTTATTTTCCTAGTATCTCCCTAAGCAACATGTCAGTAAAATTGTATTGTTAGTTCAATTGTTGTTGTTTATTTCTTAAATGCTTACTCAAATAACAACCAAGGGTCTCATAGATCTAAAAGAATGTCGGCTGGAACCTTTGTAAGTCACGAACAGCTAATAGAACAGTGGTTAGACGAAGAAAGTAAACACGAGTTACAAGATCTGACCAGCCAGCCAGCCAGCCAGTCTGCCAGGCACGGGCACGCGAAGTTAATATAGAGAAAGCGATTTTGACGATGGAAGTGATGATCCAAATTTTCAGCCAGAAACCGAATTTTTGAAAGCCGGCGAAGTTTCAGATGAAGAAGAATATGAAGAATTTCGTGAAGAAGTGGCACACCTACCCGCCACTGAAAATATTCATGAAGAGACTTCAATGGAGCCATCTGAATATTACAAAGGTAAGAACGGTTTCATTTGAAGAATATACAAGAGTGCCGCAGGAGAACGCGAACTGCAGGCCACAACATAATAAGATTATATAACTTTGGTCCACGCTTTTTGACCATTCAATGTTGGAATGTTTGGTGACACTTACGAATCAATAATTACCGAGTTCCCAGTTCAAACATAGCACTAAGATAGAACTTATGGATATAGATGTCATCGAAATGAGAGGATTTATAGGTCTAATGTACTACACGACAGTAATTAAGTGTACTCACGCCGATCTTCGCATGATATTTGGCACCGATTGAACTGGCCACGAAATATTCCGCTGTGTAATGTCCAAATGGCGTTTTTCTTGTTTAATCAACTTCATCCGATTTGATGATTCCACTACCAGAGAGGAACGTCCGAAAGAGGACCCACTTGCCCCAATATCAGACATGTTCAACAAGTTCATCTCAAACAGCCAGTCTCAATATACCCCTGGACCATACATACCTTTGCATCGATGAAATGTTGCTGGCATTAAGAGGACATTGCAAATTTATTATTTACATTCCCCGTATGGTATCAACATAATGTTACACACTTACAATGCCTACATCTACCATAGCAAAAATTCAGATGGAAAGGGCCTTACTAAACAAGAAAGAAAAATGGCAGTACCTACTCAATCTGTTCTGAGACTTGGGAAAGTTGTTGAAAACTCAAACCGCAACATTACAGCAGACAATTGGTTCAGTGCGGTTCCACTTATGCAAATATTGCTAAAAAGGAGACTAACCTACTTAGGTACGCTGAAGAAGAATAAAGCTGAGATATCACCATGCTTTTTGCCGAGCAAGAATATAGAATTGGAGAGTTCCCTGTATGGTTTCACGAAAGACTGTACATTGTTATCATATGTACCAAAAAAAACAAAGCTGTCCTGCTGATCTCTTCTTCCCACCACAATCAAGATATAAACAGTGATATGGGAAAACAAGTGACGATTGCAGACTGCAATCACACTAAAGGAGGAGTTGATAAAGTAGAACAGGAGTGTTCAATATATTCTTGCAGTCGTTGGCCTATGGCAATTTTCCAAAGAATACTAGATATGGCAGGCATAAATAGCTTTCTGTTGTATCAAATGTATGCAGACAGTGATGGTAAAATGCGAAGAGGGACTTTCATTTCGAATACTGCAATAGAATTAGTGCAAGATCACATGAAACGCTGCGTATACAAAGATTGCCAAGAGAGTGATCTTCCCCCTCCACCACTAAGAACTCAATCGATTCCATCAAGTGCAAGAAAACCCTTGTTGTTGTTATTGTAGCAGCTCCAGGTCTTTTAGAACCTATTGCTGTGTGCCGACAATCATTGGTCCAGTGTTTGAAACACTGGGGTCTTTTCGGTGCGTATTTACCATCGCCAAAAATACTTAAGTTTCCTAAAACGGTGCAAGATGTGCTTCACTCCTTCAGATCTGGCTAATATTTACAAGGCGTATATTCGCCCTAAACTTGAATACAATTGTATTGTCTGGACAGGTGCCCCCAAGAGCACATTGCTTCTACTAGACAGAGTTCAGAACCGCGCGTTAAAACTTATTGGCGAAAACAATCGAATCGCGTGAACATCGTAGGAATGTGTCCTGCCTGTCACGGTTGTATCGCTTTTTCCACAAGCGGTGTTCAAAAGAAATATCCAGATGCATCCCGCCAATTCTCCAATCCATCCGTAATACCCGTGCCTCAACTCGAGCTCACGGGTCCACCATTAAGCCTATTTTCGGACGTACTAACCAATTCAGAGATTCCTTCTTTAGCCGCACGATAGTTATGTGGAATGAATTGCCTGATTCTGTGTTTCCGCATTTGTATGATCTGCAGTCGTTTAAGACACGCGTGCATAGACATCTCATATTTTCCTTTCCCTAATTTCCTAACGCCCACCCTGTGCTAAGCTAAAAAAAAAAAAAAAAACCAATCGCCGTAGAAATCATCACCCATTTATATAGCCAATGGAGCGGGTAGTTAGACCTACACTTCTCTACGGTGTGGCTGAATGGTGGAATGCCATAAAAAGAGCAGTAAATCGTGATAAGCTAAGCAAATTCCAAAGATAAGCTTGTTTTTGTATGAACGGAGCACAACTCCTTCCGCCGCACTATTCTGTTCAACCTTGCACTACTCGACACCTTCACTAGGCACAAGTACCTGCTAGCGCGGCTATTCGCTTCAATACAACCTCAAAGTAGGCCAAGAATTAAATCGGACACTCTTCTGTTCCGAATTCGTTCAGGATTCCACGGGGCAATATGCAGACAACATTCTAGAACTCCAATTCAACAAAAACTTCCCCTCCAGATCGTTTTGGAAAGAAGGCGCCCCCTTGAAAGATAAATATTTACATTTCTAAACAGACGGTCAAAAAATTATGATGAGTTTGTCGGAGTGTTTTCTCAAAAAGTCTAAATCTTAGCCTTTCTCACCTTCCGTTTCCTAAACACTGTACTGTCTTTCAGCTAGAGCTTATGGCCATTAACGAAGAGGTGAATAGGAATATCATACGCATCTTCTTGAATAGCCAAGCCGCGTTGAAATCCCTGGAATCAGTTTCTACGAATTCTATTTTAGCCCTAAAGTGCAGATCGTCTCTCAAGGAGATGGCAGAGCAGTTCAACATTCACCTGTATTGGGTGCTGGGGCATCGAGACATTCCAGGAAATTGTAAGGCTGATAAGCTCGCCAAATATGGATCTACACTGCCCCTTTTCTATCTTAAAATGGTTCCTTAGGCATACCTATCGCTACATGCGTTAACATATTAAAGCAGGATGCTACCGAGAAAGCTAACCGTAGGTGGTCAAAAGGAACCACTTGTCTAGTGACTAAGCAGATGTGTTTGTGTGTTTGATTTCTCAAAAAATATTGCACATTTGTGCTATAATTGGTGTCATTACTGGGCACTACCTAATAGGCAAGCATGCAGCAAGTCTCGGCGTAATTTAAATCCAAACGACTACTGCAGAAGATGCATGGAAGAGTAAAAGGAGACCACTATTCACCTTCTCTGTACATACTCAGCCATCCCTTAACAACTTAAGCTCCATCTAGAAGCAGTTTTTTTATAATGACCTTAGTGATCTGACAAATACTGGCATAAGCAGTCTCTTGAGCTTCATACGAAGCTCTAAATGGTTCAACGAGTGGGGAGAAATAATTCTCTCGATCCGTCTGGTATCACAATGGAGCATTATTAGTCCAAGTGTTTCAGTTTTTCCACCGAATGCCACTTTAACCTAACGTAGCACTGCAAGCTTGAGGTTCTGGATGAGGGTATCACATTTTGCGATCAAAATCCGTATTCTGATTTAAAAGACTACGAGCTGAATGGCACAAAATTTAAAATAAACGAAGATCATTTACGTGCAATGAAATAAGAAATATTTATCCCCTCTTCCTTTAGCCTGTCTAACAGGAGTTATTCTGTTTTTTTGTTCACTTAACTCAAACGAAAGTCTGTTCTTTTTTAAGTACAGCCAACCGCAAATAATTTTCCATGCAGCCGATTTATTTATTTTGAAAATCATAAAAAGTGCCCCTAATAAGTCGAAGAACTGTTTTTTTACGTTTGTTTTATATGTTTCTCCAGACTTCGTCGGGTATTACTATACGAGTATGTTGTTGTTTTTTTTGTATTGGAAGTATAAACATATAACTTTTGGAATGAAATTCAATATGCAACGAGGTGATCTCGACTGTAGCAAAAGACTTCCAACATGTGACGCGCCTTACTTTTACGACATAATAAAATTTATGAAATATTTAAAAAAGCAAACAGCTAAATAATAAGGCGAAGGGTTTTAAACTTCATTAAGGCAACAGCGCAGTTGTTATTGTCTCGAGTTTCTTTGTGTTTACTTCATGGAATTACTTACATTAATAGCTGGAACAGAGAGCCTTTATATGGTTATTGCTGCCTAGTTCTACTTATTGTAACATTGACTATAGCGTAATTGTAGCGAACTGTTTATTTGATTCCAAGTCGAAGGCATACATTATGATTGGATATAAGAATCAGTCGAAAGCAGTCGATCCCGAAAAGGAAGCGGTTATCAGCATCAGCAGAGATGTCATGTTTTTTAAGAACAACCGTTTTTCAAAGATGTGAAAGAATCAGCTAAATACTCGCAGATGTATATAATTAGTTGATTTTTATGAAGAAAATTAAACTAAAGTGAAGTTAGTTAACGATAGTTGTGGTTAGTTACTCAGAAGGTTGCTGCAGATACTGCAGAAGAAGTGAAGGTTTTAAATGCCGATGAAGGCACGACTGCTATAGTTAACAGTCGAATCCGACTCATTGGATGTTGTGGGGCCAACTAGGCGCGTTCTGAGATCAAGGACACCTCCAATTAGTAATATAGTGATGCCATGTGAGGTTTTACAGAATGATCTTCGTACGATCAATGAGGTTCTATCAGAAACAAATGCTTTGACATGGAAACGTGCAATGTAGGAAGAGCACAATACAGTATCAATTTTTGCCCGAAAAATATTGATTGTTGTTAGATCATGTAATGCCCCCTTCCCATACCACCAATAGATATAATAGGGGTGTCTTACGGTCACTCTATTCATGTCAGCTACTAAAAAACTAAGGATTCTACACCGTTATTGGTCGTTTCAGATTTTTACCTGTCATCCCTTCCCATATCCACCCCTAGATATATGATCACTATTTATATCAGTGACCACAAAAACAATGCATTCGGCTGTTATAATATAGGTAGATGATGTATACCAAAGTTGGTTACATTTTGAGGCGTTTCGGAATTTATGCTGGAACATTATGAGGACGAGCTGAAAAGTAATCACCCTAAGCAAGAGATGGTGCTAGCGGTATCAAAGCAATGTTTGCTTTTGTGCAATTTATCCTTTAAATGTTTTCTGTTAAATTTTCAGTCAGCTGCGTCACTTAGTTTGTAAATGACAGTCATTGAAAGCGGACCCCGTATTTGTGTTTTAACAAAAATGAATAAAATTGAATAGAGCGTGCAATGATAAGATACCTGTTTTTAAAAAAGAAAACGCACGATAAGATCAATACCGAATGAAACGATGTTTATGAGGACTCTGCATCGTCGATATCAATAAAAAAATATTGGACAGCTGAATTTAAGCATTCAGTCTGTCCAAAAGACGTCAGCACACCAGAAGTGGTCGATAAAATCCATAGTATGCTAATTGACGATCGATGAGTGAAGGTACGCGAAACTGCTGAGGCTGTGGGTATTTCAGGAGAGTATCGAAAAATTGGAATATCGATGGGCAAAGTGTATTAATCAAAAAGGAGACTGTTGAGAAATAAATTGAATTACGCCGATTAGGCTGACTACTTTTCAGCCCGTCCTCGTATTTATATAAAGGCAATTTCAATAGGGACATAACAATTTTGTATTTTAATACAAACGCAGTCTTAACCTTTTGTGAAATGGATTAGAAGTAGCTGACAAGAGATCATAAAAAAATTAAAAAGTGTTGGCGACAAAACAGAGCCCTGAGGAACGCCAGCATTTATGCGGTGAATTTCAGATTTGAAACCGTCAAAAACAACTTGGATTGGGCGATTGAGAATAAATAAATAAAGCAATTTTTCATCGACCCCATAAGCACGCATTTTGGACAAAAGACCTTGATGCCAAACTCTGTCAAAGACTTTGGAAATATCGAGTGCAACGACTTTGCTTTCACCAAGACTGGTTCCACTGTTCGGTGAGATATACCATCAAATCACCAGTAGAACGTTTCCTGTGAAATATGTTCCTGCCGGTTACTAAGGATTTCGTTAGTATCAAGATGATGTGATAATTGATACTCGTTTCCATGACCTTGGAAAGAATGGACGTAAGTGCTATGGGTCAGGGAGAGTCCAGAAAATAGGATAGATGGAAAGGCTTACGCATATGTAATGCTTACTATTGGATGTAAAGGGTCCGCCATCTAAAGTTTTTTTTTTCAACTAGTGCTTATTTCGTGAATGGTAACACTTAGCTCATGTCTGATTTGACAGATAATTAGTTGTATCCTTCCGACGAATATGGTTGTGTATACGCTTGAACAACGCTGGGAAATATTGCGACATTACTTTGAAAATCATGGTAATGTTGCAGAATGTGTGCGAAAATTGCGTACGGATTTTGGAATAAGAGAAGCACCGTCAGCTCCGTATGTTCGTTATCTTGTGAAAAAAGTGAAAGAAACTGGCATCCTCATCTATAAACCAAAGCTTGAAAAGCCAAAAACAGTGCGTACACCTGAGAATATTGATGCTGTGGCAGAAAGTGTGCGTGAAGCGCCATCAACATCAATTCACCGTCGTTCTCAACAATTGAACATTTCGGAGACATCATTGAGACGAATTTTGCATAAAGACCTTGGTATGACGCCATACAAAGTCCAATTGGTTCAGGAGTTGAAGCCAACTGAACATCCAATGCGTTTTCGCTTCGCTGAGTGGGCCTGCGATCGACTTACAGAAGATGCCGATTTTGCCAAAAAAATCATCTTTTCGGATGAAGCTCATTTTGATCTTGGCGGGTATGTAAACAAGCAAAATTGTCGCATTTGGGGCACAGAAAACCCGCACGCAAACATTGAAAAGCCGGTACACCCAAAACGAGTCACTGTTTGGTGCGGATTTTGGTCCAGAGGCATAATTGGGCCATTTTTCATCGAAAATGAGCAAGGAGTGGCCGTTACAGTCAATGGCGATCGTTATCGGGCCATGTTGAACGAATTTTTGTTCACAAAAATTGAAGAGGAGGATATTGGCAACATTTGGTTTCAACAGGACGGCGCTACGTGCCACACAGCCGAAGCTACACTCGATGTTTTGCGCCCTGTTTTTGAAGATCGCATTATCAGCCGCAGAGCTGATGTCGTTTGGCCACCTCGGAGCTGCGATTTGACACCGTTGGACTATTATTTGTGGGGTGCCCTAAAAGATAAGTGTTACGCCGACAAGCCAGAGACAATTGACGCTTTAAAGGACAATATTCGTGAAGCCATTGGTGAAATACAGCTGTACACAATCGATAATGTGCTTAAAAATTGGACCGATCGTGTATGGCCAGCCGAGGCAGCCATTTGAATGAAATTATTTTCCATTGTCAACCGGAAGAATTGTACTTTCAAATAAAAAAAGAAATTTGAGAAAATATTCAGTAGTTTTTTTTATAGCATTTTCAAAAAAAAAAAGTTATTTGGCGGACCCTTTATTAGAGACAAGTCGTAACTAGTTGTGAACCCGTAAGTACCCAAGTCTCTAAGAGCTAATTTTTGTAGAAACTGACCCACGATGCATTCAATAACAATTACGAGGATCCGTAAATTACAATTTTTTTTACTTTAAGAGACCTTATAGAGAATTCGATAGAACCACGCTGCAATCAATAAATTTAAATTAAATTCTTTCGACCGTGTGAAGATTTGAGAAATGGCACAACATTTTATGTATGGAATAAAAAAGAAAAGTATATAAGTGAGAATTTGCAACAGGAACCACCGGGTATTTTCAATCCCACAATCTCAATGTGGATTTCGGCCAGATTAGATCCTTCCTTGCTTGCCCTTCAAGGCAAGTATCTTCTTTACTTTATTTGACTTTCTACAAAAAAAAAAAAAAAAAAAAAAACCGAGTCTGAGAAACAATACCCACGTACAGAATTAATTGCTCTAAATGTAATGAATGCAAGTAGGTATTTACCTACACTTTATCTATCAAGCAGCAATGTAATTCTTTCCTTTATAAGTTAAATAGTGCCTTTTACACTCATCTGCGTTTTTATATGATGTTCTTTAAAAATCTGTTTTTAAGCAAATAATAAAGCGGGTTATAGGATAGAGTAGGTAGATGTACGATTTCGGATTTCGGTCCTATGCTGCCATTTGATAAGAGATTCTGTACGGTTGACCCTATTTAATGTTGGGTTCAGCTTCATTAAGCAGAAAACAACAAATATCCGGTATAATAAAGAGCACAACCCTCTTTACGGTTAACTTAACAGTCCAATGCAATTGACTTTCAAAAAGAACGTTTTCCAAATTACGATAGTTGCACCTCAAATAATCGACGAACCTCAAAGCCTATAATTGAGGAACAAAAAACTAGCTACTTGTTGTTGCTATTTGCCAGTTGCAATCAACATTCTTCCTTCATTGCGACAGACTACTTAGTTGACTTTCCTTGCACTTGAGCACAAAAGCAGACCTACCGACAAACACATCGAAGAAATATATGCAATTAATTGTACATTTTTGGTTTTGTGCTAAAATAGAAATAACACTACAACAGTGCAGAGTGCAGTGCCAGCAGTGGAGGCCACACTTATAGCATTAGAAACAAGTTTTTCAGTTGAGTGAGATTTTCTTTGCAATAGAAAGTACAATTTCAAATACACATACGTAGAAATTTTGTCTGAAAATAGAAAAACAATCTGTATAGTACAGTGCTGCAAAACTAGTGCCAGGACGATTCGAAGAAATTCAGTAAGAAAGCAGCTTTAATACTTTCAGTGAAATTCGCCATGGCACAGAACGGCTCTAAATTCTCTGGAATGGAATATTAATTAATGAACACAGTTGCTAATGGAAGAAGGAAATTTTTTGTAAATTAACTGCCTCTGCCAGCAAAATCGAGATGGGCTGGGTAGTAAAAAAAAAACGACCATAACAAAACACAAAATGCATGTAGGGTTTACAATTCGCCATGCACATGCACTGCAGATATTGCATTACGCCTAAATACAGTAAAGTTTAGAAAATTTGACCAACGTGATGGATACCCGGAAAACAGTAAGGGAGCTCTCACAATGGAAAAACTTAATACTTTAGACAATAGCTGTATTTTATTTGGAATCCGAATAAGGAATTCGAATGTCAAAACCAGCTAAAACCAGCCAAACAGCAGGTTTTCAAATTCCAAAGAAGGAATTCGACAGTACAATTGTTGTTGTATTTCCTTATTCCTCGGCAAATAAAATACAGCTTATATTGTTTTGATTTCCAACATAGGGAGCAAACAATTTTTTTTATCAAACCAAAATTCATTCAATCTTGTAAGTCTTAGTATTAAGTTTTTCAATTGTGAGAGCACGCTAAGCGTATTTCACTGAGCTCGCTGTGCGTAATAATATCCTTATAAAGAAATTATTTTTATGTGCAATAAAAACAAAACAGAAAAATCATTTTAAAAACTGCGTGCTGATAATGATAACGATAAGCGATAGTATTCCGATTCTAATCCGTATGGCATTATGTGTGAGCAGATAGGAAGACAGCGAATGAATGCGCGGGTTTTTCATCCAGCGTGCTTTGGGGCTGTTTTTTTATTTAACCCGAGCGAATTAAGTTATGCTTGATTTACATTTGTAGCGTGCAATAGAAGTAGTATATTTTTCAATGTTACCATAATGCTTTAGATAACATTTCCATGTTACTATAAAATAAGTATAACCTTCGCGTAGTGTCAATCTCTTCTGGCTAATTACAACTTCAATTTAACTATAGTCGGCCCGCTCATTTTCTCTCGCACGTCTATAGGGTAAATTCGCTTTTACCCAAAGAACACTGAGAAAATGTTATACGATGTAAAAATATTCAGTGTGTAGGATGGGTAACTTTACTGGTTCTTCTTCTTACTCTGCCTTACACTCATATTTATTTCAGGTTAAAAAAATGAAACTGCGTATACATCGTGTCGTTTGTTTACATTAAAAAAACACAGGGTACAGGTTCAGAGTAAAACTATTCTGGTTGAATAAAAAAAAACACCCCGAGTAAATTTTTGACGTACAATCGCTCGGGTTGAATACATAAACGTTCTGTCTTTTACTGATTACTAAACATTTTTGATTTGATTTTTAGACATTTTTCTGAAAGGAAAATTCAAAAAAAAAAACAGATCTTTTTTTTCTCAGAATGCAATTCAAGATTACCAATTTTGGCTTCGGTTTGACGTTCTATTGGCAAAGCATTCAGCACAATAACCCTGTCATTTTGACAATTTACCCTTGTGTATGGTTTCGGGTATGGTTTGAGCCAATCGAAAGAGGCATTAAGATGTTAGTTTTGAAAGTTTCAAGTGAACTTTCTTGGAAGGAACATGTATATGAAATTTCAAAAAGAGCGCGCCTATGTTTGGGTTTTATAAGTCGTTGTAACTTCTACTTCACCCCCTCTAAAGTACTAAGATTATATTCATTTTAATTTTAATTTATATGTATGAGAGAATTCAGAACAAAGTTGTCCGTTTGATAAACGATGTAACCATAACTTCATCTCTGGGTTCTTTAAAGAATAGACGAAATCGGGGAGCTTTTACAGTTTTCTACAAATTTATGAAAAAAATGCTCACAGCACCTTTTTTATGTCGTATTTTTTTTGTTTTAGAAATCTTCGCTCGAGCTCAGATTTTTCTCGAAAAAAAAGGACACGAAAGCCGAGAATCTTTAGTGTACATTTTTTGTTGCATGTGTTGTTGTTGTAGTTAATGAAAATCTCCCAAAATATTATGTTAGAGGGGAAATCCGATCTACCGTAGATTGGTTTTTTGGAAAAAACGAACTGCGCCAGATTTAAAAAAAAAAACATATTATTTTCTGTCTTTATTCTAAACGTCAAATCGGTCTCGGTACGCCAAATAATCTAGTGAGAGAAAGTAAACCCAGTAGTCAATTGCTTACTTCTGGCTCAAATAAGAATCATATTCGTGCAGAATCTTATCTCTTTCCAATTGCTGGGTAGTTAAGATTTCTCTTCGTGGGGTTTCAGTTATTTTGACGTTGTTTTTGTGTTCAATTTGCAAAATATTGTAAGCGTGCTCTCACAATGGAAAAACCTAATACTTAAGATTAACTGAATTGTATGGATTTCCAACATAACCTTTTTTTGTCAAAACTATCCTGTGAGTGTTAAGTTTTTCCATTGTGAGAGAAACATAACTGACTCTAACTTTGATACTCTTCTACTGGTAAGGTTTCGTTTAAAAAGAGAGCAAGCAAACTAATTTCTCGTGGTTTTTTTTTTGTTTTAGAAATCTGCGCTCGAGCTCAGATTGTAGTAAGTGAAAAGAGGGGTAAATCTCCCAAATTATGCAGATCTGTTGGGCAATTTCGATCTACCGTAGCTCGTTTTTTTTTTAGAGAAAACAAACAACTTGACAGCGAAAAAATCAATCTCCGCCAGATTTTCAATAAATAAAAAAAATGACATCAGAAAATTTTCTGTAAACTACAAATGTCAAATTTGATTTCGGTGTTGCGTGCACAGCGTTTACCATTAAAACCTTGTTAATTTCATAGCTTACTCGTGCGTATGATTTTGGATACGGTTTGTGCAATTGGAAAGAGACATTAATATCAATATTTACGTTAATTAATTGATGCAATCCTAGATATTATGTTCACTTTCACATATCGAAACAGTGATCTGTTTAATAATATCATGATGAATATTTAGTGTCGTCCCGTACCAATCGGAATTACGGTTTGTTCTCAGTATTGTATTACTTTGGAAGACAAAATTAACAATATAATAGAATGAATTATATGAACACAATGTGTATTTTCTCATACTTTGTACTACATATAAACTTGCAAGAGAAAATTAAGAATAAGAGAGAAAATTATTTTTTAAAGTAAATCACAAAAATCGCAATTTCATATCATATAGTTTTTTAAAAATAAGCGTAAAAAATCAAATTTCAACACAAGAAAGATCACACAATTTTAGGCACTACTGTACACAAAGGGAATTGAAATTTTTAAAAAATGGCGGTTGGTTGATTTCTCTACACTTGATGGATGCGACGCTATGCAAAATAAATATGATTACTTGAGAGGAAAATAAATTGTCCACATTAATTATAGAAACATTACACAAATTGTTAACTCTGTTAGCTCGTGGCTCATATTATGAATAATTTGCAACATAATGCCGGTAGATTCAATTTGTTGGGTCGGGTCACGGCAAAACGAAATATATATAATCGTAAGGTAGACTAAAGCGACGCCGACGCCACTTCTTTATGCAATCAAATATACTTTTAATCAACTTCTATTGGCAGTGTACGTTTAAAAAAATACTATAATAAAACTTTTCTTACTTTGGATCTTGTATTATCCGTTATTTTTGTTATTTATAAAATGAAACTCCACAACGCACGATAAAATGAGTATGACAATTAAAGAAATAAATAAGCAAGCAATAGTGTAGTAGACTAGACGCGAACAACAGGCACAGCCAAGCGAGCGAGCGAGCAGAAACGAAACTGAAATCAAAATTACATCGCATTCTCCGTTTTCCGTTACATACTTGAGAAATGTTATTGCTTCGTTCGGTTTGCTATATTTTAACGAATTTTTTGAGGGGAAACACTGTTGGCGTTGTGCCGTTGTGGTTGTTTATGTTGATGTTGTTCGGCTCATTATGTTCTAAAAAAATAAAATTAAATTTTGTTATACATTTTGAGGGAAACTATCAACAAAAATTAAATGATAGTTAAAAAAAACTATATTTAATATTTAGTCCATGGAAATATGTTACAAATCAGGGTTGATTGAAAATAAGCTACCAGAAAACGAAAATCGGCTGTTTTTATTTACTGACAGATGGGTGAGAGTGTTGTCATGGCTTGTTACATAGGACACGGCAAAGGTTACATAGCTTTCACAAAAACTTAAGACACACCACTTATGACCATAAAAAATGTTTTTAAACTTCTGACCGAAGATGTCTACCAACATAATTAGCAAACAAATGTCTGTATAAACCAAAATCCATGAAATATTGTTATTTTCTCATGTTACATATATGGGAAATATAGGCATATAGCGGGATGAGATAAACCCCCGTTTAAATTTCATTAAATAAATAATAGGTTTAAGATTTAACTTATTATTTCTATTATTAAAATTTTAATTTTAAGTTTTAGCTGTAACCTGTAACAGATCAAAGCGAAGTTATTGTGTAATACGGTGCAGTGCAGTGGAGTGCGGTGCCTTGACAAATACCATTTGCTAATTAGAAGAGAAGGAATGTTTGCTGATTTTAAATGAATGTTTTCTTGAATTCGAATTGTGTTGGGTTGGATTGAAATTTGTTTTCGTCAAATGCAGATTGCCTTATCGCATTGCCACAAATCAGATTGAAATGGAGATAAAATTTTAACAATATAATACAAAATTCGACGACTACTTCCAAAATAATAAAAATCGAAATTTTCAATTTCAACTCTACCCAACTCATGTATTTACGATTAGTTGAGTATTATCTGTAGCATTATAGTAACATTGAAAAATATACGACTTGTCTCTTCTGGCTAACCACAATTTCTATTTAACAGCCGTTCTGCAAATGTAAATCAAGCATAAGTTCAACCAAAACACAAGTCAACCCTGTTTCCACTATTGCTAAAGAAGTTAAAGTTTAACGAAGGTTGTCCATATTGGAAACGAGTTAAATAACATGAAAGGCGTATTTAATTTGCCGAGGAATAAGGAATTACAAAAACAGCTGTATTTTATTTGCCAAGTAATAAGGAATACAACAACAATCGCACTGTCGAATTCCTTCTTTGGAATTTGAAAACCTGCTGTTTGGCTGGTTTTGACATTCGAATTCCTTATTCGGATTCCAAATAAAATACAGCTAAAATTGCACTATCTTATTCCTTCTTTGGAATAAGAAAAAAGCTACCCACCATAAACAGATGGGTAACTTTGATGTTTTAAAGTTACCCTGTAGTTACTTGGGTTCTATTTACGAATGTGCCCATTGGTTGAAAGGTTGAAGTTGGGTTAAGATTGTTACAAACGAATGTTTCGACTACGCAGTTTTCGCAGCCATTTGAAATTGAATGCAAATCCACAAATGTAATTTTTTTACAAGCAGACTGTAAGTTGGTTTAAAATCCAGCCACATTTCGTGCATACCCACTGCCTGCCATTTTTTTGCTTGGAACGTAAAGAGTGGGCGACGGGGCAATTATTTAAATAGGAAGACCACAGTTTTCAACTTCAAGAAATTCTGAAAATAAATTCCAAGAAATTCCATAGACGGATCCTAAGTGAAGAAAATAAACCTTATACATGCATTAAAGCATAAGTTCAGTCTCCCACAATTAGCCAGAGATGTGCCAGAAAATATTTCCACACCATAAGTACACAGAGGCATAATCAATTTCAAGCGGATGTGACGCGGGAGCAAATCATTAATGACATAGAGCTTGCGTAAAAGAGCCCAAACTCGGAAAACAATATGTGAAATATAGTTCTCAAAAGATAGAGTCTCATCCAACACAAACCACAGTCTCGTGAGGGACTGCAACTATGTAAGAGGTACCCAATTGAGAACAATAGAGTCCAGGAGATGTGAAACAGGGATACCGAACAGGGCCATCACTTTACTCTTGCCCGGATTAATTTCCATTTTTTTCGCAATAGCCCAAGAAACGATTGCCACTATGTCTTTATTCATCTCAGGGATGCAAGCAGTTTGTTTAGCAAGTGGAGCAGAGTGAAGCAGCTGAGCATCGTCAGCAAGCAAATTAACAAACAGTACGTAGGAACAAGCGGGAGATCGTTTATAAAAGGGGGGAAAAAAAAACAAGGGTCCCAATATAGTACCCTGCGGAACAACTCTACTAAAGGTTAAGATCAAAATTAAAGGTTTTTTATAATCATTTTCGGATGTATAAATCGCCAGAACTGAAAGCGACCAATGTCTGATTCAATGAAAACACGTAACTCATAACATTTCTTTTAATCGATTGTGAATTATTTAATTGTGCAATTGAACAGTTGTTTTCAAACTACTTCTTCAATTAGTCATATTTGCCTAGAAAGAGCTGTCAAAAAACAAGTTTTTTTTATATCACATCGCAATACCGCATTCACCTAGAATTTTACAATACATTTATAATTATAATTCGTGTGTGGCCGCTACTGATCAGATCAGTGTAGTTAATGGAAAATTTGTTTTCTTGAGTTAATACGATAGAAAACTCCAATTAAATCTGTAAGTAATTAAAACTTGTATTTTATGCCTACGAAAATGTAGACCTTTAGTTAAAAGTATACTCATTCACTTATTTTAACTGAAAATTTCATAAAAATTCTTCATCTGCCATCGACATTGGACACTCCCTCTGCACCACCGGCAGCAAATTATCTTTGATCAACCTACGTTTAAATATCGAACGAAAGCAAGCTACCGTACAACAGAAAATTTATCATGGAACAAATTTTAGAAACCAATCTTCTCAATGCGGCACAACATATAGAGAAGCAACTGGACCAACAATTGGGCCGTTTGGATAATCTCGACACCGATGAACTTCGTCTTATACGTGAACAACGCCTCAACGAGATGAAGGAACTCAATAAGAAAAAACAGGAGTGGCTTAACAATGTGAGTTACTATTCCACTGAGAAAATGGTCAGCTTAATTTTTTTACACTAAAAATTAAACGTAAGCACAAAAATTGATTTTCCAGTCAGGTGTTTCTTTTTTTTCTCTTCAATTAATTTTTTCTTTCTTTATTTATTTTCAATAACTATATAATAGGGTCATGGTACTTATTGCGAACTTGCCGACGAAAAGGAATTCTTCGAAGTCTCGAAGAAATCGGCCAACATTGTATGCCATTTCTATAGAGATTCCACAGAGCGGTGTCGCATTGTCGATATGCATCTAAAAATACTCGCTGCAAAGCACATTGAAGCGAAATTCTGCAAAGTAAACGCCGAAAAATCTCCATTCCTTACCCAAAGACTGCGCATAAAGGTGATTCCTACAATTGCTCTAGTGAAAGACAGCAAGACCCGGGATTTCATTGTAGGTTTCACAGATTTGGGTAATTGTGATGATTTCACTACACAAATGATGGAATGGCGGATAGCACAGTCGGGAGCAATTGACTATAAGGTTAGGTTCTTTCGTTTTTTGTACATTTTTAGTTGAAATTTCTTGAATTTCCTCTATTACAGGGTGATTTAATCACTCCGCCAGATGCCAAAAAGAAACCCTTCATTCAGAGACCTAAGAAAACGATTCGCAGTGGTTACGATTCCGATGACTCCGATATCGATTTTGATAATTAACATTAAGATTTTATTATGCTCATTTTATGCACGTTTGCTTCCTGCAATTTACATACATTGTATTACAAAAGCATCTTAAATCAAAATCGTCTCAAAAACTGAATCGTACTGTAATAATTCCCTATAACACAAAGTGTAAATTCCCAGTAGAGTTAGGCATTTTTATATTCTATCAAGTGCACAAAACTTAATGATACTTTTTTTTATACAATTTGCATTTTTTTGAGATTATATTTATTTTATTTTTATTTTAACACGCTGAAATTCATTAGTGTAATAGAGTATATCTTTGTTAAGTACATATATTAAACGTAATTAAAAATCTAATTACCTAAATAAATACAATTAATCATCATTTCCCATTAATCATCATCACACTTCATGCACATCTCTTTCGTGGCGATTCTTCACATCGTTTTAACTGAATGGAAATATTTTGTAATGTTTTTTCGAATTATTCGTATTATTTCTGTTTTACTGCTCGTTTTCTACACAAATAAAATTTTAATCGATTTTAGATTAAAGACTTTTTACTCTGGGTTTTGGAAGCATATTCTTAGGAAGCTCTGACAATGGAGAAAGACAAGTCTTACAATGTTGCATGGATTTTGGTTTTGACAAAAAAAAAAGGGTAGGCTGTGTGTGATACACACACACACCGGCCACGGGTTTCGGTCATGACGTCTGCCAGGGACGTAAGAAACGGCACGGATACACAGACGGACATCTCAAAATGGGCATATTTCTAGTTGACCATATCCCAGAATTTCCATAAGAACAAGTCTTATAGCCGCATCTTAGTCCTAGATAACGGATTTCATACGAATCGATTCTTGGTTTTGGCTTTGTTCACAAAATTCCAGACCATACTGGCCAGATCCAAGAATTTCCATAGGAACAAGTCTTATAGTCGCATCTTAGTCCTATATACCGTATTTCAAACGAAGCTCTTAAGAAATGGCCTTTGTTTCTAAAATTCCAGACCCTTTTGACCATATCCCAGAAGTAGTTTCACTTGCAATAAAAAAATGATATATATATTAACTAAATAATATATATATACACATACATATAACATAAAACAATAGAGAACTAGGCGTAAATTAGTTACATAACAGTGGTTCATAAAATTGTGACAACATGGGACATAAAAGTGTGACAATAAGGGACATAAAAGTGTGACTTAACATGGGACATTTAACATTCAACTTTTTGAACATACAATATAATCCATACAATCTTGTAACGCTTGATTTACATATGAGGCGTGCGTGAAAAAATGAGCAGGACGGCTGTTAAATAGCAATTATGGTTAGCCAGACGAGAGAAGTAATATATTTTTCAATGTTACCATAATGCTAAAGATAATGTTTCACCTGCAGATATAAAATAACTATAACATTCTTGTAGTGTCAATCTATTCTAGCTAACCACAATTTTAATTTAACTATAATCGTCCTGCTCATTTTTTCTTGCACGGCTTAAATGTAAATCAAGCATAAGTCTTAAAGTGGAGAAAAAAGAGAGGGCCAACTTTAATTTAGTTGAAAACGTGGTTAGCCAGAAGATATAGACACTACGCGAATAGTTCTTCTTTTTTTATATCTGCAGTGAAAATATACTCTACATCATTATGGTAACATTGGAAAATATACTTACTCGTTGTTTCCATTGCAAATAACAATAGTGCTACAATAAAATAGTTTAGTTGTTTGCGTGTACACGTATACGGGCTTCAAATAATGCTAAAATAATCCTACAACATTACCCTTTCAATTCGGCTCTCATTTATTGTAGCATTATTTGAAGTCCGTATACGTATACCCGGGGCGCCGTGGCTCAGTGGAAATGCGCACGGCTACTGAGCAGGAGGTTCGTGGTTCGAATTCCAGTAACCCCAAAAGTATTTTTCACGGTGTCCCACATCTCGCGAATGGGTTCCGCAGGGTAATAACTTGTCACGGAAAGCTTCTCAATTCGCCGTTATTGTATTTTTCATTGTTTTTAAATAGTACAATAGTCGAGACTTCGAATAACGCTATAATATGATATATTGTAATGATGGCTTGTATTTTTGTTTGCAGTTGTCTATTTCTCGAACTTCCACATAAATTTGTATCTGCATTTCTTTCCTGGTAATTTTTTATAACATTTTTCTTAACGTAAGTCCGCCATTAAGCTCCCTTTGCTTGGATCTGTTCTTCCTTTAATTTTCAGTTAACTGCCTGACCGCTGTCCTCAAAGCTGTTGTGGTCGCACTGTTCGATTTACATGTATTTTAAATAATTTAACGAGCCGTACCACAGCGGCGCAGCTCCATTGTGGTCTGCCAGTAAACTTGAGCAAACTATGGCCGATTTTTTTTTCATGTCGGAGATATCCGAGTTCCAAGATATCCGATAAATCCGATACATTTTTCTCTGGTCAGATCTGTCAGATCAAAAAAGTTATCTGCTGTGTTTTTTTAATATAACAGACAAGTTTTATTTTTCACCTAAATGCTTCATAGTAGTTGACATGTCTCATGTTTAAAGAAAACAAAAAACACTACAGCAGTCAAGATATGTTCTGTATATTTTTTTAGAGTAAAAATATCATATCCGAGAATTATCGGAAAGTAAAACAACGCTCCAGAGAAAAAAGATTACTTAGAGAATGAAAAAAAAAAAACACAGATCTGAATTCTGACAGTTAAATTATCTCTCCGAGTACTCCGACATAAAAAAAAACACAGCACACACAACAAACAGAAAAAGATTTTACCCAACGTCAGCGATGCCAGCTCTGAATTATATGCTACTAGCTGCTCTCGGGCGCTTCGCTATTCGCAAACATGAACAGCCGCCTCTTTCTCTTACCAGCGCGTGATGGAAAGTATGCAATATCCTATAATTTTCCCTACCTGCTAATAATATAGGTTGAAATTTTCATAAAATTCGGTTCATAAATGTGGTTGATATTAACATTTTACATTTCTTCCCGGTGAGTGAAGCGGGTGTAGTATAGCCTAAAACTTTCCCCACCTGCCAATAATATAAATTATACAAACAAACAAACAAAAATTTCATAAAAATCTTTTGGTAATTGTGGTTGATGTTAACATATAACATTTCCCAACCACAGGGTGGTAGGGGGGAATTACTATAGCGTATAACCTTCCTCCGTGGGCTATAGTAACACCAAAAGTATTTTTCACGTTGTCCCAACTCTCGCGAATGTGTGACAAATGTTCCAAAGAGTAATAACTTGTCACGGAAAGTTTCTAAATTCGCCGTTCAGATCCGGCCTTAAATTGTAGGTCCCTTCCATTTGTGTCCAAAAATATACATGCGCAACGCAAATGGTAGCGAGAAGCTAGGCATTGGACCGCAATAGTCTGTCGCGCCGAATATTATTATTATTATACATATAAAATAATAACTATAGGAAACGAGGCATAAAATAGTGACATAAAAGTGTGAGTTGTTGACATGGGACATTTAACATAAGACAATTAACATGGAACATAACAGTGGTACATTCAACATTCAACTTTTTGAAAATGTACTCCTTAAACCTTGTACTGAGACGTTGTCACGTTAAAGGAGGGGAAAATTTACCAAAGTATACAGTTTTGTTAGTAACGACCCTAGATCAAAAATTGGGCTCCATAGATTGGTTATTTTAAAGAAAAAAACTTGACAGCATAAAAATCAATCCGCTCCAGATTTTTTATCAATTCGAATTCAATATTAGTTTTTAGTTTTTAAATTCACTACCATAACCCAGTATTCATTAAACAACGAGTATTCACAATCACCATCGGCAGCTCATTCGCTGTTTTCGTTTTTTGCTGTCATCGTATCATTTTCTACTTCCATATTCCATTACCAACAACTTCAATTTTCCGAACTGTGTTGTGTTGTGTGTAGCTGTAGAGTTTTGGTTTCGTTTTGGAAAAACTAATTGATTCCAGTAGGCAGTAGTCGACAGTCGAACACGTAGAGAGGGTGAACAATTGGCTGGCTCCTGAACTGGATGTTCTGAAGATTGGATTTAATAGTTTGGTCTGTGTTCTTTGACGCTTAAGGCAAGTGGTGGTGACAGTGGTGGTCAAAGTGCAAAATAAATCAAACGAAACCGGAGGAAAATTGCTTTATAAATTTGTTCCATATCATCTAATTGGAATTGGTGTATTTTTCTAATTGAATTTAAGTGTCTAATTGGATTCTCGATAAATATTCTCAATGCAAAAATGAATGAATAATCAAAAGGGGAGGAAAAAACTCGAATGAAATTTTTGCAAAAACTAAAAAACCCGTTCTGTTCTTGTTGAAGAATCAATTTTTGCATTTTTGCTAATCCCAGAGCAGGTTAATAAGAATCTGTGATACCACTATCGCATTCCATTTCCTTCCAATTTGCAAGCATTTGCCTTCTTATAAATTGTTGACCGTGAAAACTCTCGTGTGTGCAGCGAAAACGCAAACGCCAGTTGAAGCATTAATAAGAATATGAGTAATAATCAATCGTTCGTGACACAATCATCGGGTAACATGTCCGCGACCGCGAACTCCTCAAACACTAACATGCCCTCAAGCAGCACTCCCATTCGAATTGGCAGTCATCATGTCCAGCAGCAGCAGCAGCACAGTGGTGAATCGTCATCGCCTGGCGGATCGGTTGTCAGCATTGTAGCCGCCTCCAGCAGTGTTCCCACGTCGAGCGCTGCTGCTGGCATTCTGGGCCATTTGCAATTACATGCTAGTGCCTCTAGCACGTATATGGGTGCATCTAATCAATCAATTGGAGGGGTTGTAGCGGCGGGCAGTAGTGGTGGTGGTGCTAGTGGCACTCCGCCGGGAAGTGCTGGGCTGAAGTATTCAGGTATGTAGTGTGTGGTTTTTGCTTGCAAACTCTTAATACATTTTATTCAGTATTTCTACTTTTTTAATTCGTGTTCTTTTCTGTTTTGTTTTTAAAAAGAAAAGTAAGTAACCCTGCTCTAACAATGAAAAACTTAAGACTTAGGACTTAAAAATTAAACCTTAGAAGAGCTCGCACAACGGACAATGAAGAAATAAATGTCGTATTTTGTATGTTTTAGAAATCTGTGTTCGAGCTCAGTTTTTTTCTCGGCATATCGAACACGAAAGGCGTGTTGTTACTTTCATACTTGCTTATGTCCTATATCCCATTGTGGGTTGGCGTGGTTCATGGCAATGAGATTCAGCTCTCTCCAGCTTTCGCCCAATTGTCGTGCCTCCTCCTCAACTGTTCTGCGCCATGTATTTCTCGGACGACCCGATCTTCTTCTTGAGATAATGGATTCCATTGCATTGCGTAGTTTGCTATGGAAAGGTCGCCTTTTCGGAGCGTATGCCATTTCCGTCGTTGGATGGTTTTGCATATTGGTTCCTGACCCGTTCTCTGGTAAAGATGTTCTTTAGAGATACGGTTAGGACAGAAACCCCTTAAGATGATCCACAGGCACCTATTTATGAACGCTTGTAATCTTTTTGTGATACTAGCGGTCACACTCCAAGTGCTGCTCCCATAAAACAGCACAGATTCAACATTTGAACGGAACAGTCGCAGCTTGGTGTTTAAGCTGATTGCATTGCTTCGCCATATCATGGACATCATTCCAAACACCGATTTTGCTTTGCACGATTCGGTTGACAATGTTCTGTTCGGTTCCACCTTCGATCGAGACAATACACCCAAGATATTGGAAACTCTTTACTCTCTCTACCGACTGTCCTGCAATGTTAACTTGAGTTACTGACTTAGTGCCGAGGTTGATGGTTTTGGGTTTGGAAGTTTTAATCTTCAAACATAATCCTTCGATACAGGGACTCTAGATCGATCCTCGCTGCTGCTGGGGTATCTAAAATACGCGTTTTAAGTAGCTTACGTTCTTCAATCCATCTCCAGGTATCCTCGGTAACCCACGTGCTGTGCCTTGCCTGGCTTTCCGCTCCAGATGTGAAAACATTTCTCACAGATTTCCAATGTTGTTGGATGTTTGTCGCTAGTGCCTCCTTAGGATAAATGATGCCTTAATTGTTGGCGTACTGAGGGAAACTTTAGCCGGTCAAGGTTATACCTAGGCATATGGATGATATGGCTTCTAACTGATGCAGTACGTAACTGGATAGTAGCTACCATATGTTAATGATCCCGTACCATACCCCTGTCAGCTCCTCGTCTGTTTTGGACGTCTAAAAGAAAGCTCCTAAAACGTCGGCTGATTGCCACTTGATCGATTTGGTTGGATGATCATTGCCTGTCAGCAATGACACCCAGCTGACTTTATGGCAGGTCTTATGCTCAAACATGGTGCCTCCAAAGACAAGGTGCTTAGTGTTGCTAAAATCAACAATTCTTTCACCATTGTCATTTCGTTTGCCGAGGCCGTGCTTCCCAATCACATGTCTGAGTCCTTCATTGTCGCTGCCTACCTTGGCATTCAAGTCCCCCATCACGATGACGATATCTCTGTTCAGCGTTGCGTCAGCGCTTAGCTGGTTGTAGAAGTTGTCCTTTTCATGCTCAGTCGAGGGATTAGCTGGGACATAACACTGTATGATCGTGACGCGCCGTACTCTATTCCGAAATCTGGCCGAAAAGATCCTATCACCATGTGGGAGCCAGGAAAGTAAGCGTCTGCGTGCTGTTGACGTTAGCAGCCGACCCACTCCAGATTTACGGGGACTGTCTGATGGTTTGCCGTAGTAGAGTAGCACAGTGTTACACGTTGGGGATTGGTACTCTCCCGCGTCGAACCATCTTACTTCACTCACTCCTAGTATGTCCAAATTATATCGAAGAAACTCACGTTCTAGTTGAAGAAATGTGTCATTTTGAGGTCCTTCACCCCCTGAGTTGAGGAGCGTCCTCACATTCCATAAACCAATCTTATTCCGGGTACAATAACCAAAAGTCGTCATTATTCGATCATTACTTATCCGAGGCGATGTCTCGTTTTCAGTAGCGGGCATTTTTAGGCTCAAACCAAGTATTGAGCAGTCAGTAGTTTCCCGATCAATCGCAATGCAGATGTTCTTGTAGTTAGTAAAAAGAGGGGTAAATCTCCCAAAATCTGTTAGATTGGAATTTCGATCTAAATCCATACAATCCTGTAAGTCTTAAGTATTAAGTTTTTCATTGTCAGAGCACCCTAACATATTCAAACATGACACATTAACAAAAAATTAAACGAAATTTCCAACAGACAAGAACAAAAACAAAGAATGAAAAAATATGTGAACCGCTGTACATAATAAGACGTTTAACATAACAATGTTTGCCATTTTTCTGCCTTATGGCCGCATTCTCCTTAGAACTTAGAACCTATATGCTAGGAAACAAGTTAGAAAATAGAAAATTGTATATAAGATTTTACTTTGTAGCACTTAACTGTGTTCAATGATCCTTGGTAGTATTTATTTAGACTTATAATATCAAGTTTTAATTTTCCAAACCAAAACTTCGTTTTTTTACGTAGGTACTTTTTGTTTACATACATCTCAATCAGCTTCTAAATGAGCCCACAATTCCAGACATTACGCTAAACCCTTGAGTTGTTTCTTACCTATCATCCTAACAAATACACCATCAGTGTGTTATCACCTCTGCGCCCTTCAGACCATTGTGTGGTATCAGCTAATTTCTCGTTGTCGAACCACACAGTTAAAGAGAAAACTCTTAAAAGTATGGCATACATGAGAAAGCCCACGGGGATAACCTCAATAATTTCTTAAGAAACAATAAATGGCCACTCAATGCTAATAGGGGTGTGGATGCCAATACTGATACATACGATAATCCACGAGGGTATGAGACAATTTATCCCTTCCATCAAACCGAAGGAAAATGCTTGGTTTTGATTTAAGCTGCAAAGAAACCGGGAGGTATGCTTTCGGTTATATAAAGAAAACCCCACTGTGGAAAACCGAATTACAATTACAATTCTCATTCACACTGACATACCAGCCGTCAGCTCTACAGACAATCAGCTTGCTTTACATTTTGCAGCTAGCTCCAGGCTACCAGATGGCGCGTGTCGCTAGGCGATACCCTGCCCAAATATAATGCTGACAAAACAGCAATTCAGGAGATGCGGTGGACAGGGAATGGTGTCTTACCAAAATCAGAATAAAGAATGAAACCCACCGTTATCGCCTTTAAAGCAATAAATGAACGGCTATGCACCCTTCGCGTGCGGGGCAAATTTAAAAATGTAAGCCTCATAAACGTTCACGCACATACAGAGGATTCCCCAGATGATGAAAAAATAGAATTCTTTGAACCAATCGAACTGGAACTCCATGTCTCTCCTCAGTAGATTGTAAAAATCATTCTTGGGGATATAAATGCCAAAATAGGTAGGGAGCCAGTATTCAGGCAGTACATTGCCACCCATAGCTTACACGAGAACACTAATGACAATGTACAACGAGTCATAGAGATAGCAGCAAGCAATAATTTGGTCGTTGCGAGTTCAAGTTTTGCGCGTAAAAATATCCAAAAAGCAATCTGGGTATCTCCTGATGGAGCCACTCGCAACCAGATAGGCCACGTGTTGATAGTCCGCCGCCACAACCCGAACCTGATGACGGTACGAACGTACCGAGGTGCCAACGTCGACTCGGACCACTATTTTGTTGGTATGGTGCTCCGAGCGCGGATTGCATCATCACGGAAGACTGCATCCGCGAATCAGATTCGAGTCAACTCAGCTGCCCTTCGCAACGAAGAGACCAGAAAAACCCATGGTCAAGCGATAGGACTCACCCTAAATGCAGGAAGAGAAAGCCATGGGGCTGAGGTGCCGGGCGTAGAAGAGAAATGGACACGCCTTAAGAATACTGTCATTAGTACTGCTGACTCTATCTTAGGCAGTAGTCGTAGAGATCAGAACGACTGGTTCGATGACGAATGTAAGTTAGCGAGCAAGCGACTGAACATAAGAATGTTGCGTACCGACCAATGCAACAATCTCATAGAACGCAGCTAAGATGAATATAAAGAGCTCAGAAGATGTGAAAAAAAAAAGTTCACCGGTGAAAGAAAGCAGCCTGGGAGAAGAATCTCGTCCGTGAACTAGAACAGTATAGAGAGCGAGGACCGAACCAGGCGCGGAAGTTCTACCAAATAATCCGAGGTATGACGCATTATACACCGCGTTGCACATACTGCAAAGACAAAGAGAGTAATCTGATCGCCGATCTCAAAGCCATCTAAGAGCGATGGGAAGAGCACTTTCATGAGTTGCTTAATGGCCAGCTAACTGAGGAATTGGAGGCTCCACTAATGACCGAAGACCACACTATGCTGCCGCCACCAAGCATAGACGAAGTTAGCAGAGTGATAAATCGGCTCAAAAATAATAAGGCCCCGCGATCTGAAGCGGAGCTGATTAAAACAGAAGGCCCCGCAATACGCCAAGCAATTCCTGAACTAACAGTGTAAGTATGGTAGGAAGAGAAGCGATAACAAAAGACTGGCGAAGGGGCATCCTGTGTCCCATACATAAGAAAGGAAATATCACAAACTGCAGCAATTATCGTGGTATAACGTTGTTGAGTACCGCGAATTAGATTTTATCCTGTGATCGACTCTTGGTGGTTCGACTTTGTGTTGTCGCAGTCTTTCAAGCTGTATGTACATTTTTTGTATGATTGTAAGGGATACTTGATGGTTTTGTCTCTAAATAAATGATAAATGTCAGGCAGAATTTCCTGTAATCAGCATTATCATCATCCTCATGTTTAGCTCTAAACGCGGGGTCTGGTTCTGGTCTCCCTCAATTTTTAAATTCTCTATATTAACTTCGCATGCCCATGGCTGGCTGGCTGGTCAGATATTGTGATCAATTTTTAACCCACTTCCTAAAGCGCGATTTTATTAAAACTTTGCACACATGTGTATTTCCGGTTCTACAAAAATTTAAAAGTGATCTGATACATATTTTTTCCTATATAGCGGCATTTTGTTGTTTTGTTGTTGGATTGTAGTGCTTAGCATGTTTTTATTTCTCAGCATTTATAGTGGAATTCAGTATACTTTTAGTTATTGGAGAATTTACATGAAATATTGTATTGGCTGTTTTATTAAGGAACAAAAGAAACTAAGTGAATTTGTGACTTTTCGTTACATCAAATCTTAGCAGATCCAGCATAATTTCTCATCAATTTGCAAGACTTGTTTCGTTGGACCACTCGATATATTGTAGCAAAATATGAAGCAATAACCTGCTTTTTGATTACTGCTTAGCTTTAAGAAGACTTCAGTTTTATGTCTTAACAAGATTTTGAAATATTCTTTTTTACGTGCTTTCTAAGAAGACCTTCGTCCACCAGCAATTATCAAAAAAATAAATAAGCGAAAAAGTTATAATTTCAAAATTGTTGTCTGCGTCGCTTCATTTTTATTTGGCAATTAACTGTCTGCAAAGGGAAAGATGTTATATTTCTACTCTTTCTTCATTGTTGCCTTTAACTTCTCTTCAGCTTTTTATTTTATAGTAACAACACAACAATGAAAAAGCACTAAAACGGTGCTAATTTACATAAAAGGAGAATTTAGTTCGTAACCACTTACTTCATATTTGTATTAACTTTATTATATGAAGTAGGTTTTCTTGTTCAGTTGAATACTTTTTCATGTCGAATTACAAAATAATTTTCATAATTGAAGGAAGCTGTTGGAAATCAGACATGTTAACTGCTTTTTGCTTTCAACTACGATGACATGACATCCAATCAATGAATATTCCATTAGCTTTATTACTTCTCGAAAGGAGAACATCGATATCAACATGCACTTCGCATTAGAATTGAAATTAACACTCTTGCTTCTTTGTTAGATTTTCGGTCAATGATAAAACTAAAGGAACATCGACAATCGGCAGCAATCAGTAAGTTGATATTCCTGTCTTGTTCAAGAGCTCCTCACCAAGTATATTTATCTATTTACTGTCTATCTATCACTGTGACCCAGTTTGAAAATGTAATTAATATAATTAAATGGATACTCATGAGAATACAAAGAACAATGTCTACCAATAAATTACTATGAGATAATTATGAAAATTATATATTTTGCTGTCAATCAGTTATTTATCATTATTCCTACGATTAGTTTAATTATATTACATATATGATGTCGCAATTTCTGTGAAACTCTTTAGTTTTTTTTTTATAAGTGTACATTCCCCACACTTAGTGTGATTATAATATAATTGGTTTTTCCAACAGCACGAACGATGGACATCGTCTGAAGAGCGTAAAGGAATAGCTGCTACTATTTTTCTTACGTCAAGTAGGGTAACGGTCCCAGTCGTCGGCCACCTAACTTTTTTTTCACTTTACTCTTTTACACAGTTACTAAAGTATTTGATGAAAAACGTTGAAAAAAATTTCATTGAATGTCGAAATAAATATTAATAGATAAAAAAGAGAATTTTTAATAAAAGCCTCACTGTTTTTTAGAAACAATTAACTTAATGAAAAAAATCATATTACGCTAGTGGCCAGCTCTGCATACGCTAGTACATACGTTCCATTGAAAACACCCTTTATCACAAGGAATACACAATGATGGTTTTCCTGTACATCGAAGGCGCTTCTGCGATCACGGATCTTGTGGTTGGCAGTCTGCGTTTTAAGCTCGCCGTCCACTCATCCACACAAAATCAAACAACGAGAAATCCAGCTGTAACAGCACTGAAAGACCCAGATGTGAAACTGCAATTTGTGTCCCTCATACAGCCCCAAACCCTAGAGTCTAAATGGGAGAAAACAGTAAACAGCGAATACGGAAGCAGCCTCAACCATTTAAGGTTATCCCGACAAAACTAGAAAAGAATGGACATGGAAAACCATTCGTGGACGCCAATCCATCAAAGTAGAGTTAAACGCGGTCTCGGGTGCCGTGCAAAGCGCTTTAGCGCAGAAGTACAGGTATCTGGACCGGCAAGTTGGCTGTTCAGCTAGGAACGACAAAGGAGCATGGCTAAGCGATATCGCAACACAAGCACAGCAAGCCGCTGATAGTAGACAATATAGAACAGTCTACCAACTCGCTCGTAAGCTCGCCAACAAGAAACACTACATCAACTACCCTGTTAAGACAATTGACGGCTCTTTGATCCTTATGGAGGAACAACAATTAACCCGCTGGACAGAACATTTTAAGAATGTTTTGAATTGTATTTCGCCAGGCACTTCCATCAACCCACATATCCACCCTAAAAGGCTACTTAACATCAGCGTCGATACTCCTTCGTTGGATGAGATAAGGACAACAATTCGTTCACTGGAATCAGGTAAAGTAGCAGGCTATGACAACATCTAGGCAGAACTCCTTCAAGCCAACGTCGAGTTAACTACGCGAACATTCCATGCGATCAAGGTATCTGGGAATCTGAAACCATTCCATCGTCTTTAGAAGAAGGCTTAATAGTCAAACTCCCCAAGAAAGGTGATTTAAGCAACCATAAACAAAGCGATCTCCTCTATAATAGCTAGGCGCTTACGGAATGCGTTAGAGCCAATTTTGAGAAATGAACAAGCAGGATTTCGCCAAAACCGTTCTTGTACTTAACACCCTGCTGGTACGGAGTCATTCCCAGATCGAGGTGGAGAATTCTTGTTCGCCCAATGCTTACCTCATACTTTAATTTCTTGGACTCCTAATCATTGTCCTTTGAACATTTATGTTGTTATCTTCCGTTCAAATACTACTTTCACTTCCACTATTTCCTCAATCTGGGAATGAAGTTGTTTAAGCCGTGAAGATGTTACCACTTATATCCCATACAAGTTGTGTAACATCTTTTCGGATACTCCCCTGTGTTACTCATAGTCCCACAAGTCAAGCCGAAACAAAAGCATTGCGACTGCTGCGACCGCACACATTTCTATTGAAACAGGAAAATTAAAACGAGTCAAAGGAAAACTTTACTCTAAATACATACTGCATACAATGCTTTAAAGACGGAACACGTAACATAAATGACTATATCGGCCGGGAAAAAATACCCGTAGTTTAGCAGCTTAACTTCCGTTGATGTCTCTGTTGGCAGTTACTTCCCTTTCACAATAAGTTGTTCATGTTCAGTAAAATTTTGTACCGCAGTGCACTGCCGATGCCGAGGCCGACTGCTCACTGCAAAAGGTTTTGACTGCTGCCGTACTACATTTCCTGTCATCACTATGAATTAGCCCAATTGGGTCACGGCCACCGAATCCCCCGAAAAGTACAAAGCACAAAACAGTAACAAATGGATTGCACTGCCAAGGTATTTGGGAAATTTCCTAACTGCTGGGCTTTGCTGATTAACAACAACTGATAAACAACAACAAAATTAAATTGAAAGCTCCTCCTCTCTGTGTCATCAATGAACTTTGAGGCGATTTCCATTGTACCACCTAGTCGAAAGATGCCCCAGTGCCAGTACTGAGAGGTTTGCATTGAAAAACTTTAATGAATTGAGTCTTTCACATCTCGTTGCTTACGTAATTGCAATGACGTACACAAAAATGGTTGCACTTTGAATGGCCGACATTGAAATGGTAATTAGGTATTCGTTTATGCAACTAAAATGCACATTGTTCCGCTTGAGAGAATCGGCGTTTTGCCAATTTAATCCATAACGCTCTTTGAAGAGCTCTATGCGCCAGAGAAATAAATAAAAAAAAATGACTTAGAGTGTTGCCACTAAGTGGTATGGAAGAACAAAAAGTAGAAATAGAAGAGAAAGAAGCGACCGAATAAAATGAAAGGATTTTATAAACGATTGGCCGTTTTACGAATTAAATAAAGATTTTCCTCACTGCAAGGGAAGTTGGAAAGTAGGTCACCTAAAGGGAATACATCTACTTTGAAAGAGCATTTTAATTTGTGTAGGTCGGCTGTCATCCAAGTTAATTCATCGTTGACCATTCGATCGCAGTGTGTCTCAGTGGGGGAGGTTTTTTCCTTTTTCTTGCCCTTGCAGAAAGATGTACCTCAGGGTACATTTATGGGTCCCCTTCTTTTTCTCTCTCTATAAACGGTCTTCCCGTTGTATCCCATTCTTCGCAAATCAACCTTTTTGCGGGCGATGCCCAGCTACTCCACTCGGGGCCTCTTAACGAGCTTACGTCTTTATGGCTATCTATTGGGCCAATGATAACAATCTCGAGATTGAGTTCTCTAAAAGTCAGGCCTTGTCATTATATCGTTGTCAATACTATTATTTCTAGAAGCTGGGCTTTTTTACGTAAACACTACATAGTCAAGGATTTGCTTTCGTTGCAGTTTGGTCAACTCTCGGGCTATGCCCTTCTCCACATATGGTGCGGAATTATTTTCAGGAACTTCTATGGCTAATATCCGCAGGTTGCTTTAATTCATGCATTAGATTCATTTTCTCGCTCAAACTGCGTGACCATATTTCTCGTCTGGCGTTCGAGTTTTTAAAAATTACCTTCTTAAATTTCTTGAAACTTAGAACTGTTGTATTTGTTTTCCTGTTTGGCCAGTCTTTGAGAAGTAGGCTCCTCATTATTTCGACTCACACCCATGATGGACACTTCCGTTTACTGTCAGGGCCCTTCGTCTATTGAATTCCTTACCACGAGCTTTCAGGGAGTCAAGGGCTGTTTCTACTTTTACTAAACAATGCCGTGTTCTCCTTAACCAACTCTAGCTTGTTTCTAACTACCGATTTCTTTGTTTGCCAATTGTATGCAGCTTTAGTTTTCTTTTCGGCGCTTCAATTATTTGTCATTGCTGTTATAGTCGTCAATAGAGTGTGCATTGTGCTCATCTACATATCTTAGCAAATTACCCTCATACGGATTACTCATCCGGTTGATGTGATTAGTTGTTAATTAATTGTTTTTCAAATTGAATTATATTAAATTATTATAGATTCCCTCGCACATTTTCTTATACATTGTAAAGAAGACACATAATACCTATAAAATCATGTTATACAAGCGTGTCTTTTATTTTTCGAGTTTAGAGAACGAAAACATATATTTATTTAGCGAAAATGGTTTTGAATGCGTTTGAAAAGCACTTTTTCACTCCGATTTTGGTACATCCCTGGAGACGACAAGTTTGCTCATGGAAACACTTTAAAATAATCGCTTTTTACTTAACCCAAAGTAAGTGGAAACATTTATTAGATTTCATTTCTATTCCAGCTCGCTTTTATAGTGAACCTTATTGTAATTTTTTCTTAGTAATAAAGAACACACATTATAAGTTCAATTGAGAAAATAAGCAAACATCTAGGGGCTTGGAATAATATGGCTACTAATTACATAACATTTTTCTAATTCTCGTCTGTCTAGAATTGTAATTATTAAAAAGTGAATTCCCTGCAGTAGTTTTCTGCTCACCTAACCTTCAGCGTTTTGTAAAAAAATAATTTCAGCTGACCAAACCCCTGTCTACAATTTAATTAAACATGCGAAGGTATTCAAATTAATAAAAGAAAAACAAGAACAACATAGTGTAAATAAAGTATAGCCGCAGCCGTTAAGGTAAAATATCTGGGGATTATACCGTAGCCTCGTAGCTCGTGCCATTAACTAGGCAGTGAAATAAATTCCTACTGAAGAATTGTACAGCAACAGCACACTACGAGTATACATAAAAATCAACTTATTGAAAATTCCAGCAACCAGAATTCGCCTGCTACTGCTTCCACATGTGCTGAACATTCCCCCGAGGAATCATCCCTTTTGCTAAAAAATAGTTTACACATGAATTATTGTTCTCTCGCTTCTGAGCTCTGGTGAATGATGATGAATTTTTTATTTTAAATTTTTGGTACTCAGGCTCTCAAATGGAGCTTCTGTCTTCTGTGTGTATAAAATATGAGTATCTAGCGGTTTGCTCTACATCTTTATAAACTAGGAACCATCTGCAGTGAAATTCATACATTTTGATCGATAAAACATTGCGAAATATTTATTTGGTAAAAGTTTGTGGTTTTTTTTTTTGAGTTTTATGCGTTGGTTAAAAAAAAGTTAAACAAATTTAAAAGTTAAATTCAGTCAAAAATTTTGTGGGGGTTCGGCCTCTAAGGGTTAGTTTTTCATTTCTCCTTCATATCAGATATTTATGTATGGTAATGTCACGGTTAGAAACTACTAATAACTACTTACTACTTCAATGGACGTTTTGAGCGGGAAAAGTTTCACGAAGTCGGACTGTATATGCTTATCACTTTCGGATCAGCAGATTCCTGCTTTTCGAAACGAGGAGACCAGAAGCTAGCAAGGTAACAACAGTCATCTTCTCTATGTACTACATAAATGCCCCTGCCGCTCACCCACGAATATTGCGATTCTTAAACTGTAATGAAATCTTATCAGTCTTCTAATTCAATGAATCACAAACTTTTAAATAAACATTAAGAAATATTTTTGTTGTAAAACAATTGACATTAAAGTTGTGGCTGCTGCCACACTCGTAAAATATGATTGCTCCAATTTTATACGCATGGACAACACTTTTTTTTAAAATTTGGGACCTCGGGGTCCAGATTGCATACAAATGTTTTACAAAATTTACCCGATTTTCTTCAAATTTTATACGCATATGTATCTCCAATGTATATGAATCTCGGGGCCCGGGGTCGGGGCACACCCATACAAATTATATAAAAAAAGTACCAAATTTTCTTCAAATTGTATCTTTGATTGACAAAACTTTTTGTAAAAATTCGGAAAATTCATGGTCGGGGGGTCAGGGGATATTAGTTTTTTTTTTGTAAGTTAGGTTGGGGTGGCTGTCGGCAGAAGGCCGACCCACTTAAACCAATAGATGGTCCATTGTGATTGCACATGGATCGAGAGGATTTCTCGCCCTACTCGTTGAACCAGTTTGTACTTCGAATTTAGCGCAGAAGACTTTTGATGTTAGTGCTTAACAAATCTATTAAGGTCGTTGCAAAAAAGGCTCTCAAATGAAGCTTACTCTTTACAGAAAGAGCTGTGCATGTGCATAGAACGTGAAGAATGGGCTCTTCGTCTTCCTCGGCCATGCAGATTCTACAGAAGTAATTGAAAAATACACAAAGCCTTGCTGCATGCTTGCCCAGTGCCCAGTAATTACACCTATCGTAGCGCTTATGTGCACTCTACTTAGGGAGATTAAACACTTGAAGCGTTTCGGATCCAGCTTTGGCCAGATCTGTTATACCATTTGTCCATCTAAGGTTGGTTTTGTCAGTAGCATCCTGCTTTAACATGAGTTTGCATGTATCAATCGGTAGAAGGGAGAGCGTAGTTCCATTTTTGGCGAGTTCATCGGCATTGCAGTTCCCCAGAATGTCCCTATGGTCCGGCACCCAATACAGGTGAATGTTGAACTGCTTCGCCATCTCCCTGAGAGATGATCAGCAGTCTAGGACTATAATAGAGTTCGTATAGAGATTGATTCTAGGGATCTCAAAGCTGCTTGAATATCCGAGAAGATGCGGATATCCATAGTGGATATGACGTTTCTCTTCAGCCAATACATGACTTTTATAATCGCCATGATTTCAGCTTTAAAAACACTGCAGTGATTAGGAAGACTTAAAGAGGGGCTTATATTTGGCCTTTTTGAGAAAACACCTCAGTTAGTATAAAAACTGATTGATTCATCTTCCGAGATAGCACCTTCTTCTCAGAGTGATCTGGTGGCAATGGTGACCTGTTGTTGTTGTTGAAATGTAGTTGCGGAATGGTGTAGTCTATAACTGCTGGTGGAGCCCTGAATTAACTCAGAATAGAGGAGTGCCCGGATTCGTTTCTTATCCACTGCGAGGTTGCATTTAGGCGAACATTCGCACTATCAGCAACTTGTCTACTGAAGATGACGAGTGGTGCTAAGGGGGTGGTGCGAAGAGCTTATACATAGACAAGCCGATCTATGCACTTTGCTTACTTTGTCGCGATTTATTGCTTTGTCAAGGCAGTCCACCAGACCGACCGCCAGACCACCAGACCGTACGGAAGTGTAGGTCTTATTGCCGAAATATAAAGGCAATGAGTGATATAGGGTTGAAGACCCCATTTGTTATCGATGGCTTTTTTACAGGAAAAGAGTGCCACTGTGGCTTTACCAGCATTTTTAATCCGTTATTTAAGTTTCTGTTTGCCATATTTTTATTTAAAAAATTTACAAATTTACATATTGTGTGGGTTGCAATTGACCAATCAATGAATGTTCTTCGAAGACAGTTGTCGTTTATTAAGATCCAACTCTTAGATGTAGCTTTTGACTGCACTACTCCTAAAGCCTTATCTGCAACCGTTTGACCTACCTATGTATGTATGTCGCCTGATAAATGGAATAATTTTCTTATTTTCAAGGTTAGGCGAATAGAATGCTCCACGAAGCAGCCGTAATTAATAGACAGATTGATTGACAACTCTTCTACCTCGACCCAATTAATAGTTTCAGTCTTTTTGCGAATGACATTGTGTTGATTTTCTACAATTTTTGCGATTTTGTTTGTAAATATTTTCGTAGTTTGTCTATGCATTTCCAACGACATTAAATTGCGAGTAGTCAGTCGAGAGAGTATATAAAAGTGAATTTTTGTTGTTGCTATAAAGGTAAACAACTTTCAGAATAAATTACCGCAAGACTTTTTATGACAGCATTTAGCTACAAGCAAATGCAAATGAAACAATTATGTCATCATTTGGCAGCCCGTGATGCAGACATTTTTGTTGTGTCTGGCACATAATTTTCTGTTTCTTCTTTGAATTTGAAGTTGGTTATTGGTTATTAGGTACTTTTTTTGTTCGACTTCTTTGAGGTTCTTTTTAACCACCTTTCGCACGACCTTGAGGGCTAAAATTTTGTGAGCGGCTCAATGGCAGGGGCCCATTTTGATTTTTGCTTTTGACGCGTGTCGGCAGTCACGGCAGTGGCGCGTGTGAAGCGTGAAAAAAAGAGAATTCTTTGAAATAACCCCTACCTCAAAAACAGATATTTAGGCGATTATTACCAAATAATAAACGACTGTGTGGCGTGTTTCGATGCATATATAAAAGTTGCTACTCAAAAAACAAAGTTGTTTTTACATTTACTTGTTTATGTTGTTCTTGTTGTTTTTTGTTTCTCACAATATCTTTACTTGTTACATAAGTCATGATCATCCTCTGATAGAGTTCAACTCTGGTTTTTCCATCGCAATCATATTTGGCTCAGCAAGTGGGTCAGGTCTTAGCCTTTCGCAAAAAATCTCTCCACCGGTCTCGTAGTCATCCAATTTGGCTATCGTAGGCGGATTTAAAGTCTATAAACAGGTGGTGTAGTGAGTTTTGGAATTCTAGAAAATCTGATCCGTTGTTATTTTGCCTGTGATGAAAGCCACATTAGTACAGGCTAATAATGACTTTAGCGTATTGGGCTATTCTGTCTTGAAGCATAGATGGGCAAATATAATACGCGGCACTCCACAACGTTATACCGCAATGATTGCTGCACGTTCTAATATCTCTTGATAGACCCTGCTTGTTTGGACTAGTAACTACCTTTCTGACCGTTTAATCCAGGTCGTATTGGACGGTTTCAAATCTAATGTCCATCGCATAAACGCCGGTGTTCCCCAAGGCTCTGTTTTGTCTACGACACTCTTTCTCATTTTCATTAATCATCTCCTATCCGTTACGTCTAATCCGATTCATTCTTTCGCTGACGACAGCACTCTTAGCTTTTCATGTGAGTTTGCGCTCTCGCTTCATCCCAAGTGGAACTTGAACTACAACGTATGTTAAGCACGTTAAATTCTGACTTTGACAGGATAACAAGGTCTATTATTACATTATTACGTTGAATCACTAGCTTACATTACCCATCGAACCAGTAGTTCTATTCTCTTCGACTGCTGCTTAAGCTGGAGCCAAAAGTACCAATGACAGTATTTTTAAGGCTTGTCTATTTCTCTTTTACGCCCAGGACTTAACATCCCTTCATTAGGGATGAGTCCTACCCCATATCACTTAGATGCAAAGGTGAAGCAATTTTTTGCATTTTCTTATGGTTGGCTTAACCTCTCTGGCAAAGTCTTTTCGTTGGTGTTTGTGAAAAGTGTTCTAAAGTCATGCAACAGTGACGATGTAAATTATTTCCGAAAACGTCCCTAAAGCTCCAAAGTAAATATTTAACACAATCAAAAAAAATAACCTAATGCCATTTAGAAATTGTGCTAACCTCATTCATTAGTGCCAACCGAATATGCTAAATACCAAGGTGGTTTCCACTGCCACTACTGCCTCCGGCATTTTCCATATTACCAGAAAATTGCATCTGTGCCGCATGTTGCAATCAACAACATGTACGAGTATTGCACTATATAGCGCAGCTCTGCACCTGGATATGCATCAGAGAGAAATTCATGAAATTGCCATTACGTGCTGTATCCGAACTGCAGCGATCCTTGTGATTGCAAAGCAGCTGTACCTGTGTTTGTAATTGTGTGCCACAAATTCCACTGGTAAACAGCTGAGACGCGAATTGCATCAATTAAAAAAATCGTCATTGGCTGACTACAAAACTAAGAGTATTTGCAATTGGAATCTTTCTGATTTTGATTTGTCAATTGGCACTAACTGGCAGAATGCAAGGAGAGGTAAACAAATTTGTAATCAAGTTGAACTACTGGACGTGGCGTCTCTATCATCCTTATAACAGTTTGACGCAATCAAATCGAATCCAATCCAATCGCAGTACCGTACCTACCTACCTTGTTCGTTTGAGTGCAGAGGAGTTCCTGGGAATTGTGAATTATTTACAGTTTACAGTTTTTGAGTTTGAGTTGTTGTTGTTAGGTTGATGGATTGGATGGTACGGTAAGAGTATCAGAAGCGTTGCATTTTGCACGAGGTATCGATTTTTTTTAAATTTTCCCCCCGAAGGTCTACACTGCTGCTTTTCTTTCCACTTCGGTGCGTGCAGTTATAGTTTTTCCCTTTGCAAAATCATTTTCCGTAAAATGTTGATGATGACGACGGACAGGTTCACCGTGCCGGAAAGCTTTTTTTGTATTTTCGCAACCGACCGACCATGCAGCCAGGAGGCAACCTCATATTGCTTCGATGGTTTCTAATTACAGCTTGCAAAAGGGGTAAATCTTGGTACGTCAAAGCTTAAAATCGCATACATACGCATTTTACAACTGACACTCCCCCAGCATTACGTTGTGGGTGGGTGGGCATCTGGTGTGGGTCGCACAATTCAGCATAGATACGTACTTTTGATGACCATGGCCGATGCTAGTCGGTAAGTTCTTCCTGCTAAACAATCAGTTAGTGATTACTGAGCTATGCACAAAGAATAAAGCTCCGGTTTAACCAATCGGCCGTCTGTCTCTCTGTATTTTATCGAAAATTCTGAATTATCAACACAGCTATAAATATTAAAGTTGTACCAAGTAGGTAGAATACGTAGAAATGGAAACATGTCTAGAGTTTATTAATTCATTCATTCACCTATCGGTTTGTAGACTTGAAAACAATGAACCGATATTTTCAAAGCTGTTGCCATCAGGTAGCTTTGCAGCTAAGCTGGAAATTCCAATTGCAGAAGCTGCAAGAAAGAAAATGAGAAAGAATCTCTTATTAACGCATCATTAATCTTACGATATACTCACCGTAAGGAGCTAAAGATTGCTAAACGCTTTGCTATGCTACGCTCACATTGCTACAATAAGCTCACCGCTACGACACACGCATCGTTAAACGCTTTGCTAGAATACAATCGCAGCTTTGAATCTCGCACCGCTAAAGGCTTTGAATTACTTAAGTCATTAATAAGAATAAAGACTGAATTTTGAGTTCAAACCGTTTTTGTAACGACCCATTATACAAAAGAACCCTGATCACACTGAGCACTACTTTGGCTGGGAAAACTCTGTTGCAGTATGGTGTTTCATATTTTGCAGTATGGTCTTACATAATATGTAAACTAAGTGCACCTGTTGTACTGACTGCTAAGACAACCCATTTAATAAGTAATGCAAAAGCACCCTGTAAATAGTCCTACATTATGTACTTCGTCAGAATGTGTACTGAGTACTGCTTGACAATTACCTCTTCTCAGTGATAAATGAATTCATTTGCCACCACTACCAAAACAACTAATTACAAGTAATGCACTGCACACAACCTTCTCAGCGATAAATGAGTTCATTTGCCACCACAACCAACACAACTAATTACAAGTAATGCACTGCACACTACCTTATCATTTTTTTGCAGAAGGTGTGCTGACGGTGTATGTGTTGAAGTGCGTTCTGCAGCGGGATTATAATCTCAAAACAAAACCTCTTTCGCTATTTATTCTTTGTTTAATTTTCTTCCATTGTTTTCCCCATTGCCCCTTCATAGCGAACAAAGATAGAAGAACAAAAAAATAAGGTGTGCACCCCAAAGAGAGAGATTCATTGATAATTATCCTCCGTATTGTTAGTCGTTTGCAAATTACGAGCGTTTCATTCCTTGTACTATTATGCATTATTCCCGTTGCGAAAGTCCTCTTATCGTCGCACACTTTGCATAATATGACATTACAATACAAACAACAACAACAATAGTTGGTTTAATATCTTCGTATCTTATATACAAGTAATTCAATCGTTTAAGCATAAATTTTAGTGTCTTATGGCGCCACTTAACTTGGTCGATGGCGATGACGATGAGGGCAAAATACTCTTATAGTTGCAGCAGCATGAATCCTTGCTGATGTGTCTCCCCCGTTGATGGTAGAGATTTTATCGGTTCTAATAATGTTGCAATTAATGCAGGGTTATTGACACGAGAAGGACACACAAGGCATGACAGAGCGAGCGAATGATACCGATACGGTTGAAGTCGTGCTTAAAAGGTGGAAAATTATAGTCATCATTGGAACGATTTTTAAGATTAAGTAAGCTGTTCGTTATGCGAGATGTAGATAATATTTAGCTTTTTTTATTTTTTATTTTTATTAAATTGATAATTTCTGAAAAAGTGAAAAGTGTAAGTGAGGACTATGGATTAGAGGGTGAAAAGTGAACAACTCAAGAATTAGATTTGATTAGAGAATTGAATGTAGATGGACAAAGGACAGCCCCCATGAAGTTTTCCAGATACCTTGTATTCAAAAAATTCTTAAGGAATCATCGCATCCTATTTCTTAAAAAAAAACTGAGCTCGCTTTACCGTCAAACTTAATAATCATTTTTTCGTTCGTAGATTGCGTGGCATAAATTTGGAATATCTGTGGTTTCAACACTTATACTATTTCCCGCCACCTATTGGATTGTATTCGCACTATGTAGTCAAGACGAACATTCTGTAAAAGTTTCAGCACAATCAGTTTCGTTTTTGAGTTTTAGTGTCGCATTACAAACCGACAGACATTCATTTTTATATAAAAAGACTAACAAATAATAGTTCCTAAGATTCTCGTTTGCTAAAAATAAATTAAAAAAAAGGTTCGACAAAAATTTATTTTGGGAAGCTCTTAGACTTGATTTGGCATAAATTCCGCGGCTTACTCATTATCAATCAATCAAGGTTTATTTAAAACTCACACTTTGGGGCCACAGACATTTACCATTTGCGTGTTATCTGTCTTGACTCGACTGACTCCATGGGTACATACTCGTAGTTGTAGAAGAACACCGATCGTTGATGCTAGGATTTGATCTTGTGTCAACGATCGTTGATGTGAAAGTTTGAATATCTAGTTATGCGTTTGACGCACAAGTGATCTGAATTCTTGGAAGTAAATTCTCTTTCACGCGCCCATCAAAATAATATCAAACTTTATTCCAGATAATCTTAATCTTAGTTAAAAAAAATCCATTGATAAAATTAATTTTTAAAACCTCACAAGAAAGTAAACAATTATTTCGGAAGAATACGTTAGCAACAATTAATTATTTTTCCCTCTTCAAGTTGGTTCTATTTTTAAATTCTCTTTATTAACTTTGCGTGCCCGTATGAATAGTCGAGCGCTAAAAAATTGTTTTAAAAGAAGTCCCATCAAATTTTTACTGGTAGAAACCGAGATATACGACATGGCAAACTGACAAATGTTCAAACGTATAAGCGTACAAACTGACAAATGTACACACGCTCGCTGAAAATTTTTTTCCTACATTGAATTTAAACGCGAACGACGTTCACTCAAAGATGAGCCTCGTAAAGGTCGTCCAAAAACAGCTGTTGTTCCAGGAAACATCGATGCTGTCAGAAAACTAATTGCAGAGGATCGTCATGTGACTTATCGGGAAATCTAGGCATGCCTAGGCATAAGTAACACCAGCGTATATTCGATCGTGCATGAACATTTAAAGCTGCGGAAGCTATGTGCACATTGGATTCCATATTTTTTGACAGACACACAAAAGAGGTTCGTGTCGATTGGTGCCGCCAAATCCTTGAAAAACTCATTGAAGTTACATACTTTCAAAAATGTATACAAGATCGGGACAGGAGAGTCATGGTTATTTGCGTATGAACCGGAAAGAAAAGGGCAATCGACTGTTTGGGTTTTCCAATTCGAAGAAAATCCAAAAAAAGTTGTGCGAGCTTTGAGCGTTGGGAAACAAATGTGCGTGTTTCTTTACGAAAACCGGTCATGTGGCTACTGTGGCTCTTGAAAATCAAAAGACAGTAAATTCAGCTTGGTATACGACCATTTGTTTGCCTAAGGTTTTCAACAAATTCAGAGAAAACAACCCAAAACGACGAATTATTTTGCATCACGATAATGCGAGATCACACACATCACATCAAACAAGCGAGTATTTGAGCACTCTAAACGATCCAATTGATGGGTCATTCGCTTTACATCCCCGACTTGGCACCCAATGACTTCTTCCTGTTTCCAACAATCAAAGATAAGATGCGTGGGCAACGATTTTTATCGCCTGAAGAAGTTATTGAAGCGTTCAAAAACCATGTTTTGGAGCTATCATCTTCGGACTGGAAGAAGTGTTTCGATAATTGGTTTGAGCGTATACAAAAGTGTATAGATCTTAAAGGCGAATATTTTCAAAAGCAATAAGGCAATTTTTGATGAAAAATTTTAATTTTTTATTACTTTTTCTCTAAACGTTTATGGCATCCCTCGTAAGACCAGTACACTCTTGGTAAACGGAGAAACGTAGTGGGATTGACTACTACTGTGAAGGTGCACTGGAGGGGAAGCCCATTGGAGAACGAAGCACACTATAGTGGATGTCTATGAGTGTGGAGGTCCGCTCGAAAGCACCAGACCAGCACACTATAGGCAGACGGAGACGGTTTTAAGCTATAAGTACCAATGTGGAGTCATCTGCAAAAGCGCCGACACGCTAAAGCCAAACTGAGATACGCAGTGAATTTGAGTGCTAATGTGAAGGTCTGCTCGAAAGCACCAACACACCACAGGCAAACGTAGAAAAGGCGGACGGTATATATACTCGAATGTATTGCTGTTCGGTCAGAACACATAAAACTTGGATAATCAGCTAGACTGGTCATGCTGAGAGATTCTTTCTTTGAGGAAAGGTCTCTGGATAGTACCAAAACTTCTGTGACTAATCACAAAGAAATTTCAAGAAGTGCCTAAGATTTTTATGCTCAGGAGAAATTACCCATGTATTGACATTGACATTTGTGGCCCATGCAGTATTTTTTTTTTGCTTCTCCGTAGTATGGACAGTGCCCAGTATGTTTACGGCGGCAGCAATAACCCAACCTTATTGTATCACTTGTATATAGAACTACTGTGACTCGAGCGGGCGATCGGTCAAAAGGTCAATAAATATTAGAAATAGGGTTTGTGGCGTAGTTGCTTTGTTTGCCTACAAACAAATAACTCTGTTGCCGTGTGTATCTCCAATAACAACAGTTTCTATTAAAATTTGGAAGGTATCGGGCCCCAGGGCCGAGTGCCTCCCATACAATTTTTTTTTTAAATAAACCAACAGAAAAACAACAGAAGTTAATATAAAAGCATTTAATTAACTCGATTTTATTTAAACTTTACACACATGTGTGTATCCGATTAGAGAATTTAAATGAAAATTTTTAATTTTTTATTTTTCATCATTTAAGTGACAATAACTCAAAAACATGAAAATTATAATTTTTATTTTTTTTAAATGATAAAGCAAATCCAAAGCAGCAGAATGTCAAAGATCGAACGTAGTGTCGTTACTAATGAAAAAATGCCCTTAGTCGTATTCTCAAGTTCACTTTAATACTTTAACTCGAAAATTCACTTCTCTTATATACACTCTCTATACACACTCACTCTGTTAACTTAATACTTAACACACTTCCTTTTCGGACATTTGCTTTTAAGTTTGTTAGTTTGTCATTATTTGGCCCGAATTTATAGTTGTTGTCATTGTCTTTACAACTATAACTATGCTTTTGCAATGAAATCAAGCTTGTGGTGATCAAAATACGTTTCTATAAGCATTACATTAAGTAACAGTTACGACTTTAAATGCGGGCCTTAACATTTGATCGGTTTTTTACTTTTCTTTATCTTAATACTGAATTTGTTGCCTTCATGTACGATGTTTACTTTAATTTAAAATGTATCTTTATCTCTTTCTCTCTATATATCTCTCTCTTTCTTTATCCCTTTAAATATTGTAAATAATAATAATAATGAAAAATTGATTAACAATGTGCACCACCGCCTTTTACGAGCACATTTCGTTTTGATTCTGATTGAATTGGCCAACTCTGTCACACTTCAACAACCAACCAACCAATCAACCAACAATCAACATCCAGTTGATGAGAAAACACTTCGGAGAACATCAATGCAAGTTCTTTTGCCAAAACTTCCGTCAACAGATAGTCTAAGCAACAGTCCAGGCCCATCATCGCCAGGTGATAAAAATTAATTTCTTCTTCAGCACAACCACATAGACACCAACCAACCACCCACCACAGTGCATACAAAACAACAATACATTTTTATCATTTTTGCCTGATTGTTATTAACCTCTAACTACACAAATAACTCTGTGTGTGTTATATGTCTGACCTTATTATGAGGTTTGTGAAAAAACCAGTATGGAAGCAGTTAACACGAACTTCCGGCCTTTATGCGAGCTGATGAGTCCATTGGTGTCTGAACAGAACAATATGAACCTGAGCAGTCAGGAACACCCCTTTACTCATTCTAACATTCCAAACTGGGCATGGTATGGGTGTCTGTTATGTATTTTGATGTCACTGGAATGTTTATACATATTGTACAATATTTTCCTTCCATTTATCTTTATCTATAAACTTTTATCTATATACATTTTATTGAAATATATTTTATATTATTAGATAGAAAATTAGAAATCAGATACACATTGCATGATTTTAGTTTTTCTGCACGTTTCGGTATGAATATCGTTATATTGCGAATGGGTTACGTATTATTGACGCTTTTAGAAATTAATTTAATAATTATCAAATTTCATCAAAGCATTGACTAGTTGATTATTGGATGTTTATAATAAGATTATAGGATGATTATATAATGCTTTATGAATTGCTAGCTGTTCGGAGGTGCTTCGCTACTCGCACACAATTTTTTTTATCATATGTAGTTGTTTATTGAATCAATAGTAGATTTTTACAATAAGTTTTCAAATGTTATGGACTAAAACATAATACAATAATGTTTTTTACCAGTGTATTTAACTATCAAGTTTTTAAACAAAGAATTGCAATTTTAAGAGATAATCATCATCATCATATTTGGCTCCACAAATGGGGTCCGGTCCGGTCCGGTTTTGAGCCGATGTCATCCAGTTTTGCATCCCTAAACTATGTGCATTAGAAATTCAAGCAGTTTCACTCATGTATATCAATCAAAAGCATTCACTCTCATGTTTTTTCTAACCGCCAGCAAACGAAAGTGACTTCATAGTACGATTAAAATAATGAATGCACTTTGTACACCCTTTTTATGAATTTAGTGCTCTACTACTTACTATAGAGCGATTGTATGTAGAGGATTCCTTGCCATATCTTTTCGCCCATGCTGTGCATTGTTCCACTTAAAGGGTTCACAAATGCGGAATTTGTTTTAATTCCATTGTCAGTTGGAGTCTTTCTGTGGTTGAAGTGAATGATCTATAAGACAAAAGTACAAGTATGTACGCATAAAGCTCACAATGACGTCAGACAGAACTTATTTATCCGGAATGGTATACTCTGGACTGGAGGGACGACAACTTTAAATAATTCATTCCTTTAATGAATAACGACGTGTTTATATATGAACTATGTACAAATACATTTAAACTTTAGTATTCATTGCGATATGTAAGTATTCGTGTACGAGGGATGCATTTGTCATCATCGCTGTCGTCGCAAAGTCTTTATTATGCCATGCGGTGATGGAAATATCTCAACGAACGATGTTTCTGTGTTTGGACTTTTATTCAATTAACCGTAAATGGTAATGAATGAACGAACAGCAGAGAGCTGCTATGCGTCATTGTGTAGAATGTGACATCATTGTGAGGAATTTCAATTTAAATCTGTATTTGAGCTGCATGTGAGGATTAAATAATAACAAGAAATGGAGAAGGTAGCGTGCGTGATTGTCATTATTTGCTGCACAATTATTCTGGTACTTTAGTCTCCCTTAGCCCATATTTTTATAGCTAAAGCCCTCTTGAAAATCTTCCATTTAACTGAACAGCGGTCTACTACCTGTACTGGTGTAAGCAATTTCAGGGTTAATAACTCACCATGTGGACTATATGGTAATAAATGGGTGGCGCCCATAATTAATTGTCATGGCGATAAAGCGCCACTGTGTGTAAAAACACTGTAAATTCCATTAATATGTATTACAACAATTAATTAATAGAATCCATATGAATTGCTGCATAATTAATTAAACGATCTTCGATTGGAGATACAAGATGATAGATACAGATGACAGCTTTATTACCAATTGATTAGTTATTGCTTAGCTGGTAAACTGGCTATACACTGCAGTAGTACTGGGTAAGCGTTTGGTAGCCGGCTCTTGGAAAATGGACTACGTAAAAATGATAGTAGATAAGTTACAAAGGGCAGCTTGTCTCCACATAATTGGGGTGCTAAGGACAACACCAACAAGTGACCTAGAGGTTATGCCGTACCTTACTTCAGTAGACATATACGGTAGGTAGAGAGCGACCAATAAGGCAATGTGTTCAAACAAAGTATTCGATAATTAACAATTCGCTAAAGGGAGAACTGGCGAATTGGATTAAATGGCATATAGGCTGTCTACACATATGCCGACCTTAACCGCTATTGCGGTATTGTGAGATACGGACCTGCATGCTAATATAGCTAATATCTCCGCCTGGAAGATACTAGCAGAGTCAGATAGCTTGTAAGACATTGAAAGGTTTAGGTTTTCAGAGTAAACTCCAGCACCGACTCCATTACTCATCTTGGATCCATCGGTAAATAGAGTTACATCAAAGAGCTACCCAGCGCTCACCCGTCCTTTCAACTTTTGCAAGGTAGAAACTCAACGGCAAAGCTAGGATTGGAATGAAATTTAGGAGTGCAGTAGTCGGTTGAAGATGACATCATCTCCTTTGGTAACACCTGCAGTATATTGCAGTGGCCGTACGGTACGCGTACCGTACGCGCTGCATGCCGCAAACTATTTAATAACCAGGTCGGGAGGTAGTAAGTGTAGGATTGTGTTAAGAGCATCGGTGGGACACGTCCGAAGTGCTCCAGCAAAACCAACAGCTGCTGATCTCTGTAATCTACCTAGTTATACGCTTCCATACCAGTACTTAAATATGGACCCGAGACTTTGGTGCTTAGCAAAAATCATTCTGACCTCTTAGCCGCGTTCGAGAGAAGAGTATTACGGAGAATTGTTGGGCCTGTATATGAGTAAGGACGATTTCTGACACTCTATAATGATGAGATCTACGAGCCTTATCGCGATGTTAATATTGTGAACAGAATTAAGCTCGGTAAGCTTCGGTGGGCAGACCATTTAGCTCGCATTAGTGAAAGTTATTTGCGATAGGATTTATGGAACAGGACAGCGAGGACGGCAAAGCTAGACTAGACGCCCAGAGTTAAGGGATGCCAAACTGGATGACATCGGCTCGAAATCGGGATAGATGGAGAGACTTTTGCGGTAGGCCAGGACTGGGCCTCGGTTGTTGAGCCAAATATGATGATAATGGTATCATCGATCGTGGTTAGATAGTAAATTTCAAGATTACTGGGTCTTAAATTGGTTACAAATAATTTAGATTATTATGATTATGTAGAGCACTTTTTAAGCAATGGATCCATGCTGGGTAGCAAAATAATTCATGCTTACGTTACCAAACTAGTCGACAGAGATGCTCCCAACCTAGGATTTATTATTCTTTGCTGCGTACAGTATGATTGCATTTATGTGAGTTGGAGTACCGCCAATTGTACTTGGGCATTACTCTTCAACAACCATATTTTTTTTCTAACAAGTTCCGCAGATAATTAAAGTAATTAGGTTAATTAAGTTGTTTATTGAAAATGACCTTACTAATTATTTACTTTGGAAAATGTAAACAAAAACGAGTGCATAAATATGTGCTTGTATGATTATACAGTATACTGTATACAGTATACACACACCTTGCCGGTTAATATGCATAACGAAGAAGAACATTAACAGAATGCTAATGAATTTGTTCGTTGTTTGTTCACTTTGGTGCGTCTCGTCTCGTTGCCTTATTATGTCGTCCGATACCCGAACACGTTATTATGTCGATGTTTGATACTCGATTAATTTCATTTCGAGGCTCGACCTTTACATCACTTCACCTTCATTTTCAGCCATCCATCACTTTCAGTTTCAATTTCCGTCAAAAGAAGAAATAGAATTGTTTATTATTCATTTGTATTTTGTTCATTCGATTGGTGATTGAGTGTTTATTACCAACTGTTTGGTGTTTGCTGTGATTCATAAGTATGGACCCGAGTTAAGTTCAACTTATATTCGGAAAGTTATTAAGTTATTAAAAAGTTAAAAATTGTACTATCGCATGGATTTTCGACTCTTTGAGGAGAATGGCTTTTGTTTTTCTTTTCATTTCCCCCTTAGTTTGACAATTAAAAAAAACTCGCATTTTAATTTGAAAAATGAAAAACCAACGAATGAACAAACAAACTGCATATACTGCTGACTTTTCTTTTTGAATTTAAAAACTGCTTTAATCGCCCAATTGCGACACAATTTCCTGCTGTACAATTTTCCCAACACTAATGAAACCTTTCTCGTCGTTATATGTACACTCCCAATAGCTTGATTGAGGTCACATTTTTTGCATCCGTTTTCACGGAAAATTTGTTGCTATCTGTGATTGAGTACATATCTTTAAAAAAACAAGCCATAAAATTAAAGAGGAAATTAAGAAAATGCCAAATTTGCTAATTTCTCTTAATGAACTGCTAAAATAGGGTAAAATAGTTGCGTCACTTGATTGAGATCACTTGAAAAATCTTATAAATTTATTATGTTTTTATCCATTAATAGTGAGTATGCCCGTCATTTTTTGACATTAGCTCAATAAAACGGTTTGGAATTGAATAATACAGCTTTTTTTTTTTAAATATTTAAGCGAAATCCCGTCTCATGCATATGGGATAGTTTCGATTAAGACGTACTTATCTTCAAATTTTCTTCCGGTTTCATCAACTTTAAGAGATTGATGGGCCCTAACGTTTTTAATTATATTTACTAAGGTAGTCCCAGAACTACCCGACCTGACGTAAAGATAGCTGTTGTTGCTTAAAAAGAATGACTGTGGTAGAAAGAAACAACCTTACGAAGCTTAAATTTGACGTTTGAGATGCGCTGTTGTTTAGTATTTGTATGGCAGCCATCGATAGTGAACGCTCTCAATGAATTTTTAAACATGGAAAAATTTTGACTGATAATTTGGACATGAGGATGATGTTTCCTTCGAGTGTTTCGTGTATTTTCACAGCAATAAATCCGAGGTTTTGCGTCGATTCATAACATAGATGAAACATGAGTCCATCACTTCACACCCGAGACGAATGAACAGTCAAAACAATGGACTGAATGAGGAGAATCGGCTCCAAAGAACGCGAATACTGTTGCATTTGCAGGCAAGGTAATGGCATCAGTTTTTTTTTTGATGCGCGTAGGATAATTGACATTGATTATCTTCAGAAAGGAAAAACAATCAACGACGTGTATTATGCGAACTTATGGCTGCGTTTAAAAATGAAATCAAGAAAAAATTACAGCATTTGGAAAGAAAACAGTTTTGTTTCATCCAGACAATTCAGCAGTTCACACATCCGTCATCGTGATGGCCAAAATCAATGAGTTAAAGTTCGAATTGCTTTCGCATGCACCCTTATCGCCAGATTTAGTTCCCTCGGATTATTTACTGTTTCCTAACTTGACTGTGGTAAGAGATTTGCCAACAATGAACAGGTGAAGTCTGCTGTGGATGGCTATTTTAAAGAGGTCGACGATTCTCACTATAAACAGGGTATCGAAGCTATTGAACATTGCTCGGAAAAATGTATCGAACTAAAAGGAGACTTTGCAGAAAAATAAAGATGTTTTTCCCAAATTTTTTGTATTTTCTTTGTTAGGACGGATACTTCTGGGCGGCCATGGCAAAAGTTCTTCGTTTACCGACTGAATATAGTCTTTAGCTACCCTTGAAATGTAGATAGGGGCGTTGTCTTGTTGAAAAATCAATGGTAGACGTCCACAAATATTCCAGAAAACACGTGTTGTTATTTCCATTCAATCAAGTGATTCAAGTTTCCCTTTTTTAAAAGTTCTTTAGGAGAATTTGGCAAATTTCCTTTTTAATTTTATGTCTTTGTTTTTGAAGATATGTACATACTTAATAACAGGTAGCAAATTGTTCCAGGTAAAAAATATCCTAGAGGTATAAATCGCGAAAAACGTTTGCAAAAAATATGGCCTCAATCAAGTGATTGGGAGTGTATATAAATGGTCTTCGTACACGCTGGCAATATGAAACGGACGAAGACTTATGTAGAAATACCTACGATTATAATAATTTTATGTTTAATGTGCCAATTTCTTTGACACTACGTGCAATTTTGACGTTATACGACAAATGGCGTGATTTAGATCTCAACTAACCTATAAAGTATTTTATTTCCATTTATTAATCGATGATGGAAGCAGTGCATTCGCCAAGGGGGTGTTTCATTTAATTTGCACAGCTGCTGCAAGCAATGAAATTTTTAACTTGAGCTTACACCGCTTTGTTTGAAAAGTTATTGTTGGCCATTTAAACAGCGGTAGGTAGGTGAACCTTGCTGTACTTGATACCACAAATCTCTAGGGTAGGTCCCTACTTATATGAAAACTCGGTTTGACGGTTATCTTCAGTATTCAGTTCGTTGACACATTCTTACCAAAAAGTATTATGAACATTGCCAGTTACTTCAAAATTTAATTTTTTTCTAGATGAATCCATTCCCTACGTTGCTAGAGAAATGTTCCTCTTTTTCTTCTTCTTCTTCTTCTTCTTAAATCCTTTCACCCCTCGATGTGCATAGGGTGTCAACATTGCCTACGCGACAACTTCTTCCGATTTCTGCAACGCGTTTGATGTTCCTCCAACTTATTCCCAACACTGCAAGTGATATTTCAGAATGGAGTCGTCGTCGCGTTGTAAATGGTGGTATCCACCTTCTACCTACCCAACCATACTGATTCACAGTACTAATTCTATGTTGGAGCGGAACAGTCACAACTTGGTACTTAATCAGAGAACCTTGCTTTTCCAGACTTTCAATAACATTCCGAACGCAGCTTTTCCCTTACTGATGTTGCTGCACACATCTAGTTCCGTGCCATCGCGATCTACGCATTTTTTTTTTAGAAACAGATCAGACAACGGCTGTTTTCCAATTCCTTGGGAAGACTCCAGAAGAATAAGATAAATGGAAAAGTTTGAGCAGTGAAAATGCCAAACTTGAAGAACAATTCTTCAAAACTATAGCGGGAATACCACCAGGCTCAGCAGATTTATGAATGTTGAGATCATTTAATACTTAAGCCACTCGATGAGTACGAAAATAGATCAGTCGCATAGATGATTTGACACTTGAAAGGCAGTTACTATCTTCTGACCAGTTTGCTATTATTGCGAGCGCGAAGGGCGAAGCTAATATTCAGAGGATATGAAAGTTTTCACCGAGCGTGTCGTATATCTCGGCTTCTACTAGTCAAAACTTGATGGGACTTGTTTTAAAACAATGGGGTAGCGCTCGGCTTGTGATAACGTTATTATAGGGGTTACTACCCCTGAGAAAACTAAAAAATACTCAATCTATGCATCGCTATCGATTTTTTTAAAGACTAAACGTTTGCATAGTAAAATGTGGTTTACTCAGTCTATTTCAGAAGACGCTTATTACAGAATGACCTATCGCTTATGAATGAAAGACCTACATTTAAAGTGGCATACTATTAGGCTTCTAAGATAAATTAGTCTTTAGACTGAATTACAACTAAATATACATACACGGGTTTGTGTAGTCACTCGCATAGCAGAATACATTAGCTCGTGTGTCTATAGTAGTGGAAAGTTTTTGGAAGGAACTCGTATGTATCTCTACCGGTCAGAATTTAATGAGACTAGTTTTAAAACAATTGTGACGCGCTGGCGCGTTTCACGTGAGTCGCGTATGGTGCGTGTGACACGTGTGGCGCGTGCAAAAAAATAAAAATAAAATTTTTTTAAAAAATTAAAAAGTTTTTTTTAAAAAATAAAAAATTTTCCAAAAAAATAAAACGTTTTTTTTCTCACAGATTCCCCAAAATTTTTTTTATACGAATTTTGTCAATTAAATTGTTACTATTGGGCTTTAAAGATAATTAAGTGTTTAGACTGAATTACAACTATCCATATGGCGCTCTAATATCTTATTGTAATGACCTCGATGAATAAAATCGACATCTTAAGTTTTTTTTGCCGTTTTTTGTTGTGACGCATTATGGGAATTACACCTTCTCTCTCCATGTCATGCTGGATTACTGGATTTGGTTTCCGGCCCACCCGTCCGGTCATCGGTCCATTTTTGTTTTCACAATTGTCTATCCGCAATTGTTGTTATTTGTAAGATTGTATTACATTGTTTATGTTTGTGCACATTTTAATTGCTCAATTTTTTTTGGTTTTAAATCAGATTTGCTACAATAACAGAAATAAAAGTTCTTTTCAATTTTCTGTCCCTCGTTTTTACCCTCTGTTTTTATATTGCTTTGCACTTAAAGTCAGGCCAGCCTCGATTTTATTCTACTCACACATTTTGTTGCTATTTTGTTTATTTATTTGAGTAAATATTGACTAGAAGCTCTCGAAGCTCTGCCTGCCTGGCTGCTTGCAATTTGTCCATTTGATTCTCTCAACGAATGTCTTTGCACTCTACTCACTCTCAACCCACAATTAAATGTTTTAATTGTTTTTGTTTTGACACTCCTCTTAACGTATTTTTCGTGTTTGGGTGCTTTCATTTGCTAGTGCCAGCGCCGAGTGGTAGCGGTACGACAAGTGGTAAGTCGCCAGCCACCAATTAGTCGAACAGCACAATCGGGCCGAAAAAAAGTACGCGCGATTAAGCGGGAATTTGTTTAGGGCGAGAAAAAAAAAAGATTCGAAGAAGTGGCAATTTTTATTTATAAATAAATAATTAAACTAAATCCCTTGTTCTGTGTCGGTATCCCATCAGTGAGTGGACGATGAATGACGCCTTAGAATAGATTTTCTGTTTGTTTTGAAGAATTCATCGGCAGGCATAGAAAGATCGTCAGTTGCCATGTGAAGCACCCTGCTTATATGCTTCTATGAAAACAAAAAAAACAATTGCTAATGCAATGTAGTGAATTTTACTTTGATTTTTTGTAATTGCAAATAATTGTGCACAGCACTACTATGGTGCATCAAAGACGGCAACAAATACCTTGAAATGGTTTATTTTGTGTTCTTGTTTTTGTTATAAATTGCCATCCTTGCCTGGTTGTTAGTATTTTTAGTTTCATTGTTGTGTTTATTTCGTTTTTTCTTCTTCTTTGAACTGATTTTTTATCAATGTACTGTACTACATATTCGTCCATACATGAAAAAAGTGAAACATACAACAACTCTATACAGCTGACAGACGACGCACTGAAGAATTCTCCTGTTGCGTCAACTAATCAACTAATTCCAATAAAATGAAATTCTTTGTAGGAATTGCAAATTGGACAGCGGGTGACAGCAGTTCCAAGTTTGATGGCAATACAACAGACAAGGTGAATGTTGGTTAATTTGTTGTAAATGGTAATAATAAATTTCCCTCTTCTCTTCCTTCACAGACCACAACAGCAGACACATCCAAATTGAATCGCAAGGAATCGTACAAGGCACAGCGTAAAAACTATCGACGTGAAAAGAAACGTGTTGCTTCCGAACTGTTGAATTCTCTACAGGATCCAGCTGTGATTGTTCTCGCCGATTGGCTAAAGGTAAGGGCATGCGAGTATAAGTAAAAGGGTAGGAGTAGTGTAGGTGAGTTTAGTTCTTTGAAAAATTGGTGCTGTCAATGCTGGGAAATTGCGTCAACATTAATAAGAATATCATATCTCTAACTTTGGAGTTATTTGCCATAATTAAATCTTAAAATTATGTCAAATCATGTGCAATTACACAATAAAGAGAGACCTTTGTAACAAACTATTTGAAAAATTAAAAAAAGAAAATCTCAGAGATGCGAACCTGTGCCCCCTATAGAATTGCATAATATACTGAAAAAAAAATTTAAAAAAAACTGAAAAGTCTCAGGGCAGATTCGAACCCGATGCTTATACAGCTCCTTCCATTCAGCGCTCTGACCGGTGAGCCACCACGAAGAAACATACCTATCGACAGCTCTTTGCAAATTTGTAGTTAGCGTCGTTCTCATTCTTATTCTGCGCTTGATTCTGATTCTGATTCTTATTCTTATTCTTATTCAGCTTATCGTTGGTTTTGTGTACTATATAAGACAAATGTGGCAGCAGGCCATTAAGTCCGTTCCTCTGTCATTAGCATACTGATAATATTTCAAAGTTTCAGAATCACAACTCTGCATGCGTCAAGCATGTATGAGTGAGTGAGTAACATGGGTCCTATCACTATAAAAGCACCACGTTACTATCTTACCTTAGTGTAATAACGAACTAGAAAATATGCGAAATATAAAGCATCCTCTTGTGGGTCCTAGAGCCTCTAGTACGCCTACGCGCCATCGCGTAACGGGCTCCATTGCATTGCGTAGTTTGCTATGGAACCGTCGCCTTTTCGGAGTGTATGACCAATCCAATTCCGTCGTTGGATGGTTGTGCCTATTGGTTCCTGACCCGTTCTCTGGTAAAGATGTTCGTTAGATATACGGTTAGGCCAGAAAACCCTTAAGATGTTCCGTAGGCACATATTTACGAACGTTTTTCTTTTTGTCTTTTTGTGATAGTAGCGGTCACCTTACAAGTGCTGCACACATACAACAGCACAGCACAACTTTGAACGGAACAGTCGCAGCTTGGTGTTTATGCTGATCGGATTGCTTCGCCATATCATGGACATAATTCCAAACACTGATTTTTCTTTGCCGATTCGGTTGAAAATGTCCTGTTCGGTTCCAGCTTCGATCGAGACAATACTCCCAAGATAGTGGAAACTCTCTACTTTCTTTACCAGTTGTCCAGCAATTTTAACTTAAGTTACTGAGTTTTGGCAGTATTAATCTTCAAACCCGCAACATTTGCCTCCCTTTCCACATTTGTTGTCATTTGGTGCTGTTCCATAATCCTGTGTGAGAGTAAACAAACGTCGATGTTTGAGTTGAGATGTAAGAGTCCAACGAATTCCTCCGTTTCCAGTAGATAAAGCTGCGCGAAGTACATCGCTAATCACCAACAAAAAAAATATCGGCGATAGAATGCAACCTTGTCGTACCCCACTTATGATATCGAATTCCTCTGACAGCTTTCCTCTGTGCAGCACATGACATTTAGAGCCATCATAGGTTGCTTTAATAATAGCTATTAGTTTATCGGGAATACCACTCCGGCGCAAGGCGAGCCAGATAAACTGTCTGTTGACACTGTCAAATGCCTTCTCAAAATCGATGAACAGCAGGTGCAGTGGTGACCGGAATTCAACGCACTGTTCAATAATGATCCGCAGGAGGTTGATGTGGTCTACACAGAAGCATCCAGTGCGGAAACCTGCTTTTTCGGCATCGAGTGTATCTTCCAGATGTTCCTTAATTCGCTCAAGTACTACTTTGGCAATTACCTTTGCAACTGCAGGAAGATCGCAAATGCCTCTCCAGTTTTCGCACTCCATAAGACTACCGTCGTCGGGGAAACTTTCTGCCTCCCAAGCTCTCTCTCTAGGTCCTTCACCGGATGTTGGCTAGAGCGGTGACCACCTGTCAGCTATTTGGTGATTCTGTAAACGGTTCTGCTATCGCACCTGCTTGCTACTTCCTCCGTTTCTGAGGCCAGGTTGTTAATATAATTCACCTGATGTTAGCTAGAGCGGTGACCACCTGTCAGCTCTTTGGTGATTCTGTAAACGGTTCTGCTATCGCACCTGCTCGCTACTTCCTCTGCTTCTGAGGCCAGGTTTGTAATATAATTACGTTTGTCACGTCTTACACTATGCTGCACTTCTCTCATTTTTCTTCGATACAGGGACTCTAGTTCGATTATCGCTGCTGCTGGGGTATCTACAATACGAGCTTTAAGTAGCTTACGTTCTTCCCTCCGCCTCCAGGTATCCTCGTTAAGCCACGTGTCTTTTTGACATTAAGTATTAAACCCAAATTCCTTCTTGGTGCTCAATCAGACTTCTACGTTGGTGTTTGTTACACAGCAGCCTAGTGTCTAATACCAGTTCAAGACATTTGACCTCTTTGCTGACCCCAATCATTCATCTGAAGATAAGAAGGAGTTCTTAAGCACACCCTCTTGTCGTCCTGACCATAATGGTTTTATCCTCTTCTTGTGTGCCGTATAATTATTTCTTTTAATTATTTCTTCTTCTCTTTTATTTAGAGCACTAACTTATTGCTTCGTAAGATTCTTTATCGAATTATCGATTACCCATTCTATGTCTATGAAGGCGCATAGCCCATAGGGATTCCTCGATGATCCTAGTCAGTACTCACAGTGCGGCCTCCGCGGATCTGCCGTGATTGCCGGTACACTGTATTGGATGATGGACTGGAGTCGTTTTCTTTAATACATTAAACTCATTGCTAAGGGAGAATCCCCTGAATGTTGCGCCATGCCAATAAGGCGTCCTTTTCCTTTAATATTGACCTTATTTGTCTATAACCTTGACTGTCTTCAAGGCAAACGACGGTAGAGTAATTTGTCTAAGGGCCTTTAGTTGGCTGTTGGTTTGGGTTGGGTCTCAAATGCACATCGAGTACGAGACACAAATTCTGTTAAGTCAAAGTGCATACGAAAAGGCTGGATTTTGAATTCAATGACTTTTGTAAAGATGTCGAGGAGGAAGGGACAGTAGCCAACTTTCTGTGGTCATGCAGGCAAAAGGCAAAAAATTTAAGCTACACCCAAATAATGAATCGTTTATCGGAAACTATAAATTGTAGTACAACACTATGTGGAATTCTCTGCCAAGCTCTGTCTTTCCACATCACTATGATCCACAGACATTCAAGACACAAGCTCATGGACATCTCCTCTCTTCTTCTCCTTTTCCTTACCGCCAACGCTGTGCCAAGCATATTGCCGAACATAATAAGGGTATGCGAACCCCTTTTGCGTGCGCAAATTATAAAAAACAAAAAAATCATAAGATTTATAAAATGCTAGAATTGGGTTTTATGCCAGAATCAGCGTAATCAGCGTCGTACGTACTTCGCGAGAGAAAATTCGTTGCTTGTTGATGAACGTCAGCAAAACGTTGCCGGTCGGTCTGTAGGCGTGCTTACGAAGTGAAATACAATTCGTACGCAATGACTTCTATTTATTTATCATTTTTGCAAGAAAAAAATTCCAATAAATTATCTCCACAGGTTAATATTAGCCTGTTGCTCTGACGTATAGTACACCGCACAACCTGGTTGTCATAGTCTCTACTCTATAGCCTTTAGCTCTAGCCAGTCAGTCATTCAGTCAACAAAAAAGTAAACAATTTTTCGAATTCGCAATTGATTAGATAGAGATATTGTACTCGGATCTTTTACTTTCGTTTTGATTGGTTTTCCGGCACCGAAACAACGCTTGTGACAGACAAATGTTTGCGTTTTGTCGATTGTCGTCGTATCTCGCGCTGCAGGTTCATCCCCCAGCAGCTGCTGAATAGGCAAAACACAGTCGAGGAGTAATTTGCTGTTGCTGTCCGATAAGGAAACAAACAGACATTGCTTACTAATGCGATTATTTACACATATCTGTCTGGGTGATATCTTCAATTGGCTTTATCCCATTGTTCTCTCGTAGTGTTCAGCGAATTAACAATAGAATCGTAGTGTAGGAAACAAGCAACATAAACTAAAGATAGGTCAGAGATCTCAATGGAAATTGTATCATTTGATGATAGAATTATTGAGAAAAACAGAACTTGATAAAAGGCTGTGCCCTCATCACAAAGATATCATCTCTCTGTAAGTGAAGCTTCCTTTTTCAATTCAATTTTAATTCAGATTCAAACAGTCAAAGCTTTTGGTGGTTTGCTGCCTTAGTTAGAAGGAAAGTTGCAGACAAGACTTCATCTATTCCCTTATATGTTCCATAATTGTATTTTTTATAAAACCGGAATTCAGAAAGCTTATCTCTTAGCTTCACATTTAGCTTGTGCGTCTACCCTTCCACCCACCAATTCTACCGAATGTAGGCCCAGGTATATCTAAATCTATTTTCGACTACGGGTTGTTCCAAAGATTCTTAAAGAACTTGACCGTAATAAAGCAAATGGAGACCTGACGGTATTCCGTCATTCATTTTGAAAAGATGTCAAGATACGATGAAGACAGGCGTGTTTTTCCCTCAATTTGGAAAACTTGGTTCCGGAAAAAGGTAACAAATCTGCACCTGCTAACTACCGCCCTATTGCTTTGTTGTCGGTTTAAACTAAAATGCTATCTTTATACGATGTTCAGTATAATAATCATATTTGGCTCTACAACCTGGCCTCCCGCAAAAAGTCTCTCCACCGGTCCCGATTTCGAGCCGATGTCATCCAGTTTGGCATCCCTAAACTCTGGGCGTCCTGGTCTACGCCATTCTTCCAGCGTAAGCTTGGCCGGCCTCGCTGTCATGTTCCACAAATTCTACCGCAAAGGACTTTCCAAGCAGGATCCTCTTCGCTCATGCGACCTAGTTGTCTTGCCCACCGGAGCCTACCGAGCTTAATTTTCTTCACGATGTCGACATCGCGGTAACGCTCGTAAATCTCATCATTATAGAGTCTCCGAAATCGTCCTTCCTCTCATACGGAGCCAACAATTCTCCGTAAGACTTTTCTCTCGAACGAGGCTAAGGAACAGAATGATTTTTGCTAAGCACCCAAGTCTCGGATTCGTATGTAAATACTGGTATGACCATTGTCTTATATACCAGCAGCTTGGATGTTATGGTTAAATTCCTGGATTTGAAGAGTCTATAGTAGGCTTTGCTGGCTTTAAGCAACCGTGCGCGTATTTCTGGTTCCATGCTGTTATCGGCTGCTACAGTTGGCTCCACTATTTGAATTGAGGGATTAAGATGTATGGGGCTATCCTGTCTTGAACGATAGAGGAGAAAATCTTATACGCGATACTCAATAACGTTATACCACGATAATTGCTGCAGGAAGTGATATCTCCTTTCTTATGTATGGGGCACAGTATGCCTCTTCGCCATTCTTCTGGCATCTCATCTTCCTCCCATACTTGCACTATTAGTTTATGAATTGCTTGGTGAATTTCAGAGCCTCCTGCTTTAATCAGCTCCGCTGGGATCCCATCAGTTCCCGGGGCCTTATTATTTTTGAGCCGATTTATCGCTCTGCTCACTTCGTCTATGCTTGGGGGCGGCAGCATAGTATGATATTCGGTCATAGGTGGAGCCTCCAATTCTTCAGTTAGCTGGCCATTGAGCAACTCATGAAAGTGCTCTTCCCATCGCTCTAAGATGCCTTTAAGATCGGCGATCAGATTACCCTCTTTATCCTTGCAGTATATGCAACACGGTGTATATTGCGTCATACCGCGGTCCCTTTGGTAGAACTTTCGCGCCTGGTGCGGTCCTTGCTCTCTGTACTGTTTCAGTTCACGGACGGGATTCTTCTCCCAGGCTGCTTTCTTTCGCCGGTGAACTGTTTTTTCATATCTTCTGAGCTCTTTATATTCATCTTCGCCTTCTCGTGTTCTATGAGATTGTTGCATTGCTTGGTACGCAACACTCTTACGTTCAGTCGGTGGCTTACATTCGTCATCGAGCCAGTCGTTTTGATCTCTATGACTACTACCTAAGATGGAGTCAGCAGTACTAATGACAGTATTCTTAAGGCGTGTCCACTTCTCTTCTACGCCTGGCATCTCAGCCCCAGGACTTACTCTCCCACGATTTAGGACGAGTCCTATCGCTTGACCGTAATCTCTTCGTTGCAAAGGGCAGCCGTGTTGACTTGAATCTGATTCGCTAATGCTGTCTTTCTTGATGATACAATCCGCGTTCGGAGCATTTCACCATCAAGTTAGTGCTCCGATAATTCTACATTTTCATCATCTGGGGTATGCTCTGTAGGTGCGTGAACATATATGAGGCTTGTGTTTTTAAATCTGTCCCGCACGCGAAGGGTGCATAGCCTTTTATTTACTGCTTTAAAGCCGATAACGGTGGGTTTCATTCTTTTGCCGACTAGAAACCCCAACCCGAGCACATGATGTCATGCATGACAGCTGTAATGTATGTCATATCCTGATTTGTGTAAGACACCATTCCCCGTCCATCGCATCTCCTGAATTGCTGTTATGTCAGCATTATAATTGGAAGGGTATCGGCTAGCTGCTGTGGAGCTCGAGCTCTGTACAGTCAGCGTACGTTCCATGAGGAAATTCTTAAATCGTTTAGCCGTTTTCGTTGCCGTGGTCGTCGACGTTCATCAGTATCCGATGCTGATTTGGGGTTCCGTCAATCTTTTGCTAGTTCCATAAAAACGAACAACTCAGTCAAATCTCAACATTTGCCCTTTTAACAAATTACAGAGCAGCAATTATTAAAATGATGCACAGTTGAGTATTTAGCATTAATATTATTTTCTATTTCCTATGGTTGCAGGTTCGTGGCACTCTGAAATCATGGACAAAACTTTGGTGTGTCCTCAAGCCAGGACTGATGCTGCTGTACAAAAGTCCAAAGACAAAAAGCAGCCACTGGGTCGGCACTATACTGCTGACATCCTGCCAAGTCATCGAAAGGCCAAGCAAGAAGGACGGTTTCTGTTTCAAATTATTTCATCCATTGGAGCAATCAATTTGGGCGCCACGTGGACCAGACAAAGAGACGATAGGTGAGTCTAGAAATAGTGTAGTTCACCCAAATCTAATCGTTTTATTTCAGGCGCAGTCGTTCAACCCTTACCAACCGCTTACCTTATCTTTCGAGCACCGAGTCAGGCGGCTGGTAAATGTTGGATGGATGCCCTAGAGCTCTCTTTGCGATGTTCAGCACTGCTGCTCCGATCAAGTAGTAATACGGGCGTGCTTCAGGGTGCCGATGCTAATGTTTCCGGACAAATTTCACACGAGACCCAATGGTCTGAGGCTGACTATGAGAAGCACTTCAATGATCACGGTTTGTGTTGATAATTTAATTGTGTGAGTGTATGGGTGTGTATGTACGTGTGTCTGTGTCGTGTTTTGTTATTTCTCCCCAATTTTCCCAAATGGTTGTTTTTTTTTTGTTTTTGTCCCGTCAATCGCGGCGTTATGTTGTAAGAACTCTTGCAGGAGCAACAGCGGCTACAGGAACTGCACGCGGTGCACATCACTACCAACATCACTATGATGTTCCTGTACAACATCATCCCACTCAGTCACAGTATTTAACACCATACTATGGATTGGAACCGACGAAAAACTTAGCCTCTTCTTCTGTGAGCTTAGCATCTCGAACGCAGACTCCGATATTTCAGCAACTCTATTTGGCAATGTCCAGTTGGGAGCGTGTCGTCTCCAATAAGCCAGAATTTAAGAAAATGAAGAAATTTCGCAAATTGCGCAAAACCTTCAGCAGAGATGTCAGCGATGTTTCTAGCCTTGAGTGTTCACCGAAGAAAGATATTCCGAAAAAGCGAATGCACACCTTGACCAAGTCTGTTTCGATAAGTTCAGTACCTGATAGTCCAACGACTGACGATGACGACGACGAAGACGACGACGACGATGATGATGATGATGATGATGATGATGGAGACGTTCAAATTAATGTTGTTGACGATGTCCTTACGGCTCGGAGAAGGCACAGTGCACCTTCCGCAACTGAAATGCCTAAGCAATTTATCACAACGTTGGCCGGTTTGGAAAAATCCATTCGATTTTACCTCGTCTTCTATTCATGCTTTTGCTAATAATCATCATCATGTTATAGAAGGAACTGCTATACTCATAGTAGAATTTTGTTTGGAATCATCTGTACCGTGTTGCGAGTACATACATCGAATCTAGTTGTTGTTTGTAGTTTATAGCTGGTTGGAAAATTATTGGTCTCATCCAAAGCCTGGTTTTATCCCAGAATAGAAATCTTTAGTAGAAGTAATTGGCTTTTCTATAACAGCGGGCGCTTGAACTTTTAATTAAATTGAACAACGACTATATGTACACAGGGTGGCTGGTATGGTTTAAGCTGCAAAAAGGCCTCTAGAAGGATTAGAACGGTATGCTGTCTGTTATATAAAGCAAAACCTCCTGAGGAAGGCAGAACGAAAATCAGACGAGTCAGAAATGATTGCAATTTCCACCTTCGGCGAGTCGAATTCGCTTAACCCTGAAAATTGATGCAGATAGTACTACAATGTTGCAAAGGTAGTACTGCCTCGTTGTCAATTCCAATGCCCATTCGTATTGAAATGTCTGATGTCAGCTTCAATAGCAAGGTTCAATGTGCATAATGCAGCTAGCTCCATGCATATAGACTGTGCGTTGCTTCCATCTGTAAGTTCGAGTATTAAACACTCTATGAGACAGATCTCCTTTTGTACTCGTACAGTTGCTTGATCTCATCTGGGCTGATGGTATGTCCCCAATAGTTCTGAAGAGATGTTCTTTATCGCTGAGAAGGGGTTAATCAATTTGCGAAATTCGAAAGACCGCCAGGGCCTGACAAATAGAGATTTTCTCTCTCATTCACATCCAAGCAACTCCTGCAAAAGGTATTACGAGGGCTGGGTGGCTGCCCAACCGCCAATGGCCCTTGATTATGGCAACTACTCTAGAAATATCTTTCCGTGATCTGGAGATCGGATCGGTGGATTTGTTTTTATTATAGGAACGCCACATCACTCTCGACGTGGTGCAATTGGTCAAGTCAATCCACCTTAACTGTGCTTTGGTGGTAAGGAATGTGAGAGAGAATGTGACGGAGCTCAAAGGGCAGCAGACTCTTTCAGTGTAGTCCATTTCCAGTGTGACGCCCTTCTTCGCGAATACGTTTGATTTCTCATTACTGTGCTCCAGAACCCAAACTAGAGTTAAGTCTATGCTTTAGCTTATCAGCTCCAGCTCCGTTTTGACAAGTTTGAAAGTGTTACTTTTCGGAACAACGGATTTGGTTGCCGCTTGACTATCCTCCGCTTAACGAAAAATCTGGACTGACTGTCGTCTTTTTTGTAAAAGAGGTTAAACTCTTTGTTGCAAAAGTACTTTTGACCCAGGGTTCTTGAATCAGGACGATTTCTACGTTTTCCTCTCTTAGGAAAACCTGCAGATTATCCGAGCAACACCTCGAAGATATGAGGGTAATATGTAGTGCCTTAGACATCGTAGCCATTACTTGGGAAAGGAAGCGCGGATCCGTTGGTTTATCCGTTTTATTTAATTTTTTTTATCACCAGTCAATTATGCAGATGTAATGTATTAACCAGCAACTTTCTGCTATCGGAGGGTGTGTTCAGCATATCGAGACTTGTTACGTTTTTGGCTAGTGGCAGGTGTGACAGACGCCTTGCATTTTGTTATAGTCCTCTACTATTCACTGGTATCGAAGGGTGTCTTCAGCATCTCGAGACCTGTTGCGTTTTGGCTAGTGGCAGGTGTAACTCATCTCTGTCGTGACAAGTAACCTCTGCCTTACTCTTGTCAAAAATTCGGACAGTCCACCGGTATTCCTGTTTCAGATAGAGGTTGGGGCTTTTTTTGTTTTTTTTTGCTCGTTAGAGTTTCGCACCTGTAACCATTATATATAATTGCTGTCGTCCGACTGCTCTCCATAAAAGTTACCACGAGTGTGTCGGTAGGGACGGTCCGCTACATCCAGATCGTATCAAGGTACTCATAAAACCTAGTTGCCTGAGCATCGGATGGAACCTTTAAGGACCAGTTATCCATCTCATATCCCCTCATAACCCTACTTCTTCATCCGGGCTTGGGACAGTCCAATATCTATCAGGCAGACTTATCGAGCGCCTATACATGGAAACTCCAAAGGCGCGAACGTAATACTCTTAGCGCACTCTTAGTCGAATTTCAGATATTAGAATCACTCAATTAGTAGCAGTAATTATTATTATCGCTAGAAATATTCTTTACCTCCACCTTGTCCTTTAACGACGACACTTTCTCTTGACTTTTCCTACTCGATCACAGATCTCGATGCGGACAGCCAGAATGAGGGCGCTACAGCGATTTTGTCTGGCGAATCCGATTCGGAATCAGATCTTGGCGACGGGCCCGATCCGCCAATGGATGACACCCCCGAAACACCATACGTACCATTGGCTGAGGAGGAATTTGGAGGTGTAAGAGCATAGCATAGTTGATCTATTGGGAATAATGTAATAATTTGGCCCATTCTTTTACAGGTTGGCGAGCAGGTCGAAGAGCTAGCCGAAGAGAACAAGAGCCTAATCTGGTATTTGGTTAAACAGGTCCGTCCAGGCATGGATCTGAGCAAGGTTGTTTTGCCGACGTTCATTTTGGAGCCACGTTCGTTCCTCGATAAACTCTCTGATTCCTATTATCACGCTGATATATTGTCCAAGTGAGTTTTGCTGATTGCGATGTGATGTTCTTTTCATTTCTTACTTTTCACTCTTATCCATTCCACAGGGCCGTCATCGAAGATGATCCATTCACGCGCATGAAATACGTCGTTCAGTGGTATTTGTCGGGGTTCTATAAGAAACCGAAGGGTCTCAAGAAGCCATACAATCCGATTTTAGGTGAGACCTTCCGTTGCTACTGGGAGCATCCGAATGGCAGCCGAACTTATTACATTGCCGAACAGGTTTCACATCATCCACCGATTTCGGCATTTTACGTCACCAATCGGCAGGATGGCTTCTGCATTAGTTGCAGCATTTTGGCTAAATCGAAATTCTATGGCAACAGTACATCGGCCGTACTAGATGGTGTGGCTACGCTAACATTATTGCCGCGTGGCGAGAGCTATACAATGACGACGCCATATGCCCATTGCAAGGGCATTCTGATGGGCACACTCTCGATGGAACTGGGCGGAAAGATCAATATTGAATGTGAGAATACCGGCTACAAGACGGAAGTCGAATTTAAACTTAAGCCGTTTCTTGGCGGTTCGGAAAACACGAATTTAGTTACGGCAAAAATAAAACTCGGCAAAGAGACATTGGCCAGCATTCAGGGTCACTGGGATTCTGAGATACGTATAAAGGATGCCAAATCTTCGGAAGAGGTGATTCTCTTCAGTGCCAACAAAGAGACCAAGCAACAACGCTTGATGCGGTATGTTGTTCCTATTGAGTCGCAAATGCAAACTGAGTCGGAACGCCTGTGGCAGCTGGTGTCTGCGGCTATACGGCGCGATGATCAAATAGCAGCGACCGAAGAGAAGACAGTGCTCGAGGAGTTTCAACGGAATGCCGCCAAAGAGCGCAAGGCTACCTGCACGGAATGGATTTCACAGCATTTCCAACAGGATATGATAACTGGACAGGTGAGTGAGGCAATTTCTTAGGAATTTCTTAGTTATTAGTTCTTAGGAATTTAATGAGAGCTATAGATGTCTATGCACATGCGTCTTGAATACCTGTAATGAACTAGAAAGTAGATTCATTATTTGCTTTTCTCTTCTTCTTATAGTGGATTTACAAATACGCTGACCATCGTCCGTGGGATCCACGCAACGATGTTAAACAATACGAAGCTGACTACAAGATACTAACAAAGACGCGTCATCAGGCGCCAATGGTGCGTACCGCGAGCATTGTCAGTTCCGAACCATTACACGTAATACGTGCCGATTCACGACAATCACTGGCCGCTCTCAAAGCTGCCAAACGTAGTAACGTCCTCAAGAGCAAATCCATTGCACAGCTAACGCATGATGGCATCAATAACAATTCCGATTCTAGTCAATCTAACGAGGAGGTCATGAAAAAAGCTCTCTCCAACAAGTCGATGATAAAGTGAGTTTCTCTAACGAAGTAATGTCTACACACAATCATTGTTTTCGTTTTCTCTTCCAGACTGGTAAGTGCCATTGATAAGATGAACAAAACGCTGGAGGAGCACTCCCGCCAATTGGCACTGATTCATTCCAAATTGGAGCGCATCCAGTATGCACCATCGAATCTTGGACGTCGACCGCCATACAGTATACCCCAATCAACGGTGATTAAGTGTGTCGTCTATGCGTTTGTCGGGATATTTGTTAGTTTCTTCGTCAAATGGCTATTCAAGTAGAATAATTTATTGTTGTACTTAAAAGAAAAAGTTTATTTCTGTTCGACCAGCCAACGAGGTCGCCAGCCGCCATTATTCCTCCTTGCCTTCATCGAATTCTCGTCTGCACCTCCTGCTACATCGAGGGCAATACGGACCTTCGTTTCGGTTTCATAGATTTCTTTTCGGGATTTGGAAAATGGATTTAAAATACCCGTAACTTGATTTTGCCCGTTGTATAAATTTTTATTTTTTTGATAAATTATACGACGAATATATAAATTGAGATATTGTTACATTATACACATGAAAATATAATATATTTAAATGAAAAAGAAGAATAATACAATATAATGCTTAACAATTATAAAACCTATTGCAAATCGAGAATATATTTATAGAAATTAATTAAGCACTGAAATGTAATTGATGTAATTGATCTAATTGACATGTAAACAGATAAAAAAAAACGTAAAACCCCAGTCATCGCTTTGCAAACGCTCGCTCGCCGCCTCATCGTACCAGTTTTCCATTTCTAATAGCACATTTCCAATGTCTTCACACTACGAGAGCTAGTACATGTAGCCTAAAGCTATTATCTATTAATACTTTTTAAATTGTTAACGTGTTTCAAAATAATAATAAAAAACCGGAAAAACTATAAAATCAAAGCAAGAAACAATATTTTCAAAATGTGGAAGCTTTGCACATTTCTTCTTCGACGCAATCAAAACTTAATTACAATTATAACTACATAGATATGTACTCGCATGTGTATGTGTGTGGGGAAAATGAAAAACTATAAAACTAATTGCAATATATTACAAAAAATAACAAGGTATCTAAAGCATTTCTAATTCAAGTCTGATGTCTAAAATTTGTAAATAAATGATCCCTCCATAGAAGTTTGTGTATTTTATAGAGAAAAAAGCCAAGACACAATCCCGAATGAATCATGGGTTCCATTATAAATAGCCAAGTACAATTAAGCATTTGTGTGTAGATGATGAGTAAAACATAAACATAAGCAAGAGAAAAAGTGCAATGGCGTGTAGTCAGAAGTATTTGTGTTTAGTTTGCCATGTAACAGCACCAACATTTAAGGAACAAGTAAGAAACAGAGAAGATAACCGTCTATTTGTCTATGCAACCGGTGTCCGGTCCTGGCCTCCCGCAAAAAATCTCTCCGCCGTTCCCGATATCGAGCCGATATCATCCAGTTTCTTCATCTTATGTCCTATAACCCCTTGTGGGTCCTAGGGTCTCTACCAAGCCGGTTCCTGGCAATGAGCTTCAGCTCTCTCCAACTCTTCCCCAATTGTCGTGGCTCCTCCTCAACTGTTCTGCGTCTCGGACGACCCGTTCTTCTACCATTTTGAGATAACGGATTCAATTGCATTGCGTAGTTTGCTATGGAACTGTCGCCTTTTCGGAGTGTATGCCATTTCTGACGATGGATGGTTTAGCCTATTGGTTCCTGACCCGTTCTGTGGTAAAGATGTTCGTTAGAGATACTGTGAGTCCAGGAAACCCTTAAGATGTTCCGTAGGCACCTATTTAGGAACGTTTGTAATCTTTTTGTGATGGTAGCGGTCATCTTCCAAGTGCTGCACCCATACAACAGTGCAGTCGTAGCTTGGTGGACATCATTCGAAAACACTGAATTTGCTTTGCCGATTCGGTTAACAATGTCCTGTTCAGGAGACAATACTCCCAAGATATTGGAAACTTTCTACTCTACCGGTTGTCCAGCAATGTTAACATGAGTTACTTAATTTGTGCCGAAGTTGATGATTTTGGTTTTGGCAGTATTAATCATCAAACCCACAACATTTGCCTCCCTTTCCACATTCGTTGTCATTTGGTGCAGCTCCATAATCCTGTATAAGAGTAAAAAGCAAACGTTTTCAGCTTAGTCCAGATGTTTGAGTTGAGATGTAAGAGTCTAACGAATTCCTCCGTTTCCAGTAGATAAAGCTGCGCGAAGCACATCGCTAATCATCAACCAAAAAAGTATCGGCGATAGAATGCAACCTTGTCGTACCCCACTTAGGATCTCTAATTCCTCTAACAGCTTTCCTCTATGCAACACATGACATTTAGATCCATCATAGTCTGCTTTAATAATAGCTATTAGCTTACAACAAAATCGCATAAGCATAAAGCCGAAAATAAATCCAAAAAGTTTTTAGGATTTATAACTAAAGCCATTTTTTAGTTATAGCGCTCACCGTAAGGCGGTGTTTTGTTTATTTACACATAGAAATTAAAATGCATCGAACATTTAAAGCCAAAAGCTGTTGCTTTTGCAAAGCCAAGCTGTTTTAGCCAAAGCAAAATAGCAATTGTCTATCTCGATAATCATCGATCCGATATCGATTCAATTTTGAGTCCGCCCTCAAATTCATCTATCCTCTTACGCAACATCAGTCCATGTGCATGTGCATAAGTACAATGCTTTCCACTTATGTTCATAGTGTTGTGCCTTCGTAAAGTAAATACGACAGGCGCAGCACACCATAAAGATCTTAATTTATTAATACACTGTATATCGGTCGCTTGGTTTAATTTATGAGTCTTTTCGTATATCACAGTTAACCTCGAAATATCGGTTATGTACAGCTAGAGGCTAAAAATGCCCTATAAGAGATTTTGGTTCCCACACAACACCAATGCCGTTTTTCAAAATTGGCTACCATAACATTAGGAAAAATGTTGGATCTTCTTACATCATTATGAATTTTTTTTTAATCGTCAAATCGATATTGATTATATGGATGAAATCGTCTTTGTACAGCCCATTAATTTCTTCAAAAGATGTAAATGGTGTAGCCTAAGCCTAACCTGCAGAGAATTGTTTGATCGTGGTGTAACTGAATTGGCGAGAAGGTATACCACTCTACGGAGCCCGATTAGGATGTTGATCGTACTTGACAGTTATCATAGTGCTTAATTGATTTTATTATAAGCTGTATTTTATTGAATTCGAATTGGGAATTACAACAACAATTGCACTGTCGAATTCCTTCTTTGGAATTTTAAAACCTGCTGTTTGGCTGGTTTTTGCTGGTTTTGACATTCGATTTCGTATTCGGATTCCAAATAAAATACAGCGATAGTCTTATTGGTCATTGACAAGCTACTGCAAGTAATTAGGAGGTCTGTTTTGGTTTTATACAAGAAATAGGATTTCCGCCCTATCAAACAGTAATAAAATCATTAAAATTTGGGCGTAACGGATGGAGTAACATAGTAATAAATATTATGTGTTGTGCTGTTAGTCGCCATGTGTATTTTATTGACTAATTTGAAAGCATGAACAGAAACAGTCTCCTAAAAACTGAAATGAGGGAAATTTCTCAAATTTTAAAAAATTCAAAATAAACTTAGTATTTGCATATTTTCAATTTTAAATTTCCTTACAAAATAAAATGTAAACAAAATTCTATTACTTTTATTTGTCAAAACTACAAATGTCAGATAATGGTGACAACCCAATAACTATACACTTCTTCTTGTTCCTCGATCAAAGTGACAGCTGTTGCAAGCGAAAATTCGATGGTTTGATTTGTCAATTGTTCTATTTCTTATGTATCGTAATTAGTAAAATTGTCCACCTCATATTTCATTAATATATATTTGTAAAGATATATTTATTAAGACGGCGGCGATTTATTTGCAACAACCAAAATTAAGTGTTATTCGGTTTCGATGTTTTTCAACGTTATCCACAGTACGATATAGTTTTGCAGCACACACCAAAATGAGTGACGATGACTATTCGAGTGTTTCTGGTAAGGAATCCTTTGAATCCTGCTACGCTTTAAGCGATAGAAGGTTAATTGTATCTAATTCCACAATTGATTGTGTTTACCATTCAGACGATAGCGGTACCGTGGAGTCGCTTCGCCAATTTTTCGCTTCTAAATTTAGTCTCAAGTCGACCTATGAAGAAGGTGAAAAATTCGCTGAAAAAGTAAGGCAGGACATTGATTTAGTGCAAAAATTTAAATTTCTTAGTGTTTTTGTGTTGTTTAGGCTATTCCTGAACTATCATTTGATGGCCTAATAAACCACTGGAAGGAGGAGGGGTTCAAAAAAATCGTCACTATGGTCGGAGCTGGCATATCCACCTGTGAGTGTACTTTTTCACTGTTCTCTCCATTCCAAGCTTATTTATTGTTTACCACTAATACAGCTGCTGGTATTCCTGACTTCCGATCCCCCGGATCTGGGCTATATGATAATTTGCAAAAGTACAATTTACCCCATCCTTCGGCCATTTTCGAAATGGGATACTTTCACAACAATCCGCAGCCATTTTTCGCCCTCGCTAAAGAACTTTATCCGGGTACTTTTAATCCGACACCGTCGCACTATTTTGTTCGTCTGCTCCACGAGAAAGGACTACTTCAGCGTCATTACACCCAGAACATTGACACGCTCGAGCGGATTGCTGGCATTCCGAATGATAAACTAGTCGAGGCACACGGCTCCTTCTACACAAATCACTGTCTCGATTGTCGCAAACTCTTCTCTATGGAATGGATGAAAAAGCAAATCTTCGATGATGTCGTGCCCACGTGTGATAAATGCAATTCGATTGTAAAGCCAGATATTGTGTTCTTTGGCGAGGATTTGCCAGAGAAATTTTATACGTTACGTTCAGTAGATTTTAAGGATTGTGATTTGCTTATTATAATGGGCACTTCGCTGGAGGTGCAACCGTTTGCTTCTCTTGTCGAAAGAGTTGGACTGGGATGTGTACGTCTTCTGCTGAATCGGACGAAAGTTGGCCATGAAATGAACTCAGAGTCATCGTGGTATACGTTTCGACCGGAATTGTTGATCGATCATCCAAAAAATACTCGTGATGTAGCCTACATTGGAGATTGCGATGACGGAGTGCTAGCATTGGCTGATGCTCTTGGTTGGGGCGATGAGTTGAGGGACATGGTCAAGACGGAACATGAACGATTGCGGTTGGAAGAAAAGAATTCAGCAAGCAATAGGTCGAAATCGAATGAAAAGGACGATGTTGCATATAAAAGTGGCATAAATAAGACAGAGAAGAAGAAATCTGACGAAGTATGAAAATCATCCCATGGTTGGGAATGTTTTATCAATGGATGTTTTTTCCTTTAACTTGAAATCAAATTTTAAGTTATTAGCTAGTTAGTTAGTATTAGATTAGGTTTAGGATTAGTTAGTTGTGCTAACATATATATATTATATGAGAATATATAACATTATAAAAATTGGCAAATATAAGAATATTTCATTTTAATTAAAAAAAACAATTTCAATCATATGTCAGCTCATTAGCGCCTATAATTGAATTTAAAAAACCTGATTTTTTAATCCATTTATTTAACAAAAGAACATTATGTTTTAAAGACTATTGTTAGTAATAAATAAATAACTTACGTCTATATTAGCTTAAACTAATTAATTAACCTACGTTGGTTTTCACTACATTCTATATACAGTATAACTTCGCATTTTGAATAGCTGATCTTAAGCTTTCATGTTTCGCAGTATGTCCGAGATTCATTGAATTTGCCTTGCAGCCGTCTTTGAATTTCTTCGATTTTTGAGCCGTGTGCATACAATATGATGTCGTCAACATACGCAAGGGTAGCATCCTTATCCCTAAGTACTTTAGCAATATAAATATTAAAAAGGATTTGTGCCGTTACTGTACCCTGTGGCAGACCATTAGCGATATTGAATATTAAAACACCTGTAAATGTTTATTTGAATCCACTATACTTTATTAGCAAATTCCATACAATTTTCTTGTCGAACATGGAAATAGAAAACAACAACAATGTAGCGCTGGGTAAAGTCCAGTTGATACAAAGGCAACTCTGTTTCTTATTGCGTATTATCAATTGTTTATTGGAAATGCCTGTTTCGTTTCTTTATCCATCGGTTTGTTTGTCTTTTTTTTCTCTATCCGTTGGTACTTATATGCATTGCATCTAATATAAACCATTTTTTTATATAATTTGCGCACGCGTAAAGTGGTTCGCACCCTTTAAACTTCAGTTAAAATTAAGGCGAACAAACACCTTGTAGATAGTAGTCACGTCAAAGGGAGTGAAATATTTCTTGCACCGGGTTAGAAAACCGTAACATTCGCAGCATTTTTGGCGAAGGTGAATATGTAGTCATTCCAACTAAGCTTGTCGTTAACGTACATACCGAGAATCGTGAGTTTTTCATTTTACTCGATGCAATTGCCATTCATGGATAATGGCATTGGATTTAAAATTCGCTTAGACGGCAGGAGACAGCATTGGGTTTTGGACGCGTTAAATTCCACTCGATTGTTTTCTCCCCATTTAATTATGCTTTCTAGGTCAGAATTTCACGTGCTAAACATATGTAGTTGTTTGAGTTCCACATGAGAAGTGGAGGAACGTTCCTCAAACTTATATGAGAAGCTGAGACAAAAGAGTGAATTGGATTAGCAGTCACAGATAAGAGATCATTAATAAAAATTAGAAAGAGTGTCGCTGACAGAACAGAGCACTGGGGAACGCCAGCATTTAAGTAATGAAGCTTAGACTTGAAACCGTCGAATACAATTTGAATTGAGCGGTCCAAAAGATAGCTTCTAATCCAGTGAAGCAGTTTATCATCGACTTTTGGACAAACGAGCTTGATGCCAAACTTTGTCAAATGCTTTGGAAATATCGAGTGCGCAATAGCTGTGCTTTTACCTAATTAATGCAAAGACCGATTTCAATGTTCGGTGATTCGGCGTACCATCAAATCACCAGTAGGACGTCGACCACGAAATCCGTACTGCCGGGGCACTAAACATTTCGTTAGTTGTAAGATATTTCATGGGCTGATAATTGATCAGCGTTTCTACGACCTTCAAAAGAATAGATGTATTTTTTTATTTTTCCCAATAACGCTACCCCAATTGGCTGATACTGCGACCTAAAAAGATCTCTTGTATCGTAATGTGTAACTTATCTAAGAGACTAACTGCCTTCCTAATAAAGGATAGTATGTCCTTAGTGGCAGAATTACGCAAATCCGCCGACGAACATATTGCCTTGTGGAAAATATGTCTCTTTACCCAGATCAAACCTGGAGAGTCACAGAGAATGTGCCCGAATGTTTCGTCCTCCTCCAAGCAGAACCTTCATTCCGTGTTTGAGCTCGGATTAATTTTGTAAAGGTGATATCGCAAGCCACAGTGACCAGTGAGAAAACTCACTAGCTTTCTTATGCTATCCTTGTCAAGATCGAGGATTTCCTTATAGGGAAAGGGCGTTTGGACTGTCTAAGCCCTGGGGTATTATCCCAGTGTGCCACACGAAGTCTCCTTTCGAAATTATTAATTATCGCTGTGGTGGTAGCTCAGCTAATAGAACAGTATGGTTCCGATCCTCCTAAGAACTGTGGAGTGAGTAGTTAAAGATTTGCTGCCCCTGTAGTAGTGAAAGATCCCCTGGAAGAGATCGAACTTCAGGATGGAGTCTTATAAGGCCCGCCAGAGTTCTGAAGTCGCAGGGTCACTATTCCTAACAGGGTAAAATCACGCCCTATCAAGGTTTTCCGGATTTTGAGATGGAGTCCTATTAGACCCAGAGCCTCAAAATCAAGAAAGGGGCTTCTAAACTCGAGTTAGCGGCAAGCAGCAGATCTTTCACTAATCACTCTTAACAGCTGGGAAACTGGGTCGTGCGAGCGATCGAACTTCAGGATGGAGTCCTATAAGGCCCGACATAGTTCTGATGTCGAAGTGTCACTATGCCTAACAGCGAAAATCTCGGCATATAAAGATTTTCTGGATTTCAAGATGGAGTCCCATTAGACCCGCCAGAGTCTCGAAATCAAGAAAGGGGATTCTAAACTACCAGGCTTGAGGTTGGTTGGTTGGTTGTCCAATATCCCGTCGCCAAGACACCTCTGTCGTTGACCTCGCTGTATTTTTTCTGCACTGACTATAATTTCACCCTTCAACTTCAAAGTCCTGACCGCCGACATGATCACTGATACCAAGAAAAGAAAAAGGACTTTATTTTGAGTATCCCCTTCTACTTTGTGTCATTTGCCTCTTGCTGAACTTTGCAGCTTTGTTCAGCTCTCTCTTTCTGTACTTCTTCTTTGCTTGTGCATCATTCAATTCTCCCTTGCTCTAAACGCGTTGTTGTTTTCCGTTTGGCTTGTGCTTAGATCCTATTTTGGAAATTTTTCATTCGACATTTTGCCATCTCCTATATCTCGCATGTGTGAACACTGCCTTCGTGTTGCTATGCTAGGTTTGGATTTTATGCATACGTTGTGTTGCTATGCCGGTTTAGTATGCGCACAATGGGCATTTGCAGTTTTTATTTTACGCATTGTGGGTGTATGGCAAAAATTGACGCTCAAATTTTCGTCATTACAATACTTTGACAGTTCCCTCACATCAGTTTGAAGTTTATTTTGGGATTTGTTTCTGTTTGCCTTTACGGCGACCTTAGGTCACCTGTCACCTGTTTGCGTTACATACGAAAACGTCAACAAATACGTTGCCGCAAAGGACTTAACGGATTGTATAGGCTGGTCCCTTTACGTTAGCAAAAACACAAAACCCTTTGTTTGGTGAAAAACAAGTTGTGCAGTTTCAAGTTCGGATCCATCCGGTTGTCCCAGCGTCTATCAGTTGTTCCTTATATTCAGAATTTGCTTTTTTACGTAATCTGTCTGTTTCTACGTCATGTCTATCTATGTGTTGTGTCTGTCTAGCGGTCAGTCTGCCTTTTATTATATTTCCAATAGAAAAAAAAACTCTATAGAATAGAATTTTCCGAATTACAACATCTGTCATAATACTTACCATGATGGGCGCTCCTAAATAAAATCGAAATATAAAAATAAAATGAAACGATTTAACTGATTATGTCTTCAAGAACACCAATAGAACCCTAATACGAAGAACAGACAAATTGGACAAACGAAAGCAACCATCGTTCGCCTCCATCCTGCTACAGCGCAGTACAAAAGGGACCCAATACTGAAAATGCACGATTTAGCGTAAATATCCTTATTTATCCACTAACCATACAAGCAAGGAAACAACTCGTTCACTCCTTATGGCAATCAAATGATGATGCTCACATCCCTTCCAATACAACCATTCTGACGACACTCAACTCATTCAAGTGCTTCGGAAAAATAATAAATAATAAAAAAATCTTTACATCTCTGATAAAAAAAAAAGGAAATCATCGAAGGATGTTGCACAGCACCAGCGGTTGCAGATGCTTATTGAAATTATGGCTATTAGGGGCACAATCATGTCATGTGTCTATATTAAGTTGTAGTGTCATCACAGCTAAAGAGAAGAAGAACATCATCCACCACCACCCACCATCACTCAAACGCAGGATTATGCTTCGACGTCTCATGCATATCTTATGGACAAGAGTGGCAATAATCGAAGCTTTATTCGATTTGGTCCTGCATTAAGTTGCAGTGAACATTGTCCGCCCTGTCCGAGCGATTGTTGTGAATAGGAAAACCAACAGAAAAACAGGACATTTCCCTATCGGCATATAAACTCGTATCCAATGATCGCAGTCCTCGATTTTATTTCTCCGTTTATTCCTCTTTATTCGATAAATGTGTTGGGAATTTATTGAGTGGAGAGCCGCAACTTTATGGATATTTTTTTATATCCCAGTTTGAAGAAAATTATACTCGCACTACGATGATGATGAACATATGTTGAGTATATGGGTTTCCTTAGGAATAGGAGGATGTCGTCATACATGATTTCATATTAGGCTGAAGATTACTGAAAATCAAACTTTATGATGGTGCTGTTCTTCCTTTTGAGAGCATTAACACTAATAAGCGTGGGCATATGATACGCTTTCTATTTCGATTTTGAAAGAAATTGACACCGAATCTTCGAGAGGTAATTGAGGCGTCTAAATGATCAGGATGTATGCGGAATTACAGGCAATCCTGATTAATCACTGCCATCCCCTGATTGTTGGAATCCACCCAGAAAGTCTGATTTAATTCAACTATTTATTGACGGGTTAGTTTGTATTAGGTTTTGGATTGGTATTCCTCTCCTTATGATTCAGATGAACCATAAAAGAATCTGGTAGACAAAGAAAATTATCCTTAAACGATTGATAATTGCGATGATAGCGATAAGTCGGTAGAATAATTGAAGGAAATAGACCAGGACGGATTAGGTTTCTAATCCGCGCATAATTCAGTCGTGTATTTGATGTTTGCTCGACTATATGTATACTGTGCTAAAAAGAGCAGCATCATTTATTATTATTTTTGGCATTTGGCATTATCCTTTAGCCTTTAAACAAAAGCTCTTCATCGGTGCCGACGGAAACCCTCAATCAGTCCAACGGGAACTCCGTGCATGCCCTCAGTATGATATAAGACCGGACAATGGACAACGAGTAATAGAGATGGCAGCAAGCAATAATTTGGTCAGTGCGAGTATATATAGCGACTCGAGAATTTATCTCCTGATGGAGCCACTCGCAACCAGATGGACCACGTGTTGCTAGACCGCCGCCACAACCGAGGTGCCAACGTCGACTCGGCAAACTATCTTGTTGGTATGGTACTCCGAACGCGTATTGCATCATCACGAAGGACTGCATCCGCGAATCAGATTCGAATCAAAACGCCTGCTCTTCGCAACGAAGAGACCAGAAACAACTACGGTCAAGCGATAGGACTCGCTCTAAATACGGAGAGAGTAAGTAAAGTAAATGGATACGCCTTAAGAATACTGTCATTAGTACTGCTGACTTCATCTTAGGCAGTAGTCATAGGGATCGAAACGACTGTTTCGATGACGAATGTAAGCTAGCGACTGAACGTAAGAATGTTGCGTACCGAGCAATGCAACAATCTCATGGAACACGGGCACGCGAAGATGAATATAAAGAGCTCAGAAGATATGAAAAAACAGTTTACCGGCGAAAGAAAGCAGGCTGGGAGAAGAATCTCGTCCGTGAACTAGAACAGTACAGTGAGCAAAGACCGCACCAGGCGTGGAAGTTCTACCAAAGTGTCCTCGGTATGTGAGGAACAAAATTCTTGTGGTCGAATTTTGTTCATACAAACAAACAACTTTTTTTTCCAAATTCGGGTGCACCCTGTAAAAACGCAGTACAGACAACAAATAGATATGAAAGTCAAACGACATCCAGAACATCACCCCAGCGGACTGGCCAATTATATCGCAGCACGTGGCTTAAAAATTTTGCAACGCGAGCACGCAGGCGGTCGCTCTCTTAGTTGCTTCCTTGCCATCTGGATCATGCCGAGGTAAGATTGGTGCATTAAGTCAACGTTTTTTTATCTCTGCACATATCGCTGCCGACGTCACTCTGTTTATCTCTGCCGCCGTCACGCTCAGCTTATCGCTGCCGACGTCTTCTTCACCATCTTTCCCCGTAATCTCACTGTGTGACTGCCACGCAGGTCGTAACGTTTGCACATCTCAGCTTACCACTGTTCACGTTTTCTCTGATTATCTCGGCCGACGTTTTTCGCTGCACTCACTACTGTTGCCGGTTTGCCATGAGCCTTTGAGTGTGGTGCCGCCACAAAGCATAGACGAAATTAGGCTCAAAAATAATAAGGCCCCGGGATCAGATAGTATCCCAGCGGAGCTCATTAAAACAGAAGGTCCCGCAATACACCAATCAATTCATGAACTATTAGTACAGTTATGGGAGGAAGAAGCGATGCCAGAAAACTGGCGAAGACTTTAAAGCCGCCTAGCATAGCCAGAGTAGAGCTTTATTAAGCCATGAGAGAATTCGGCATCCCAAATAAACTGACACGACTATGTAAATGTCCGAATCGCTATCAAGCCAATTCAACATCTATAACGGGCTCCGACAAGGGGATGGACCGGCCTGCGTCCTCTTCAACCCGGCGTTGGAGAAAGTGTTCCGAGACTCTGACGTAACGGCGAGAAGAACAATCCTCTATAAGTCCATTAAGATACTGGCTTACGCAAACGACATCGACATCATTGGTGGAAACCAAAGGGCTGTACAGGAAGCTTTCATCCAGATCGAGCGGGCGGAACGAAATCTGCTGCTACACATACATGAGAGCAAAACAAAGTACATGGTGGCCACGTCTGCGAGTATAGAAGATGCAACATTGATCCCGCAATTAAAATAGTGGGCGTTTATACGGTATCCGTAAAAATTTTATTTTTGCTGGCTCTGAAAACTGTTGAGTTCTCTGAGCGTTACCGCGATGTTGCCATCATGAAAAGAATCATGCTCGGTATAGACTTCGTTGGGCAGAGCACCTAGTACGCATGGGCGAAGAGGATCCGTATCGGAAAGTCTTTTGAGGAAGAATTTATGGGATAAGATAGCGAGGCATTCCTAGCCAATGGTGTATATCAAAACGCCCAGTGTTTAGGGATGCCAAACTGGGTGACATCGGCTTAAAATCGGGACCGGTGAAAAGAATACAATAACCGGTTGTAGAGCTAAATATGACGATGTTATCTGAGGTGACCAATGTCAAGGTAGAATGATATATTTTATGGGTTGTTAGGTTACTTCTTTTAAGTTGACAATTTACTCGTGGTCATGAGTGATTCCTCTTGGACGTGTTAAATAAATTTTTCATAGAAATTAAAAGGATATTGTCATCTGCCATTTCAAGCAGCGCTTCGCTGATATCAAAGTAAAATATTTTCGGTTGTCCAAATGATATCACATTTTATGTGTCGTGAAGTCTTGACACTTGAAAGCCAATTTCCCCATTTATCTTGAGCAAGGATACAGGATTCAATTATTCAATGTACTACAATTAAAACAAAGATCATAAGCTGAATAACTTTATAAAAAGGAATCTGGAATAAGTGACTAAAAAGTATTAAGTTTTTGAATAAATTGCTGTTTTAATTTATGACCCATACGACATTGTCAAATGATAAGCTCCGAAGGGCTTACGGCTTGAGTGCTTAACCCAATAATAGACCAATCTGGAACGGAACATATCCACTAACTAACTAACAACAACAAGAGCAACAATGAAAGTATTCGACGAGCTGCTCAATCTGTGATGGTATCTTCCTCTCGGATACGTGAAGAAAAAAGGATACAAGGATCATAGACTGCACAGAATCAGATACACAGATATTCCCCATCAATTGGGTCAATCGAGTATTCCATTTGGTATATTACGAGTACTAGTGTACGAGTTCGAAGGAAACTGCATTACAATGAAAGAAACGAAAAGGTAGTACGAAGATGTCACAAAGAAAAACAAAGAGTACATTTTCCGATTAATCCCGGACAGGACAACCTGGATGAATTTTTCAAATGCGAAAAAGGTATTCAAAAAATACTGCAAAAGTGGGTTACAGTTCATTTTTCTGCCAATCGAAACGAATAAAGGAAAAAAATGCTACCTTGTGATTGGCCGACAATTTCTTGCGCCTTTTAGTTTTACGTCAATAAAGCCTGCCTGACAAAACTTACGATATCATCTCAGGATGCAGGATCCGAGAGATGGATGCTCGAGCAAAATGTACTCTAAGCTCTTAGGCAAGTTTAGAAGAAATTTTTGATTTAGAATTTTGAAGTAAAGGGTGTCGCATTAAGACCGCCTATTTTTGAATAAAACGCAATTTTTTTATGACGGTTTGACAGTTGTGACGTGTGAATGTTTAGATTTAGTCATGGAGCACGCACAATGCATGGAAATTGTGAAAATACACTACCGAAATGGTTAGATTTTTGCGGAGGCTGCTCGAAACTGTCGTGCATTTTTCGGTCTCTATAAGGTCCGATTAATCGAGAAATTTGAGCCGATTGGCTCATCTGACGCTCATAATTCACTGGCTACCGCGAGTACCCATCTTCTCTACACCCTTTACCGCTATAAGCCCACTCTGGCTCTTACCTTTTCGTATTAATATTACAACATTACTGTTGTTTCTGTTTTTGACCAATCTGTCCCTTATGTGCCACGTAAAAACTGCTCGTCCTCCCCTCCCTGGTATAATAAAGAATTACGTACTCTTCGCATTGCCAGAAAGAAATTATGGAAAACTTACCTGACATCTAGATCTACCTCAGACTATTCATTCTACCAACAAGCTAACTTCCGCTTTTCCATCCTCTGCGAATCTTTCTATACGAATAACCCTATCACTGATCCTGTTTTAACCAATTTATTAACGTCAAAAGACTGTCCGATAGATTCCCTTCCACTCTAAAATTATTTAACACTTCATCTGCAAACCATAAAGTAAATAGCCAACCTTATTGCCACCTTCTTCAGCCAATCGTTTAGTGACCATCACCACGAACCTACATGAATACCGGTCCCCAAACCTCCCTCGTCTCTGCCGATCTAAGGTAAGCGAAAAGATTAATCGGCTCAAGGATGACTTTTCCTCAGATCCTGTTGGTCTGCCTGCCATATTCTTAAAAAAATGGGTAAATGCTATAAGTCAGCCACTTACAATTCTATTTCGACTTTTACTCTCTCAAGCCGTCTTCCCAAAATTATGGAAGGACTCTTTTATTTTCCCTAGTCATAAAAAAAGGTAGTAAAAGCGAGATATCAAACTACCGACACATAGCCAAACTCTCTTCAATCCCCAAGCTCTTCGAAGGCATCCAATGGAAAACACTACAGTGATTTCTTGTATGCTAGGTTTCCAGCTTAACTTCCTATCCAAAATAAGACCCGAACACTTGGCTTTATCGGAAAATGCTAAGCTTGTACCTTTAATAGAAGGAGGGTCAACATGTGGGATTTTGTACTTCCAAGTAAAGAGGACAAGTTCGGTTTGTTCTAAGCCACAGCGATCTGCCCAATTTGTTAGCTTATTGAGAGCATTTTGCAGGAGTTCTCTTAAATTGTTAGGATACTTTCCTGAGACGACAAAAGCAACCTCATCCACATAAGCAATCACTCGGCTGCCCTACCTTTACAGGCATATAAGCAGCTCGTTCACCACTAAGTTCCATGGAAGAGGGGAAAGGACTCCACCTTGTGGGGTTCCTCTGCTGACAGATCTTCTGGCAGACGACACACCCAGTTTTGTGTTAACAATCCGACTTTTAAGTAGAAAGCTAATCATTTCGCCAAGTGAGTCGTCTACCTTCCTGATCGCAGATGAGTTGACGATATTAAGAGCTCCTTCAATATCTAGGAAAGCTACCATAGTGTACTCCTTGTAGTGTAGGGAATATTCAATGGAACGTGTTTCCAGAGATTTACCATTGCAATACGCATGTTGATCTGAGGACAGAAGTTTCTTGTCAATGCTAGTACGTATGCTAATCATTTCGCCAAGTGAGTCGTCTACCTTCCTGATCGCAGATGAGTTGACGATATTAAGAGCTCCTTCAATATCTAGGAAAGCTACCATAGTGTACTCCTTGTAGTGTAGGGAATATTCAATGGAACGTGTTTCCAGAGATTTACCATTGCAATACGCATGTTGATCTGAGGACAGAAGTTTCTTGTCAATGCTAGTACGTATGTGAATGTCTATCAGTCAGGAACGATGATAAACTGATTAGTCTGAGATATTTATGATTAACGTGTGAGCATTTGGCTGCTTTGGGTATGAATACCACTTTAACCTCTCTTCATAAATCCGGAATGTGAACCTGATCGAGACAACTTTTTAGAATTGTTTCCAGCAAAGGAAGAATAATATCCGAAGTCCTTTGCAGCTCGGCTGGAATTATGCCAATTGGTGACCCTAATCCGTACTTTTTTAAACTAACTGTAAGTAATCAGATTCGGATTTAGTGAACACTTTCATACACTCGATTTGTTCACTTCAGCTTAAGGCTAACTCGAAAACATATCCATCATCAATAACCTTATTACTCATAGCATTCAAGTCCTTGAGCTCAGTGAACATCGGACAGTCAAACAAAACATGCAGCTAGTCTTACCTAGGGAAACCGCAACACAGTCCCACAAAGACGTTGCCGTGGTATGTGAACAGGTAGCCCAACTTATGGCTGAGACTTTAGTGTTGGCATATTGAACTTATCCTTAATGAACTTAAAAGTAATCCTTCTTCGCGCAATGATTTCATCTTAATACCATAGCTTCCTCCACGAGTACTGCCATTTGGAAATACTAATGTAAGTCAGATTATCTAGTGTTCGCCAGTCACACGTGCTCGGGAGGGCCATTGCTTTCTCATCTTGATACGAAGAATGACACAGACTAACACTCCAATAGTTGAGTGTTGTTTGCGCTGTTTGTGGGAAGCCAGTTGTAGAGGCAGATATATGATAATACATTTTTTTTTAAATAAAATCAACAATCACTGTTAGTTTATTTTACGGTACCTATAAACCACAACCACAACATATACACAGTGAAGTTTTTGTAATTTGAAAAAGCAACGCTTTGTAATGTGATTATTGTCCTGCTAACAGTGATAGGATCGGAAGGTAGAAATTATGATAATGAAAAGAGAGGCGGATAGTAGTGGTGCTCATTCTGTACTTATAGTTTACTATTTGAATTACGATCTCAGGAACTGTGTGATAGCCACACTGCCAGGAATCTGGATAATAGACTGATATCTGGTTGTTGTGATGATTTCTTCCTGGGCTGATGGTGAAGCACTGATGCACACCGCACTGCACATCAATTTCCATGAATTGTCCATCAGCTTGCAGTGGACACAACAATTAGCAGCATCAATAAGAAAACAATTCTACAAAAGACTACGGAAGAACCGCCGTACTTGACATTTTCCCTTTCCATTATTATGTACAAAGGACAGCGAGCAACCAACCATTCACTCAGTCCTTTTCATTTATGCAATGTGGTTCCGTCGTCGATGATGACCATCGGTTATCAAGTCGAAACCGCAAAAACTGATTGATTTGCATTGGTATTGAAGGGATATTGCCGCGCATTCATCCGCATCATGTTGTGTGGATTCCGATGAAATCGAAACAGCAATCGATTGACCAAGATGACTACGTCATCCATTCATTCCTCATCACCGTACTCTTATTTGTACGCGACGATGTCTAATTAAAACCATGCAAACCAACTATCGATCCCCTCTGAACCTATTCGCAGATATATTGCTGCGGTGGTGGTGGGGTAGTGTGGTCACTGCAAGTTGTACCATCGATTGCGCAGTGCTCTAAAGTGAAACCAGACAGAGGAAACGTAGCAGTGAGGTGGATAACAAAGTATTAAATCGATGGTCATCTGCGGGCTCTCCTGTTGCTCTTGCATTTGTGGTGCAATCAGATTGCAAAGGTAATTAAACTAATGGAATAGTTATTCGATTCAAAGAATGAAATAGGCAGATACACGAACATATAGGAACACACAGGAAGCATAACGAAGAAATTCATTAACCGCACTCTTCCATTGGTACTACACTCAGTGCATAATAATACGGACATATCCGGGACAGTTGTCCTGCCAGTGCTAAGCCAGGGATATGATAACAATCTTGGTTAAGTTAACCCTATAGTAGGCAAGTCCGACTGCAGACGGCCTTCACTAGAATTCAATTAAAATAAAAAAATAAAACCTTGTATATCTTATTTTATTGATATTAAGTGTAGTCTATAGTACACCTTCTGTATACTAACTGGCTATGTTACTCACGGACAAAGTGATTCTAAGACTGTGATGATGAGCATACCAAATCAGCAGAGACATACACAAAATGGGAGCAACAATTGACATTAAATGAAATAATAGGTCTGTATAGTTTGAGCAGATTTCGCAGCGGATATGATTTTTGCAGCTACCCGTGATTGGTGTGGTTTTTCAGCAGCTATTAACAAAAACGTCCACCCTTTTTTTCGACATTTCTCCCGGAGGGGAAGTTATAGTGCTGCTGTTTATACTGTAAGTCAATTTAAATAAAAGTTTGTGTGCTGTCCGCAGCGGCTGCGTCACACCATTTATTCCGTAGTTTTTGAAATCGCTTAGATGAATAGCGTTGGTAATATAGGGGTGGGTCGAGGGAGTGTGGTGTATCGTGTATGTGTTTAATTAGCGCACACTTAAAGGGATTTGAATGGGGGTTTCGGTTTTTTTTTTTGGGCCGGGTCGGTATTGATATTAGTGTCGAATCAATAGTTTTTTGGGTTGCTGAGATGAATAGTGTTGGTTAGACAGAGGTGTGGTGTTGCATGGTGTAGTTTTATTAATCACCACACGCTTCATGGGTAGGGTCTTGGGGTCTTTTTTTTTGTGGAAGAGATCAATATGGTGAGAAAAGACGGAACAATAAAAAAAAAACCTTAACAGAATACAAAGGCTAGCATGTGTACGTATTACAGGGGCAATGAGAACAACACCTACGATAGATTTAGAAGCTATATTAAATCTAGCTCTGTTACACATAGCCATTGAAGAAGAAGCACCCCGACAAGCTGTATCCCTTCATAACCTATACAACTTTAAAGTGTGCTAGAAAATAAGTTAAAAACCGTAATGCAACCAGCGATCAAACAAATATAAAATTAAGCTTCAAACACAACTATGAAACCATCATTCCCACAAGGGATGAGTGGAATTTAAGCCCAAAATGGATCAGCGATGACTCTCAAAAATGGTTCACTGTAGTGAATGAGTAGGAGTAGGGAATAGTGGGACCAAGGTGCCACAAAATCATTCCACTATGCAAAGGCTCCACAATATTTCAAGCGTGTAATGACGAAAAGTACACGTAGAACAAAACCAGCTGGTCTTTTATTTGATTTCCACACGCCCATACACGAAACTGACTATTTTATACACTATAACCTACCCTCGAAAGTAGACGTTATAAACACTAGTGAGTAAACATATGAAATACTTTTGTTATTAACTGCAGTCACAGCAAATACACTCTTTCTCATGAGCACGACAACAACACGACAGAGTTGAAAAATGCAAAGCTGCAAAGTTCACCAAGAGGCAAGACACATAAAAAGGGAAACACAAGCCAAAATGTTCTCTTTTTTCGAAATCTTCCAAAATACACCAAAAAGTCACCAAAAAACCCTATAAAGACCCCCAAAATACTAAAAAAAAACCTCAAAAAACCACAAAAGACCCTCAAAAGACCCAAAAAACACACTGACACATATCACTCAAATATCACCGAAAGACTCCCAAAACACTCATAAAAGACCTCCAAATACCCCAAAAGACCACCAAATGCCCTTAAAATATCAGCAAAAGACTCTCAAAACACTTCCGAAGGACCCCCAGATATACAAAACAGACCACCAATAGACTCTCCAAAAGCCCCAAAACACCCCCAAAAGACGCCCCAAAAGAATCTCTAATGACCCTCAGAAGACCACAAAAAGACTCCTAAAAAACCCTCAAAAGACCATTAAAAGACTCGTATGTCGTACGGCGACGTTCTGTGCTTTCTGCTTATCAGGTGGAGAAGAGAACTCGACGGGAAAAAATGAATTAAGACCTTTCTAGAGTTGAAATATTTTAATTAAATTAATTTTATTTAATTTTTATCTCTAAGACAAGCCCGCTGTCTTCAGCATGGTTGCGACTTGTCTAGAGTGTCGATCTTAGTTCAATTTCTTCCTATTTTCTACTCTAGATAAGCCTGCTGTCTTCAGCTTTGCTGCGAATTGTCTAGGGTGTCGATCTTTGTTCGGTTTCTTCCTACTCTAGATAAGCCCGCTGTCTTCAGCTTGGCTGGGACTTGTCTAGAGTATCTTCCTACACAGAGACTTATTTTATACCCGGACTTCTGGGTTTAAACTAAGTTAAATTGGAATGCTTGACCAATCGGATCGATTTAATATTTATTAGTACAATCATCGACCAATAGTATCGATCCGATATCGATTCAATTATTCTTCCGCCCTCAAAATCATTTTTCCTTTTACACAACATTGTAAAGTAAATATCTCAGGCGCTGCACTACATAAGTATCAATTTCGTTGATAACTGAAATTAACTTAATCACATGTAACTACGAGAAGTCGGTTAGGTTTTAATGGGACATATGACACAAATACACTCTGTACAGCTAGAGGTTAAAAATGCCATGTAAGTGGTTTTCCTACATGTTGTTAATGAATCGCTTATCAAGTCATCGAGTCTTATGAGAATGAACATAGAAGGAATGATTAAGTTAGCAGTGCCAGATTGCATCATTAAGATTGATTTATTTATGGATTTTGGTTAGCATTATTGAAATGACTAAGCCAAGTCCATAAATTAACTTTTTATGCAGATTGGAATGTAACTGTGGCGATACCAGAGTGAGACCTGATAAGGGTGTATGTTGATCACAACACCTAAAAGACCACCAGAAGACCCTCAAAAGATCCCGAAAACGTTCAAAACATTCCTAAAAGAACCCCGAATGACCCCCCGAATGACCCCCCGAATGACCGCCCAAATGACCCCCTCAAAAGACACTCTAAAGACCACAAAAGAACCTCCAAATGGATTCCAAAAGACTTCCAAAAAAAACCCTAAGAGGATCCCCAAAGAACCTCCCAAAACACTCACAAAAGACAGCGAAGCACTCCCAATACCCATATAAGACCTCAAAAAGACTCCCAATTGCTCCTTAAAAGGTTCTCAAAGTACAACCATGGTGCTAAAAAGCGTTAAGTGGTTTATGTACTAGACATTGGGTTGATCAGCACGAAGCGGGCAGTGGAAAAATTAAATCATCTTGTCGCACTTTCGTAACGCTCTCAGTTTCACGCTCTACTAAACGCACCAAAAGAAAGATAATTTAAAAAAACAATTTGTAACAAGAATTCTGATTTTGAGTCCTGGAAGCCGCTGAACACTACTTCAGCTGGAAAACAATGTTAAACCTTAAATAAGGAATTACACCAACTATTCCTTGTTCAAAAATATTGAAAAGTTCAATCAATTATTCATCCTAATGCAGGATGCGGATAAAAATCAATAAAAAAAAAAATTCCAAATAAACCGCAGAAATATTGGTTATTGAACTTTTGGATCAAATTGTAGTCAATTTGCGTGAGAAGTGGAAAAGTGGCCAACTTGTTGGGTAGGTAGCGAATCGTCAATACCAGCTGCAGGGCGAATAGTCGGTCGGCCGGCTGGCCGCACTTTGCAACAATGAATTTAATTTGGATACGTTAATGGGTCTATTTTTCCAATCAACGACCAATTTCAAAAATAGTTTCAAAAACTCGTGTGTGCCTGTCAACAGTGCACATTTTGTTTGCTTAGCATAGTCAACAAAATTGTTGCTTAGTCAGCAGTCGCATCTGTCCATCAACAATGGAACGTTGCTGGCAGATTCTAGTTTTATTTTGTTGTTGTTTTTGTTGTTGTTGTTGCTGCTGCAAATATTCAAATCCGCTGTGCCAATCGAGCAATCGACCGATTTCAATTTAATTTCAACATCAAGGACGAACCCCCTCGCTGACCTGTTATTCGATCAGAATGTGGCTTTTCAATTCACTTCGCATTTGCAGTTAATTAAGAGTTGTTTGTTGGTAGTTTTATTAGTATTGGTACAGTAGAGTGGTACATATGGCACACATCTGTGTAGTCGTCGGTGAACATTTGGCCAATCATCCAGGTCGACAATCCTCTTACTCGCGGATACATTCAAACAAACGCAAATGCATTCATAGCATAGTTGTCAGTTTTTCGATTTCGATTTTTTCAATTTTTTTTCTGCTTTTGGTTTTCATCAACTTTTCGCGGCCACAGCATAGCGAGTAATTAAATTTTTTTAAATGAAAATGTATCCTATGTTCGCACATTGACTAACACAGATACACACACGCAGAAGTTCAATTGTGAGCTATTTTTGATGGAAAATGACATTTTGTGTTGTTGGTATTGTGCTATCGCTAATTGAAGTGAAGCGATCTGATGAGTGCCAATTTATTGCAAATCCAGGACAAATCACAACGCTTTTTCACGTGCGGTATTATTCAAAATATTAATCTCCTCATATTGTGGAAACTCAATTGGTCGACACATGCACATATACACAATGATTTTATTGTGAAAATGAGAATAATCCAAAATGTGAGCCATCGAATTAGCATTAAATAAATGTCGGCGGCTTTTTGGGTCATCATCGTAGCCAGATATACCAAATTATTATGCTGAGCGTTGGCAAAATAAATCGAGCGGTGTAAGTGTCTGCCACTTGATCGGGATATTTTGTTCGGTTGTCACGTATTTTATTGGCTTTGACACTCTGCCTGTGGAATGGAGAATCAGATCTATAATTCAATCAATAATCTAATTACATTGATACGAGATATCAGAGTATGAGAATAACTGATTGAAAAATATTCCCTTAAAGGCTTAAACTCAATAAAATTGCTAATTTGTGTCTATTTGCGCATTGAATGATGAAAAGAACAAACAAATAACCCCTATTTCATAAGAAAATTTGTATATAACAGAAATTTTGTACGTCCATGTCATTAAAGAAAGAAGGTCTAATGTGACTGCCTAACAATTTTAAATTGGACTTCTTAGATAATGATATAGATGACGATGTTCGCCCATATTATCACCAGCGAATAGAAACTTTATTCCTTTCAAAACCAAGTCCATCAAAAAAAAGTTCAAGTCATTGAAGAGAGAAGGTCAAAAACAAAACAAAGTTTAAAGTTAGCTTCCTAGGAAATCATATAAACGTCGTCATATCCATCATTATCTGGACAATGATCTATATAATGATCAATCATCATAATATTTGGCTCTACAACCGGGGTCTGATCCTGGTTCCAATTTCGAGCCAATGCCATCCATTTAGGCGTCCACGAAGCATTGGCCTGGACGATGAGTACGGATAGAGGAGCGTAAGTCGAGCAGAGACTAACTCGGGTTATGCGTAGATCTGTACGTTGCGTGAAAAAGGATGCATATGCCTGGATAAATGGAGTCGGGCACAGCTTATGTGAAACAGAACGTAACTTGGGTGACGCGCATCGGGTCGTCTAGCCACTACATTACACGACGACGAGGATGTGAGCAAAACCTGGCTTGTGTAATTCTGGAGTATTTAGTGCAATCGTTAAACTGCTGTTTAACCACTTCGTTGCACTATGACGGTCACGATAGCAAATTCAGCAAAAGGCAACGTCTTCAGAAGTTCAATCCATCGATTCTATTAATTTTGGAACAACAATGTACGCCGTGAAAATTGCGCTACACTTCATTTTCTATGACTTTCTTGCATAAATCGGACGATAAGCCGGCAAAAGTTACGTTCGATGTTGGTTCTAATGTTGTCTTAAGTTTCTGGCTTATTGGCATGGACTGTGAACTTGAAATAGCCCGAAAAAAAAGAGTCCAAATCACAAAAACGAAACGTCCAATTGACTGGACTATTTTTAGAGATTAAACGATCACCAAACTTCGACTTCAATAACCAATTGTTTGGTCAGTTATGTGGTATGTGGTGCCGTCTTTTTGAAACCACACATGGTATACGTCAACCTCTTCAAATTTTCTAAAATATTGAGTCAACATAGTCTGGTAGCGATTGACTGTGACTGCGTTGCCGGCATTAGTTAAGAAGAAGTTTGGTTAAAGTAATAAACTAATGGACTAATGGGGTAATAAAACTTTCAGCATAAAACCCGCACAATGATCGGGCTGCTCCCTTAAAAGTAAGGTTGACGCAAGGACAATAATCTTATCCTTAAAAAAAATTTATTACGGAACCCAAAATCAGCCTCGGATACACTGATGAACGACGACGACCATAGCAACGAAAACGACTAAACTTTTTAAGAATTATTCCACTGTATAGAGCTCGAGGTGCACAGCAGCTAGCCGATACTCTGACATAACAGCAATCCAAGAGATGCGGTGGACGTGGAATGATGTCGTACAAAAACCAGAATATGACAAACATTACAGCTGTCATGCATGTGCTTGGGGTAGGCTTTCTAGTCAGCAAAAGCATGAAATCCTCAGTTATCGGCTTTAAAGCAGTATTAGAGGCATCCTGTGCCCCACATATAAGAAGAGACATATCAAATGTGCAGCAATTATCGTGGCATAACGTTGTTGAGTACCGCGTATACGATTTTCTCTTCTACCCTTCAACAGGATATAGCCCAATAGGCTAAAGTCATAATTGCTCCATACCAGTCTGGCTTCATCTAAGGCAAACCAACAACTGATCAGATTTACACCCTTAGGTAGGTGACGGAAAAATGTCTAGAGTTTCAAAACTCACTACACCATCTTTTTATAGACTTTAAAGCCGTCTATGACAGAAGAGCCAAAGTAGAAATTTATAAAGCTATGTTATAAGCCAAGTAAACATATCCGGATCACTATCAAGCCCATTAAACATCTATAACGGGGTCCGATATGGGGATGGACTGGATATCATCCTCCTCAACCTGGCGTTTGAGAAAGTGATCGGAGACTCCGATGTAACGGAGATGGAAACAATCCTTTATAAGTGCATTCAGATACAGGCTTACGCAGACAACATTGCCAGTGTTGGTAGAAACCAAAGAACTGTACAGGAAGCTTTCATCCAGATCGAGCGAGCGGCACAAAATCTGGAGCAAAACAAAGTACATGGTGGCCACGTCTGCGAGTAGAAGATCCAACATTGGTCCCTCAGTTGAAATAGTGGAGCGCGAATTTTAAGTAGTGCAATCCTTTAACTAATTTGAATCAACTATAGTAGCCGATAACGGGCACGGTTGCTCAAAGCCAACAAAGCCTACTATAGTCTGTCAAGACTTTTCAAATCCAGGAATTTAACCATAACATCCAAGCTGCTGGTATGTAAGACAATGGTCATAGCAGTACTTACATATGGATCCGAGACTTGGGTGCTTAGCTAAAAACATTCTGACCTCTCGACCGCGTTCGAGAGAAAAGTCTTACGGAGAATTGTTGGCCACGTATGTGAGGAAGGACGATTCCGGAGACTTTATAATGATGAGGTATACGAGCGTTACCACGATGTCGACATCGTGAATAAAATTAAGCTCGGTAGGCTCCGGTGGGCAGGACACCTAGCTCGCATGAGCCAAGAGGATCCTGCTCGGAAAGTCATTTGCGGTAAGATTTATGGAACACGACAGCGAGGCCGGCCAAGTCTAGGCTGGAAGGATGGCGTAGACCAGGATGCCCAGAGTTTTGGGATGCCAAACTGGATGATATCGGTTCGAAATCGGGACCGGTGGAGACATTTTTTGCGGGGGCCAGGACCGGACTCCGGTAGTAGAGCCAAATATGATGATAAAGAGAAAATTATTTGGGAGTCTTTTTACTATTTTTAGAAGAATCTTGTCAAGCTTGTTTCATAATGAAATAAATTCCAAATTTTGGACATTTTTCATTTCTTGATTTAAATGTTATTTCGTTTTCGCGTTTTGGGAGCTATTTAATTTTACTTGGGATTTATATCATAGAGCCATTATAGTTTCCAAGAAATTCAGCCGTAGTCAACATTAATAGTGATAATGGTTTGCTGGTTAACCGACGCTTATTTCTCAACGACTTGAATGCAATACCCTTCTAAATGAAAGTTTGTTTAGTTTTATTTTTCCCTTAAACAACTACCACTACTTCTTAAATTACATACATATAAATACATTTTTACACAGTTTACAAAATTACTCAATTATTGTGTTTTTTTACGGAGCCTTCTAAACTGCCGAGATTACCCTTAAAGTGCAAAAACTTCTCAATTCCTTTAACTTTTCATCAATGAAATTCGAAAAATTGAATTGAAAAATACGTCAACTGTTTTTACTCAAATTATTGTCTGTTTATTATTAACAAAAAAAATTGTCGAGAAATATTAATTCGTTTTGAAAGCAAACTATAATACAATGTCGATATCAAGTCGTGCCCCCCTGGATTCAGGCAGAAAATTATCTACATCGTCATCGGCAAAAATAGCCGCAACAAAGAGACCTCGAAAAACTGCTCGATTCGATGAGAACAACATTCGTTTGACATTTCATCCAGACGACAAAGAGTACGGACATGATATTGTCGATGAACCGAAAACACCATTCGCCCGTGAAGTGGAGCCCGTCGATGCGGAGGTTTTAAACGAGAAACTTATGGCTTATAAGCAGAACAAATCCGCGAGATCTAGTGAATCCAGCAGCTCAACTACAACCAGGGAGTCATTTTATGATAAACGCAAAAAATTCCAAGCTTCGGAATATCTTATCGCCAAACAAATGGCGGACAAGCAAAAGCTGCTTCCAAATGATGAACTTACTGGAGATGGAAGCAGTGTAATCGCTTTGAAAAATGGCGATGGCAGTGGCGATACAGATGAAGACGTCGAATCGGAAAAACAAAAAGCCGTAGTCATTGATGATTGATGTTTGTCAGTTAAATTTGTGTTGTTTTTGTATGTACCTTTTGTCAAAAAAAATTATTCAAATTTTTGCTTAGATTTTTGAAAAATATGTGCGTTGGTTATTTTACTGCCTTTGAGTGTAAACGAAAGCTTTTTTACGAGAAACTTTTTCAACTACCCTGTCTGAAACTCGTCAACCCTTTGCGCACAATCTCAGGTGGGGGAGCTCTCTATGCAATCTGTTCAGAAGTTCATATCTTTATCAGTCAGTCTCAGTATATTCGGCTTGCTGGACAAGTATGTGTCGCTTTTCGCACGCCGTGCTGCGTTGACTGCTACTTGAAGTTGGAATGTGTTAATCGTAATACGATAATAGAGTAAAACTATTTTACGATATATGTTATAATAATAATAGTTGTACGTATAAACTGAACTGCAGCTTGTACTTGTCCCAATGTTATCTACCAAACATCCAAATTGAGTAATTAAATATGTCCCAAAATTTAGGACATTACAAAATCAAACCAAACAATTACTAGATACCCAATTAAGTTGATGTGTTAGGTTAGGTTGCTTAGGGCTGTCAGTGAAACCGACACACTTAGACCAGTAATGGTCCATTGTTATACCACAAGGAAAAATTCCCTCCACCTACTCGATGAACCAATTAGAGCTTCGAATGAGCGTAGGAGACCAATGTTGTTGAGGTCATTAGTGTCGTTCTAGAAGAAAGTTCCCATATGGAGTTTACGTTTTTGGGAGAAGGCTGGATAAGTACAGAGAATATGGTCGATGGTCTCCTCCTCCTCCTCATCCTCGTCATCCATGCAGCTTCTGTAGAAGTCATTCGAGAAGACTCCAAGTCTTGCTGCATGCCTGCCTATCAGACAATGTCCAGTGATGACACCTACAATAGAACCGATGTGCGATATCTTGCTTGGCAAGTTCGTCAGCCATACAGTTACCCGGAATGTCTCTGTGCCCCGGCACCCAACACAGGTAGATATTGAACTGCTCCGCCAACTCCACTAGAGATGATCGGCAGTTAAGGGCTAGAATAAAATTTGTAAATACTTATTCCAGGGATTTCAGTGCAGATTGGCTATCCGAGAATATACGGATATCCTTAGCGGATATGACGTTTCTTTTCAGCCAAGACAAACTTAAGCTACTTAATGTCATCGGAGCGATGAAAATAAAAAAACTGGAAACAGAAAAAAAAAAACAAAATTGCTTGTCCCATCTCATTGCCAAAATTTCAGCCAGGAAAATACTATAGTGATTTGGAAGACGGAAAGACAGGCTAAGATTTAGTTTTTTGAGAAAAAACCTGCGACGACTCCGTCATCAGTTTTTGACCCATCTGTGTAAAAATGAATGTGTTCATCTTCCAAGTAAGCATCTTCGTCCCAGAATGATCTGGAGGATAAGGCGAAATGGAGTTGCGGAATGGTCTAGTCTATGTTGTCTGGGATCCTGACTAAATTCAGAATAGAGGAGTGACCGATTTCATTTCTAGTCCACTGGGAAATAGCATTAAGGCAAAGAGCCGAGCTGGCAGCTACTTTACTGCTGTAAATATCGAGTGGTGTAAGGTCGAAGAGAGTGTCCAATGCGGCGGAGGGGGTTGTACGTAGTGCTTTGCTCATACATAGACTAGCTGATCTTTGGACTTTGCTTAATTTGTCAAGGTTTATTTTCTTATTTAAGGCAGTCCACCATACAGTTACACCGTATAGAAGAGTAGGTCTTACTACCGCTGTATATAGTCAATGGGTATTATGGGGTTGAAGACCACATTTGCTAACAAAGGCATTTTTCGTATAAGAAGAGTACCACTGTGGCTTTACGAACTCTTTCTCGATGTTAGGTTTCCAGCTTTGCTTTCTGTCCAAAATAAGACTCAAATACTTGGCACTATCAGAGAAAGTTAAGCTTATACCTTTTATTGAAGGATGGTTAATAAGTGGGACTTTATATTTCCTGGTGAATAGGACAAGCTCATTTTTTTGAGGATTTACCCCTAAACCACAGCGATCTGCCCAGCAAGTTAGCTTGTTGAGAACATTTTACGGGAGTTCCTTTAAGGTGTTCGGGTTTTTTTCTCAGACGGCAACGTCATCCGCATAACCGATTACTCTGCAGCCCTCAACTCTTACTCATAACAGCAGCTCATTCACCACAAGGCTCCATAGAAGGAGGGAAAGTACTCCACCTTGTGGGGTTCCTCTGCAGACAAATCTACTGGCAGACGATACGACCAGCTATGAATTAATAATCCTACTTGTGAGCAGAAGAATAATCAATTCACAAAGCGAGTCGTCCACCGAAGTCGACAGAACATCCGTAATCGCAGATGTGTTGACGTTAAAAGCGGTACTCCTTTTGGTAAAGGTAATGTTCAATAAAAGGTACCATTGTGCAGAGCTGTTTCTACAGACTTGCCTTTACAATACGCGTGCTGACAGTAGTCTTTTGTCAATACGTGTGCGTATGTAGATATCGAACAGTCTTTCCAGTGCCCAGTGAAGTTCTGATTGGTCTGCGATTCTTTGGACTAACATGCGAGCATTTGCCGGCTTTGGGTATGAAAATCACGTTTACTTCTCTCCATAAAACTGAAATATGGACCAGATCGAGGCAACTCTTTAGAATTGTTTCTAGTAAAGGAAGGATAATATCCGAAGTCCTTTGCAGCTTGGCTGGAATTATGCCATCAGGTCCTGCAGATTTGTATGGTTTGAAGCTTTGTAGCGCCCAAAGCAGTTTGTCCTTATTTATCAGATCATTGGACATAGTTGTACGAGTGTCTGCCCTATCAAGGCTGACATTACTTGACACATGGGAGCTTCCCGTGAAGTGGGTATATAAAAGCTGATTGAGCGATTCTTTGCTTAAAGTACTCCATGAGCCATCTGCTTTTTTCAGGCAGCTCGGCATTATTGGATTGGTTGCAAAGTTTTTTCTTAGCTTAGACGCCTCAGAAGATTCTTCCATTTTATTACAGACGAGTCTTCAAGAGGAGCGCTTGGCTGTCCGTAATTCTCTTTTATAGAGTTTGAGAGATGTTTTGTAAGCATCCCATTCAGCTTCTAATCTAGTAGCCTTAGCTACGTTGAATAGCTTCCTGCAACTGCTCCTGAAATGCCCCCTAACTCCGAGGTCCACCAATGTGGTCTCTTCTTGCCTGACTTGGACAAATGAGAGGGCAGGAGACAGAAAGCGATTAAAAGCACAGGTGAGTAACTTGAAGTTCATTAGTACTAAGGGGGGGGGGGAACTATAAGACTAGAGTGTACGTTTAAATACTGTTTGAACGTTACTAGGTATTTGAGCCAGTCTTCCTATGATTTCTATAAGGTGATTGGCGAGGGGTCTTGTCATCTAAACTGTGTATCATATCAGTGTATCAGTTTTGACAGTTTATCAGTTTGTCGGTTATGACAGTTTGTTAGTTTTTCGGTTTGTCAGTTAGTCAGTTTGACAGTTTTTGAGACCGAAATGACCGAAGTTAGAACGTTTTTTAGTTTTCGCAGTTTGTCAGTTTGTCAGTTTATCAGTATCTCGGTTTTGACAGTATATCAGTTTTGACTGTTTTGACAGTTTGTCAGTTTGTCGGTTATGACAGTTTGTTAGTTTTTCGGTTTGTCAGTTTGACAGTTTTCAAGACCGAAATGACCGAAATTTGAATGTTTTTTGGTTTTGGCAGTTTGTCAGTTTGTCAGTATGTCGGTTTTGGCAGTTTGTCAGTTTATCAGTATCTCGGTTTTGACAGTATATCAGTTTTGACTGTTTGTTAGTTTGTCGGTGTGTCGGTTTTGATAGTTTGTCGGTGTGTCTGTTTTGACAGTATATCAGTTTGTAAGCATGTCGGTTTTGACAGTTCATCAGTTTACCCTCAGACAAAACAGTTATTCGTCTTTCTTTCTCAGTCAGATTTCCTAGCTGTCTTTTGTGTAACACATTTTCGTCGCACTTCTCTGAACTTCTCTCTCACTTTCTCTAAATCTCGCATGCAAATTGCCTTACTATTGACATGAAACTTCTTATGTACTGACTGCATACACATATTATCACACATGTTCTAGTTTGCGGAGCAATTACCTACTAACGGACTTGGCTAACTACTCGCATCGGTACAGAAACGTGCCAGAACTTTTAGCTACGAGTATGCGAGAACATGTCAAAAAGGTGTGCACCCATTTACCTAGGCACACTTTCACTCATTGGGGCATCTTGAGTGGAATTCATAGCAGATGAGCGAAGCATATTTATCCTTCCTGCCGTCTATCGTTTTGCTTTGCTAATGATTTATTATTCATTTGAGTGTTGCTATTTCGGAATCATGACACATAATTTGCTAGCGACGAAGAAGTGCCAAACATGGCACATGGCACATGGCACATGGCACATGGCACATGGCACATATGATGGTGCAAGGGTCACTATGCAATGGTGAAGCTCATGCAAACGAGTATACTGAGTGTTTGTTTGCAAACTGCATTTATCCTTTGCACTCTGCTTTCCCTCTGTGTGCGTGCCCGCCCGTGTGTATGTCTCCTTATCCTCTATAATGTAGGACGTTCCATTGTTTTGTAATTCACTTTCCTTTTCACTTTGCATTTTGCATTTCCACTTGAGCATCGCAGCAGCATCGTAGCATTTCGTTTGTATCTTGTATCGTCCTGATTTCGTTCTGACTTTGTCATCTCATCCGCTGCTTGCAGCATTTCACGTACTGTTGTTCTGTTTATCTGTGCGATACATTTTTGGACTTCTTTTTGCCACACCTTCAAACGAAACAACCTCAATGTCTTTTTATTGTGCATTAAGATAAACATTTTCTTCTTTGATGACATAGGTAAATGTTCACACGATGTTTGCGTATGTGTATGTGCGCTTAAGGAGAATTAAAAAAAAATCATCACAGAATTTAATATTTGGTTCTTCCTAATTAAAAACGAATGCGAAATTCAACTTTCAATGTCGCACACACCAATCAAATGTATCCGTTCGGGCGTTTCTTAAACGATATGTGCGAGTGTTTGTGTGTGGGCATGAGCCTGAATGCTTTCGTCTCGCTGATATCTTAATTATTCACACACGACCCCAAAAGTCACAAACATCAAATGAGTCTTTATGTGGGACAAGTGCTGTTCCCATTTAACATTCAAATGTCAGACGACAAACCACTGCAAGAATCGCTGCTTTCGTTTGCATCTTTGGATAACTCAAGAAGTATTTTTCATTTTATCTATCTCTGGTATTAAAGAGAAAATTGCCAATTTATTGTCGGGTTGTGGCTTTCATCTTTTGTGACGACCACAAGTTCAAGGTAGTCACTCGGCTTGCACTGCGTACTGGTGAGGAAGCTTAATTTTCCGAATGACAACTCTTCTACATTCTGCGGAATCCTTTTCGACATAAAATCAGATCTTTATGCAATCGTGTCTTAATTTTAGGAAAATTAAATATTTTTCACCTCAAAGACAAGTATTTCCCATTGGCCAACTTTTATTAAAAACTTTTATTTAACTTGACTATGTCTGTCTGCTGGTTTTTCGACTTTTGTGAGCTTCTTTTTAAACATCTTTCACTCAAATTTTGTCAAGAACTAAGTGTCATGGGGCATTTCTGGGATCACAAGTCGCGTGTGGCGCGTGCGATACGTGGAAGGTGAGTTATTCTTTGAAATAAGCCAAATTTCCCGACTTATTTTTGCTCCTTTTTAACCACTTTTACACAACCTAGAGAGCTGAAATTTTATGAGCAGCTCAGTGTCATAGGCCATTTTTGAGATCTAAAGTATGACGCGTGTCGCGAGTTGCGTGTGGCGCATGTGATTCGTGGAAAAGTGATTTTTTCTACTTCTTTTAGGTCTCTTTTAAGAAACTTTCACACGTGCTATGGATCTGAAATCTTATTCGCATGCGACGCGAGTGAAGTGTGTGAAGCATGTACGCGTATGTCGATGTATACATTAAAGCTTGTAGCCGAAAAACTGAGTTTTTCTTTCATTTCTCACTTTAAAGAAGTCATAAGATTTCCTACCAATTGCTCATAAAACGAGTTATCGTAATGTACGAATTATGTCAATGTGTTCACTATCCTTTTCTTTGCTAACTGATATAAGATATACTCGTATGTTTCTGATTCGAGATAATATCGCCTTCGAGATTCCTGGTTGTTTACACACGAATGCCAGAGTAAAACACAATAGTTAGCCACTAGCTTCTTTGGCGATTAGCCAATAGCAGCATAGACATAACATATGTTGTGTATGCACGACCCTCTCAAGTTCTGACTGGTGGAAGTGCCATAAAACCACCAATTGGCTGAGGTCGGTAAAATCTGAATGATCGGGCTAGTCGTTTTAAAGTTAGTTTAATGCATAGAGCATTGAAAATATTGATCCACGGCGACGATCACACCATCCTTAACGGTTAAACGATTTAAGAACTTTTTCATGAAAGGTACGCCGTATAAACGATAACCTTATCGAGAATTTCATAGAGTCTAAACGATAAAGAATGATAATTCTTTGTATCAGTAATACGGGAACCCTACGTACCGCGTATAAGATTTTCTTATCTATCCTTCAAGACTGGATAGCCCCTTACGCTAAAGTCATCATTGGTCCATAACAGTGTGGCTTCATCTCAGGCAAATCAACAACTGATCAGATTTGCACCCTTAAGCAGGTGATGGAAAAAAGTCTAGAGTTTCAAAACTCACTACACCATCTTTTTATAAAATTTAAAGCCGCCTACGATAGCATAGCCAGAGTAGAAATTTATAAAACCACGAGAGAATTTATCATCCCAAATAAACTGACTCGACTATATAGGTTGATCATGACCAATGTTTTAAGTAATGTAAAAATATCCGGATCACTATCAAGTCCATTCAACGGGCTCCGACAATGGGATGGACTGGCCTGCATCCTCTTCACCTGGCATTGGAGAAAGTGATTCGAGACTCTGACGTAACGGCGAGAGGAACAATCCTCTATAAGTCCATTCAGATACTGGCTTACGCAAACGATATTGACATCTTTGGTAGAAACCCAAGTGCTGTACAGCAAGCTCTCATCCAGATCGAGCAGGCAGCATGAACTCTGGGGCTGCACATTAATGAGAGCAAAACAAAGTACAGGGTGGCCAGCATGGAACTAGAAATACGCGCAAGGTTGCTTAAAGCCAACAAAGCCTACTATAGTCTTACCTTAACCATAACATCCAAGCTGCTGGTATATAAGACAATGGTCATACCAGTACTTGCATACGGATTCGTGACTGGGTGCTTAGCAAAAAGCATTCTGACCGCTTAGCCGCGTTCGATAGAAAAGTCTTACGGAGAATTGTTGGCCCCGTATGTGAGGAAGGACGATTCCGGAGACTCTATAATGAAGAGATCTACGAGCGCTACTGCGATGTCGACATCGCGAAGAGAATTAAGCTCGGTAAGCTCCGGTGGGCAGGACAACTAGCTCGCATGAGCGAAGATGATCCTTGCGGTAGGATTTATGGAACACGACAGCGAGGCCGACCAAGCCTACGCTGGAAGGATGGCGTAGACCAGGACGCCCAGAGTTTAGGGATGCCAAACTACCGGGTGACTGACACTAACTTCAGTCTGTCATTGCTGTCAAACCAGTTAAAACATATGCATGTGAATAAAATGTGTGTGTGTCGCACCATAATTCGTTATAACGATAATGGCAGCATTGCAAATCGCCATGGTGGTGGACCGAAACGCACTGCAACATCGCCGGATATCATTTGAAAAGTGAATGCCAAATTGGCTCGGAATCCGCGCCATAGCGGCAGAAAAATGGCTCGTGAGGCGAACATTTCGCTCGAACGGATGCAGCACATATTGAAAGATCATCTTGGACTAAAGGCCTTGAAATTCCAAAAAAACGCATGGTCTCACCGATGCTCAAAAAAAAGTTAGAGTGGAAAGAGCAAAGGAGTTGTTACGCTTGCACGAAAGTGGCGATTTCGATGAGTCACCGTTCGTTATTGAGCAATATCTGAACAAGCAAAACGACCGGATTTACTTGCCCGGCCGTTCTACTGAAAATTTGGACCAACGGATTGCCACTCGAAACCAAGCGCCGCCCATGGTTATGGTTTGGGCCACCGTAACGGCCGAAAACCGTTCACCGCTCGTTTTTTTGGACCGTGGCATCAAAATAAATGCTCAAAATTTTCAGGATCATGTGTTGGAGGAAGCGTTGAAGCCTTGGGCACAAAAACATTTCCGCCGCAGAGCCAGGCTATTTCAACAGGACTCGGCGCCGAGTCAAAAAGCGCGCGTCAATCAAGATTGGCTGAGAAACAACGTTCCGCGGTTCATTTCCACTGCCCAATGGCCATGAAATTCACCGGATGCAAATCCGCTAGATTTTGAAGAGGAAGGTTGGGACAAAAAAATACCAAAGTGTCGATCATCTCAAGCAAGCGCTTCGCCGGGAATGGGCCAAAATACCGCAGAGCCACTTTCGTGCTGCATGCAATAGCTTTGTCGGCCGTTTGAAAGCCATAATCTCGGCTAAGGGTGGCCAAATGCTAATGCTGCTAATACAATTCGAATATTTGTGAACATACTTTGATTCAATAAAATTCAAAATCGGGACCGGCGAAGAGATTTTTTGCGGGAGGCCAGGACCGGACACCAGTTGTAGAGCCAGATATTATGATTATGATTTTCTTAGATCGTGGAAGTAAATGTAACAACCATTCGGTCCATCTAAATTGAGCTTGTCAAAAAATACTTTTTTTCAGTTATTTGAACTTGTGCCTTGTTGTTTATTTATTCCCATTGGACTTGAACGGAAAATCCCTTTACTAACTCTCTGCGTAAGACAGTATCTGTCTAAATGTACGAGTATATGTTTAAATTTTTAATATCCCTTTAAGTTTATGAGGGAAATACTCATAAAGATAATTTTTCATCGTGAAAAATGCTTCAAAGATAATAACCCAAAAATTGTATCGTATGCTTTCAAATGTGCAATACTTGTCCAATTTCCCCTCGCCGAACTGAGACACAAACAAATATTCGTACATAGAGTGAATGAACTACGGTGGCAATAAACAATTCTAAGGAGATGAATGTAGAATCGATCTCAATCGATTGTGCAAATTGCAGCTTAAAATATCAATTCATGTGTCTCTAGTGTCTACGGTGATGGCTTCATCATTATCATTGCAGCCCCATCATCGCCCTAAACATCATGTAATGCACGTAATCCCGCTTAAGTGTGCAATTGAAAGGATATTTAACAGATGCCACCTGAGAGCAACTGTAACTGGTGCAGGTGTATGCAGTGAGTGTGAAGCGAAAGTAGAATCCATGTCGAACAACGAGCAAACCAACTGGAGCAGAAGAAATATTATATGGAAGCATGCAGCAGGAGAGCAGATCAGAGCAGAGCAGACAACCACTATACCGCTGCTGGGTGATCTGTGATGATGCAACTCCTTGATACTTGAAGCGGATAATGGAAATGTCGAAAATGATTTTGTTTTCATTTTTCGTTTTCGTTTCCGTTTCCGTTTCGGTTGATCTCATTTTTATGCCACCATTTCAAACGGTGGGAACATGTGCGTATTTATATATAAAATACGATTTGAGAGAACTTAAATTAAGGATTTTTAATGTATCCCCGTTTCGCCGTGTACTCGTGGAATTCAATAATAACAATTATCTCAAAAAGTTAATTCACAATCTCATTGAAATCGAAAAATCGATCAACTTGAATATGAGTTTAAGTTGCGAAACAAAAGAAATATCCTTTTTGCCAGAGTAGTACGTGATGAGAATTTCATACGCTATGTATGGCCAACTTAATAATAGTAATAATAACCGGCTACGGGTATTCGCTTTCATGGACTAAACTTATGCTAGGGACTTGTAGCTTGGTTCAAAACAACACCAACACAAACATACCAGGTGTAATTCTTGTCTTTCATGCATGCGCGGATTTAATTAAAGGACTTCCTGCTGATCCGGTTGGAATTCGTACGAGAAATATTTTTAATTTACCAGCGGGTGTATACAGGTTGGGTCAACAGGAGCAGAGCTAAATTAAAAAAAAAATAAAAATTGTTTTGACTTTTACGACGTTTATATAAGTAACTAGCGACCCGCCCCGGCTTCGCACGGGTTGCACTAATTATCTATTGCCAGATGACTTCTGGGTGGATTATTCGTCTACATCCCCGGTTGCTTAAATCACTGCGCTCGCTACGCTCTCGGGTGAGAGTTCTATGGGAGCCCTCCGACCCCATCCCCTGTTGATTATCTCACTCCGCTCGCGGGTGACAGTTGCATGGGAACTTCCCGAACCCATCTCCGGTTGCTGAAATCACTCCGCTCGCGGGTGAGAGTTTTATGAAGCCCCCCGACCCGGGTCCTGATCTCTTTAAAATTTTAACAAAAAGTGTTGTCCATCGGATTTACACATGTGTTTACAATTTGAAGAAAATCGGGTAAATTTTTTTTTTAAATTATTGGGAGCCCCCAACCATGGATCTTGACCTCTTCCAAATTTTTACAAAAAGTGTTGTCCATCGCATATAAAATATGAAAAACTAAAATTTTTTTTTATTGAGATTTTCATACAAAAACACCATCAGAATTTCCCAATATTTCCGACTTTTCCGGTGGACTTTTCAAAAATTTTCTTTCATACAAACCATGTACTTATAACTACGAACAAGTGATGATCAGTCAAACATGTGGCAATTCATTTTTAATATATATATTGAAGTTTCATGGATTTAAAAAAACGTAAATTGTTTGATCTTAAAAATTTAATTTTCTTTCAAAAAAGACCAACAGTAGCATTGTAAATAGAAGCGTTCAAGAGTTATAGTTATATGGAAGTCATGTAAGGTCAAAAGTACGCTTGCTTTCATTTTACCAACGTTCAATTTTAACCCTGCTCCTGTTGACCGAATCTAGAAACATTGTGAAGTGGATTTGTAGACAATTGAACAGGCTTTAATACTGCATTTGTCAAAAAAAATTATCCGAGAGCATTTTTTGAAATAATCGCGTTTGAAAATAAAATTAAAAAAAAATATTTTTTTTTCTGACTTTGACGACAACATTAGTCCCTCAATTTAAATATTGGAGCGCGAATTTGAAGTAGTGCAATCCTTTAACTATCTCGGGTCAACTATAGCAGGCGATAACAGCATGGAACCAGAAATAAGCGCACGGTTGCTTAAAACCAACAAAGCCTTCTATAGTCTGTCAAGACTCTTCAAACAGATCAGCTATAATTTCAGTCGCCACCAGCTCAAATGGCGCAATACAATTTGCCAACAGTGGCATTCCATACCAGAAGTGGCAGTCAATCCTTTCAATTTCAAAACAAACAAATGACAAATACGAGAGACTAAATGGACAACAAATCAAGTTATAAAATGATTTGAAGAACTTGAAAGGCCATGTGAAATGTACAATTGTATAAGCAAGTACCAGTCAAACCTTCTCTTCATTTATTGATTGTGTACAATCGCGCTGATCTATCGAAATGTCCATCAATAATACTGTCACGTCTTAAAATGTCACCTCTCCTTGTTTGCTGTTATTGTATTTGTATCGAAGGGCATATTACTGGAAAGCGAAATGTTTCCTTTTCAACTTGAGTCGCCGATTGAGTTAAACAAACAAAAGTCAAAACCCCAAGAAAAACAGGAACGTCATGATGTTGTCGCAATTTTTTGGGAAACTTTGAAAAGTGATTTTCGAAAGTGATGTCACGAAATGTGCACTTGCACGCTGCACCTGTAAGCTATAAGGAGTAAACTGTTTGCTTGCACGATGTGTATAAGGTTCAACGTCATAGCATGTTTAAGTCAGTACGCTCCGTAAGGCAGATTCCGTTTTTATGGTTGGTAGGTACTGTTATTTGGTTGCTTGATGGTTCTTAACTTGGAACCTGTAAAGGGAGAATATATTAAATTTGATTCATCAAGAAATTTGTAATTTACCCCCCCGGTTACTTAGGGTTTTATATTAAATAATAAAATCTAGTATTTATATTTAATACTTTAATGACTAGTATGTCGCAGGTGAGTTTTTCGTACATGCCACGCCCATTTATCTTTGTCAAAAATGAGAGTAAACTACAAAATATTCTTAATCTAAGTAATCTATTAAGAGGTCAAAAAAAATTATCCGAGAGCATTTTTTGAAATAATCGCGTTTGAAAATAAAATTAAAAAAAAATATTTTTTTTTCTGACTTTGACGACAACATTAGTCCCTCAATTTAAATATTGGAGCGCGAATTTGAAGTAGTGCAATCCTTTAACTATCTCGGGTCAACTATAGCAGGCGATAACAGCATGGAACCAGAAATAAGCGCACGGTTGCTTAAAACCAACAAAGCCTTCTATAGTCTGTCAAGACTCTTCAAACAGATCAGCTATAATTTCAGTCGCCACCAGCTCAAATGGCGCAATACAATTTGCCAACAGTGGCATTCCATACCAGAAGTGGCAGTCAATCCTTTCAATTTCAAAACAAACAAATGACAAATACGAGAGACTAAATGGACAACAAATCAAGTTATAAAATGATTTGAAGAACTTGAAAGGCCATGTGAAATGTACAATTGTATAAGCAAGTACCAGTCAAACCTTCTCTTCATTTATTGATTGTGTACAATCGCGCTGATCTATCGAAATGTCCATCAATAATACTGTCACGTCTTAAAATGTCACCTCTCCTTGTTTGCTGTTATTGTATTTGTATCGAAGGGCATATTACTGGAAAGCGAAATGTTTCCTTTTCAACTTGAGTCGCCGATTGAGTTAAACAAACAAAAGTCAAAACCCCAAGAAAAACAGGAACGTCATGATGTTGTCGCAATTTTTTGGGAAACTTTGAAAAGTGATTTTCGAAAGTGATGTCACGAAATGTCCACTTGCACGCTGCACCTGTAAGCTATAAGGAGTAAACTGTTTGCTTGCACGATGTGTATAAGGTTCAACGTCATAGCATGTTTAAGTCAGTACGCTCCGTAAGGCAGATTCCGTTTTTATGGTTGGTAGGTACTGTTATTTGGTTGCTTGATGGTTCTTAACTTGGAACCTGTAAAGGGAGAATATATTAAATTTGATTCATCAAGAAATTTGTAATTTACCCCCCCGGTTACTTAGGGTTTTATATTAAATAATAAAATCTAGTATTTATATTTAATACTTTAATGACTAGTATGTCGCAGGTGAGTTTTTCGTACATGCCACGCCCATTTATCTTTGTCAAAAATGAGAGTAAACTACAAAATATTCTTAATCTAAGTAATCTATTAAGAGGTTAAATACATGTGCAGAAGGGTGGCTGGAAAATCCTGGGGAGTTAGTCCCAAGAAAATGCACTGGAATTGGAGAAAAAGTGCAGAGGCTAGCATGTATTTTAATTACAGGGGCCATGAGAACCTGCCCCGAGGAAACCAAGTTACGTTTGAGCAAGGTAGGCTGCTTCACGGACGTTAGGGCAAGGGGATTAGTGGAATCTCTAACCAAACAGGTTCCGTTAGCCAGCATGCCTTGTGAAAATATGTGGCAAAAGCTTAAATTCAAGAAAAACTTTGAAGTCAAAATGAGCACCAAGAATGAATTCAGATCTGAAACTAGTATACGGATGGATTAAAGAAAGCAGAAGGCACATGCGCAGGAAGAACATGCCATCGACTGATGTGCTCACTTTAATCTGGAAAGAAAGTACGTATGGCAGAAAATAGCAATCATGATAGATAGCCAAGCTGCGCTAAAAGCCCTAGATGCATTCCACATCACGTCAAGACTGGTGCAGGAGTGTAAGGCGAAGCTAAACAGACTTGGCGAAGTAAACAAGGTACGTTTGTAATGGGTTTCAGGACACACTGGCATAGAACGTAATGAAGCAGCGGATATGCTCGCTAACAAAGGAGCAGTCATATGGTACCGCTTAATGCGGGAGGAGATACGCAGAATAGGTAAAGCAACTGCTTCCGTAAGATGGGAAAATCACCCAAGTCTACGACAAGCAAAGGAAATGATGGGAAACTATGACCCAAAGAGGTCTCTCCCGATATTGCGACTTAGTAGAAGTAGCGTAAGAATCCTTACGGGCTTCCTAACAGGACATTGTAAACTGAAGAGGCACCTAAAGAAAATAAAAATAGAAGAGGATGGCAGCTGCAGGCTTTGTGGCGAAGCGGAGAAACACCGTGGCACTTTCTCAATGAATGCCGAGCAACGATCCGACAGAGGAGAGACCACTTGAGAACTCACGCGATCTCAGAGTCAGCATGTCATTCACTGAACCCACACCATATCATTAGGTTAATAAGAGCCATACCAATGGAGGGGGTGCTATAGGGATGGGCATGCACTGTCTCCATAGCACTAGTTAGGGGGAGCGCAACAGATCCTTATGGGTCACAGTGCTATTGATAGGGGTATCAATTTTTTCATCATCATCATCATCATCAATATATTTAGAAAATTTTTTATTTGTAGGTTTCTTCATCAATTACGAAAATATGAAAGAAAATCAAAACATCCCTTATGCCACGCCTCTTTTTTTTATTAGGAATTTCGTTACTTCACCGAAGAACTAGTTCTAAGAATAGAAAAATTGTAGCGTTAATAAAAGTAACAATACTTATGAGTTGATATATCCATCGAAGACTCTTTAATAATAGGCGATAAGAAGAAGAAGTTTTTTTAACTTTAAAGCCTTGGAAAACGTAAAAATTACATTTTCCAAAAAAAAGTTCCACGCCTAAGGATTGTCGTCTTTGTGGGCGCCATGGCTCTTGTAGGTTCGATGTTCGAATCCTTGAATATTTGTTACGGTCCCACCTCTCACGATCTGACAAACGTCCGAGAGTAACAACTTGTCAATTCGACTTTCGGATCCTTCCCTTTTTTGTGCAAAAATATAACGTGGCAAGTCGCGAGAAGCTAGGCTGGACCGATGCGGTCTGTCGCGCAAAATATTATTTAAATTATTATTTAGGATGTCGTCCGACTGTTTGTTACTACCGGACATAGCGCGACATGAATTTTGTTTTCTTCTTCTCACAATCAATGCAATTACATTTCATTACAAACGCTTTTTACCAAAAAATAAAAATAAATAAATGACAAACATCCTTTGGAGCAGTTGATGCGGTGAGGACCTTAAGAGGACCGAACCTGTATGTGCTGCAAGCAAACGGATTTCCTTCCGTTAGCCAAACAGCAAAGTAAATGTCATCGCGCAGCTTTTCCGATCGACTAGTTTTTGGCTGTCGTTGAACGGGCCGCATTGCATTATCCGTTTGCTTTTTTTTAAGGAAACATTGCCATCTAAATAAATACAAATCTTATTTCGCAATGGCGTAAAAGGACTTTGCAACTTCTTTATTGCGGAACTTTCGTTCAATTAATTTTTTTCTCTACGATTCAGTATCCGGTTAAGTGTCGATAAAGTTTTGTCAGTGTTGACCAGCCGCACAGTATTGTGGCAGTTGAATCCTTACGAAAAGTTCAATTTTAGCAACATAAAAGCATACAGGACATTCTGTTGACTCAGATCAAAGAGTATAGAGATATCGATATGTAGAGATATATAGAGATATCTATATACTCTTTGCTCAGATGAATATATATCAGCAGAATATTCTGTAGCAAATATATCGTAAAGTGAATGCTGTTGGCTTTTGGTTCCGGTTTTCAACGTTGTTTTCAGCGGAAATGTTGTTCTTAACTGGTCACTGTTAGGTTAGGCAAGGTTGGGGTAGCTGTCGGCAGGATATCGACCCATTTAGACTGCTGATGGTCCATTGTGATACTACATGGATCGAGAAGATTTTTCACCCTTCTCGTGGAACCAGTTGGAGCTTCGAATAAAGCGTAGAGGACTTCTAATGTCAGTATTTGACAAATCAGTAAAGATGATTGTAAAAGAAGGCACCAAGATGGAACTTACGTTCTAGGGTATGCGCTGCGCATTTGCAGAGAGAAGGTGAACAATAGTATCATACGCCTCCTCGTCTATGGAGCTTCTGAAGAAGTCGTTGGAAAATACACCAAGCCTTGCTGCATGCTTTCCTATGAAATAGTGCCCAGTAATGACACCTATATCGGTACCTATGTGTAATCTGTTTAGAGAGACCAAACAATTGGAGGGGTTCGGATCCAGCCTAGGCCAAATCTGTTTTGTCGCTACGCAAGTTATTCCGTTTGACCACCTAAGGTTAGTTTTCTCAATAGCATCCAGCTTTGGCACGAATTTGCATGTAGCGATCGGTATGGCTAAGGAACCATTTTCAGGCAAAAGGTGCAGTGTAATTCCATTTTTCGCGATGGCATTAGCTCGGCACCCACCACAAGTGAATGTTCGGATTCTAGGTATTTCAGAGCGGCTTGGCTAACTGAGAAAACGCGGATATCCTTCGCCGATATGACATTCCTCTTAAGTCAAGACAGGAATGATTTTGTCGTCATGTTTTCTGCTTGGAAAATACTGCAGTGATTGGGATGATGAAAAGAGACAAAAATATTAAGCCTTTTGGAGAAGACACCTCTGCCTACCGATCATCGATTCATTTTCCAAGAGAGCACCTTCCTCCAAGAACTCTCTGGAGGGGATAGTGACTTGGAATTTATTACCGAACTGTAGTTGCGGAATAATGTAATATATATATACGAGTATTATAAAGAAGTTGCACGATACGCGTTCGGTTAGATTCTGGTGGTATATCCGCCTGAAACTATGTAGTGTTCCTAGTCAACGTATAAAACAGGATACTGAAAGCACATATCTCGTGATCAATTTGGTTGACGGTGTGTTGATCCGGAGACCACCAAGTTCCCTTGTGGACATTTAGATGCGGAAACTGTGTGATTGCTATAGTGACATTCCTTTCTGCAGCCAGACAATCAGCATAAGTATTTTTTTTAGTAGTGATGTCTTAAAGGCTGTGTTTCTATTGTGACCTACCCAATGTTGGCATTAAAATTACCTCACACAATTTTAGTGCCATATTTGGAGCAGTGCTTGCATGACATTCAAAAGATCCTCCTTCCGAAAAGACTCCCAAAGGACCCCAAAAAAATAAAACTAGTCCCATTGATTTCTGACTGGTAGAAGCCGAGATATACGAGTTCAAAAAACTTTACACTACTATAGACACATGTGTATAGTATGTATTTTGCAATGGTAGTGACTACACACACCCGTGTATGTATATTTAGTTGTAATTCATTCTAAAGACTAATTTATCTTAGAAGCCTAATAGAATGCAACGTTAATAAATGTAGGTCTTTCATTCATAAGCGATAGGTCATACAGTAATAAGCGATTTCTGACATAGACTGAAAAAACCACATTTTACTTTGCAAACGTTTAGGCGTAAATTGAGTATTTTTTTCAGTTTTCTCAGGCGTAGTAACCCCTATGAATGAAAAAATTACGCTATTACAAGCCGAGCGCTAACCAATTATTTGCAAACAAGTCCCATCAAATTTTGACTGGTAGAAGCAGAGATATACGACACGGCAAACAAACGTACAAGCGTACAAATGTGCACACGTTCCCTGAAAAAATGTTCATGTCCTATGAATAATCGAAAAAAATATAAATTAGAATTGACTGACAAAAAAATAGTCGGCTGTTTTACCCTGGAACTGAAATTAACATGTTCGCATGTTCAAGGTAGGACCTATACTAAGTCTGTCTTAATAATATAAATCATGCCTGAGAGAGCCTTCCAATTGTAATCATTACAAGTCCTAATAACTTATAAGAGACTATACCTCTTAATAATGCCCTGATTTTTCTATGTAAGGATGTTAAAGGATTGAAATAAAATTGCAATAGTTCCACTCAGCTGTGAATACCAATCTCAGCTCATAATAAAATAAAAAAAAATCAGTCATACTTTTCACGGACAACTTTATCAAGGACGACAGACGTACTCGCGTTTGTCAAAAGGAAGGACATTGCATAGACGGCATATATGTCCCCACATAAATTGAAACAAATGCCATCTACAAGCAATCAGGATTCAGGCAGGACAGTATTCGCCCTGCAGGACAAACTGAACTAGAGATGAGATGATGATGAAGTGTGCGTGAAATAGTCGCGTCGTTATGCGCTTAAAAAGTTACGCATATGCCTGGTATTCACACAGAAGCATTACCAATAAAATACTGTGACTACAAACGCACATCAACATAATTGGAATTTTTTGCAATTAGTATCAAGGATATTTGTGGCAAATTGCAAAAACAAAAGAATTTATTCATGTAAATAAAAAGGAGAAAAAGGCGTAAAATAGGAATAGAAATTAAAAAAATAGATAAACAAATACAGCGACTGATATCATAGAAATGAGAGATATATGAGAGATGAATAAGTAGGATAGAGGCGAAAAGGAAAACTACTTGCTCATCATGGTTAGATGGTTTACCAATTGGAGCCTTTGCGGTTGGTGTGCAGTTCTTCTGGTGCACAATATCGTTTTGAGGGCACACGATTACTGCACTCTTTTTGAAGACCAGCATATCACAAAAAGGCATCTAACTCTACTGAGGTAGAGTGCGTCCTTCTTCCACCACAAACCACCCACAAACGTTCAATTAAAAGGCAATTCCCTTCTCAATGTGATACGATGGGTTGGCATTTTAATGTTGGCGCGCAATTGTCGTTGTTGTTGTTGTTGTGTTTTTTTTTTAATTTTGAATTTCGCGCTCATTCGAATGTTTTATGCCGACTGTGTGTTTGTTGCATGCAAATGCAAATTGTCCTCAAGCGTCAGTCGGCGGTCGTGTTGCTTCGTCATCGCCGCGTTGACGTCATGACTTAATGTTGAAATGTAACTTATGTGCGGTTTTTACACCGACACACATCACAGTGTGCAGTTTCCCGAACAATGAGCAGCGTTTTTTTTTTGTTTTTGAGTTTTTATTTTTAATTAAACATCGCAGACTTAATTTCGACGAATAGTCGCACGCACACACACAACACGACGAATAATGGCTTCTGTCAAATTTATGGTTTTGCACATTTTTGTAATTAAAAGAAATACACCGATAATGGGTGTTGTTAATGTTCATTGTACTTTGTAATGGAATGGAATGGAACATTTTTGGCAGAGTTAATACTCGCTTCGGTTGTCACATTCGCTTCGTGCAAGTGCACTTAACTTAAGTTGTTGAAAAAAAAAATTGTAATAAAAATTTATAAGCATCAACGACCCGCTGACAGGCAACATTACCAGTGCGTCTGCAACAGGGCTTGCATTCATGAAAACGACGGCTTAAAAGAGTTAATTTTATATCATTCGAGCTTAAAGTGGAATGTTTGAACAACTTAGCAGAACGACTATAGTTAAATTCCTATTGTGGTTAGCCAGAAGAGACTGACATTACGAGAATGTTATAGTTATTTAATATCTGCAAGGGAAATAATATCTGTTGCATTATGGATACATTTAAAAATATACATCTTTTCTCTTCTGGGTAATCACAATTTGAATTTAACAGGCATCCTGCTATATGGCTATAGTGTAAATCTACATTTAAAGCGGCTATAGTCTATAGATAAATTCGCTGATATGAGTAGTGGTGGTTAGATTGCTGCTAGGTGACTGGATGTCGTAAGTGATGTGAGTGTTTGGTGTTGGAGGCCTGCAAAACCTCCAACGTTTTTTTCGGGTTGGTGTTTTTTGGTAGGGTGTTTTGATGGGAGGTTTTTAATGTATAAACATCTTAGGGCGGTCAGCCATCAAAAGAATACGGCAAATAACACAGAATGTATCAGAATTGCAAGTGGCCGTAACTATCTCTGAGTGGTGGATGTGCGATCAGAACTTCACGTGGTGGCCGCCGGTAATTTTCCTCCAATACAGGAAAAGCTGAATGATCGGGATACTCCTTTCAAATTAAGGTTGGCGCATGGCCAATAACCTCGCCCGTTAAAAACTTTATTACGGAACCCAAAATTAGCCTCGGATACACTGACCACGGCAACGAAAACGGCTCAACGATTTAAAACGTTCACGCATCTACAGAGGCTTCCACAAATGATGAAAAAGAATAATTCCTTCAATCAGTCGAATTGGAACTCCATGCCTGTCCTCAGTATGATGTAAAAATCATTCTAGTGGATATATATATGCAAAAATAGGTAGGAAGCCAGTATTCAGGCAGTACATTGGCACCCATAGCTTATACGAGAACATTTTGACAATGGAAACCGAGTCATAGAGATATCAGCAAGTAATAATTTGGTCGTTGAGAGTACAAGGTTTGCGCGTAAAAATATCAACAAAGCCACCTGGGTATTTCCCGATGGAGCTACTCGCAACCAGGTGTTGATAGACCGACACCACAATCTGAACCTGATGACGGTACGAACGTACCGAGGTGCCCACGTCGACTCGGACCACTATCATGTTGGTATGGTGCTCCGCGCACGGATTGCATCATCATTAAAGACTGCATCTGCGAATCAGGTGTTAAATTATGACATCAGTTAACGAGTGTATGAAATCCATACGTTAACGAGTAATCGAGTATTTACATTGGGATGATAACTACTCTTCACTTGTTCACGTAAGCGATCATGCCAATCAACATCATTCAGTAACATATTATCCAGTCACGTTTTTGGTAATTCGACCCCAAGTTCGAATCATCACGGCTACCCTTCGCAATGAAGTGACCAGAAACAACTATTGTCAAGCGATAATAATCGCCCTTAATGCAGGGAGAGTAAGTTCTTCTGTTGAGATGTCGGGCGTAGAAGAGAAATGGACACGCTGTCATTAGTACTGCTGACTCCATCTTAGGCAGCAGTCATGAAGATCGGAACGACTGGTTCGATGACGAATGTAAGCTAGCGACTGAACGTAAGAATCTCATAGAACGCGGACACGCGAAGATGAATATAAAGAGCTCAGAAGATATTAAAAAACAGTTCACCGGCGAAACAAAACACCCTGGGAGAAGAATCTCGTCCTTGAACTGGAACAGTACAGAGAGCAAGGACCACACCAGGCGCGGAAGTTCTACCAAAGGGTCCGCGGTATGACGCAATATACACCGCGTTGCACATACTGTAAGGACAAAGAGGGTAATCTGATCGCCGATCTTAAAGGCATCTTAGAGCGATGGGAAGAGCACTTAAATAAGTTGCTAAATTGCCAGCTAACTGAGGAATTGGAGGCACAACCAATGACCGAAGATCCTACTATGCTGCCGCCACCAAGCATAGACGAAGTTAGCAGAGCGATAAATCGGCACAAAAATAATAAGGCCCCGGGATCTGATGGGATCCCAGCATAAAAATAGGAGCCCCCACATTACACCAAGCAATTCATGAAATAATAGTGCAAGTATGGGAAGAAGAAACGATGCTAGAAGACTGGCGAAGATGTATCCTGTGCCCCATACATAAGAAGGGAGATATCACAAAATACGTTGTTGAGTACCGCGTATAAGATTTTCTCTTCTATCCTTCAAAACAGGATAGCCCCATACGCTAAATTCATCATGCGGTCCATACCAGTATGGTTTCATCCCAGGCAAATCAACAACTGAGCAGATTTACACTCTAAGGTAGGTGATGGAAAAAATGTCTAGAGTTTCAAAACTCACTTCACCATCGTTTTATAGACTTTAAAGGCGCCTATTATAGCATAGTCAGAGTAGAACTTTATAAAGCCATGAGGCATCCCAAATAAACTGATACGACTATGTAGGTTGACCATGACCAATATAATAAGCCAAATAAAAATATCCGGATCACTATCAAGCCCATTCAACATCTATAACGGGTTACGACAAGAAGATGCGTCTTCTTTAATCTGGCATTGCAGAAAGAGATCAGAGACTCTGACGTAATGGCGAGAGGAACAATCCTCTATAAGCCCATTCAGATACTGGCTTACGCAGATGACATTACCATTGTTGATAGAATTCCAAAGAGCTGTGCAGGAACTTTCATCCTTTCAGATCGAGCGGGCGGCACAAAATCTGAGCCTGCACATAAATGAAACCTAAACAAAGTATATGGTGGCCACATTTGCGATCAGAAGATCCAATATTGGTCCCTCGATTAAAATAGATAACAGCATGGAACCAGAAATACGCCCACGGTTGCTTAAAGCCAACAAAATCTCTTTAAATCCAGTTGTCTAACCATAACATCCAAGCTGCTGGTGTAAAAGACAACATGTCAATTACATCTGGATCCGATACTTGGGTGCTTAGCAAAAAGCATTCTGACCTCTTAGTCGCGTTCGAGAGAAAAGTCTTACGAAGAATTGTTTGGCCCTTATGTGAGGAAGGACAATTCAGGAGACTCTACAGTTATGACATCTACGAGCGTTACCGCGATGTCGACATCGTGAAGATAATTAAGCTCGGTAGGCTCAGGTGAGCAGGATACCTAGCTCGTATGAGCGAAGATGATCCTTCTCGGAAAGTCCTTTGCGGTAGGATTATGGAATTATGATGGTGATGAAACATCATAGGCCTAGCGGTAAAATTTGATTTCGCTGCACCGCGTCATAGCGTAAGGAATTTCATTTCAATTAACTAAAGTATTATATATATACATATGCATATGGTATTGTGTGTGTGTGCTTATCACTCCAGAATAACTTATCCATTGAGAATCTTGATTGTGGTCTGGAGGTAATTTTTGAGTACCCCAAAGAGGGTTTTTTAGGGTGGTCTTAAATGGGATTTTGAGGGGTCGGATCTTGAAGACCGGGAAGACCGCTCTTTCTTATTTATTTCAATTTTCCAATGGGAAACTGGGTAACTTTATCTCTCCCAAGCACTGCTTATAATATGACTCAACCGATGTACTTGGCAATACTTGCTAAATCCCAGCAGTAATGCCTTCAAGTCCCACCGCTTCGTTATTCCTTAATCCTTTGATTGCGGTTTGTCTAGAAAGGATCATTTAATTTTTTGAATGTAAGCGAGTATCAGATCAACTTCATCTGTGTACATTTTTGGCGTTTTGTAGTGTTGGTTGTGTAAAGAAAACACCGATAGACGCGGAAGATCAAACCGAGCTACTTTCCGTAACGTTATTGAGGAATTTGCATTTAGAAAGGACACGTCCCGTGGAATATCACAGGATTCCTACTTATGCAGCTTATGAAGAAGTCATTCGAGAATTCTTGCTGCATGCCTACCTATAAGACAGTGTTCAGTGATGACACCTACAAGAGCACCGATGCGCGATCTTTTTTGATATTATATCATCTTTATTGATCGTCCTTGCTGATCAATAAGTGGAGGCGGACATTAAATAGACCATCTGCGAATGCAACTCTGGCCACATATCACAAGTATGGAAGGAAGAAACTACGCCAAGAGACTGGAAAAGAGATATTTTGTGCTCCATATATAAGAAATTGCAATTTTGATTAAAAAGTCCTTTATGGTATGAAGATGCACAATAAAGTCATCTAGAAATGGCCCGAGTTAAAAGATATCGAGCTGAATGGTGGATGACATCATCTAAATCGTGAACAAAGCTAAACATGTTTGCTGGTCTCAGAAAAGAAAAGAAAGAAACTTTTTGAATTAAACGATTATTGCCCGTTAACAGAGATTTTAAATCCATATTTAATTTTTTAGATTTAAGGATATAGAATCTAATTCCATCTGACAAACGATTATTAATCCTGAGAGACTGCTCTAAATTAAAGCTGATAATTAAATTGCCTTAAGACAACTCATTTACGCAAATCGAACGTTGGTTATTAGAAAGTCACTTGTTGAAGCGCACTAATTGTAGGTTAGAGACATACACAGACACACACATACACACACACATTATAAAAGGTTTCTCGCTCAGTGGATTATCCTGGGAGACAAAGCGACCAACCTGTGACAATGTGACAAAATGACCATCCAACGATGGGAAAATTTAGCAATTGACACGAATAGTCTGAAATCAACGATGAGACATAAAACAAGCATTAACCCGTCCATGCACATTTATTGTATAGAAAATGATGCAAATAACCAAGCAATTCAAAATATTCATTCTGACGACTGCATGTGACTCACAAAGTTCAAGTGGAAATTGAATTGCCACCATAGCTACCACAAGAACAAGCAACGAAACGCAACGCAACGAAATAACACAACCCAAAACGACCTGCAAATTCGCACATGAAATTGAAAGACCGATTAAGGGTTGTAGCCAGAGTCAATAATGCAGAAGGCAGAAGAATAGACCAACAGACAGGAACAAAAGAATCCGTCTATTACCATTAGCTGGGCTTTGGGTTTATTCGTGTCGTCATCTGTGAGTCCATGTCCAACGAGCAATTAGCCTTTAAATGCTTTTTATGTCGGCGGCATAAGGGTTGAAACGAAGCTATGCCAAATAGGCCCGATGGGCAATTGCTCTGAATGGCCGTAACCGTAAACGATGAATGTCAATTGAAAGTTCCTCACCGCACCAGACAGTACAGCACACACATACACACATTCATAGAGACTCGCCACGAATGTGAATTGCGAAGAATATGACCACGGACAGAGGATTCAGTTAACCAGCTCCAATCGAATTGACCAAACAATCGCTTTTCGTTTGTTGTTGGCTTCTTTTTGTTTTTGCTTTGTCATGGCAGGCAGACATGGGGACTGCGTTATGGACAGCGGTACGGAAATTCAGTTGACTACAGCAGAACTTTGACTTTCAAATCCCTTAGGGATCGTTTGTGAAGTATTACAGTAGTTTGACACTCTCCAAGCCGCGAGGCCGTTTGGGTATTAATGGTTGTGCTGAGCGTTTGCAAAGGATCTAAAAGAAAATACTGTCACCCGTAAACTATTGGCGCCAATATCCCCATTAAAGGAAGGCGAGAGGAGACCGGTTTTCAAAACATATAAGCAGCAATTTCTTTGATATCATCACATTTTCCTACAACCAGAGTCCGGTCCAGGTCTCCCAAAACAAAATTCTAAACCGGAAAGGAGGTAAGGAAATTTAGCATAAGAAGCGAAGTCAGTTCATGTTTTTTTTTTAATATTTCATGTTTCAATAAAAAGATAAAGTCAACAGACAGGTTTTAAACTGCAAGCCGATACGTTCTATTTAAAAATTAATTCGAATTTTCCAGTCTGTCGGTTTTTTCGACTTCTTTGAGCTCCTTTTTAACCACCTTCTAAACGACCTAGAGGGCTAAAGATTTTTGGGCAGCTCAGTGTTTACTGCCATTTCTGTGATGTCGCAAGTCGCGAGTAACTCCTGTGATGCGTGTAAAATGGGATAATCTTTGGATTAGCCCCGACCTGCGTCCTTTTTAACCACCTTTCACATAACCAGAAAGCGTGTGACGCGTGTGGCGCGTGTGATGCATGAAAAAATGGGATAACTGTGAAATAGGTCCTACCTCAAAAACAGATAATTTGGCAGAAGAGAAGGCGTGTGACTCGTGTGGCGTGTGTGATGCGTGGAAAAATGGGATAGCTATGAAGTAGGTCCCACCTTAAAAAGAGATAATTTGGCAGAATAGAAAACGTGCGACGCGTGTGGTGTATGTGATGCGTGGAATAATGGGATAGCTATGAAGTAGGTCCCACCTCAAAAAGAGATAATTTGGCAGAATGGAAAAGGTGCGACGCGTGTGGTGTATGTGATGCGTGGAAAAATGGGATAGCTATGAAGTAGGTCCCACCTTAAAAAGAGATAATTTGGCAGAATAGAAAAGGTGCGACGCGTGTGGTGTATGTGATGCGTGGAAAAATGGGAAAGCTATGAAGTAGGTCCCACCTTAAAAAGAGATAATTTGGCAGAATAGAAAAGGTAGGTCCCACCTTAAAAGGAGATAATTTGGCAGAATAGAAAAGGTGCGACGCATGTGGTGTATGTGATGCGTGGAATAATGGGATAGCAATGAAGTAGGTCTCACCTCAAAAAGAGATAATTTGGCAGAATAGAAAAGGTGCGACGCGTGTGGTGTATGTGATGCGTGGAATAATGGGATAGCAATGAAGTAGGTCCCACCTCAAAAAGAGATAATTTGGCAGAATAGAAAACGTGCGACGCATGTGGTGTATGTGATGCGTGGAATAATGGGATAGCTATGAAGTAGGTCCCACCTTAAAAAGAGATAATTTGGCAGAATAGAAAACGTGCGACGCATGTGGTGTATGTGATGCGTGGAATAATGGGATAGCTATGAAGTAGGTCCCACCTCAAAAAGAGATAATTTGGCAGAATAGAAAACGTGCGACGCGTGTGGTGTATGTGATGCGTGGAAAAATGGGATAGCTATGAGGTAGGTCCCACCTTAAAAGGAGATAATTTGGCAGAATAGAAAAGGTGCGACGCATGTGGTGTATGTGATGCGTGGAATAATGGGATAGCTATGAAGTAGGTCCCACCTTAAAAAGAGATAATTTGGCAGAATAGAAAAAGTGCGACGCATGTGGTGTATGTGATGCGTGGAATAATGGGATAGCTATGAAGTAGGTCCCACCTTAAAAAGAGATAATTTGGCAGAATAGAAAACGTGCGACGCGTGTGGTGTATGTGATGCGTGGATTAATGGGATAGCTATGAAGTAGGTCCCACCTCAAAAAGAGATAATTTGGCAGAATAGAAAACGTGCGACGCGTGTGGTGTATGTGATGCGTGGAAAAATGGGATAGCTATGATGTAGGTCCCACCTTAAAAGGAGATAATTTGGCAGAATAGAAAAGGTGCGACGCATGTGGTGTATGTGATGCGTGGAATAATGGGATAGCAATGAAGTAGGTCTCACCTCAAAAAGAGATAATTTGGCAGAATAGAAAAGGTGCGACGCGTGTGGTGTATGTGATGCGTGGAATAATGGGATAGCTATGAAGTAGGTCCCACCTCAAAAAGAGATAATTTGGCAGAATAGAAAACGTGCGACGCGTGTGGTGTATGTGATGCGTGGAAAAATGGGATAGCTATGAAGTAGGTCCCACCTTAAAAAGAGATAATTTGGCAGAATAGAAAAGGTGCGACGCGTGTGGCGTTTGGCAGAATAGAAAAGGTGCGACGCGTGTGGTGTATGTGATGCGTGGAATAATGGGATAGCTATGAAGTAGGTCCCACCTCAAAAAGAGATAATTTGGCAGAATAGAAAACGTGCGACGCGTGTGGTGTATGTGATGCGTGGAAAATGGGATAGCTATGAAGTAGGTCCCACCTCAAAAACAGATCATTTGGCAGAAGAGAAGGCGTGCGACGCGTGTGCCGCATGTGATGCGTGGAAAATTGGGATAACTGTGAAATAGGTCCCACCTAAAAAATTGATAATTTGGTCAGTTGGGTTAGGGTAGTGTGGTAAGGACAGATTGGTGGGGGCAGCAAGGAAACGTTGGTTATTTCAGAATAAAAAACAAAAACCAGAAATAAAACGCAACGACTTTTTAATCCGGGATAATTTTACTCGCTGGGATAAGTATACAATAAAAAAATACGAAGCAAATAAAAAAGTTCAAATGTCTGCAAATTTTTCATTTCGTTCCAAACTTTATTTTGTTCCGTTCGTACGTGAGTCTAAATACTTAATAGCATCTAATGGCACTTATAAAAAAAAAAAGTTGTAGTTTGACTTCAGAGTTGATAGTTTCTATTTCCAAATGCTTCATTGTCTGACCCATTCGCGAACCTTTTCGGCAACTTGCTTCTTAGAAGCCTTAATTTCCTTCGAATCACCTGAGCTGATAGATTTAAAATCCGTGCCATGTCTACCACCTGATGTGGGTTTGTTACACAAATAATTAAAGTATTTGCTTTGCTAACTTAAGCAACTAATGCAACTTACCAGGAATAATTATAGTTTCATCATTTAATCCCACGAATTTCCACGGATCATATTCACCATGAGTCATGTAGATATTCTGCATATTGATACTCAATCCTCCAAAGATTTCGTTTGTCTTCTCTATTTTATTTTTAATATTATCTTCCGTAAATTCTTCTCCAAAGAGTTCAGCACATTTTTGCGCGAAGTACGAAGAGGGAACAACATTTCTAAAGGTCCAAAACCAACCGAATTCGTTGCACCGCTGATATAGAAATGTGTAAGTACTTCTCAATGACTCACTGCTCGAAAACATTTGAAGTGTGTTTTTGAATGATAAACCATTATCACCGTAATAGTCGCCGATCACCAGCAACTTAGGAACATAGTTTTCTTCCTTCATAACAAGCGCACACGTATTTGCAATGCCATTTTCCCTGCAATTAGAAATCAAAGTAATCCAACCACCCCTCTCTAGAATAAATTTCTACTAAACTTACGCAATATTGTTCAAAATTTTTTCATATAGAGACTGCCTATCCAAAGGGTTTTTTTTATTGAAATCTTTATTAAGAAAGTTGGGCGCTTGGTCGCTTTTGAGCATATCCTTTAGTTCAACGAATGCTTTCTTAATGCGTTCGTAGCATTCAACGCTGCCTAATTCACGAAATTGCTTAAAAATGAATTCTTGAGCCTCTGCCAAAATCAATATGATATAATAAGTCGAATCCTGATTTTGTATCATACATAAGGACACACATACCTGAGATTTCAAATTTCGCCATGAGTGGAGCGCTTGATGCCCAAGCACCATCGACTAGGTTCGGGTGCAAGTTTTTTAGCCAAACGGCTAAAGAACCAGCATATGATTTCCCAGCTATAATGACTTTAGAGTTTCTTAGTCCTGGAGTAGTTTCTTTCATTGTGCGAATAAAATGTTCCAAATCAGCGAGGGCTTGCTTAGCGTTTAAATATTTGAATTTATCTTTCGCATTCGCCATAGACAGTCCACTAAGTGGCCACAATAAAAGTCATCAACTCGAAATTAAATTAATAGAACTTATTATACTCACTCAGTTGGGTTGCTCTTTCCGTAATAACGATGTTCAATGTAGAATAAGTAACCATTGTTGTTCTTGGCCATATCATGGAAATGTCCACAAAGTAGAGAATTTCTTAAGATTTCCCATTCACCGCCGATTAAAACAAATATTGGACCGCCATTTTCGAAATAAATTTTGTTAGCTAAGTAGCGCTAGATGGATTAAGTGGATTATTAATTACCTTTCCCAAAACTGCATCTTCACTTACCATTGGCCACGTCCTCGTTTCGGAGGCATCAAAATGATCCAATTTCTGTTGTATCCATTGGTCAACAATGTTAGATGCAATAATGCCCGGACATGCTATATTAAGAACTCTCTCAAAAAGTGTTGCCTGAACATTTCCGACAGCACTGAAACATAGCACAGCAAGTACCACTTGAGTTGTTAACTTCATTTTGAATAATTGTTAAAGCTTAGGACATACTGGTATTTAAGGAAATTTTTCGAGTAGATTGTTTCCAAAACTGTTGTGAGGCATGTGAGGCATTGCACGTACACCAATTGTTATCTAGTCTCTCTCTCTCTCTCTCTCTAATTAGTTTGGTAACAATAAAACGTGTAGTTTGTATGTTGGTTTACGGCTTACCATATCCGAGTGGTGTACCTGATAAACAAACTGAAGATATTTTTCCAGTTTACTTTACTTTTTTCTTTATTTGTTTATCTGATAAAAATCTAAAAGTTTTATAGAGGAAATGTTCACATTTATGCTGACTTGTGCAAGACTTTTAGCCGATCTGTGTTGGCGTACAGCTGCCGCCTAAACAAAACTCTACCATTACACTATGTTTAATTACGTCTCTATTTACCTTATACAATGTATAGTTGTTTTTTGATTAGATTTGATTTGATTAGATGTACCAGAAAGTTTCAAAGGGGCGATAATTTTCGCTTTGCACCAAATCAGACTGAGTTATATGTTCTTTTGTACGCACCCTTCATTTAAAAGTTATTATTCAACTCATAAAGGGTGGGCAGTTCAATAGTTTGTTTTTAAAAACGCTACAAAATGGGCGGTCAGCAATCAGCAGAGTAGAGTGAATAACACAGAATGCTTTAGAAATGTATGTGACCGCAAATATCTCTGACGGGTGGAAGTGCGATCAAACCTCCACGTGGTGGCCGCTTGTAATTTTCCTCCAGTACAGGAAAAAATTGAAATGATCGGGCTAGTCCGTTCAAAGTAATGTTGGCGCGAGGCCAATAACCTCGCCCGTAAAAAAGCCATATTACGGAACCCCAAATCAGCCTCGGATACACTGATGAACGACGACGACCACTGCAACGAAAACGGCTAAACGATTTAAGAATTTTCTCATGGAACGTACGCTCACTGTATAGAGCTTGAGCTGCACAGTAGCTAGCAGATACTACCCTGTCTAAACATAATGCTGGCATAATAGCAATCTACGTTATGCGGTGTCTTACAAAAATCAGAATATGACATATATTACAGCTGTCATGCAAGACATCATGTGCTCGGGGTGGGGTTTATCGGCTTTATAGCAGTAACTAAACGGCTATGCACCCTACGCGTTCGGGGCAGATTTAAAAACACAAGCCTCATAAATGTTCACGCACCTACAGAGCATTCCCCAGATGATAAAAATGTAGAATTCTTTGAATCAGTCGAACGGGAACTCCAGTCAACACGGCTGCCTTTCGCAACGAAGAGACTACGGTCAAGCGATAGGACTCGTCCTAAATGCAGGGAGAGTAAGTCCTGGGACTGAGATGCCGGGCGTAGAAGAGGAGTGGACACGCTATAAGAATACTGTCATTAGTACTTATGACTCCATTTTAGGGAGTAGTCGTAGAGATCGGAGCGACTGGTTCGATGACGAATGTAAGCTAACGACTGAACGTAAGAACGTAGCAATACAACAATCTCATAGAACGCGGCTACGCGAAGATGAATATAAAGAGCTCAGAAGATATGAAAAACAGTTCACAGGCAAAAGAATGTAGCCTGGGAGAAGAATCTCGTCCATGAACTAGAACAGTACAGATAGCGAGGACCGCACCAGACGCCGCAGTTCTACCGAAGAGTCCGCGGTATGACGCAATATACACCGCGTTGCACATACTGCAAAGACATAGAGGGTAATCTGATCGCCGATCTCTAAGGCATCTTAGAGCGAGGGGAAGAGCACTTTCATGAGTTGCTTAATGGCCAGTTAACTGATGAATCCACCAATGACCGAAGACCACACCACACGCCACCAAGCATAGACGAAGTTAGCAAAGCGATAAATCGGCTCAAAGTAATAAGGCCCCGGGATCCGATGGTATCCCAGCTGAGGTAATTAAAACACGAGGCCCCGCAATACACCAAGCAATTCATAAACTAATAGTGCAAGCATGGGAGAAAGAAGCGATGCCTGAAGACTGGCGAAGAGGCATCCTATGCTTCATACATATGCAGCAATTATCGTGGTATTACATTGTGGAGTACCGCGTATTTTCTCCTCTATCCTTCATGTCTTGAATGGGATAGCTCCATACGCTAAAGGGATCATTGATCCATAACAATGTGGCTTCATTCCAGGCAAATCAACAACTGATCAGATTTACACCCTTAGGCAGGTGATGGAAAAATGTCTTGAGTTTCGAAACTCACTGCACCATCTTTTTATAGACTTTAAAGACGCCTATGATAGCATAGCCAGAGTAGAACTTTATAAAGCCATGAGAGAATTCGGCATCCAAAATAAACTCACACGATCATGTAGGTTGACTATATATAACGTTAGTATAAGCCAAGTAAAAATATCCGGATCACTATCAAGCCCATTCAACATCTATAACGGGCTCCGACAAGGGAATGGACTTGCCTGCGTCCTCTTCAACCTTGCGTTGGAGAAAGTGATCCGAGACTCTGACGTGACGGCGAGAGGAACAATCCTCTATAAGTCCATTCAGATACTGGCTTACGCAGACGATATTGACATCGTTGGTAGAAACCGAAGAGCTGTACAGGAAGCTTTCATACAGATAGAGGAGGCGGCACGAAATCTGTGGCTGCACATAAATGAGAGCAAAACAAAGTACATGGTCTGCAAGAAGAAGATCCTACATTGGTCCCTCAATTCAAATAGTGGAGCGCGAATTTGAAGTAGTGCAATCCTTTAAATATCTCGGGTCAACTGTAGCAGCCGATAACAGCATGGAACTAAAAATACGCGCACGGTTGCTTAGAGCCAATAAAACCTACTATAGTCTGTCAAGACTCATCAAATCGAGGCACTTAACCATAACATTTAAGCTGGTGATATATATAACAATGATCATACCAGTACTTACATATCGATCCGAGACTTGGATGCTTAGCAAAAAGCATTCCGACCTCATAGCCGCGTTCGAGAGAAAAGTCTTACGGAGAATTGTTGGCCCCGTATGTGAGGCAGGCCAGGTACGGTCATGAACGCACCGGACGTACGGTTGGTTGCTAAACGGTGATGATGACGTGATTATAGACAGTCATGTCCTAAGCCTCTCGCATCATATATCATATTTTATGCGTCCACGCTGCGTCAATAGAAACTCGGCCAAATCAAGTGAACAATTTCGGTACCCAAGCCGACTTGTATTAGCTCGGGTCGACGCTAAATAAGAAGGGGTCTTGCCTTGGTCGGCAGCGCTTCTTGTCGATTGTTGCGGTTGGCCAATCAACACTCAACTGAATTAATTGATTCTTGAAACTAATACAAGCCTCGGATACATATCGAATTTATCAACAATGACCTTTGGCCTACGGAAAAGGACACGTTTTGGAACTTGGAACATTCGCACGCTCGTCATGACAGCAACGCTTGCACAATTAACAAAAGAATTTAATTAATACCATCTAGAGAAAGGAGAGGGGAAAAACGAACACCTACGGTGAGCTTCTAATTTTTTCGGGTAAGCCTGCAGGAAAACACCATGCGAATGGAGTGGGATTTCTACTCTCTAAAGCCGCGAGAAGATCGTTATAGGACTGTTAAAGGACTGGCATGCAATATCCGATAAAATTATTATTGCAAGATTTAAATCTGCTGTTCGACAGGTCGTGCTTGTTCAAGTTTACGCACCAAACGAAATGGAAAGTTTTATTCAAGAGCTTGAATTGGAAGTTTTCTCGCAAAGCAGAATTTTTATAAGCCTTTCGGCTCGATAGTTGTGCGTGCCCTTTTCTTTTCTAAGGCCTGGTACTACAGACGAATCCGGCACGTTTCACTGTCGAGTTGTTAGCCTTCATGAAAGATGTAAAGTTGCAGAAGGACAGAATTCTACTACAGTGGTTCCAAGAAATTTGAAGGCTCAATTTCGTAATTATTTGTAATATTTTCTTGGTCAGGGTTTTTTGTAGTTTTCCTTGATCATGATGCATTGATTAAAGCATTGGACTCGCGTCATTTTAAGTTTCAATATCTTTTTCCGTTTTACTTTCTCAATGAATCAGAGAGAATTCTAAGAAAATAAATTGAAACCGGCTACATAAATCACATTCCTTCGATTTCTTATTTTTAATTTTAATAAAAGGCATAGCCCACCTTATTGCCGTGACGCAAGTCATTCAGGGCATTCTCCCTTGGCAAAAAAGCCATCTCTGAAGAACAAGACAAGTTTTACTTGCGTCTACATAATTCATTAGATCAACTACGGAAGAGTGACTTGTATGAGTGACCTTAACGCATAGGTAGGCAGTGACAACAGTGATTGGAAACATGTCATGGGAAACCACGGTCTTGGTTCTATGAATGACAACGGTGAAAGGTTTTCTGATCTGTGTTCTGTTTGCAACCTAATCATTGGAGGCACAATTTTTCCCCACGAAAACATTCACAAAGCCACCTGGTCCTCCCCTGATTACATGTACAACAACCAGATAGATCACATCTATCATCGATCATCGTTGCTGGACGTTAGAACCCGAAGAGCAGCCGACGTCTACAGCGACCACCACTTTGTGGTTGGCAGTGTGCGATTGAAGCTCGCGGTCCAGTCATCCACACGGAGTCAAACAACAAGAAAGCTAGCTGTACAGCCCAGATGTGAAACTGCAATATGTATTCCGCATACAGCAGTCTCTCTCTGAGATACAGCCCCAAAGCAGTTCTAGTGCCTTTCACGAAAAGAAGACTGGTCAATTTGGGACCTATCATCATCAAAGGCACCAGGCAACTAAAATACGGGTATAAACCAGGTGACTATGTGGGACAGCTGAAGATTCTTGACTTAATTCCTGAAAGAGACATGTTCTACAGAATCCACGACATTATGGTCAGAGAGCACTGTTACGGCAGGTTATTTTAGGTAGAAATATTGGAGCGGGTATATTGGTGCGATTGTGTTTCTGTGCTGGACGCTAGAGGTCTGGTCTGGTTGACAGATGGACCTGAGATGGAAAGTGGTGTTAGAGCTGGTGTCTTTGGATGCATCACCAAAGTCTCGATACCAATGGGGAAAAGTCCCACAGTTTTCCATGCCATTGAAATCTGCGCCAGAATTAATCTAAGCAAAGGAATTATAATATATATCTTTTCAGATAGCCAGGCAGTACTTAACGCGCTGTCGTCCAACTGAATGGACATGGCATTCAGGGACTGCTGCAATGCACTGCAATACACGTGTGCCAAGTTTATGTAATATGTTGTATATGTGTTTGGTATAATGTGTTACTATTACAAAAAAAAACCCGCAAAGATATGAAACAAACATTGAGAAATACAAGAATCAACTCATAATCTCTGCGAGACGTCTTTGTATTCAACTCGCTTTTCACATCTTATAGGTATTATTTATTAATTTACAACAGTATTACCAAACCTGTATTGTGGCCTTGCACGTACACCAGATATTATCTTGAAAATATATTTCAATTCTTTTCCTGTTTACTTCTGATAACAGTGATACGAGTACTTCTTATCGTAGTTTGGAGCTCAAAATGTCAAATTTTTAGTGTTTTTTAACAGAAAGTAATCCATTCATCCTGTTTGTTACTTAGTTTGTTTGCTTTTTTTATTTTGTGTGCGCAAAGTTTGCACAAAAAAATTAATATTGCTTAGACGTTGCCTTGGGCAATGTATACAGCCTTGTGTTCGCATTCTGAGCGATTGATAAAAACATACAAGACCAGAAAATACTTTATAGAAGCTTCTCGACTCAGATGTCGTCAAAGTTAAACAAAAATAGTGGACGACTGCTAAGCTTATCGCCGCATGTGCCAACACTTTTGAGCATTGACATCAACACAATTTTGTCCTTAAGTAGTACTAGTAATAAACTGACTATTTATTTTCCTAAAATAGATATATATATATATATATTTACATGGTTGCTTAGTCTATGGCTTGGCTGAAGGCCCTTTAACGGATTGACAGATTGACATATAAATGTAAATGTTTTTTTTTTTACAGTTTTTCTCAATAATACGTTTTCTATAATAAAGGGCAATCCGTGCATAATTATGTAACATATCCCATCCTCTTATTTTTGTTTCTAGTAGAACGTTAAGTTTGCTTCTAATCAACGCAGGCTGCATATCTGGTGTGATGCATATGTGGTGCATATGTCACACTCGGATGGAAGATTCTGCCATTCACACACGAAATTATCTCTGTTTGAAAAAATGTATATAAGCACAATTTTCGGCATTTGACAATTTTTTTTTGTAATTTGTGCACGCGAAAAGGGGTTCATGTCCTAAGCCTGTCGCATCACAACTCCTATCTTATGCGTACACGCTGCGTCACTGGAAACTTGGCCAAATCAAGTGAACGATTTCGGTACCCAAACCGATTTGTATTAGCTTGGGTCGGGGCTAAATAAGATGGTGTACTTGCCTTGGTCGGCGGCGCTTCATATCGACCTAGGTCGCGGTTGGCCAATCACCACTCAACTGAATTAATTGATTCTTGGATCTTGAATCGAATTTATCAACAATGACCTTTGGCCCACGGAAAAGGACACGTTTTGGAACTTGGAACATTCGCACGCTCGTCAAGACAACAACGCTTGCACAGGACACCATGCCAATGGAGTGGGATTTCTACTCTCTAAAGCCGCGAGAAGATCGCTACAGGAGGACTGGCAAGCAGTATCCGATACAATTACTATTACAAGATTTAAATCTCCTGCTCGACAGGTCTTGTTTGTTCAAGTTTACACACCAACGGTTCAAGCCATTACTGAAGAAAAAGACACGTTGCGTCTAAATAATTCATTAGATCAGATTAGATACGGAAGAGTGACATCGTTATTTTGATGGGTGACCTTAACGCAAAGGTAGGCAGCGACAAAAGTGATTGGGAACATGTCATTGGAAAGCACGGCCTTGGTTCTATGAACAACAACGGTGAAAGGTTTGCTGATCTATGTTCTGATCGCAACCTAATAATTGGAGACATAATTTTTCCCCACAAAGCCACCTGGTCCTCTCATGACCACATGTACAATAACCAGATTGATCACATCGCTATAAGACGTAAGTGGCGATCATCGTTGCTGAACGTTAGAACCCGAAGAGCAGCCGACGTCTACAGCGACCACCACCTTGTGGTTGGCAGTGTGCGATTGAAGCTTGCGGTCCACTCAACCACACGAAGTCAAACAACGAGAAAGCCAGATGTAGCAGCACTGAAAGACCCAGATGTGAAACCGCAATATGTATACCGCGTACAACAGTCTCTCTCTGAGATACAGCCCCAAAGTCTAAATGGGAGAAAACAGTAAATGCGTATATGGAAACAGCCTAAACCATTTTACGTTATCCCGACAAAACTATAGAAAAGAATGGATATCAGATAGCACATGGAACACCATTCGTGAACGCTAATCCATCAAAGCAGAGTTAAACGCGGCCTCGGGCGCCGAGCGAAGCGCATGAGCGCGGAAGTATAGGGATCTGGAGCGGCAAGTTGGCCGTTCAGCTAGGAACGACAAACGACATTGCAACATAAGCACAGCAAGCCGCTGATAGCAGACAATACAGCACAACCAACTACCAACTCGCTCGTAAGCTTACCAACAAGAAACACTACATCAACTACCCTGTTAAGGCAATCGACGGCTCTTTGATCCTTATGGAGGAACAACAATTAACCCGCTGGACAGAACCTTTTAAGGATGTTTTGAATTGTACTTCGCCAGGCACGTCCATCAACCCACATATGCACCATAATAGGCTACTTAACATCAGTGTCGCTACTCCTTCGTTGGATGAGATAAGGACAACAATTCGTTTACTGCAATCAGGTAAAGCAGCAGGCAATAACAACATCTACGCAGATCTCCTTCAAGCCGACGTCGAGTTAACTTCGCGAACAGTGCATGCGATATATCAAGATATCTGGGAATCTAAATCCATGCCATCGTCGTTAAAAGAAGGCTTAATAGTCAAACTCCCTAAGAAAGGTGATTTGAGCAATTGCGAAAACTGGAGAGGAATTACCCTGCTAACAACCATAAACAAAGTGATCTCCTCTATAATAGCTAGGCGCTTACGTAATGCGTTAGGTCCAATTTTGAGAAATGAACAAGCAGGATTTCGCCCAAACCGTTCTTGTACTGATCAATTTAACACCCAGCGTATAATCATTGAACAGTCAGTTGAGTATCGGTCTCCTCTGTATATGGTTTTTGTAGATTTTAAACGCGCTTTTGATAGCGTAGGCCGAAACATGATGTGGCAGCTGTTCCGGAAAAACTCATCAACATCATCGAGGAGCTGTACCGCGACTCAACATGCCGCGTTATTCATAACGCTCATCTTGGCTCACCTTTCAACATCTACTCGGGAGTCAAGCAAGGTTGCACCCTCTTACCATTGCTTTTTACAATTGTTATCGACTGAGTGATGAAAATAGTAACCCGTACTCCATCGGGTGTGCCATGGAATGTTTTTCACCGCCTAGAAGACCTGGACTATGCCAATGATGTCTGTCTCCTATCAAAATCGCTAGGTGACATGGAGCGAAAATTAAACTCACGGAATCTGAAGCTAACGATCTTGAGATCTAACGTTCTCTCCAGTACTCTTGTATGGCTTCGAAACGTGGAAATTCACAGAGTCTATTGCGACGCGCCTCCAAGTCTTCGTCAACAAGTGCTTAAGGAGGATACTGAGAATAAGATAACCGGACATTATCACCAATTAAGACTTGCGGAGAGTAACGCAGCAGGAAGTAATCGCGATCACCATTAGACGACGAAAATGGAGCTGGATTGGCCACACTTTGAGAAAACCAGCAGAATATATCACGAAATAGGCACTTGACTGGAATCCACAAGGAAGCCGCCGATTGGGTTGTCCCAGTAGGACATGAAGAAGTAGGAGAGGAGGATTTCAGGGGACAGAATGGCGTCTCTTGGAACCTCAGGCGATAAATTGAGTTCGTTGGCGGGCGTTTGTGAAATTAATATCTTTTCGTAACAGACTTCGCAATGGCGAATTTAAATCTCAATAATTGGGAATACAATTTCCAAAATAATTGAGCGTTCCTAGAATTTTTTCTAACTCCTTTCGATTTACAGAAATTTTCGTATGCCTCAACTCTATGAGAATACATGACACAAGTATTTAAACTTTTCAGCACGATATTGATGGAATTTTTTAGGACTAAATCTTACACTAAATCTTCTTGGACGACGAATTATAATAGCTAAGTTTCTATCGTGCTCTTGCAAGGTGGTGAACACCGTCAATGTAAATAGAACAGCCAGCTAGATTTCCGTAATATTTGGTATTTAATTTTTGAAACTATTCGGATACTACCTTAATTCTGAATGTAAACTAAAAGTTCTGCCGTTTAGAATCATCTCAAAGTCTAAGTTGCTAAAATCCTTCTTTAAGTTCCAGAACAGAAAAGTATTGCATATGAAATCTTCAATAGTTGGAATCATGTAATGATCTTGCTTTGAATATGTATTAAATTCACGAGGATCAAGGCAATTCATACTCTGCAGAGTATGATCTAGTTTTTCAATTATTTTTGCATTTCTTGGTGTAGTGTATGCAGATTAGTTCAGCACCGCTGGGATGCCATCTGATTCCGAGGCCTTACTATTTCTTGGCCGACTTATTATTTTACGAACTTTACCTGTGCTTAGTTTCGGTAGCGTGCTTTTTGGTAATTTCTGGAGCCCTTAAAAAATCTCTGAACTCGCGACATGGTTACGAGACGCAGCTATAGTGTGTGTATACTGTAGTTAATACAGGGTCGTGGGGTCCGACTGCAGCATAATACCTATCAGTTATGTTGCAGGACTTAAAACGGCAGAATAAGAAACGGTTTACTCCCGAGGGAGGACCGCTAAGTAGCAAATAAAAAAGGAGTAAGCTTAAAACCGAAAGGTGGGAAAGCGCGGGGCTCAATCCCCAACTCTACCAAGACTCGATGTAGTTAATACACAAACCAACTAACTCACTCAAATGAAAAATAAGAAGATGGCAGTATTGTGCTATTTTCTGGTAGTAAGGACACAATCCAGTTTACACATGAAATCAAAAACAATAGTAGATGGTAGCACATAGTTATTTGTAGTTAACGCACAAACCAACTTGATTGAGGCATAAAAAAACTGTGTCGCAGAGGTGGTAGAGGCTGTGTTTTGCCTCTGCTGTGTCCATTGTGTGGTGTTCAGTCGAATTTGAGTTTTTTGTATAGGACTATTTCAGTAGTACCTAACTTGACAGTAGATGGATGGCTTATAAATACAGAAAATTAATTTGTGAACATAGCATTGCCCCATATGCGTTAGACATCTAGTAGGCATTTTGCAGTTTGGCATTTTGGGGAACTTAAAAATTCAGCGCATGCGCATATTCTCTCTGCTTATGAATTTTCACTTCTGTCGGCACTACCGGAGTGCTTAACATGACTTTTTTATTTTTTTCTTATGAACGTAATAACAATAAAATTAAGAATCAACAACAAGTTTGCGGAAAAACGCATAGTGTAAAGTTGTCCTAATTTGTTGGAACAACTATGCTGTTAAGTTTTTGAAGGATTTAGATAACTGACTGCTTTAATAAATGAAAACTCGATGATTATTGTTCAACGTTAGGTTTTAGGTGTGATGATGATTTTATTCAGTGAATATTCCCTTCTTTTAGACAAAAATAATTGATCGATTTTTAGACAAAAATAATTGATCGATTTTCGACCATGCCTACTCACCGATATTCATATTTTACATAATATCGCTTTATCAGCATAGTGTATGTATGTACGTATGCTGCTGCGTTGACATATTTGTTACCACAAGCGAACGACCTTATTATTTCATTACCATTTCCATGCGCCGCTTACTCAGCGCAATGCATGGAAAGGGTAATTAACGTTCTAAGCGTTAAGCGCTCGTTTGCCCATGATGCTTAGATTGCATATTTATTTTCATAGGCGAACGACCGCCGGTCATAAATTATGCTATTGGAGATGTTTTATATTTTTAGTTCCAATGCACCGAGTGTGCTATTAATTAATACGTAGTACTGATTTGTGTATGATTTTACTTTGAGAGGCACTAGAGTCGATGTAGAGTCAAAAACGTTGTATGCTTTTAGGCATGCTATTAATTTATGTGGTCGCTGGTGCGATCCCTCACAATAGATTTTATTATAGTTGGGAAAACCTGCAGCAGGTAACATTCTAAAAAAAAATGTTTTTTAAATTTTACCTGCTGCAATTTTCCCAATTATCATAAAATCTATGGGTTTTTCCACAAACTTGTTGGTAATTTTTATTTTTATTATTGTTACGTTTATAAGAAAAAATAGTAAAACGGAGTGCTTATTATGCATTTTCTGGAGAAAATTTACCTCAAAGACAAAAATTAGCATGGGCAAGAAAACTGGAACAGGCATTGAAGTTGGATATCTGACAACTCAAATACAATCAACTTTATTTAAACGCAGTTACAAAGGCTAGCATTTATTTTAAAATTAAAGTCCTAAAACAATTTTCCATTAGTACTAACAGAGCAATTTCCATTAATATGGGTCAGGGTACACCAAAGTAAGCTTTTTCTTAAATCCCCAATAAATGATGTCAAGATTGGAGATATACCCTTACTGTAGAACGATTTCTTTCTTAGAATATATCCAAGAATGATTTTCCAAATTATCCTTGACGAATTAGGGTACACACTGTAGTTCCACTCTGTTTACATCTTGCACATTGCACAACTTATAAACGAAAGTGTCAATCTGATGAGGTTTTTAACTTAAAATTTAATTAAAGTGGAATAAGTATACAATAAAAAATACGAAGAAAATAAGAAAATTAATTTTCTGCCAGTTTTTAATTTTTTTCCCCAAACTTTATTTGTTCTTCGTTCGTCCGGGAGTCTAAGTATTTAATAGCATCTAATGGCACTTGACTTCAGAGTTCATAGATTTCTTTTTCCAATAGCTTCACTGTCTGACCCATTCACGAACTTTTTCGGCAAGTTGCTTCTTAGAAGCCTTCATTTCCTTGGAATCATCTGAGCTGATTGAGCTAAGATCCGAGCAATGGGAAGCACCTGTTGTTACACAAATAATTAAAGTATTTGCTTTGCTAACTTAAACGACTGATACAACTTACGAGGAATAATTGTAGCCTCAACTTCTAATCCCAAGAATCTCCACGGATCATATTCACCGTGAGTCATGTAGATATTCTGCACATTGGAACTCAATCCTCCAAAGATTTGGTTTGTCTCCGCTATTTTGTTTTTAATATAATCTTCCGTAAATTCTTCTCCAAAGAGTTCAGCACATTTTCGCATGTGAAACGAAGAGGGAATTAATATTCCAAAGGATTCATATTCAGAGGTCCAAAACCAACCAAGTTCGTTGCACTGCTGATAGAAAAATCTATAATTATCCTTATAAAGCTTATTGTTCGATAAAGCTCTAATTGTTTCTTTGTATGATAAACTGAAATATGTGTCATAGGGTATGTTGCGCAACAAGAAATTAGCAACACTTGTAACATCTTCTTCGCCATTCATAATACGCTCGCACACCATTTGAACATCATTTTTCCTGCAATTAGAAAACTAAACAATCAAAACAATACCTCTCCAAAACAAAATTCTACCTAACTTACTTTTGATACCTAACATATTCAGTGAAGCCTATCAAAACTGCATCAAATAGAGACTGTTTATCCAAAGGGTTATTTTCATTGAAATCTCCGCTAATACGGAAAAGGTTTTTTGCATCTGCTATCTGGCCGCTGTTAAGCATAATCTCTAGTTGAGCAATTCCATTCTGAATGCGGTTGTAGCAATCATCGCCGCCTAATAGACGATATGTCTGAACAACAACTGCATTAGCCTCTGCTCAAAATCAATATAATATATAATAAGTCGAATCTTGATTTTGTGTTATACATGAGGAAACACATACCAGAGAAATCCAACTTCGCCAAGAGTGGAGCACTTGATGCCCAACCACCATCAACTAGGTCCGGGTACAACTTTTTTAGCCAAACGGCTAAAGAGCCGGCATATGATCCCCCAGCTATAATGACTTTAGAGTTTGTCAGTCCTGGTGTTGTTTTTTTTATTGTGCGAATAAAATGTTCCAGATCAGCGATGGCTTGCTTAGCGTTTAAATATTTAAATTCATCTTTCACATTTGCCATAGCCAGTCCACTAAGTAGCCACAGTAGAAGTCATCAACTCAGCATTAATTTTGTAGAACTTATAACACTCACTCAGTTGGGTTGCTCTTTCCGTAATAACGATGTTCAGTGTAGAATAAGTAACCCTTGTGTTCCTTGGCAATATCATGGAAATGTCCACAATGTAGATCACTCTCGGAGATTTCCCATTCACCGCCGATTAAAACAAACATTGGACCGCCATTTTTGAAATATTCGTTGTTAGCTAAGTATCGCTAGAGGGATGAAATGAGTTATTAAGTATCCTTTTCCAAGGTGCAACTTTACTTACCATTTGCCAGGTCCTCGTTTCGGAGTTATCGAAATGATCCAAGTCCTGTTGTATCCATTGGTTAGGAAGATTAACTTTAAAACTCCCAACACTCGGACATACTAGATTAAAAATTCTCCTAAAAAATTTGCATTTTGCATTTGAACATTTCCAAAAGCACTGAAACATAGCACAGCAAGTACCACTTGAGTTGTTAACTTCATTTTGAATAATAATGAGAGCTTAGGACATACTGGTATTTAATGGAATTTCTTTTGGTAGATTATTTGTATCACACGTACACCAAATGTTATCTTGGTTTTTTCTCTATCTCTATCACTCTTTCTCTAATTACTTTTGGTAACAATAAAACGTGTAGTTTGTATGTTGGTTTACGGCTTACCATGTCCGATTAGTGGTGTACCTGATAAACAAACTGAAGACATTTTTGCAGTTTACTTTATTTTTTTGCTTATTTGCTAAACACAAATAATTATCTGATAAAAATCTTAAAGTTTTATAGAGGAAATGTTCACATTTATGCTGACTTGTGCAAGACTTTAAGCCGATCTGTGTAGGAGTACAGCTGCTGCCTAAACAAAACTCTACCATTAAACTTTGTTTAATTAAGTCTGTATTTACCTTTCCAAAATGTATAGTTGTTTTTTGGTTAGACACTTTTTATTTTTAGTCCACTTAAATTTAAAGAATATCTACATATCTTAGAGAAAGACAAGTAATACAGTTGTGATTGAGGTGTCATATGGAAGGTCACGAAGGTCAATGAGATGTCCCAGAAAGTTTCAAAGGGGCAATAATTTTTGCTTTGCACAAACATGGAGATTTTAATCACTCACTTTAAACTACAGAGGCATATTCTTTTCGAAAGCATCGGCTAAACTGTTTGGCGATTTATTTACAATTGGCTCGCTAGGGTCCGAAAAAGTACTTTGTTGCATGAATTGCAAGCTGGATTTATTGAAAAATATTCAAGAATTACTAACATACTTTTATTCATACTTAGACAGTTAGTTAGTTAGAAGTTATTTTTGAACTGAAGTGGGCAATTTAAAAGTTGTTTTTTTAAATAAATCGCTACAAAATGGGCGGTCAGCCATCAGCAGAGTAGGGCAAATAACACAGAATGCTTTAGAAATGCATGTGACCGCAAATATCTCTGACTGGTGCAAGTGCGATCAAACCTCCACGTGGTGGCCGCTGGTAATTTTCCTCCAATACGGGAAAAGCGAAATGGTCAGGCAAGTCCCGTCAAAGTAAGGTTGGCGCGAGACCAATAACCTCGACCGTCCAAAAATAATATTACGGAACCGCAAATCAGCCTCGGATACACTGATGAACGACGACCACGGTAACGAAAACGGCGAAGCGATTTAAGAATTTTCTCATGGAAGTATGCTCACTGTATAGAGCTCGAGTTGAACAGCAGATAGCCGATATCATGTCAAAATATAATGCTGACATAACAGCAATTCAGGAGATGTGATGCACCGGAGAAAGCGAGCATACGAAGGTAGATATAAAGAGCTCAAAAGATATAAAAAACAGTTCAATTGTGAAGGAAAGCCGCCTGGGAGAAGAACATTGTACGTGAACTAGAACAGTTCTGAGATCATGAAGAGCACGAGGAGCGGAGGGATGGGAAGATCACTTTCATGAGTTGTTAAACGGCCATCTAACTGGTGGAGGATCCAACAATGCCCGAAGACCACCTATGCTGCCGCTATCAAGCACAGACGAAGTAACCAGAGAGATAAATCGGCTCAAAACTAATAAGGCCCTGGGGTCAGATGGTATACCAGCGGACCTTATTAACACAGGAGGCCCCGCAATACACCAAGCAATTCATGAACTGTGCTAGTACTGTAGGAAGAAGCGATGCCAGAAGACTGGGGAAAAGGCATTCTGTGTCCCATACAAAAGAAAGTGGTATAACGTTATTGAGTACCGCGTATAAGATTTTCTCATCTATCTTTCAAGACGGGATATCCCCGTACGCTTAAGTCATCATTGGTCCATACCAGTGTAGCTTCGTCCCAGGCAAATCAACAATTGATGTTATTACAACTTGTATTCGAAAGATATCTATATAATCTAATTAAGTAGTTTTTTTTTATCGATTCCATAATCACATCCACAGCTTATTCTGGTACATTGAAATCATTGCTTGGGGAATTGTTACTAAACTTAAATTTTAATGAAAAAAAAACAATCTTTAATGTTATTTAGTTAAGCATTAGCTATTAATAATGCCATAAATCGATACTCAAATATATATTTCGACTTTAGACCAACTTCAAGTTGGCAACATTCCTACAACTGCAACTGAAGGGCTCTTTTCGGATGAAATTTCCCTTTAGAGTACATATAAAGCGATAAAGCAGCTGGCGTCATAAAACAGCGCAGTGACATAAAACTATCTTAAGAATGTCAAAGGAACTATTTCTAAAAAAGAAAATACCAAAATCCCGAAAGAAACTTCACCAACAACAATGACAACAACAGCGAAAGCAAACGACCATTAAGCAAGCTTTTCGACAAAAAATGGACAAAAAATGAGTTGCAGACTTTGCAGTAGTGATTCCCATAGTAACTACAATGACTTGAAGTCAACTTCAAGTGAATTTTGTTCTTTCGCATTTTTCATCCTCAGAGAGAATGAGTTTTCTTATTCTCGTGCACCGTTTCTATTGGAGCAGTTGGGTTCTATACTTGTATGTTTTTGTATTTACCAACGGTGGATTGTTTGTACTGGCTGCACTCTAATGCTCTCGAAAAGTCAAACTGTCTATCTATCTCTCTATATCCGATTACATACAGACTTGCTATGTAAAGCTTCCTTGAAGACTGACTCGTAGATACAACTTGAAGTGTATTCCCGCCGTGATCCAATAGTTTGAACACAAAATCGAACCATTTCCTAATATCGATGCAAAAAAAGGTGGATTCGGTCAGGCGGGCGAAACTTGGTACACATTTTGGTTTTATATAAACCACTTTGCTGCTCCAACATATTTGAAATGTGCTATGAGTGCGAGATTTAAAATTTCATGTCGCTGCACTGAAAGAAATTAATTTTTTTCCCTTTTTTTTTAAATAGTTTTATGAACTCCGAAATAAAGTAATGATTTTAATCGATTCTCAACACTTTCTTTCCATTGTAAAATAAATTACCAAATCATTTCATTAATCTCCTATTAAGAAATCAACAAATGTCTGTAACAAAATAATGGGGAATTAGTTATAGGCTGGGTGTTGTCCCGACAGACTTGACAATAAACCCCCTCACAACTGAACAAATGGCTCTCTTCCATGAGGCGGTTGTATACATCTCAATTGAGATGGCCGATAGTGGCGTGTGGCCACATTTTTTCGGCTCACATCTCAAATCGGGATGGCTAGTCTTCATGTGGTCAGACAGTGCTACTGCTGGGTAGATGCGCTCGAATTTTGAGAGGATCAGAGCCAAGTGTGGATTGAACGTGATGCTGGTAGAAGAGGGATCCTTCCCTATATCCTTAAGAGCACCGATAAGGGTTCAACGTCTGGCGTGTTAACTCTGACAAAGAAAAAGTTGCTAGCTCGACTAGCAGTGCCACTAGGAATGCAAGTCCTAGCGTTCTGGTAAAACCACCGCAAAACGGGTTTTGAAAGCAGCCTCTTCGATAGCCATTGCCGAAGAGCATGCTGATGACAGCGGGTCTGGAATCAAGTCAAGGAAGAAGGTCCCACGAACAGTTTCTTCTACCAACAGCGCCACTGGGCATGCTGGCCTTAGCGCTTCTGGCAGCAGAACTGCAGCTGGCTAGAGCTACTGTCTACCGGGCACGCAAGGAGGAAGGATGAGTCGGGTATGGTTAGATCACTGGGACAACCTAACCTGACTGTTTGCCGCAGGGGAAAGTGCCATAAAAAAGCTCATTTACTCTGGCACGGTAAAGAATCCAGGAAGGACTTATGAGCACCATAAGGCTGCTACAGGCGAATCTGCATCACGCAAAGGGTGCGTCCGGTCGGTACCACTAGGAGCTGGTTCGCCGAGGATAATATAACCCTTGGTCTTATCCAAGAGTCTTGGGTTATAAGCGGACTTATTAGAGGTCTACGGAGTCAGACAAGTAAGTCGATTTTTAAAAGCAGGGAGTAAGTGCCAAGGGCGGCCTTCTTGATCAGCACGAGAATTAACTTTCTTTCAATTTCAGAAATTATAACAAAGGCCATGCAAGTGGAAGTTCCAACCGAGAGGGGAACTCATAATATCGTGTGTGCTTTGGCATACTTTCCCGGCGACGACGACAACATTCTGCCAAATAAGGTCCAGGAGCTAATAGAGTATTGTCGCAGCAGAAACCTCCAGTACCTCATAGGTTGCGATGCCAATGCACATCATGAGGTCTGGGACAGCAGGGGCATCAATAAAAGGGGTGAGTGCCTTTTAGAATATTTTATTGCTAATAATGTAGATATTCTAGGGCTCTTAACCTACCTTTATAAATGCGATCCGCGAAGAGGACCTCACACTCGCCAGTCCAGTTATCTCCAACATAGCCTATGTCTGAAGAAGCCTCGCTGTCAGACCATCACCACATCAAGTTTAACATTCCCGGCAAACTAACACATACTTCTTCTAGATACGATTCTAGGTCTACGGACTTGAATCTGTATCGCGAACTTGTCCTCTCTAAATTGGATACGCTTGTCACACATATAGAGTCCACAGGGGATCTAGATGAGGCAACGTACCAATTAAATGATGTGTTACTTACTTCCTATCATGAAAGTTGTGGCATTAAAACCAGTTTGTGTAAACGTAAGGTTCCCTGGTGGAACGACCATCTTGCTTAGGAAGAAAGTTAGAAAAATCTTCAACGCTTCTAATTGGATGAAGAGTTGGGACGAATACAGGTTCACCCTTACGGAGTACAACTCTGAACTAAGACGAACCAAACGTGTCACATGGAGGAAATGCTGCGAAAACATTGTTGAAATGCAAGTAGCTGCACGAGTCCAATAGGCATTTTTTAATGATCAGACAAACTGTGTAAGTTTATAAAAAAAAGGTCGATTGCACCTACACGTCGGATCGTGAGGATACAATCGAACTTAACTCCAACCGTGCGTGTATTTCTGGTTCCATGCTGTTATCGCCTGCTATAGTTGACCCGATATAGTTATAGAAATGCACTACTTCAATTTTGCTCTCCACTATTTCAGTTGAGGGGCAAATGTTGGATCTTCTACTCGCAGACGTGGCCACCATGTACTTTGTTTTGCTCTCATTTATGTGCAGCCCCAGAGTTCGTGCCACCCGCTCGATCTGGATGAAAGCTACCTGTACGGCCCTTTGGTTTCCATCAACGATGTCGATGTCGTCTGCGTAAGCCAGCATCTGAATGAACTTATAGAGAATTATTCCTATCACCATTACGTCAGAGTCTCTGGTCACTTTCTCCAACGTCAGGTTGAAGAGGACGCAGGCCAGTCCACCCACTTGTCGGAGGCAGATATAGATGTTGAATGGGCTTGATAGTGATCCGGATATTTGTTCTCAAACGCCAGGTAGAAGAGGAAGCAGGCCAGTCCATTCCCTTGTCGGAGCACGTTATAGATGTTGAATGGGCTTGATAGTGACCCGGATATATTTACTTGGCTTCTAACATTGGTCATGGTCAACCTACAAAGTCGTGTTAGTTTATTTGGGATACCGAATTCGGCTATGCTATCATAGGCGGCTTTAAAGTCTTTAAAAATCGGGTGTAGTGAGTTTTGAAACTCGAGACATTTTTCCATCACCTGCCTTAGGGTGTAAATCTGATCAGTTGTTGATTTGCCTGGGAAGAAGCCACGCTTGTAGGGACCAGTGATGACTTTAGCGTATGGGGCTAACATGTCCTGAAGGATAGAGGAGAAAATCTTATACGTGGTACTCAGCAACGTTATACCACGATAATTGCTGCAGGTTGTAATATCTCCCTTCTTATGTATCATCTGCTAACTTCGTCTATGCTTGGTGGAGCCTCTAATTCCTCAGTTCATCATATTTGGCTCTACAACCAGGGTCCGGTCCTGGCCTCCCGCAAAAAGTCTCTCCACCGGTCCCTATTTCGAGCCGGTGTCATCCAGTTTTTCCTCAGTTAGCTGGCCATTAACCAACTCATGAAAGTGCTCTTCCCATTGCTCAAAGATGTCTTTAAGAACGGCGATCAGATAAGCCTCTTTGTCTTTGTGGTATGTCTCCGACGCACTTTAATATTAGTCAGCCAAACTATCAATCTGTCAATCTTTTTCTTCCTTATTTACCTAGTGCCAGCGTATCAACCTGCCAGTCAGTAATACTTTTATTTTATTTTAATAATAACAACATTTTTTCAAGTTCATCTACCTTAGAGTTGCATTCCAAAATATTTCAGCTCTAGGCCTTAGCGTTTGCCCTATATACACAAATACACACACATATATGCACTTGTTTCCATCTCTATATCTCTGGCTTTGTCCTATAAGATACATATGAAATCAATCATCAAAATTTGTTCCTCTTTGTTATTTGCTTTTTGTCCTATTTAATATTTTGAATTATAACTCAGCAAATTCAGAGCTCCTGCAGTGGATTGATATTCCCGTTTTTTTTTTGTTGATTCCCCTTTCAGTTTTTCTTTCCTGTCAGAGAAAGACTCTTCCTGCTGTGCATGCACATCAAGATCGACCAAAATAGTGTACTCGCGTATGCACATCGAACAAACAACCCACTCGCTTGAGATACAAAATCGAAATCCTTCGAAGAAATCTGTGTGCGTTTATCCGTTTGGCCGAATGCACAGGAAAAGGATTGCCTGCATTGCTGTGAATAAATGCTTTTAACTGAATTGCTCATAAATATGCTATCGCAATGAGAGCAATCAGGACAACATTAAGAAGAAGGAAATAGTATTAGCATTGTGTGTATCTTTGAGTTGTTGTTGTTGTTGTTGTTGTTGCTGCTGCTGGGATTAATGTCTTGTTTTTTTTATTTTTTTTTGCGGAGCTGCTCATATGTGCGGAAATATACAAAGAAATAATTCTTGATTTTTTCTTATCCTGATCTGAATGGAAGTCAAGATGATTGGATTTATTATGTTGGTTCTGTTAGAATGGATATGCGCTTTCAAGCAGCAGGGAGTAGAGCAAGTGCACTGGAAGTATTTTAATAAGAACTTCCTATTTCAGATTTTAGCCCATAAATTAATCTTTTCATTTTGTGAGCATCGACTTTTGCCTTAAAAATGACTACACATGGTTCGCTTTATGAACTTTATGCTTTCAAATTTCAAGCCACCACGTCCCCAAACCCCGTATCAAAATCCTCTCCAGTACTTTTCCAAGCACCGGAAGAAGACTTATGCCACGGTAGGAACGGGGATCGCTTCTAACTTCAGCAGCATGACCACTTTCGCAGATTTCCATGTAGTAGGGAAGTAACTTTCACGCATACACTTCTCGAATATCGCTGAGATATAGTCCGGTATGGCCCGCCAGATACTTTACACATTTTTTCGGCTAGGTCACGCCACACGCCATACACTACACACTCCTTTTATTTTTAAATTGTATTATTTAAAATTATCTGTTTTTAGGTTGAGCCTATTTCAAAGTATATTGTTTTTTCCACGCATCACACGCGCTACACGCGGGTTATCAAAATTGGCCCCTGACATTTAGTTGCTCACATATTTCAGCCCTCTAGGTCGTGCGAAAAGTGCTTAAAAAGGACCTCAAAAAACGAGAAAAGGACCACACTTCAACTCATTACACGTGCCACATGCGAATCGCAACACACGTCACACGCGGAACATAGAAATTCTTAATTTTAGGACTAAGACGCCTTCTAGGTTGTGTGAAGGGTGGTTTAAAAAGACCTCAAAGTAGTTAAATAGTATCGGGTGTTTCAACAAGTGCGCTTCAACTTTTCGCCGATAGGGACGGCCAACGACGCCATATTTTTTATTGTTCTTTTGTCATTTGGAAACTTCATTAGTATACATTTCATCATGGAACGCTACACATGTGAACAGCGATTGCAAATCGTGCAAATTTTTTATCAAAATAATCGTTCTGTTGCCGCTACTTTAAAAAATCATTTGCCGAAAAATCATCTTCAGCGATGAGGTTCACTTTTGGCTAGAAGGATTTGTCAACAAGCAAAATATGCGTTACTGGGCAGAAAGCAACCCACACGTGATTCATGAGGCACCGTTGCATCCCGAAAAAGTCACTGTTTGGTGCGGATTACATGCCGGCGGCGTCATTGGGCCATATTTTTTCATCGACGATAACGATCGCCACGTTACTGTTAATGGAAATCGGTACCGCGTTATGATAAACGATTTTTTTTGGCCGCAATTGAATGGAATGGACTTGGACGACATGTGGTTTCAGCAGGACGGGGCCACATGCCACACAGCAAACGATACAATCGCGTTATTGAAGACTAAGTTCGATGAGCGTGTTATTTTGCGAAATGGGCCCGTCCAGTGGCCGCCGCGCTCGTGTGATTTGACACCTCTAGATTATTTTCTTTGGTGTTATATGAAGTCATTGGTCTCTGCCAATAAGCCGGCGACGTTGCAAGAGCTCAGAGCCAATATTGAACGTGAAATTGCTGGAATTTCGGCCGATTTATGCGAAAGAGTGGTCGAAAATTGGGTTCAAAGATTGGACTTCGTAAAACGTGCACGCGGTGGTCATGCAAAAGAAATCGAGTTTCATACTTAAATGTATCATATGTATATGTTCAAATTCGTTAATAAAAAAAAAATTAGTTCAAAGGTCAAACAGTTTGTGTTTTATTCAAAAAAAAAGTTGAAGTGCTCTTATTGAAAAACCCTGTAGTTAAATAGCCGTCCTAGCAAAACATGGAAAAGGACAATAGAAGGGGAAGCAAGATCCCAGTGGCGTCTCTTGAAACCTCAGGCGATTAATCGAGTTTGTTGGCGGGCGTTTGTAGAAGCCCTATGCTCCCCAGCGGAGTAAAGGAAAGAAAGAAAGAATATGTTAAAGACAAATAGATTTATAACAAGTGACCGCACGATCACTCAAAAGAAAACGTTCCTGTACGTATGTTAAGGTATTGATCAACTTTCTAAGAGACATAAACGTGTATTGAAATTTCTTAAACTTCAACAATATTTCCTATATTTGAGGCCCTCGCTTAGCCGGCGTAGACCAGCACTCTACCTACCTACCTACCGTATTTCCTCGTAAGATCTGACGAAACTCAAACTAGACGCCCTATACAGAAACGATTGTAAAAATTATTATACAATTCTTGTTGTACGAGTATGTATTTTACAAAATGTTACACTTCCAAAAGTAACAAAAATAGAAAACATCATCAGTATTCAGAAGGAATCATCCGCGCACCTCGTTAAGGCTTGTGCCTAATTCGCACTTGTTGTAACCCTTAACAATACCCAGGGTTATGCTAAGCAGACGAAATGACAATCACAGCAAACCTCAAAACAACTTGTAAACAAGCTCGGTGTGATAGCACGAACAATGAGACTTGTCGCGCCACTTTGCTTCCTCGAAAAATAGCAAGTGCCACCATTGTGTATGTGTGGGAGTTTGTGTTCAATGTGTGTGGCGCTTGCATCACGTGACCAGAAGAGAACTAATGCTAACTGCTATCCGCAAATACAAAATAATAAAACTCCAACAACAGAAATAACTGAATCCTTTCACTTCTGTTCGAGTGTATAGTCACACCAGCCCCGAACAGGCTGGTTGTTCGTTAGCTCCTCGCCTCTTGTTAGTTGGTCGCGCGTCAGTCCTCTGGCTCTATGAAAATCCACCAGAATTTCCAAATTCATCGGAGATATCTATGATTTCTGTGGGTACTCTTTTTTCGCATTCGCATTCACACTCGTCGGATATTCACTGGACAATACACTGAATTCACTGTGGAGTCAATCAGAAAAGCATGCGTTCAAATTATGGGCAAGAAAAATTTGACTTTGAAAACGCTGCAGTTTACTGTCTACTTTCTGTTCTAAAAAAGCCGCTAGACCTGACCTAACTTCTCGAACTACTATGTCGATGCATTTTTAATTAACAGAAAACATAATTGCCCCACAGTTAAAAAAATTTGAGTACGTACTTGTGCTTGTTTCGCAAAGATTTTATGCAAAAATGGATACTAAATATTGTTCCTAAATGGAAATAGCCCACAGCATGTGGCTTAACAGAATCGAATCGGTTATGCTGTTTGCACGGGAATGACGAGCATCAGTGCAATGTCGTGTCGTGTACTGGCGGATGGCTGGCAGAATGGTGAAGCAGATGTGTGTGGAACGAATGTTTGGTTGGTAGCTGGAGGGTGGGCATGGGCAGCTGGCAACTGTCACGCTGTAGCGTTACTTGGAACAATTCATATAGAAAGGACAACCGACGACGACAAATACTACAGCACTATCACAGCGAACGACTGCTGGCCGAATTTTGTATGTTAACCCATTCCTGATTTGCATAAAACTAATGCGAAAAGTTGTACCATTGCGTTCGGCGCTCAGACATGTACAACCCGCAGGAGGTGGTTGTTGGTACACAACTTTTTCTTGCTTGAAGTTTTATTGCTGTTGTTGTTGTCGTAGTAGTTGGTGTTGTTACGTTTTACATTTAGATACTTTAGTTATTTTCGTCTTTTTGATGGTGAGAAAATCGCTTACAGATTGTATCTGGTGTTAAGGGATCTTCGGATTTAAAGTGCCTACAACGAACGGGCTCTATGTGGACAATTCTTAAAGAATCAGGCCACAACATGTGAGAAATTAGCATAAAACATGAAATTTATTTGAATATTCACAATTGGGGTGCTGCTGGTCTTTCTGCAGCTAATATTGTACCTTAACATATAACTGTATTGTCCAATTCCGTTTTATTAATAAAACACAGCAAAGTGGTCACCAATTTTTTTTTTTGAAGACAAACCCTATCCCAATTGGCTGTGGCTGATACTGTGACCTAAAAAAATCTATTGTATCCTAGGGTGTAACTAATCTAAGAGACTGACTACCTAATGAAGGATATAGTATGTTTTCAGTGGCAGAGTTTCGCAGATCTGCCGACGAACATATTGTCTTGTGGAAACAACGTCTCCTTAGCCAGATCAAACCTGGACAGTCACAGAGAATGTGCCCGGATGTTTCATCCTCCTCCAAGCAGAACCTTCATTCCGTGTTTGAGCACAGATTAATTTTGCTATGGTGATATCGCAGGCCACAGTGATCTGTGAAAAAACTCAGTTGCTTTCTGATGGTATCCTTGTCTAGATCAAGGACTTCATTTTAGAGAATGGGCCTGATTAACCGTTTGGATTGTCTAAGCCCTGGGATATTATCACAGTGGACCAGCCGAAGTCTACCTTCCCATTTATCATCATCGCTGTGGTGGCAGCCCAGTTGACACCACAGTAAGATTCCGGTCTTAAGAACGCAGATTCTGAACCTGCTCTGGCAAATTCATCTGCATATTCGTTGCCTGCAGCTCCCTGGTGACCAGTGACCCAACCGAGTTTTAGCCTGTTAAGCCCTGCTAGGAATTGCAGTGCATCGTAGTAGCATTTAACTGATTTAGATTCCATTATGTTGGAGGATAGCGCTTTCAGTGTTGCTTTACTATCCGAAAAGATATAAATCGCAGTGCCTATAATAACCTTTACTAAGGTTTATCATAGCCTAGACCTCAATGGCATGGAGCTCCGCTTGGATAACAGTGGGACTCATACCCATTGGTTTTAAGACTTTGGTGTTTGGTCCGAATACCACAGCTCCCACTCCAGAATCCATCTTCAATCCGTCTGCGTACCAGACCCGACCTTTTTTTTCAGTGCTGGAGCAGATTTCTCGGTCCAATATTTTTACCTCAAATAACCTGCCGAAACAGTACTCCCTGGACATGTGTTATGGAGCCCCACGTTGGGCGTCATTTGTTATGGAGTGAGGTCCCACTAGGGGTTCTGCTACTGGCAAGGAAGTCGCGACACGCTCGCGGTTGATCGGCTAACCTGCCAGTGCCACCTCGTCATGAACAAAAAAATTTTTTTTTTTTAATTTTACCTCTGGCCTATTTTTTATCTTTCGATGACACTAAGAATTTCTATGAACTCTGAACCTGAAAACTGATGCTTTTACAATTTTATGACCATGATCTTTATTCCCATAGAATTTGTTTTCTCTTCTATTTCGATGTTGTAGTTTGGTCTTCTCAGACCCTCCTTGGCATATGGTCTTCAAAATTTTGATAAATTTTTACTGCTACATGATCTTTAGCCGCTTCCATATTCCTTTCTACCTTTGTATGACCTTTGGCGTTCACAAATTGACAACTTTTACTGAAAACTGAATATAAACCTTCTTTTGATGACATAAATATTCATTAGAAAAAAGGATATTTTAATGCTCTTCATCAACATAGAAAATGAACTCAAGCCGAAGCCACATTATCGCAATTAGAAAGGGGGCAAAAAAAATCGTGACTTCACTTAAACACGCGCTCACGCGGTCGAAGAAAAATTCGCCTGCCTGACATTGTGGGTCGTTTGATGATGGCAAAGATTTCGGCTATCCTTAAGGAAATTTCTAGTCCGTGCATCGCCCTGAAAAATGCCAATCACGATTCGCCAATAATTCAGCTGGAAAGGATTTTCGAGCCATTATGACACCATTTAGGGTTAAATTGGCTATAATAATAAAGTACCGTCACGTGCGATTGCACGTCAGTGCTTCAGACACCCGCCATTCAGCCAGCGCTCATTCAAGGAAAATTTCAACGTTGATAATGGAAGGGATGGAAGACACATTTTCCCAATCATAACAATTCATTAATGGATTAAAGTCAAAATTAAAGGAAAAATGACGCCATAAGGAGTTGGTAGCAGTTCAAGTAAAGTTGAAATTGTGACAAATGAGAGATCATAATTATTGGCTGCTGTTTGGAAGTACTCACCGAAGCGTCGATAGCAGAACAGGCAGACAGCAGGACAAGCGTTGACAATATGCAAATTAACTTCTAAATGACTAAAAGATGTGCTGCTCATCTCTTCGTATTACCGCGATACACTCGGTATCATTATAATAAAATCTCGTTATCATTAAAATAAAATCGGATTGTGAAAGATTTCTGACTATTGATGATTGGATTTTGTTTTTTTTTAATTTGAATTTTTGTATTGGAAAGAAAATCATTGCCCAACTGATAGTTTCTTTTCCAATTTGATATTTAAACTATATCTTTCAATGAATAGAGTGTATACATTTTGAAATGACAATTAAATTGCATTCCAATCGCCACTGACTCAGTTATAGCTGTGCAGTGCATTCCTTGATTATTTGTGGCTTTCTTTTACGCAAATAGCACGATTACTGTTTTGCTTAGCTGTGACATTTGTATGTGGATCGTTGAAGTAAACAATTTTCATCATAAAATAGCCTCCATTCTGATTTATGTGTTAACCAAATTGGCTGACAAAGTTGCCGTCACAGAAAATTAGTTGTCATATCACTTTGTTCACCGCAACATCATTGCCAGCTTAACTTTATAAAGAAGTAGGAGACAAGGATGTCTACCTAACTTTATTTCTTGAATATAAAAGTCAGTAACTTGGGATACGTATTTTCATCACACCTAACAGTAGGAGGCCGTAATGCAAGCATGTTTAGTATTGCAAAAGCCATGCAAAAGTGTGAATAAGAGAAAGGGGACAAGATTTACTTTGGATGTCGTAAAAGTTAACATAACGTGATTTCCTTGCGTACCATCGCAATACTGCAGAAAATAACTTAATTCCACTTTTAATCTGGCTACGATATACAGAGTGTCTAAACAACGTTGTGAATCTACTAATAAACCCAAAGCTAAAATATCCGGCTTGTGGTAAGCTATCAGCAGAATAGGGGGAATAGCACAGAATGCATTACAATTGCAAGTAACCATCTCTGACTGGTGGAAGTGCGATCAAACATCCACCCGGCGGCCGCTGGTAAATTTCCTTCAATGCAGGAAAAGCTGAATGGTCGGCTAGTCCCTTCTAAGTAAGGTTGGCGTGAGGCCAATCATCTCGCTCGTAAAGAAACTTTATTACGGAACCAAAAATCAGCCTCGGATGCACTGATGAACGACGATGACCACGGCTCCGAAAACGGCTAAGCGATTTAAGAATTTTCTCATTGAACGTACGCTTACTGTAAAGAGCTCGAGCTGCATGTCAGTTGGCCGATAACCTGTCCAAATATAATGCTGGCATAATAGCAATCCAGTTTATGCGGTGTCTTACAAATATCAGAATATGAGATATATTACAGCTGTCATGCAAGACATCATGTGCTCGGGGTTGGGTTTCAAGTCAGTAAAACAATGAGACCCACCGTTAGCGGCTTTAAAGCAATAAATGAACGGCTATACACCCTTCGCGCGCGGGGCATATTTAAAAACATAAGCCTCATAAACGTTCACGCACCTACAGAGGATTCCCCAGATGATGAGCAAGAAGAATTCCTTGAATCAGTCGAACAGGAACTCCATGCCTGTCCTCAGTATGTTAAATGATTCTGGGAGATATGAATGCAAAAATAGGTGGGGAGCCAGTATTCAGGCAGTACATTGGCACCCATAGCTTATATGAGAATACTAATGACAATGGACAACGAGACATAGAGATGGCAGCAAGCAATAATTTGTCGTTGCGAGTACAAGGTTTACGCGTAAAAATATCCACAAAGCCACCTGGCTGTCTCCTGATGGAGCAACACGCAACCAGATAGACCACGTGTTGATAGACCGCCGCCGACCAGAAACAACTACGGTCAAGCGATAGGACTCGCCCTAAATGCAGGGAGAATAAGTCCTCGGGTTGAGATGTCAGGCGTATAAGAGAAATGGATACGCCTGAAGAATGCTGTCATTAGTACTGCTGACTCCATCTTAGGCAGTAGTCGTAGAGATCGGAACGACTGGTTCGATGACGAATGTAAGCTAGCGACTGAACGTAAGAATGTTGCGTACCGAGAAATGCAACAATCTCATAGAACGCGGGCACGGGAAGATGAATATAAAGAGCTCAGAAGATATGAAAAAACAGTTCACCGGCGAAAGAAACCAACCTGGGAGAAGAATATCGTCCATGAACTAAACAGTACAGAAAGCGAGGACCACACCAGGCGCGGAAGTTCTACCAAATAGTTCGCGAATGACGCACTATATACCGCGGTGCACATACTGCAAAGACAAAGAGAGTTGTCTGATCGCCGATCTCAAAATTATCTTAGAGCGATGGGAATAGCACTTTCATGAGTTGCTAAATGGCCAGCTAACTGAGGAATTGGAGGCTCCACTAATGACCATAGACCATACTATGCTGCCGCCACCAAGCATAGACGAAGATAGCAGAGCAATAAATCGGCTTAAAAATAATAAGTCCCGGGATCAGATGGTATGCCAGTAGAGCTGTTGAAAAGAGGAGGCCCCACAATACACCAAGCAATTCATGAAATAATAGTGCAAGTGTGGGAGGAAGAAGCAGCCGATAACAGCATGAAACCAGAAATTCGCGCACGGTTGCTTAAAGGCAACAAAGGCTACTATAGTCTGTCAAGACTCTTCAAATCGAGGAACTTTACCATATCATCCAAGCTGCTGGTATATAATACAATGCTCATACCAGTACTTTCATATGGATCTGAAACTTGGGTGCTTAGCAAAAAGCATTATGACCTCTTAGCCGCGTTCGAGAGAAAATTCTTATGGAGAATTGTTGGTCCCGTATGTATGGAAGGAAGGCGTCTAGCCGCTCTTGACTTGTCAAGCGAATCTTTAGGATGTGTCGTAGACAGCGATTCACAAAAGCTTGCAATTTCCTCCAAATACTAGACGTGACTTTCTAGGTTTCGCAGTCATATCACAGCCCGGATTTGACATTGGATTCAAGGAATCTCAACGTAGTTCGTAAGGAGATTTGACTGGATTTCCAAATTGGGGACAGAGTACCAAAGGCAGCACGAGCTTAATTAATTCTACTTTTAACGTCCAGATCCGTACCGCCATTCGCAGAAACAATACTGCCGAGGTAGTTAAACTGTTCGACTTCTTCCACTGGCGTCTCCTGTGTGGAGCGGCCTGTGAGCATTATTTTTGTCTTTTTGCTATTTATTCTTAGACCACTCGACTCTCCCTTCACTTTCAGTGTTTGGCACATCCCGTTCAGCCCACTGATGTTGTTAGCATATGCATCGGCATAGTCTAAATGACTGAGCCTTTCAAACGGTCTCCAATGAATGCCCTGTCGCTCCGCTGTACCAACACTGGCCGTCAGTACGTCGTCCAGCAGGATAAGGATTGGCGATAGAACATCCCCCTGTTTATATAAAATTCATTACATACAATCTTATGTATAATTTCTTCATACTCGTACATAATCCTCAATGCTCTATAAAAAAGTTTCCGAATAAAATGATTCTTCCTGCTTACCTGTGTTACCCAATTGTTGCAGACAAAACTTCGAACAACAAAAATTTTGGTTTTTGCTCAGAAAAAAAGAAGAAAGAAGAAAGTCCATATTAGCCCCCACATTAGCATAAATACCTACTAACTCCAACCCCCAATAGAAAAAATTAAAACTTTTGAGAAGGAGACTTATGGCAAAGTCAACTAAAGTTCGTTATCTTGAAAGTAATTAACCCTTGAAAATAATTCCTTTAATAAATTTAATAGACAAGAGAATGGAAATAGTGTTAGAAGTCGAATCGCGAAAAGACGCGCATATAATTCTGTGCGTGGATGAAAAATCTGTTTCCATAATCTCCGATACAGAGGACGAAGGATGAAAGACTAAGACGTAGAAAAAAAGTAGATAAAAGAAATACAAGACTCGTATTTCTTCCCCATAATGCACATCAGAACTTTAGGAACAGAAAGTGTGGCAAAACCTTCTTCCGTGAAGTACTGCAAAGCGCTGGTCGGAGAAAAGATACTAAGTGAGACGTTTTGTATGGGTTGCTCAGCAGCCTAATCTCCCCTGCCTGCTGTACTTTTTAAGAAAAGAAATTAAAACGATTTCTTTGTTGTTGTTGCTTTCTTGTGATACTCCACTCAACATTAAGGAATGAAAGAAGAAGAACTGATGTCCTTCAGTTGCAGCATCAGTTCTAGTGGTTTCCAGTAGCACATCATCTGGTGTCCTACCCAGCTGGCAAATACCAAACGTTAAACATCACTGAAGGGGAATGCTATTCATATACAAATTAACTCAAGTGGGAACTTGATTATATTTTTCAAGGATCCCTTCTCTCCCCTTCCACAGTTATTATTGTTTTTGTTTTTACTTTGTCCGTCCCGTATACTCGTAGCTTTTTTTTTTCTGTTGTATCCGTTGGTTTTTTTTTCTTGCCCAGAGGTGTGCATGGGATAGAGCTCTACAAGAAAGGTAAAATGCGTAGAATTACTCTCCCTTGTGCAGAGATTGTTTAAAATTAAATTATGGCATTACTTTTGTTTGGTTTACTTTCAGGTTTTGGTATATAATTTATTTATAGTTAGTTTTGAGAAATAGAAAAACTCTTCCCGCCCTAAGATTCTAAGGCAAAATACTTCAAATAATGCCGGAAGCCAAATACCTGGGGGTCATGTTTGACCAAAAACTAACATGAAATTCCCATATATTAAACATGCCAACGCATGTTCAGTAAAACGTGGGGAGTAACCCTGCAATTTACTCTATGGCTATACCAAAGCATTATCAGACCCAGGCTTAACTAAGCAGCCCTGATATGATGGCCAAAAAAAGAGCATTGGAAGACACGCTCGAAACTCAGTAAAATTCAAAGTCTAATATGTCTTAGTGCAACAGATGCTATCAAGACTTACTCAACAGCAGCAATAGAAAAACTACTAGGACTCACACCACTTCACTTACACATCAAAAGCGCAGCGGGTGCAAGAGCCATTTCACTCAAGGTAACTAACCAACTTAAAGTCAATAGACCAGCACTTACAAGCATCATCAACTTGGAAAGCGGAACTGTCCTCCAATCAGACTCAATGATAAGAACAACTAATTTCCAAAGGAACTTCTCAGTAAGAGAACCAGACCGTAATCAAGTTGAAAATATCATAAATAGCCTCCACAATCATGCATCTATCTGGTACACAGATGGATCTAAAACAAACTCAGGAACAGGGGCAGAAGTATTCGGACCCAGAATCACATTACGGATACCCCTGGGAAAATCCCAAACCGTTTTCCAGGCAGAAACAATAGCATTAGAAGCCTGCACATTAGAATGCATTAAGAGAAAATATAGAAGAACCGAGATCTATATGATCTCCGATAGCCAGGCTGCTCTGCTAGCGCTAAAAGGCCCAGTTTACAATTCAAGAACAATGTGCAGCTGCTACTGCCACCTAAACGAACTGTCCAAAACCAATAATGTCATCCTGATGTGATCTTCAGGCCATTCAGGCATTAAAGGGAACGAGGCAGCAGACGCAAGACGCGCAAGAGGAGGCGCGGAAGATACCTTCACTGGTCCCGAGCCAAGCAGTGACTACAGTAAGAGCCACCTCAAAAACAAGATACAAGAGTCGGCAAATAACGCCATTGAGGCTGAATGGGAATCATAAACTACGATAAAACAAACCATAAAGCTTCTCAAATACAACGTTAAAAACACAAACAAAGCAATCAAGTTAAACCGATATAGACTCAGATCCCTTGTCTGGTACATGACGGGACATGGCCCATTTAATGGCCACTTAACAAAAATGGGGAAATGGAGAACACATATTTTTAAATGTGATGCCCTCACCCGAAAAAGACTTCAATACCTCAAGGCTCACATAGTTCTATGGCAGAATGCCAGACTTATCGACCTGGCAGATATATTGGCATTCATAAAAGGACTAAGCTGTAATCTCACTGTAGTGTTTTCCAGGCTGAGATTGTGGCGATCAGTGAAGCCTTATCTTGGCTAACCTAACCTAACCTAACCTAGTAAGTGATTTAATTTAGTAAAGCCCAGTTTTTTTTGTGGATATTTGGAAAGTGAGTATATAGCTTCACATCGTCAGCGTATTTTTGGGTCTGATGTCATTTATAAAACATAAAAAAACAACGGTCCTAGTATAGAACTTTGTGGGACACCTAATGGAGCAATTAGTTTAGATGTGCATATTTGACATAAGTTAATGTTATCATTTGAATTTTAATTATTTAGAAGTATTCGAAAGAACGATTCTTTTTAAATGCATTTTATAGAACCGAACCATTGTTGGGAAGTAGCTTTTTTTAAAAAAAATAATACTAATTTAGAACTAAATTGGTTCATAAGAAAAGAAAATGGTCAAATTGGGTGTTATGCAAACCGTAATGCTATTCACAACAAATTAAGGTTTGGTGCGAATTTCGGGCTGACAGGCCATCTTTTTGTGACAGGTACTGCTGTGATATAATTGTTCATGCTGACAGTTAATGTGTTAATATTATATTAAAAACAAAATAACAACAATTTATCGAATACCAATACAAAATACAGCAAGATATGCACTGCATTGTCGCCTTTAACGAAATTATCATCCCTAGTTATTTGCATATTGAATCGATGCAAGGTTAAAACTACCTAAAGGAAGGTACAGTCTGCAATAAAAGCTCCATTGGGCGGATATTGTTGTTCTCCTTAAGTAAGTATCTGATTATGCTTAAGAAGTACTAAAAACATTCTATACGAATGCTCTTAAAACCAATGTCACTTTGAGAACTTAAAGTGAGACTAATTAAGTCCTTGCAGACAAAAGATTCTAAGTGCTAGGAACATACAAACAAAAAGAAAAAAAGGGATGTAAAAGATTGCAAAAATCCAAATGATGGACAAAAGTTTAAAGGATTCGCGAGGACAATGTGTAGATATGCCATACTTTGACCGGACGCAAAGGCAAAAAATTACACACAAAGTTCAAAAAAGATTAACAGCAAATTTAAGTTAAGATTGAAGATATTTCGGAGTGTGATATGAATACCATCCCTGCTTTCATTTGATCAGTGAATCGGAATTTTTTTCGACAGCGAAAAAATCCTCTCACATCCTTTGTGATGAAGTCTAAAAGGGCTTTTACGCTTGACGTGTATGCTAACTAATCCAAATGACTTGTGAAAAACTCATTCGCTTAATGAATATTCAAATGTCCGCTCATATGCATTAAGAAAAACGACGAGGTAAAGATGAAAGTTTTTAGCTAATTTGTTTTGAAAGCGTTAGAGAGAGGGCGGAATGCGTGGGTGTTAGGTAGAGGACTAGAATTAGAACTAGAGCACTGAATTTTTCATTAACTTTACTTTCATTTCATCCTTATAGATGCAATTAATCTGGATCAAACCGTATGGCATTGGAATTTGCAACAGGATATGCTAGAATAAACACTAGCAACATGTTTTCCTCAAATAAGGAAATTATTTATATCAACGATGCCGGGCGAAACAAAACAATTACTGAGAAGTGCAAGAGGCGAAAAAAGGAACATAATTACGATTACCTCTGGGTACGGTATGGTAAGATTATAAGGATCATAAGGAACACCGAGGACCATTGTCACCTATAAATTTTATTTTATTTTCCAATATTTTATCGCAATACTTGAAGTATAATTAATGATATTCACATTGGAACAGACATGGTTATTTCTTCTCTTGATTTTACTAATTTTCATTTAAATATTATGCGAACAAATTTTGATAATTTTTTTTTATATGCACAGTTGTTTTTAAACTCTACCGCAAGTTCTTTTGTTAACAGAAATTTGGATTTATAATAATGAACTTTAGAATATTTTCTACCAGGGTATATTTTATATGCAAATGGTACTGCTGGTGGTACTGCTGTTTTTATTAAAAATGATATCTAATTTTTAAGTATTTCAAGGCCTGATTTACTCAGTTTACTACTCAAAATTGTACTGAATAATCTACTTCTCGACATTGTTTGCATATATCGTCTTCAGTCAGTCCATGATATTGAAACTCTCCTGAATGCTGTTAATGGTTCAAATATTTGTCTTATTGGTGATATCAATCTCTTAACTGCAGTCTTCATCGGTCTGTGAAGATTATTTTTTAATACTCTCGTCATAGGGCTTTGCGTCTTTAACCAATGTGCCTACCAGAGTTACAAGTACTTCTAAATCGGTTATAGACTTCATTTTTCTACGCACAATATATAAACGTAAGCTTAAACAGTTTCTTCTCGAATGGGATACAACTAAACATTTTGCTTGTGGAGTATCATTCCTCGATCTTCTCACTAGCCAAATAGTAACTGGACTTTAGTCAAAGACAGAAAGTCTTGCATAAAATAGACTTTGATAAGTTAATAGAAAGTCTTTCTTTATATATAATTCCAATCTACCCTCAAATGCCTTTGAAATTTTTATTAAGACTATTTCAAATCATATTAAGACAAGACAAGAGACAAAAACGCAAAAAAAAAAATTTCACATCACATCTTTAAATTGGCTGAGAATGCTATAACCACGAATGACTTTGAAATAGCCAATGGAATATACTCTTTATTAAGAATACAAGTGAAAATAACAAACTAGGTCTCAACACGAATGCTACTTGGAGCTCTCTTCTTGATAATAGAGTGCTTTTGTCCCTGTTTCCTGGGACCAGTTGACGAATTTGACGTAATCCCTTTATTTTTAACCTTAAACCTAAGCTTTGATGCAGTTTATATGGGAAAAGAACAGTAGTTTTAAAGCAACATACCCATCTTGCCTGCTCCCCGCTGACCTAATTGATTAATAAATTCTTTGAAAGTGGTGTGTTCCTAGAATCCGTAAAAACTGCACTGATTGTGCCGTTGAATAAAAAAGGTGACAGTAGTGATCCAAATAACTATAGACCTAAATCTCTTCAGTCAGTTTTCTTTCTCGAGAAATTAATCACAAAGAAAATTATATACTTTTTAGAAGAAAACAAACTGCTTATCGATTTTCACTTTGGGTTCTTCAAAGGCAAGTCCACCAAAGTCGCTATGTTGATGTTGTTAGAGGAAATAAAACTGCTGGACCTCAATAAAGCTTTTGATCTAGTTAACCATTAGCTTTTTCTAAAAGTACTCCAAGGGCTTGGTTTTAGAGGCAATAGCCTAAAGTGGATCGAGCCCTACCTCCAAAAGAGAACACAATATTTTCGAATAAATTCTGCATTAAGTGATAGATTCCCTTGCCCTGAAACTGGTGTTCCGCAGGAATCATTTCTAGGTCCTCTCTTATTTATTATTTTCATATGATGATTTGCAAGCTGACGCTTTATGGAAAAATGGTGGGCTATGCTGAATATCTGGCTCTGTCTTACATAAGCATCTAAGCATCTAAGTACTAAGCATCTAAGCATATAAACATCTAAGCATATAAGCATCTAAGCATCTCAGCATCTCAGCATCTCAGCATCTAAGCATCTAAACATCTAAGCAACTAAAGCACTAAGCATCTAAGTATCTAAGAATCGCAGCATCCAAGCATATAAGCAGTCAAGCATTAAAGCATGTAAGAATCTAAGTATCTAAGCATCTAAGCATATAAGCATCTTAGCATCTAAGCAACTAAAGCACTAAGCATCTAAGAATCTCAGCATCCAAGCATCTAAACATCTAAGCATTTAAGCATCTAAGCAGTCAAGCATCTCAGCATCCAAGCATCTAAGTATCAAAGCAGTCAAGCATCTAACATTAAAGCATCTAAGAATCTAAGTATCTAAGTATCTAAGCATCTAAACATAACAGCATGTGAGCATTAAAGCATATTGACGTCCAATCAGCATTAAGCATAAAGTCTTGCAAAAAAATATAAGCTAACAAACAGGGTAGAACCGAATTAGATACGTTAATGAAAACTTAAAAAAACTTCCTCTAAACTGAGCATCTATTATGAATAAATGAGCAAATAAACATGTGGACAAATGTGAAATTCTAAAATGTTGTTGTTAGACAAACAGAAATGCAAACAAAACAATAAATTTCTGTTTCAATTATTTACAAAATGGTCCGAATCCACCAGAACTCTGCTAAAATAAGCGACACAGATGGCCACCACAATTCAATTACGAATGAAACTTTGGGAGAGTTTAAATGGTCAAAGGCAAACAGACATATACGGGTATGCGAAAATACGCACACATGCACACTGTGTAATTGCTTTTGAAAATGTTGTTAATTGTTTTCCAAAAAACACATAATCTATTATTTTCTCCAACAATGAATATCCGCAGTCAACCGGTTAGGCAGCAGCTTTGCTATCCACCATCCCACCTATTAGCATCGCATTCTCCATGGTTCTGTTGGAATAGCAGTCGTAAATAGTCGCTTAAAATTTTAGTTGAATCATATTCCCACATTGAGGGCATAATGAGAACAGGTATCGTGCTGCTTTGTGGTTGTTGGTATCTGTGATGCATATACGTATTCATAATATTGTACGAGTATTGTATGTGTGTGACGATTTTATTTGAAAAAAAGCTAACAAAGGACGAATTTTAAATAATTTTGTTGTTGTTGAACATAGAAGAAAAGAACTGGACACTACAACTGGTTTAAAATTAATTTCTTGCTGTTGTTGTTTTATATTTACAACAGGTTATTAAAATACCAAAATTTAAGTATAGCGCAACAGGCGCTTATCCTTATTAATTTTAGGGATTACCAATTGCTATTATCATTCGGTTTCTAGTCTTTGGAACCTAGTTGTCTCATCAATAGTGTGTTGTTGCAGGCATCAGTCTCCTCTCATAATCCAATCAAGTTGTGCCCTTCTTGGTTTCTTACTTAGCAGGTGAATAGATTCACTCGTACACCGCAGGAATGACTCCTGCTTTTCACTGTGTTATCGGTACTACCACCAGCGGTGCTTAAGAGAAATACCCAGTTAAATATCGCCCCCCCCCCAATAAATTAAACCGCAAAGCTCGTGGTGCTTTAAATGCTGATCGATTTACCGCCAAGACTACCTTCGGTCGTACTTTTAAGGGTAGAGATTCCTTCTTAAGCCTTACAATACGTATGTGGAATGTTTTGGTCAGTGTAGTGAACACACATAATCTCATAATGTTTTACAATTTGCTACGCACTCCGTATCCCGCACAACGCACTACGTATAATACCAGACCCGATCATAGCCCAGGTTATTGAAAACCTATAATATGATATACAAAGCAGTAATTCCAAAACCCACAAGTGCACGCGTTAGCATAAGTTATCTAAATTATAAAATACAAGCCTCACATCATAACGAGTACACCCGTGAACTCTCATTCCTATGGGAAAGAATGGAGATGCCAACGAAAGGGAAAATTATGAGAACAACAAAATGGTGCAAGGCAATGACATGAGCGATTGCTCTGACGCCGTTGAACTCAATATAGATCTATGCTGACTCGATCATACGTCGGCTGGGTAATTGACTCATTCATGGTAATATCCAATAATCGATAAGTGTTGAAAATACTCTATCGTAGGAAAATCGAATGGATCGTCTAGTAATATTTGGTTGAAATTTAGTTATAAAAAGAAGTGGTTGAAATTTTAGAATATAGAATCGTCAGGCATTGACGGAATATCCAAATTTTTACTTAAAAAACTTCTGAATGTGGCGATTGATAACCGTCATTTTCCGAAATTGCCGAAATTTACGGACAACTGGAAGGCTAAAGTAGTACCAGTTCCCAAAAAAATGACCGCTTCAGCGTAACTGTTTACCGTCCAATAGCTTTACTGTGTTGTATCAGTAAAGTATTGGAAAGTATCCGTAAAAAGATCAATGCGTTTTATTTGGAAAGAAACTTAATTCCTTCCTTTCACTTCGGTTTTCGAAAGAACCGCGTCTCTACGCTGCACCATCTGCTAAAGCTTCACAGTGACGTCACTAAAAGACCGAACGTCAAAAGTATTACAGTACCCTGTTAACAAGACATCGAAGAAGCTTTCAAAAGTGTCTGGATCAACGGGCTACTCTACAAACTTATAAGATTTGGTTTCCCCAAATATATTGTAAAAATTATTAAAAATTTTCTCTTTTACAGGGCCGTTTTGTATAGGTTTAAGGCATTAACTAGGAAAAGGAGGAAAAGGATTTAAGCCAGAGTTCCTCAAGGTTCCAGACTTGGACCAGTCCTGATCAGCATTTACGCGGATCAACCCAACAATACAGCTGGAACAAGGACCATGCTTTTTGCAAATGACTCTAACACACATGCCGTTTCCCTCTCTCCTGAGATAGCTGCCCGAAGAGTGGAGGAACACCTGCCAATAGCAGAATACCTGTTCCAAATTGCGAGGAAATTTGTTGACAGGTTTGAAACACATCCAAGTCCGAAGATGGAAGGACTGAGAAACGTGGAAATCGAGCCAATCCACGGGTTTATATATACGGTGTTTCAACAGGTGCGCTTCAATTTTTCTCCGATAGTGACGGCGAACGACGCCATATTTTTTATTGTTCTTTTGTCATTTGGAAACTTCATTAGTATACATTTCATCATGGAATGCTACACATGTGAACAGCGATTGCAAATCGTGAAATTTTTTTATCAAAATAATCGTTCTGTTGCCGCTACTTTAAGAGCATTACGGCCATTTTACGGTCCATTTAACAAGCCAGCCCGTTCGACAATCGACCATATAGTAAAGATCTTGGCCTACATCCGTATAAGATCAAGCTGACACAACAACTAAAGCCGTTTGACCATTTGAAGCGACGCCGATTCGTGAATTGGGCTCAAGAGCAAATCGAAAATGATGCAGATTTTCACCGAAAAATCATCTTCAGCGATGAGGCTCACTTCGTAAAACGTGCACGCGGTGGTCATGCAAAAGAAATCGAGTTTCATACTTAAATGTATCATATGTATATGTTCAAATTCGTTAATAAAAAAAAAGTTAGTTCAAAAGTCGAACAGTTTGTGTTTTATTCAAAAAAAAAGTTGAAGTGCTCTTCTTGAAAAACCCTATACATCAGATTCACAGACGCTAGATTTGATGAAATCTTCAATAATCAAGACCAACACTCTAGAAGAACTGGTTGGCCAGATCGTTAGATCTGACGGCGAGATAATTCTTTCTTTGTGGTTTTTTGAAATCATTGAAACATTGAAGAAGAAATCACCAATTTGGAGCCAAATGTTTTGCGAAAAACAATTCAAAATGCCGTAAAACGAGTGCATCAAGTCAGGAGGTGGTCATTTGAGCGATATAACTTTTTCAACTTACTGTCATCCGTTTTACATCTTTACATAAACTTTCCGTAAAAACAGAGCCCATTTTTTTAATTTCTAACAAAATTGCAGCCAATTCACATTAACACCTAATATTAGCTCCACCTTTTTCTCTGAGACATTTACTTTCACGAAGAATGCCCTGTATGATTCTGTTTTATTACTATTGACCATTTAATTTGTAAAAGGACCTTCTTAAAATTTCTGAATCATTATATTGCTCGAATGCTAAAGGAAGTACCAGCATTTGTTACAAGAGCTACTGTTGAGTTATCAGGCCGTTTACAGTTGACTTTATTGGAAAAAAACCGAAATGCCAAAAATCCATGCAAATAAGCCATTCTCAATTCGCATAAATTTCATACTTTGGCCACTGGCCAATTTCAGGCAACCCCCCAAACTTTTCATCATTATGATGTATGTGCATGTGTGGTGCATGCGCGATTGTCCCCTTAATTATCACTTCAAAAGCAGGAAAGTACGAGAATATTTAATTATCCAGCCACAAGGATGACCAAGAAAGAACAGTCTCGTGGTTGTCGTTGGGCATTATTTCCTATCCTCATTGCAGCATCGTTTACCTGTGCGATGCTCGTAAAATATTTCTGTCCAACAACCACTTGATAAGCGAATGAAAAATTGGTTTTAATTTGGACGCAATTAAAATCCAATTACGTTGACTCTTCTCCATTTTTCATTAAATATATAATCCTGAAAAGAATACGAGGGAAGTTGTGTGGGAGTGTTCACGACTTGGTCGGAGCTAGAGGTTGGACATATTATGCATTTCAAGCGATATGCCATACGAATTCCCAATTGGAAATGTTAAATTTATATTCATGACCCGATGCGTCCTTCTGCATTGTCGTCTGCTGAGATGCTACTCTTTAAAGAGGATATCATTGCATGCGTCGTCCTTATTGCTGCTGGCCGGTCGACGCGTGCATGAGACGAGCCTTTAATTGATTTCACTCTTTAGAGGTCGTATTTGTATTCAGATGCGGTACTGCGGTGAATAGATCACCCACCACCCATGAATGTGTTTCGAGTGTGATACTGCATCAGCCTCTAACGCGCCGGACACAGTTGGCCCGCAGCGTTATTGCGTTCGGTCGTTCGTTCTCACCCTTGCACCATGCACTTTGCACATCATCATCCATTGGCTGGCTTACTCCCTGAATATGTTGCGGTGAGTAACGTGACCAAATTCCATTGAATAATATTTAAAAAGCAATTCATTCCTTCTTCGTATTATAACTTTGTTATAACGATTGTTGTCACATTTTCAACTTTATAGATTAGTTTGCAAATGCATGTCATTCCAAGAGACAAAAGACATTTCATTAAAAATGTAAGTCCCAAAAAACTTTAAGAAATTCTTTAGAAAGACTTTAGAAAGGAGTATAGCACGAAAAACCCGTATTCTCTTGAAAGCGTGTGCGATCGAGCAGTCAGGATTTACCAACTGTAGCATTAACGCTAACGAATGGTTTGCTGCCAATCTGTTTTCCTCTTGGAAATCCTTTACGGAAATAAAAATGTTGAAAAGTTGTCTGAGTAAAAATGGGTAAATGGGGAAGACTGACAAATAAAAAAACAACAACTGCGAACGAACCTGACGTTAATTACGAGTACGAATTCGGTGTGAGGTTCGTAGTGTGAGATGTTTTTTCCTCTGCCTTCGCTTTAAGGAATAAATCTCTAGCATTTTTTTTGTGTACTTCTTTGAAAAAATTCGAATTTTCAGTTTCAATTGATTGGATTTGGATAGGCATCTCCACAGCAGTGATTAGTAAAACATTTAGAAGGATGTCAAGTTGGTTGGCAACTATTTTCTGTAAGGTCTTCTAACTTAAGTGGTGCTTTCTCATGTGCTATTCTAAACTGAAAGCTGAAAAGATGGAAACAAAGGAGTTCATAGACATTGCAAAGACAAATAGATAGATGTTTTGTGACAAAAAATAATCGATTATCGATATTAAAAGAGCAGAAAGAATATAAAATGATCAAAATTTGCCGATCAAAGATTTTGAGAGACATGTGGGAGACCTTCGGCCCTGGTACTTCCAAATTTGTATAGAAAGAGTAGAGAAAGAGTATATCGGAGATACATGTGTGTGTAAGATATGAATAAAATTGACCTTTAGGAATTAGGTTAAAAATTAATCACAAGATTCCGCTAGCCACAAGCCACAAACACAGCGGCACGCGTAGTTAATATTGAGAAGTAAAAAAAAAATGTGATGAATGTATGTTGGAGACTCCACCAATGACCAAAGACCACACTATGCTGCCGCCACCAAGCATAGACGAAGTTCGTATAGTAACTCAGTGATTCACAAACTTTTAACATAGACAGAAATCATATGATTCTCGAACTTTTCTTTCAGCAATTCCCCAAATTTTTTTGCGATTCTCAAACTTTTGAATAAAATTTTTTTCGTTGTTAGCCTCTTTGCATAGTGATCATAAATTTGCATCATAAAATGAAAATAGATATCCTTCTTTGGCTACGCTCGCGTTCAGCATAAATCGACTAACAGATTTGATACTCGAGATATGTTACATTCGCTTTCCTCAGGTTTCAAATACTCAAGAGTTTTTAATTTTTTTGGAATGTAGCCACAAACCTAGCCAGATGAGCCTATCATTTATCGTAGACGGCTTTATATGCCGTCCTTTATAAAGTCCACAATACAACCATTGACCACCTGATAGCCACACAGAAAACTGCAGAATCGACACTTATATCGGCAAACAATATATAAGTGTTCGAATCGTGAGTTTTTCTCGCGATTTTATAAAAATAAATCCCACGGAAACAAACTTTTATCATCATCATCATCATATTTGGCTCTACAACCGGTGTCCGGTCATGCCATCCCGAAAAAAAATCTATCCACCGGTCCCAATTTCGAGGCGATGTCATCGAGTTTGGCATCCCTAAACTCTGGGCGTCCTGGTGTACGCCATCCTTCCAGCGTAGGCTTGGCCGGCCTCGCTGTTGTTGTTCCATAAATCATACCGACAAGGACTTTCCGAGCAGGAACATCTTCGCTCATGCGAGCTAGGTGTCCCGCTCAACGGAGCCTACCGAGCTTAATTTTCTTCAAGATGTCGACATCACGGTAACGCTCGTAGGTCTCATCATTATAGAGTCTCCGGAATCGTCATTCCTCACATACGGGGCCAACAATTCTCCGTAAGACTTTTCTCTCGAACGCGGCTAAGAAGTCAGAATGCTTTTTACTAAGCACCCAAGTCTCGGATCCATACGTAAGTACTGGTATGACCATTGCCTTATATACCAGCAGCTTGGATGTTATGGATAAATTCCTGAATCTTGACAGACTATAGTAGGCTTTGTTGGCTTTAAGCAACCGTGCGCGTATTTCTGGTTCCGTGCTGTAATCGGCTGCTACATTTGACCCGAGATAGTTAAAGGATTGCACTATTTGAAATTCGTGCTCCACTATTTGAATTGAGTGACCAATGTTGGTTCTTCAACTCGCAGACGTGGCCACCATGTACTTTGTTTTGCTCTCATTTATGTGCAGCCCCAGATTTCGTGCCGCCTGCTCGATCTGGATAAAAGCAGCTTTTCGGTTTCTACCAACTGAATGGACTTATAGAGGATGGCCATTACGTTAGAGTTTCGGATCACTTTCACTAACGCCAGGTTGAAGAAGGCGCAGTCCAGTCCATTCCCTTGTCGGAGCCTATTAGAGATGTTGAATGGGCTTGATAGTGATCGGGATATTTTTACTTGGCTTATAACGTTGGTCATTGTCAACCTGCATAGTCTTGTCAGTTTATTTAGGATGCCGAATTCTCTCATGACTTTATAAAGTTCTACTCTGGCTATACTATCATAGGCGGCTTTAAAGTCTATAAAAAGATCTCAAGGTGTTTCATTTACACTTCGATTTCGATTACAATGTCATAGCAATTATTTTTGATACCATATCAAATTTTCTCCTCACCACGCCTTTAACTTACAAAAATGACGTGTATCCCAAAGAATTGCAATGAACAAAATAGTGATGTTGAAGCAAATCAAAAATAATTTGCTTCAACATCACTATTTTGTTCATTGCAATTCTTTGGGATACACGTCATTTTTGTAAGTTAAAGGCGTGGTGAGGAGAAAATTTGATATGGTATCAAAAATAATTTTGTGTTGCGATTTTGAGTCACATTATTGGTCACATTATTGTGTTACAATTTTTAATATTGGGAACTAAGTCATTTCTCAACTGATTTGTATGAAATTTGCTATGGTCTTTTGAGGGTCTGGGGGTCTTTTTGATGTCTTTTAAGGGTCCTTTGGGGGTCTTTCGAGGGTCTTTTGGGGAGTCTTTTGAGGGTCTATTGTGGGTCTTTTTGGGGCTTTTTTGGAGGTCTTCTGGAAAGTTTTTTAAGGATATTTTGGGGGGTCGAACAAAACAAAAACAAAAAAAGAGAATTACGCAAATCCATCATTCGAATCGTGAGTTATGGTCGAGAGTTCACACAAAGATCCCATGGAAAAGAGTACTTTCATTTTTTTTCTGAATTTTTAAATTTTTCGGGCAAATTTTTCAATTGTACTTTCCGTTTTAGCCTTTTTCAGACTATGACGAACATTTTAAAATAAAAGTGAGCCAAATCGGTCCAGCCGTTTTCAAGTGATGCATTTACCAACGAACAGCACTTCATTTGTTATATATATAGATAAAGATAATGCAATTCATTTAGTTCAGAATATTTACGAACGTTATAAGATGGAGTGCTTTGCTAACTCATTCATACCTTGTATGTCTCAGGATTTAAATGAAAAACGTTGCTTCTTTCAATTAAGCGGGCAATTGAAAAGAATGACAAATGTTCAGTAATTAATCGTTACAATTATTCGGTATATTATTGAGGCCGTAATGCTGGCATAAGCTGATGAACTTGAAATTGAGGCTTTTGCTGATATTTCCAATCAACTGAATCCGTAAAATTTCTCTCTCTCTCTCTCATGACAGAAAAATTTGCTAAAGTTTCATTGAATATTTGTCTTTCAGTTTGGTCGCCTTTACTTGTAACACGTCGGAATTTAATTGAGGAAAGTAAAAAGGTCAACGACACGCGAACCGGAAAAAATTAGTGACCCATGCTTTTAATAAAATACTTTACCCTAACAACAAAGAAACAACATAATTTGGGCCCAGCGAATGTAATCCGACAAATCCACGCAATATGCCTCATCATGGCGCTGACAGGGCTAATGATAATGTAAATGTTGTTTCCCCACTTATTCAACCTCCACCTCCTTGAAAACCAATAACACCGTGGTCTAGAAAATAATCTCATTGGACGAGAATACCGCACTGGACCCCACCCCCAGCCACAGCTATTTCACACTATTTATTTTTGATGTCCTTTCCATGCGCTTGCTTTAATTTTGTTTTTGTTTTGGTTTTCTCTGCCTTTTTGGCCTTTGCTTTTTATGGGGAAAGTTAAATAGAAAATCTCACTGGATTTCAAAAGTCTTTAGGTTAATTGGGATAAATTCGGCAGTTAAGGTGTAATAGCTTCTGTTGATGGTGTTGTTGTTATTGTTGCTGTTTATATTTTTGAGTAAGCGGACATTTGGCCGACCCTCGTCATAGCGCACAGCTTAAGCGGAACAATCAGTTGTTCTTGTTGTTGTTGTTTTGTCAGAGTCAATTTGAGTTTTTCTTTTCTTCTTAGATTTGAAAGGTTTTTATGTTCTACTTTGGTATGTTACAAGGAATCTCGAATCTCGATTGCTAGAAAATGTGAATGTGCGTATAGTTGTAGAGGAGTTGTTGATTCGAAATCACAAATTCAAATAATGAAGTTATAAGCCATTTGGCAGTGCAAGGGATGAGAGGATAAAGCCGTCGAATTTGATTTTGATATCAGGAGGATATCAGGAGTTGTGCGTGCGTTGTGCGTGATATGAGACTTCCAGTTTAGCCGTTTATCAAGGATGACGCCGAGATATTTAACTTCACTGGAAGTAATTTTTTAAGTTGTCATTTTGAATGTATCAGGGGCACCGATAGGGCTGATTAGCAATCCATTAACCAATACATCTTTCTGTATTTCAGTTTCACCTTTTCTTGTTTCTTGACATGGTGTCATACTATGTTCGCGTACATCAAGAGCCTAGGCAACATCCAAAATTATTGTTGAACAGACTTTTTTCTCTTCAACGATTGTTTAATGACCTTAGTGATTCGATGAACCTGGTCAATCGTGGAGTGTTGATTTCTGAACCCAAATTGATGATCTGGAATAAGATTTATCTCTGAGGAGATAGATTTTAATATTTTCAGTAACAGTTTTTCAAACAGCTTCGAATCGAATCAGTAGTAGTGATATTGGCCAATATGATGTTGTTTCATGGGGTGGTTTATCATTATGACTTCAGCCTCTTTCCATAAGCCAGCTTGATGATATTTTAAAAAAACGCATAGGCTTAATCTCACGTCCTCATAATGGTAAGGTGTCAGAGGATTTTAAAGTTCAGAGTGGTGTGCCACAAGACTGCATAGTTTGACCTCTGCTTTTTATGTTGGCCATCAGCGATATTCATGTTGGTCTGATGATTAGTGACAGTGCTATACATTGGACATCAACATCTTACGTTAAATACCTAAACTTCGTAACGACATCTGTTTGGTTTCACATAAAACAATGGATGGAATTGCATGAATGGTGCATAACCATGATGTGGAAAATGGAAAGCAGTCAGTTTTGGAGTAAGTACAAAGTGGCCAAGACTTAATCTCTAATTCTTATAATATATAGTATATAGACAGTATGTTTCTTTATTTGGGAAGTATTTTCTCGGCTGAGGGTGGCACTGAACTTGGTGTGGCCGCGATCATCCAGGCCAGAGCCGAGTGGTTAATAACAACAACCATTAAATGATAAAGCAGCACTGCTCACGGCGCAGAGAATCATTATACCTAGTATGGCATGATCTGATTCCGTTATATGACGCTAAATTTTGTTTGGGAGCCCCCCGAATACGGGGTCATATCATTGCCAAATTTTAATACAAAGTATTGTCACCAGAAATACACATTTGTGAAAAGTGTTAATAAAATTGGGCATTAGGAAGTGGGCTAAAAATTGATCCAAAATTCCACCACCGAGAACCATGCCGATGCGAAGTTAATATAGATATAGAAATGCTACAGCAATTTCTGACCTGGCATTGTATTGTCGCTATCGTTCCGGGTTTAATGTTCATTTAAGACATCAGTAACGCTGCAAAAAACTTAGTCGTAATTGGTATTTTTTTTTTGCTCATTTTGCATAACTGTTATTGGTTAAATAATTAACCTACAATCGATTATTATTTTATAACAAAATGCCAAAGGTTGACAAGGGAATAATTTTCCCTTTCTAAACATATCTATGTAGCTAAGAACACTCACCAGATGAAGTGATCAATTATTAGACCGAGACAATAAATCTTCTTCTCTGCAGTAGGTAGTGTTACAAAGCTAAGCTACACCAACACATCATTCCGAGTGTTCCTTCACACATCCACAATCATTTGTCTGCAACAATGAACATTGAATGGAACATAATGGAAAACGACAAACCTTTACGGTTTTCGGTTTGCGACCATATATCTGGCATTCGGTTTCGGTTATGCTTGGATCCTGTCGCAATGGTATGGCGCACTCAAGTCAAGGAGTCAGTCAGGACATAGAGTGAGAAAGAGGGAGAGAGAATTGTGGAGAAGACATCAGTAGCCAATATTAATTGCCATTGAGTGCAAAAGTTAGAGTCAGTCTTCTTCTTTCTCGGCGGAACAAGTTTCCTTGTGACATAAACTTAATTAGCTTGTGTCCTTTTTTGTCGGAATTCATTAATGGGCGGCGAAGTTTTGTAGCAAAGAATGCGTTTGTTCGTCCATCCGTTGGTTCGCTCTAATGCTGTCTGCTGCAATTCCAATATGAATTGGGTAATTGAGTTGAACAATTCTTAAGCGGATGAGGAGGACAAAAAGAACATAAAGCGGCAGCTCCTGCGACTAAGTGAATTTGGTTAGTTTTTTTTTTAATTTATTATGAACGTTAATGCAAAATGAATTTTGGCGAATTTATTAGGTCTGCAGGTTAGAGTAGTAAGTTTCATGTTGCAAGGTTACATAACAATAAGTTCGCCCTTTGTTCTGCACTTCATCTACTTCACCTGACTTATGTAACCCCTCTGTGGGCACTTCAAACTTTCCAAAAGAATACCTGCAAGTGCGGATTGTATTCCCAAATTGCTGCCTGTATGCTGGCTTGTGGCGAGAGTTGCATCCCTTCGAAGGTGTGATGCGCATTGTGCACGTACGCACAACTTTTGTACTTTCGAAACTTTTCCAACTTTGTCTCGGATATGGCTTCACATTGATACTTGACAAATCTCATAAATTGAACCTGACGACAGTTTCATGAAATCGTCATCATCATCATCATCATCATAATCATCGTCAGCTTTGTCCTCGTCCTGACGTTGACGTCCTCGTTGTCGTGTCGTGTCTTGTTCTCACTCTGCATTATGAATTGATCACACCCGGAAATCACTTGAGAAACTTTTTAATGGAATCAAATCAATTGTTTGGAAGCTGTAAACGCAATTTAATGGTGGGACATGGTGAGTGCTGGAGTGTGCACGTGAGCACGTGAAAGACAACAAAGCAATTTGAAGATGCAGACGACGACGAGTGGCTGCTAGAGGTATGCTCTTGCATATGCTCTTCACAACTAAGCAAGCAAAAAAAAAAGCAACAAGGAGCAATTGTCGCCATTTTATTTGCTTGACTGCTGGAGTCGGGAAACCGGAAATATTGTACTTATGTCATCGTAGCTGATTTTCACTTTGGCAAAAGTATCAATGACGGCGCAAATTCGCGGTGAAAATTGATGGCGGAATTAATGCTACCGCGATACTACTTCATCGTTGGCATTCTTAACGTGGCTGGAAGTCATACTCGTATGGCTTCGATTTCTTTTGCGTTTAATTTGAAATTGGATCGATCGACAGTTTGCTGAGTGGAAACACTTGTTCAATAGTTGTTCAAGCATTTGTGAGGACATTTCGGGTTTCCGCGTGACTACGGTTTCCTTGTCAGGTGGTAGTTTATTTGGTGCTCCAATTCGGAAACATCTTTGTCACAGTTTTTATGCTTTTGGGTTTGGTTTTGGTTGGGATGAAACATTAGAGAGTTGAAAAACTTTGCTGTTGGCTATTTATTTTGGAAATTATCTACAAGTTTTAAGCTGCTAGATAATATACGGATCACAGATTAGAAGTATACTTTGAATTATTATCCGAGACCGAGAAATTTCGGCTCCGGAATGGAGGAAAAATGCTGGCAGTGAAAACAGAATAGGGTGACGTGAGGGACCCTATAATTCTTATGCCCCTTTTTGGCTTAACTGCTTCGATAGTTAGAAAAATTTTCGTATTCACAATTCGCAATTTCGCAATTCAGAAACTCGAAGTCATTTACGAAATGCCATAACTCCCACAAAAATCGACTTTTTAGTTAGGGTTCCACGCTGGCCAGTTCATTGGCCCATAATTTTTTTTGCTCAACGATGTTGACTTTGAGCGCATTCCGTTTCAACAACAACAACAGGGTACCGACATACCATATTCCACCTAAGTACCATATTCTACACAGCACACATAATTGGGGATATGCATTGCGATTGATCGGGAAACTACTGACTGATCAAAACTTGGTTTGAGACAGTAGCGCAACAATCAAGTAGGTGATGTAGTGCTTGCTTTATTTCCTAGTGGTGGTCCCCGGGCAACAATGTGTATAAATCCTTATATATGTAGGCTAAAATTGCAAGTGCGAACAGTCTAGCGTTTCTAGTCTAGGTAACGTGGGTTAGCACCCGAAATGCCCGCTACTGAAACTGACAAAACGCCTAATCGAACGAACGCCTCGATCGTATAATCACGACTTTTGGCTATTGTACCCGGACTAAGATTGGTTTCTTGAATGTGAGGACGCACCTTGACTCAAGGAGTGAAGGACCTTAAAAATGCCAGATTTCTTCAAATGGAACGTGAGCTTCTTCGATGCAATTTGGACATGCTGGGAGTGAGTAAATAAGGACGGATGGTGTAACACTGTGCTACTCTACTCCGCCCTACCATCCCCGCGAATCTGGAGTGGGTCTGCTGCTAACGCAAACAGCACGCAGAGCCCTAATTTCCTGGCACCCACATGGTGATAAGATCTTATCGGCCAGACTTCGAACTAAAGTACGGCGCGTCACGATCATACAGTGTTACGCCTCAACGAATCCCTCGACTGAGGATGAAAAGGACAGAGGTGCAGCAGAGGTAGATTGACTACATCTGCTGTTCATCGATTTTGAGAAGGCGTTTTACAGTGCTAACAGACAGTTTATCGCCTTGCGCAGGAGATAAACTAATAGCTATTATCAAAGCAACCTATGGTGGCTCTAAATGTCATGTGCTGCATAGAGGAAAGCTGTCAGAGGAATTCGAGATCCTAAGTGGGGTACGACAAGGTTGCATTCTATCGCCGATACCTTTTTTGTTGGTGATTAGCGATGTGCTTCGCGCAGCTTTATCTACTGGAAACGGAGAAATTCGTTGGACTCTTACATCTTAACTCAAACATCTGGACTACGCTGACGACGTTTGTTTACTCTCACAAGGGATTTTGCCAAAACCAAAATCATCAACCTCGGCACTAACTCAGTAACTCAAGTTAACATTGCTGGACAGCCGGTAGAGAGAGTAGAGAGTTTCCAATATTTTAGGTGTATCGAACAGGACATTGGCAGCCGAATTGGCAAAAAAAAAAACCGGTTTTTGGAATGATGTCCATGATATGGCGAAGCAATGCGATCAGCTTAAACACCAAGCTGCAACTATTCCTTTCAAATGTTGAATCTGTGCTGTTGCAGGGGTGCAGCACTTATAAGGTGACCGCTACTATTACAAAAAGATTACAAACGTTCGTAAATAGGTGACTACAGAACATCTTAAGGGTTTTCTGGCCTAACCGTATCTCTAACGAACATCTTTAACAGAGAACGGGTCAGCAACCAATAGGCACAACCATCCAACGACGGAAGTGGCAGTGGATTGGTCATACACTCCGAAAAGGCGATTGTTCCATAGCAAACTACGCAATGCAATGGAATCCGTTATCTCAGGATGTTAGAAGAACGGGTCGTCCGAGACATACAGTTGAGGAAGAGTCACGGCAATCGGGGAAGAGTTGGAGAGAGCTGAAGCTCATTGCCAGGAACTACAAGCGATGGTGGGTAGGCGTAGTAGAGGCCCTAGAACCCACAAGGGGATATAGGACATAAGTAAGTAAGTAAAGTCATAGAAAAAGAGAACTGTGTAAGGAGAAGGCTTCAAAACATATATGCGGCAACCTATAGAAATCATTACAAGTTTATTAAACTTTGTCTAATGAAACAAAAGCAAAAAAATAAAAGAAAAGCTAATAACAAAGTTAAACAATAACACAAAAAGAAACCAAGCTAACTGCAATCGAATCAATATCAAGTTGACTAAGAGTCGAACGACGACTACTGCCCAACTCTGTACGCAACTTGAATGAGAATTAACAGATTTATATGATTCGACGATCGAATAATCTCCCCCCTGGAGAATGTGATGTACCACACAATATCGACTATTGTCTTAAAATACTTGTGATGACTTCCAGCAGCACCGCAGGACTTGTGGATTTGTGTGAACTTTGTCCGTCTGTGATAAAAACAATGCTTTGGTGTAGGCCAAGTTGCTATGCCATGGAGTTAGCATCGTGAACATAAAGACAGAAGCGGAAATGAGGAAGGATTACCGCTTCTAGTTTTACGGTGTACGGTGTATACAAAGCCACACATCCAACAAACGAGAAGATGTCTGAAAGTTGGATCTTCACGAGGAAAGCCGACGGTGTTGTTGTATGAAGTGCGGAGTATACTGATGATGAAAAAACTTGAAACGGAATTCTCCTTTCGACTGGCGTGTGATATTATTTGGATCTAATTGAGTTATGGCCTAATGAAAATCAAATATACAGAGAAAGGATATAGCAGGAGTGGAGTATGAATCCCTTGAAAGTTTTAGGATTGTTTTCAACTAAGAGGGGGAAACTTATATAAGACTCGCAACACATATAGTCGTCTTTCCATCTAACGAGAAAATGTCAGAATGAATTTTTGCTTTGCGTTGCATTGCCTTGTCTCTGAATTTATATTTAATTGTATGCCATCCATCTCCCAACTCTGCAACTGCAACCACTGTCAGTTGATTTAGAATTGATTTGGGAAATTTCGCACAAAATGCATTGCATTACACAGAGTGGCAATAAAATTCCAATATAAATACGAGATGTGATTTTGATATTTCCTCATCATCTTCGCCTTCAGAAATGGAAAGCAACATGCACGTATGCAACTCTGGCTTCCTTCTCAGTCGAGGGAGGGTGGAGTTGTTGGTATGTGGTTTCCTGATTTAACAAAATTTTCACCCATGTTTGATTACAGTTTACAGATTTTACGCATTTGCATAGAGATTTCTGATTAGATCTCTGGGGTATGCGCATATGGTTTTGTGCAATGATATTTGAGATTTGAAATACGCACACATGTGTGTAAAATGCATTTTGTCTGTTAGTCCAGTAGTATTCGATATTTGTGCGGCACATGTCTGACAGCAGTGATTCCATGTTATGATGGGTCGATGAGCAATTGCGGGAGATGAATACGAAATGCATTTCATGCTTTGTTGAAATGCAATTTTGCGATTTTGTATTAAAAACAGTTGCAAAAGATCAACAGTGCAAGTTATTAAAATTGAAAATTATTTAAAGGCTTTTGAGCACTTAGATATCTTTTGACGAAATAATTTAATTTGCTTAAGTTGGTGTGTAACTTCAAGGAACAGAAACTAACTTTTGCACACTGCAGCATGATGATCTATCTTTATCGTCAAATAGCGAGCTGTGAGTGTTTTTCTCTGCTGGCCGTAAGACCAACGGCCGTAACAGCAGCGACTATTAATTTAAAAAATTCATTAGGAGTCAACCACTTTGCTACTTTCTGTGTTTGTGTTAGTTGTGATGTATAGTTACAGGGTGGATCTCAGTAACATACGTGGATAACAAATAGAATACTTTTAGAGCTAGAAATTGAGCCAATGAATGTGGTCACTTATGCTGACTATATAGCAGGTAAGTTCCTAGAAATGACCAAAGATGTCATGCAGAGTGGCCTCTCTATCGTCACGAAGTGGGCCATAGGCTGTGGACTAGGAGTAAGCCCGTCTAAATAGACCTAGTCCCTTACACAAAGAAATATAAGGTACAAGTAGTTGCCCTGCTCAATCCAAATGATACTAGTCTAGTGTCTACTTATCAGGAGACATTTCTGGGCACAATCTTGGACATTAAACTTTTTTTTTTCCATCGACACACGCACAAGGGGTTAAGACCCTTATGATGCTAGGCACTGCGTGGGCACTAAGGTATTAGGGAAAGAAAGAGGAGATATTCATGTGCATGCATTTTTAATGCCTGTGAATCATATTGATGCGGAAATACAGAGCTTGGTAAAACATTCCACATTCGTTTTGTACGTGAAAGAGTCTCTTAACTTAACAGTACGTTCCAAGATGGGCTTGAGGGTAAACTGGTGAGTATTTAGAGCGTCACGAGTATTGTGGTTGAATTCAAGGAGAGGTGGCATGCAACTGGCTATTTCTTTTGAGCACCGCTGGTGGAAGAAGCGATAAAACAATGACGAGCAGGAAACGTTCCTGCGGAGTTCGAGGGAACCTATTGATGTCGCTATGTTTACGTCAGCAATAAGTTTTATCACACGATTCTGTGTTCTGTCAAGCAGATGCAAGGTGGTTTTAGGTGCACCTGACTAGACATGACAGTAATACTCAAGTTTGAAAGAAAAATTCGAAAGAGTGTTGTAGACAAAACACAGCCCTGAGGGATACCCGCATTTATGCGATGGATATCAGACTTAAAACCATCAAACACAATTTGGATTGAATGGTTTGAAATATAGTTTCTAATCCATTCAAGCAGGGTTACATCGATTTCAAAAGCACGCATTTTAGGCAGAAGAGCTTGGTGCCAAACTCTGTCAAATGCCTCTGAAATATCAAGTGCTTTGCTTTCACCAAACTTGTGAAAATAATGGTTCCACTTATCAGTTAGATAAGCCATCAGATTATCAGTATACCGTTGTCCTCGGACAACGGTCATTGAGTAGTTCTCGTATTTCATAAGCCGATGGTTAATCAGCGATTCAATTACCTTTGGAAGAAGGGACGTTAGTGCTATTGCTCGGTACGAAGAGAAACATGACGGTTTGCCTTTTTTTTGTATAGGCTGAAAAAATGCTATTTCCAACTACTTGGGAAGAGTCCAGAACAATAGGATAAGTAGAAAAGCTCACGCAATGGTAATGCCAGCGATTAAGAACACAGGGACAGGGAATACCATCTGCTCCAGCAGATTTGTGTATCCTGAGGTCACTTAGAACTTTAACAACTTCACGAGTACTAATGTAAATCTATTCCCAAAGGTGCAATATGTAATCTGTAATCTGTAACATCGACGCCCTGTTACTGCAGACAAATAAAAGCACATATTGTACATTAGAGCGGAAAAATTCCAACTGATTGCACTGCTTTCCACTACCATCACTTTTAGGGCAAGGGATGTTATCTCAGACCTCTCTTACCCTGAAATGCTTATAAGAGTTGTTGGTTTGCCTTCTTGTTTTTTTTTGTTCAGTGGTGGTAGTGGAAATCTCGTAACACACTCTATACAAACCCTTATACCTTTCCTAATTACCTTAAATACCATTTATATGCAAAACATTTTCCGTTTATCTATCAGTTCGACAGGACTTATGCCTTTCTGTTTCTGTGATAAAACTCTGTTTTTATTATTTCCGATAATGTCACAGACAGAGAGAAGAAGACAAATTAAATTACAACAACAATTATTATAACTGCGCTATTATTGCCCGAAGTGGCGCTTAAGAGCTATCCAAGTGATTTCTCTTCGCAATCCAGCGTAGCGCAATTACCAACAAATGAAAGAACGCGCCGCAGTACTTGTTGTGTACACTCGCAGTGGTAAACATAGCAAGCGAAGTAAAAGTTTTTGCTCATTTTGCCTTCTGTCTGTTGATCTGATTTGGGACGCCATCACCATCAGCCACTGCTGCACTAACCAACAGCAACCAGCGGCACCAGCGGAACAACGCGAAATCGTCTCATCTTAATGAGTTTATCCTTTAATCAGATGTTGAGCAATCAGATGTTCCGCGGTAGAGTCGGCAGTTGATGGTATGTTGGGCCGGTGGATGATTGGGTGATCCTCCCCGTTCGTGTTGCCGTTACATAAAACACATGAAAGTGGTCACTGGGGTATGGAGCCATCGGAAGTTGGCTTTGCTCATTTCCCGACGACTCACTTTGTGGCATGTTTGTCATTTGGTGGAAATCTTTGCCAAAAATGCTTTGCAACCTACAACCGTCATAATCGTAGCAAAATAGCAACAGGATGAATATTAAATTAATAATAATTTCGTTTTGCTGCCGGTCGGAAAGGACGCTCTGCTGACTCCGCGGACACCACAGTATGCCAAAATAGAGAAAACTTCAAAAAAACAATACAACTAAGCCGGGGTAAGAGTAAGGGTCGCTCTATCGGCCGCATAACTATGATAGGAAAGGATTTTTACAAATTAACAATTAAAACTTTTGCAATTAGAGGCAATTTTTGTTTGGTTGTGGTTGCGTTTGACTTCAGCTGTTCTTGGATGCTGGTGGACGCCAAGAATGTGGTTTGCTTCTGCCTGATGTTATCTGACAGATGTAGTAGGTATGAGAACGTTATTTGCAACCAAATGGGGTAAATAGAAAATAATAGGTCTGAACATAATGCTAAGCTATATTGGGGGCAATGGATGATTATTGTGTGCGATTTAAGCAAAGATGGGGGCAAAAGTTGAAGATGGAATAAGCCAAACACTCTTGTTAATGCAAGGATTCATTGCTCTTCTTTTTGAACTTTCGCTGAGATAAGAAAATTGTGTAAAAACAATGATTTACAATTTTGTTTAGATAAGAATCTTCGCGGAACACAACTGAATCATTAGAGCCGCGATATTTAAGAGGTAATGCTAACTGGTTGTGGCCATATAATAATTATTTTTATATTATTTATCTTTTTATGAGAGCCTGATATGATATCGCCGGAATCAAAATGTAGAAAAGTTTTCATGTTTGTAAGTCAATCTTAAAATCCCCTTTTAATTTTGTTCATCCGAAGTACCAATAACATGATTAGCTGAACGAGAACCAGTACTTGCAATAGCCTTGCATGTAGTAGCTCTTTAGGAAAGGTTATTTCTGTATGTCTATCGTATGCGCAGATCGTTCGATTCGGATGTACTGAGCAATGTATAGATTTTTCACATGACCATAGACGAAAGTGACTGTTTTCATCGAAATTAGGCGTTATCCACACTAGCCCGTTAACATAGAAAATACTTTTGTTATTTACTGCAGTCTCAGCGAACACACATTCCCACAGTAGTTTTGCAATGCGCATAAGTAGTTTAGCAAGAACAGATAGTGTCCTACCTCCATCATTTCTAATCTTATCAATCACAAACTACTCGTAGCTTGCGAAGACGATATCGATGGTACAAAATCTGGGGCTGCACACTTATGAGGAACTTGTCGACCTGTATGTGAGATCTTTCTCATCATCCTCATCATATTCATATTTGGCTATAGAACCGGGGTACGGTACTGGCCTCCCGCAAAAAGTCTCCCACCGTTCCTGATTTTGAACGGATGTCATCTAGTTTTGCATCCCTAAGCTCTGGGGGTCCTGGTCTACGCCATCCTTTCAGCGTAGGCTTGGCCGGCCTTGTTGTCGTGTCCTATAAATCCTGCCGCAAAGGACTTTCCGAGCAGGATGCTCTTCGCTCCTGCGAGCTAGGTGTCCTGCTCACTGAAGCCTACCGAGTATAATTCTCTTCACGATGTCGACATCGCGGTAGCCCCTCACATACAGGGCCAACAATTCCCCGTAAGACTTTTCCATCGAACGCGGCTAAGAGGTCAGAATGCTTTTTGCAAAGCAAACAAGTCTCGGATCTATATGTAAGTACTGGTATGACCATGGTTTTATATTCCAGCAGTTTGGATCTTATGGTTAAGTTTCTGGATTTGAGGAGTCTTGACCGACAAAAGTATGCTTTGTTGGCTTTAAGCAACCGGCTGCTACAGTTGACCCGAGATAGTTCAACGATTGCACTACTTCAAGTTCGCACTCCACTATTCTAATTACGGGATTAATGTTAGATCTTCTGCTCGCAGACGTGGCCAACATGTACTTTATTTTGCTCTCATTTATGTGCAGCACCAGTTTTCGTGCCGCCCATTCGATCTGGATAAAAGCTTCCAGTACTGCGCATGGGTTCCCGCCAACGATGTCAATATCGTATCTGAATGCACTTATAGAGGTTTGTTCCTCTCGCCGTTACGCCAGAGTCTTGGATCTTGCACAGAATTCCTCTTCGGTTACCTTTTTTTGCGTGAGTACAGTATAGTACAAGACAAGAAGTGAAATATCATTTGGTTAACATCCCTTTTAAAGTCAATATTTCCAACAAGAAATCAAACAAATTGCTTTAAATGAATTCATATATTTGTTGCAAACGATTTATGAGTCCTCTATACATTATGACACAATACACAATCCAAAATACTTCACTTCAACTTCACAACTAAAAAACTGCCAACTAACTTAGCGAAATAAAAACTATGACACTTGGCAAATTTTCAAAAGCAATATACCAGAAATGCCTTCCTTCCTTCCTTCCTTCCTTTCTACTCGTAATAATATTCAAATTCACTGCAAAAGCAAAAACATTCCATCTAACATCTGAACAAACTTACGCCACCGAACACTTTTAAGCGATTCACAAGGAGATGAATACGAAATAAGCCAAAATCTGGAACTTAAAAAAAAAAGTGCAGCACACTGGGCGATCTTCTTCACAACAAACAACAACAACGGCATAAATATATGTTGGCACTGGGAGTATATTATGTTGGCATATAAAACTATTCATGTATACAAAACGGCTGCACTTTACATAAGGACGATGAGACGAGACGATGATGATGTCTCTCATTAACATAATTTGTCACGGAACAAGGCAGAGGATCGTTTCCAACCAGCAGCAGCAGCAGTTCGGGTGCTTCAGCAGTTAACTCGTAGTCGTTGGCCGCAACACTTTTGCGGCATTGCGGTTGGATGCTGCTCTTGCTCCTCCTCCTGCTTCTGCTGCTGCTCCTGCTCCTGCCGCTGCTTGTTAAAATAAGTGTGAAAATTATTTTTCCTGTTTTTGTGTGAAAAATCTGGAAAAACCCAAATGAGAACTCGGTTGCTTTTTTTTACGTTCATTTGAGGCAGAGCCAACAAATAAAAGAAGAAGAAGAAGAAGAAGAGATGAGAAAGAGTTTTTTTTTTGTTTTGAATTTTTATGCGCGAGCTGCGGATAGAAATAATCATAGATTTTACCTTTGACTTCACTTGGAGCTTAAAGCAAACTTCATCCTCAGCCATCCATCCATCCATCTCCATGGCTGAGAAAGTTTCATAGGCCGGATGACACTGTCTGCAGCTGCTACCACATCAGCTATCGGGCTACCGCACCGGATCAGGAGCATACATTGGAATAAGGAAGGAAGGATTTGAATTTTTCATTTCTCATTTCTCATCTGGGCAGTCAGCCAAGCATTTTTCTTACTTTGCTTGTATACTGGCGCGCTTCTCTGTATGTGTGCGAAGTCATTCGTTTTTTTTCTTTATTCAGTTTGCTCATTTTGCCCCAATTACTTTGCCATATTGAAAGGAAGAAATAAATTTACCCTCCGCTCTGCCTGATGCTGGCGGAGACACATAAATCTGCGATTTTTTGTACAAAGAAATTTTCCGCTTTTTCATCTCTTTAGTTTGTTATCTAAATGAGTTTGAAATCCCTGCTATCTGAACTTTAGGAGAGGAATGCATTAGAGAATGCTCCACAACACTTCATAGAATTGAACGTCTTGTATGAGAATTATTCTTATGCCCAATAAATTGGTTCTGGCTTTACTTTGCTGGCTTAAATTGCATAAATTAAAATACAAAGCTGACAGCCTGCTTCGAACGCAGATTCTTAGCTAGTCCTAGCTAGATCATCTGCAGTTTCGTTACCCGCAATTCTTTGATGATCAGGAACCCAACCGAGATTCACCCTGTTTTATCGGAATTTTATGGTAGCAGCCTTTAACTGATAAAGAATCCATAAGGTTTAAGTGTTGTCTGGCTATCTGTAAAGATATATATTCTCGCGCACCTAATGTCTTTACTAAGGCGCTATGATAAGCGCAGATTTCAATGGCATTAAGTTCAAAGCGGTCTGGAAAACCGTGGGACTCATTCTCATAGATACCGATACTTTGGTGTTTGGGCTAAAGACCGGATTCCACATTCGATCACTCTTTGAACCAGACTAGATCTCTAACGTCCAGTGCTAGAATACCATTGGACCAGTTTGCATGGTCCAACATTTCTACTTCAAACAGTACACCCTGACTATAATGTCGGCAATAGTGCAAAACATGTCTCTTTCAGGAATTGAGTCAAGTATTTTTAGGTGCCCATTATGATCACCGGGTTTATACATTTATTAAAGCTGCAGTTTAAAAGCGCATCTTGCGGTCATCTTCCTAATGAAGATATTTAAGGGTGCGAGCCATATGACAGCTTCTAATTTCGCCGTAGGGCAGGTACGCACGGTACCCGTAATACCGAAACAGGCAATTGTAGCTTCTGAAGCTAATTTGCCTTTGTCCGTTCAATAACTTTCGGCCACCCAATGATGGCCGCGTTCGTGATAATGGGCCTTACCATTATTGTATACATCCAGTTTATAATTTTGAGATTTAGACCCCAGGTTCTGCCGTAAAGACGTCTGCTGGCTCACAAGGCCCTACTAGCGCGTTCGATGACGGACTTGATGTGAGAACTCCAGCTAAGCCGTTTATAGAGGATAACTCCAAGATATATAACCTCACTGGAATAAATTAAAGTGGTGTCTTTAATAGTGATAGATCCTAAAATGACCAATCTTCTTTTTCTGAAAGACACTAGAACGGTTTTGCAGGGATTGATGAATAGTCCTTCTCCAGGCGATATAGCCTGATCTCGGCTAGAAGGCTGTCGATGACTACTGACCACAGAAGGTGAGACAAGACTGCTCCTTAGGGACAACCCTTAACTGTGGTCACTGACACAGACACTTCTCCCGAGGATAAAGAAATTTCTCAACTTTCGAGATTGGTCGAGTCTTCGATACCTCTGCACTGATTGCTCTTACGTTTGAGTCGAAGCCAGTTTTATCGAATTCACCCTCAATATACAGATCCACTTCATTAGAAAAAAAAAGTTCTTCTTCTTAACGAGATAGTGAAGGGCACCTTCTGTGCTTTTACCTTCCCAGTATGCAAACTGAATTGAGTGCAGAGGGGTAGACAAATCTAGCCAGCCTATAATGTGTACATTAATGAGTCCCTCCATGGTTTTGAAGATAAATTATGTTAGACTTATAGTTCTATAAGATTTAGGAATCTCACTATGCCTATTGCCTGGGTTGGGCAAAGACTATATTTACCTGTCTCCAGGCAGATGGGATGTATCCCCAATTTTAGCTTGCTCTTAATAAAGCAATCATACCTGGCAGGATGAGATCAATTGTTTTCTGTAGAAGCACAGGAAAAATACCATCACCGCCGGGGTTTTTAAACTATTTGAAATAATTAACCTTATCCGGACTTAAAATTTTACCGGATTAACTGTTTACTCTACTAGTGTGTGACCCTTTGGTCAGATGCGTTAAGGTACGTGTGTATTACACAAGTAATTGAAACTAGCAAATGAACCTAAAGTATGATTCTGAGTGTTTCCTCCCGGCCCGATGTGTTTTTTTTTTCTTTTTTTTTTTTAAATGAACACACGCTCAAGGGGTTTGCACCCTCATAATGCTTAGCACAGCGTAGGCGTTCGTAAATTAAGGAGAGGAAAAGGTGAGATGTCTATGCACATGTGTCTTGTACATTTTTGCACACAAATGGAAGGGACTGACAGTTTTATGCCTTATCCGAACGGCATGTGAGCGAACCTATTTTGCTCCCAACTCTTCGTGTGATTAGCAAGGTTGAAGAATTTTCTAACTTTTCGTAAATTTAGCCAACTGGTGATTCCACCAGGGAACCTTTCATGTCGTGGTTAGTGCGTTAGACATCTAAGCTAATGGTTCGAAGTTCGAATTCCAGAAAAACACCCAAAAGCTCCTCCACGGTCCCACGACCTGTCGCGAATGTCTGTCAAACATCTGATAGTAATAACTATCACGGAAATCTTCTTAATTCCCCTTTCAGATAAGATATTAAATGATCCTTTCATGTGTATTCAAAAATACAAAACAAACTAATGGTCGCGAACGCTATGCCCAGGTTGAAAGCAATCTGTTGCGCTAAATATTTTTGTTAATATTTATAAGGAAGAGTTCCATTGAAACTTTTAACTTTATATAGGTTCCTAAATCAGATATGGTCTTAAGAGCTAAATAGGTCCTGACATAAAATTTAAACAATAGAGAAAAAAGATTCCTCGAAATTGCCTGTTATTTCATTTAAATTTAATTTATTTAGTACGCAAGTTGAACTCGTATATCACTCGTATCTAAGCGCTGAATGGTTTTTGGAAACAATCCTCCATACGAGTAGAAGAATTATCCAAATTTGCATAACATGATTTTTCGAATTTCCGGACTTCGGCCGCGGACCCGACCGCGCTGAGCACACATAACATTTTCCCATCGATTCCCAATTCTGTAACGAACCAACCGATGACGACGACGACGACGACAGTCGACAACACAACTGATTTATGATAACGTTCTTTGGAATTTATATGCAGAATTTTCAATAGCCGTGGAGCAACGTTCATTCGTATCCCACCCGCGACAGTAGGAGAAGTCCCAGCATTTTTTCGGTTTGCATTTGAATTTTCATTTTGCATTCGATTCCCTTTGGATCCCAATAGATCTCTCGGTTGTCCTATTTGTCTTTAGTTTTACGAAAAACGTCCAACCCTTCCAGCTGGTTGCTGGTCGGTGGGTCGGGTCGGGTGTCACAGTAGTAATAGGGAATATTTTCCATGCAAATCCTTTCCTCATCTGCTCGTGATGCATCAGCCAGCCCTGAACGATGTCATCGTGCTTAATGCAGGGAGCTGGTTTTTTAGTTATTGTTGTTGTTTTTGTTTGCAGTTCGGCGGCATCTTTTGCCTGCACAAAAACCTGCAATATTTCCGATCAACCGAACTTCGGAGTCTGTCATCACAGAGCCTATGCTCATTTTAAGGCATACATTAGAGCTATTAAAGCCCTAAAATTGACAATTTCCTCTTCGATTTGGCCACATAACCAAGCAAATGGATTTTTTTGTGTGTTACACTCACTTTTTTCTTTGTGAATGCGGATGGAGAATTTATAGGGTGCCATGAAGGATTTTCGTCACTTCCATGCACGTTAACGTGGTAGGAAAATTACTCTCTCAGATAAACACACAAACAAACACACACGTGACACAAATCATGTCGTCATCTTGTAGTTGGTCTCGGCCAGCCGATGGACGTGCCTGATTTTTCGTGCACTCATCGTCCTTATATGGCCTTTCGTTGGGATTGGGAAAATGGAAGTGTAGCTCTTGAAATTGGTTTCCACTCTTTGTTTGGTTGTTATTGTAAGTACTGATGATCCAGGCAGAATGTGTGAAAACTGAACGACATGAGTAGCTTAAGGCTTATCGAACTACGATTACATTTATTTTATGTGTCCTTCTTAGAGCTGTCTGCTGATGGTGGTGGTGTTGTAGTTGTACTTGATGTTGAGTATCACTTTATAAGCAGAAATTTAATGGTTTCTTTATCTCTTCTGTTGCTGGACAAATTTATTATTTGTTTTTGATTGGTTTTTCGTTCTATTTTTATGACTCATACACGCACACTTTTACAGACTTTTCTAATATACTCCCAGCCGGAGAGGAGAGTCCGCAATGACCTAAAAGGCAGCGAAATTCAGTTAATGAGAAGCGGATATAAAACTCCATTTTATGTGCTTGAATCTCGTCACCTATATTATGTGGATATTTGTAACGTTTTCAAGATGCGGTACCCAACTAAACCATCAGCACTCTACCAACATCACCAGGGTTATAAAGCCCGCTAAATTAATAACAATACATTGAATTCTTTAGAACTGTTGGAAATCGATTTTATTTATTTTTATTTATTTAGTTGAAAGATAGTAGGGTTCAGGTCCTATGAACGCAGATTTCGGGCCAGCCCTAGCTAGTTCATCTGCAGAATCGTTGCCTGCAATTCCCTGATGACCAAGGACCCAACCGAGTACATCGTAATAGTTTTTTGGCAGATATCGAGTCTATAAAAGGGGACGACAGCGCTCTACTTACTTAATTATGTCCTATATCCCCTTGTGGGTCTTAGGGCCTCTACTACGCCTACGCGCCATCGCGTGCGGTTCCTGGCAATGAGCTTCAGCTCTCTCCAACTCTTCCCCATTTGCTGTGACTCCTCCTCAACTGTTCTGCGCTATGTATTTCTCGGACGACCCGTTCTTCTACCATCCTGAGATAAAGAATTCCATTGCATTGCGTAGTTTGCTATGGAACTGTCGCCTTTTCGGAGTGCATGAACAACCCACTGCCACTTCTGTCGTTGGATGGTTGTGCGTATTGGTTCCTGACCCGTTCTCTGGTAAAAATGTTCCTTAGTGATACGGTTAGGCCCGAAAACCCTTAAGATGTTCCTTAGGCACCTATTTACGAACGTTTGTAACCGCTTGTGATAATTCCATACAACAGCGCAGATTCAACATTTAAACGGAATAGTCGCAGCTTGATGTTTATGCTGATCGCATTGCTTCACCATATCATGGACATCATTCCAAATACTGATTTTGCTTTGCCGATTCGGTTGACAATGTCCTGTTCGGTTGCACCTTCGGTCGAGACAATACTCCCAAGATATTGGAAACTCTCTACTCTCTCTACCGGCTGTCCAGCAATTATTTTGGTTTTGGCAGTAATAATCTTCAAACCCACAACATTTGCCTCCCTTTCCACATTTGTTGTCATTTGGTGCAGCTTCATAATCCTGTGTGAGCGTAAAGAAACGTCGATGTTTGAGTTGAGCTGTAAGAGTCCAATGAATTCCTCCATTTCCAGTAGATAAAGCTGCGCGAAGTACATCGCTAATCACCAACAAAAAAAGTATCGACGATAGAATGCAACCTTGTCGTACCCCACTTAGGATCTCGAATTCCTCTGACAGCTTTCCTCTATGCAGCACATTACATTTAGAGCCATCATAGGTTGCTTTAATAATAGCAATTAGTGAGTGAGCCAGATAAACTGTCTGTTGACACTGTCAAACGCCTTCTCAAATTCAGTGAACAGCAGGTGCATTGGCAAACGGAATTCAACGCACTGTTCAATAATGATCCGCAGGGTGTTTGTGTGGTCTACACAGGAGGATCCAGTGCGGAAACCTACTTGTTCGGCATCGAGTGTATCTTCCAGATGTTCCTTAAATCGCTCAAGTACTACTTTGGCTATTACCTTTGCAACTGCAGGAAGAACGCAAATGCCTCTCTAGTTTTCGCACTACCTTTTTTAGGGAGCTTGACAATCATTCCCTTTTCCACTCGTCTGGGAAACTTTCTGCCTCCAAAGCTCTCTCTGCAAGAGGATGTAAACGCTCTGCTGTTGTCGTTGGAGCGGCGCACAGAAGCTCTGCGGGTATACCATCTAGTCCTATCGACTGGTTGTTCTTTAGTGCGTTGATCGCGGTAGCAATATCAACTTTACTGGGAGTTGAGGTGCGAATTCAGGAAATTGTTACTTCCGGCAGCTCCGTTTGATTTGGGTGCATATCCTTAGCGAATACACGGTTAAGGACCATAGAGAAAATGCTCCTTCCATCGCTTGAGCTAATCCTACTCTGAAACGAGTACGCCACCATCTAGGCCTTTCACCGGATGTTGGCTAGAGCGGTGACCACCTGTCAGCTTTTTGGTGATTCTGTAAACGGTTCTGCTGTCGCACCTGCTCGCTGCTTCCTCTACTTCTGAGGCCAGTAATTAGTAATGAGTATTGTTGTTGCTGTATGCCGTACGCCAGCGAATCATCGTGTGTGTGTGGTTTGTTATTATAATTACGTTTGTCACGACAGCGCTCTGGCTATGTGAAAAAGATATATATTCTAGCGCCCTTTTATCGAGACTTTGGTGTTGGTTCCAAAGACACCAGCTCGAACTCTAGTTTCGATCTTTGATCCTTCTGTGAACCAGACCAGACCTCTAGCGGCCAGTGCCGGAACACCATTGATAATAGATCTCACCATCATTGTGTACATCCAATGTACCATTTTAGAATTTAGACCTCAAGACGCCACAAGGCCCTAGTGACCATAGAAGGGGAGAATGCACTCCTCATTGGGGACATCCCTTAACTGCAGTCACAGACATAGATACACGGAATATAAAAATGCTATTTGGACTTAGACACTCACAAAATTTCAGCTCTCTAGGTTGTATGGAAGGTGATTAAAAAGGACCTCAAAATTGTCGAAAATACTGATAAAGAGGGGTCAGTCAAGTTAAAAAAAAGTTTTTAAAAACCACAAAAAACTAATTCTTACTAAAAATCAACCCAATATTTGGACGTAACTATGCTGGAAAACTCAAGCCAAACAGAAAAAAGAAGAACTCAGCCTCGAATACAGAAAAATTTACTGGATTGTGTGCAGATTTCTCCAATGACAACTTGTAATAAGCTACTGCTTTATCAGCAAGTTCTTAAACCAGTATGGACCTGTGGTATCCAGCTTCGGGGTTACGCCAGTCAAAGTAACAAAAAACCCCCATAAATTCACGTAAATTCTCTAATAGGAGATTCACATGTGAGCTTTAAAAATAAGGTAATGTAGTAAATGATCCATGGTAAATACACGATCTGCGCAAGGATCTTGGGGTAGAATGAAATTAAGAAGTTAAGAACACATAATAGGCATATTTTGAAAGTGGTCAGACTTCTGAGTCAAAGGGTCTCCATAAGAATTTTTTTTATAGTTTCTACAAATTGCATATTTTTATGAACCAATCGCTTTGAAACTTATTCTATAGTTTTCTGGGCTGGTGAGGTGGTCAGTTGGTGGGTTGGTCAGTTAGTTAGGCGAGTTCAGTGGGTGGGGGTGGTCTGTGAGTGGGTGGTCATATGAGGTCAGAGGTCCGTGGGCTGGGGGTCAGATGTTTTTTGTGTTTATTTTAAGAAATAAAAAAACTCTCTTTCTCTCCCTAAATTATATTTTTTCAGAAAAACATTTTGTAATTTCACCTTAATGTGACCTTAAACAATTGCCATACCACCACTTCTACCACCAAACATTCTTAAAGAACTTAATTTTGACAAATTTTATTTGTTGGTAGACAAAGCACGCGACGTCGTCGCGGATGGTAGATCACGAGGAAGGATAAAGAAACATCCCATACCTTGCCGTGCTTGCGCTGTGCTGTTCTTTGCCTCGCTGCACAGTTTGTTTACTTAAGAAAATCATTCAGCTTATCTCTCGATAGAATCCGGTGTACATTCAAATGATATCTCCGAAGCAATATACCCATATCAGTTTGTTGCTGTCGTAGAGAAATGCGTCCGTCCAGCGCCAACGTTATAGAGACGAGCGAATTCTAAGAATTGAAACTTTTTTTGTTTTGCGGGTGAAACCAACAGCAAAATCACTGAGTTTTCTTGTTTCGAAATGGAAATTTGCAAGGCAACATTTATTGCTGTAGCACTCTTTGTATGGAGAAAAATCGAAAAGACATTAGCCGCCATATGCGACCGAAGACAACGCAACCCATAATGACTGATAGAGGACGAATTTAACAAAGAGAATAGTCAGCCAACGTGGCAGGATGATAATATCTGGTAAACTCTTCCTCCGTCCCACCACAGTTACCACTTCGGATATATTTGGATAAGGCGAATCTCGCAATGATATGGAAACGAGGAGGAACATTTTCTGTGTATTCTGTGTACGCAATTTGGAGAAATGAATATAAATCGAGAGATGGTTTCGATTGTCGTGGATGGCGCGACAGAGCGATTGCCGGTGGCAAACTTGGTTTACCTAGACATTGTTGTCCATTGGATACAGCAAGATATCGATATCGCCTTGGAAACAATAACAATTTGACAAAAAGATACTAAAGGAAGTTATTCAGTGATTTTGGTTTGTTTTGTAGTTGTGAGGTTTCTTTAACTAAAGTTGTTTAAAGTTTTTTTTAAAATTAAAGAGTATTTAACGTATTCTGCATCAGTCTTACGTATAAGAGCTCCTTGGCAGTTAAAAGGCAACCTACAGAAATTGAAGTCGGTATGAAAAAAAAAAGGTTTTTGATCTGGATTACCATTTAGCTTTAAGATCTATATTATTTTCGTTTTTGTTGAACCTTTTTATCCAATTACACCTTTGCATAGAAGATGGGTACTACAGCCGCCACATTACGGGTGGCCGGGCAAATTTTCAATAAGTACTCTGGAAATATTGGATCAAACATAAGAACATTGATATCATTGAAGTATAAAAGCTACCAACGGAATGCCGCATGTTTCAGGAGGACATTTTGTCCTTTCAAGCAGTTGAATAGAATTTTGTCCTTTATGTAGGCATGACAACAACTACAAACGGCTAGGACTAGAATTTGTGCAGCCTACTGAAATAGTGAGGACGGTACTTTCTCTTTTTATCTGATCTTGATTTCGAGCCGATATTCAATTTGAGCTTTTGATGACAACAGCGGTAACATCATTAGTGTACCCTACCAAAATCACTTCTTCTGATATCTCCAGCAGTAAAAGACCATCGTGAACGATGTTGCATGAGGCATGAGGCATGAGGCATGAGGCATGAGGCATAAGGCATGAGGCATGAGGCATGAGGCATGAGGCATGAGGCATGAGGCATGAGGCATGAGGCATGAGGCATGAGGCATGAGGCATGAGGCATGAGGCATGAGGCATGAGGCATGAGGCATGAGGCATGAGGCATGAGGCATGAGGCATGACGCATGAGGCATGAGGCATGAGGCATGAGGCATGAGGCATGAGGCATGAGGCATGAGGCATGAGGCATGTGGCATGGTACTACCATTTATATTTTTATCATATCAAATTTTTGCTTCATGTCTCGTTTTGCAACCGAAGTCTCTGTTTAGAAGATCTTAATACCTAATACTTCTCGTTCCGCTTGTAGAAAGAAAAAATAAATAGGTATATAATCAGCATTATTATATTTGACTCTACAACCGGTCTCCGGTCCGATTCTGGCCGGAAGAGTCTTGACAGACTATAGTAGGCTTTGTTGGCTTTAAGCAACAGTGCGCGTATTTCTGGTTCCATGCTGTTATCGGCTGCTACAGTTGGCCCGAGATAGTTAAAGGATTGCACTACTTCAAATTCGCGCTCCACTTTTTGAATTGAAGGACCAATGTTGGATCTTCTACTCGCAGACGTGGCCACCATGAGGCTTTGTTTTGCTCACATTTGTGTGCAGCCCCAGATTTCGTGCCGCCTGCTCGATCTGGATGAAAGCTTCCTGTACAGCTCTTCGGTTTCTACAAAAGATATCAGTATTGTCTGCGGAAGCCAGTAACTGTATCTTATAGAGGATTGTTCCTCTCGCCGTTACGTCAGAATCTCGGTCTCCAACGACAGCTTGAAGAGGACTCAGGCCAAGTCATTGGTCATGGTCAACCTACATAGTCGTGGCAGTTTATTTGGGATGCCGAATTCTCTCATGGCTTTATAAAGTTCTACTCTGGCTATGCTATCATAGGCGGCTTTAAATTTTATAAAAAAATGGTGTTGTGAGTTTTTAAACTCTAGACATTTTTCAATCACCTGCCTAAGGGTGTAAATCTGATCATTTGTTGCTTTGCCTGGGATGAAGCCGCACTGGTATGGACCAATGAGGACTTTAGCGTATGGGTCTATCCTGTCTTGAAGGATAGAGGAGAAAATCTTATACGCGGTAGTCAACAATGTTATACCACGATTATTTTTGATAATTTTGTGATATTTCACTTCTTATGTATGGGGCACAGGATGCCTCTTCGCCAGTCTTCTGGCATCGCTTCTTCCTCACATACTTGCACTTTTAGTTCTGGCGGGCCTTACAGGACTCCATCTTGAAATTCGATCTCTTTTAAGGCCTTATTTCCATTCAGTAGAGAGTGAGAAGGGTAAAATCTGCCAGATTGCGGCCGAATCTGGTAGGGACAGATTCCCAGTCTGAATGCCCGTATCACGACGCTACGAAACCCAAGTCAACAGCTAAGAAATCTGGAGCGACAGTAGCGCAACGAGAAGAAATCTCCTCAAGCAGAGTAATCTTACGAAGAAGAAATTATAATGTAATTGAATTTAATTCGATAATACATTGGAAATTTTAAAGATAAATATTTTGTAACAAAAACCAACTGTCTATAAGTTTATGGGCACACGACCTTGGACGCCGGCTAGCGTACCTTAGCAAATTACCTCGTTACAAAATAAAATATATCAGCCGGAACCAATAGAATAGATGATAAACCATCCCCGTGGCTAACACCAAATGGAAGATGATAACCAAAAAAAAAAATAAAATGTTTCTTTGCTTCAAAAAAGTACTGCCCTTGGACACATAATACTTCAAAAATAAGATTTGTAACTGCAAGGAAAACTTTATGACAACAAATAATATCATATTGTTGTTATTATTACTAACTTAACCAATTATAGTCAAATGAATAAATAACAATTATTATATTATAACTAATTTATTACTATTATTAACATTTAAATGTTTTTTTATCCGACACATATGTGATGACTTCCATTTAGAAATTTAGAACATGAATTGCAAATTTAATTTCAACTAAAAATTAGAAATTTTTTGGTTATAAATTCATTTATGGTACACCATTAAATCCAGGACAATATTCCTTTTTCAATTTAATAAACAAAATCAACTTCCACGCTTAGGAGTGTATCACATTTAAGCTCATTAATTACGCCTAGTTAATCGCAATTGCCAATTGCATTATAGAGTTATTGGATCAAATGTATGTGTACATCTATGCTTGATGTGTTTCAATAGTTTACATATGTTAACATTTAACTGCGGAACTTACATGCGGATGTATATAAGAAAATTAAAGTAAATTTGAAGTGAAAGACCGAACCAGAAAAAAAAGGAAAAAACTTTTTTTCCCCGCCATTGACAACCATTTTTGACAACCGTCTGTCATTGCGGAACAATCAAGATAATTGGAATTAATTTTACACACGATGCAGTTTTACACAATTTCACGGGATAAATTATGCGCAATGCGAACAGACTGTCAGGAGAGAAGGGTGGTCATGTGCCCAACGCGACGGTATCCGGTGCGAGTGCGACATTGCGTGCATCGTACTGCGATAAATGAAATAATAAAATTAATTAAAATTTATTCAATCAATAATGATGGGTGGAAGTTCTCTGCAGTCGTTACGTTACATTGGCGGAAGAGGCAGCAGATGGTAAATGGGAGATTCGAGCGGATATCCTTTATTAAAAGTCGAGAATAGCGCTGGAGGAAACTCTCAATTTTCCAATTTAATAAAAGCGAAAGTGTGAATGGTAACATTGGATTAACTAAAAAAAAAGTTGCTATCAATTGGTTTCTTTTTTAAAAAATGTCAAATGTCGGTTAATATCGATGATTACCTGAGAACTCCCTGAATGGATTGCGACACGGCAATAAAGTGGGCTATACCCTTTATTTAAATTAAAATTAAAACAAACAACGAAGGAATGTAATTTACAATATATCACTTTTGAAGCCAGTTTCAATTTATTCTCTCAGAATTCTCCCTTATTCATTGAAATAGAAAAAAAAAAACGAACACGACGCAAGTCCAAATGATTTAATCAATGGATCGTGGTCAGGGAAAACTACAAAAAACCCTGACCAAGAAAATATTACATAATATATATAAAACGTAACTCAAACTTCAAAAATTCTTAGATCCTCGATTAAACATTATAGACCTTCAGGAACTGGTTGACGTCTATTTTGAAGGCTTGTAGATTAAACGATAATTGATCCACATCGATGTCACTCTTGGATAAAGGAAGATTTGAAATGTTGAGTTCTAAATGAAAAAGGTTTTAAGGCAAATCTATGTTGATTAGAATAGAAACGAGTATTTACATTGCCAACAAAAGAAACTAGAGAATGGGTTTCTGATGAGCATCTACCATAGAAAAATTTGTAGAGAACCCTTAAAGCTCCTTCATTTCGTTTATACTCCAAAGAATCAAGAGATGGAGTAATGGTTCTGCCAAGATAATGCAAATGCTATTTTGGAGCCTCACATTATACAAATGAATTAAATTCCAAAAACATTTTCAGTGGTTCAGATCTCGCAATACAGGCACCATTAATTACAGGTGGCACGTAATGCTGGACTACCTTCCGAGAAAAAATACAAGCCTGGAATTTATTTGGGTTTAATTCCATCCTATTAGATCTGCCACAATCAAGACACAAGACTAGAATGTTCCACAGAATAGCCGTATTAATTAAACTGGGAACCAATCAAAGGAGAATTGCCTTATTTTTGACTAACAAACTCAATGAAAGCCGATAGCGTTGTATCGTCAGCAAATGAATGGATATCACAGGTTGTAGAAGACAATAGGTCATTAATTTATATTAAGAAAAGCTTAGGTGACAAAGATGACCCTTGTGGAACGCCAGCGTTGGTCCCACACGAACATGAAGAAATACCATTCAATACAACTTTTATTTTGCGGTTCCATAAATAATCCTTAATCCATGCAATGAGAGAGCTATCTTAGTGTTATACATTGGGTAATATTTTGCTGGAACCAAATCTGTCCTAGTCTTAATAACCAAGGTGCGGCTACAAGAACTCAGTCATCAAAGTTACTAAGCTTTATTTAAAGCTTAACCAGGCAATATTCCACAAACCAGCGATCAATCTGGCCAAGACTCTTAAACCCAGACCAGTTAATAGATTTGTATTTGAAGGCTTCACTATGACTTCCGAATCTCTAATCAGAATAGATGATGTTTTGTTTCCACTCGGGGGTATTTTTCCTACTTATTTGAAGTCTACACAGGGTGTCTGTAACAAAGTAATTCAATTCCGAAGGCATTAATAAGTCTGAAGTCCTTATGCTCACTTCTCCTCTGTTCAATAACTTGTACGCATTAGAGTTTCAGAAAGCAACTTAAAGCAGTGTTCCTGTAGCGCGAGAACAAAACAAAGCCAAAGGAAGTACAAGATCTTAATTAATTAATAAACTACTGGCTCAATCCACTAACATAGTGAAGGAAAATCTTAATACCATAAATCCTTGGTAGTATGCATTGATTTTAAAAAAGCTGTTGATACTGAAAAACTGTTGATTACACGGAGATTATATTGAGCTATTTAAAAAATCGGGAGTTAAAAGTTATAATTACCAAAAAATACAGTGACTCCAAACTATTAAAATATGGTGTACCAGAAGGTTCCATTTTGTGGTCGTTGGTGTTCATTAGACGATTTCGAAGACCCTATAATATTGAGATCTACGAGCGTTACTGTGATACCGGCATCGTGAAGATATTAAAGTGCGGTGGGCTCCGGTGGAGCTCTTGAAGATGATTCTTCTCAGAAACTCCTTAGCGGTATGATTTATGGGACACAGCAGCGGGGAAGCCCACCAAGCGTACACCCAGAGTTTAGGGATGGCAAATTGGTCAACATCAGCTCGAAATTAAGGCAGGTAGAAGATTTTTTGCGGGGCTAAGAACGGACACTAGTTGTAGGGCCAAATATGATGATGATGATGATGTTGTTCATCAAATAAATTGAGGAATTAAATGAAATGAAATAAATTAAAAAAATGAAGGTGTGGGCACAACACTACTTTCTTTTACGGACGGGACCGTAATCTTCAGTAAATGTATATTGCATTTTTTTGTTTTTTTGTTTTTTGTTTAAATTTATTTTGCGCTTAACTGATTTATTTGCAAAAACTCGAAAAACTGTCTAAGTAAACTGTCACTTCCGGCTGTCAGATTTCACAATTTATGTAAAAAACAAATTGTAACGACTATGTAGGATCATACTGACTAACTTTATTAACTAAATATGATTTAAAAGTATGGTAATTATACCCAAAGCCCAAAGAAAGGATGGTCGACGGTCAAGACTATCGTCGCTTCATTCTGGTGTTGGAGAAAGTGATCTGAGCGTACGGTGCCCATACAAGGTACTGGGCTATGCCCAAAATATTTGTGTTTATTACAGGAACTGCAATGGTTGTACAAAATTCGTTCATTCAATTAAGTGGATTGCCTAAAATGGACTACAAAATTAATTTATTTTATAATAATATATATAATATAAGGTAGTGGAGCAAGATTTCGAAGCAGTGCCAATCATTTCATTCCAGAGAATTTAACCAAATGTATGCAAATGGTTGCTGGAATACAAAACCTTCTAATCTAGGGACCCAATCGAAACATTATAAATGTAAGTGGTTGGTGTATAAAACGTTGGTCTTACTTTCATACAGATTCTCATCAGAAAGTAATCCACACTCTAATTGGAGACTGGAATAAAATTATGGGAAATTTTGGAGATGAAGAACCCTATTAAATCCATCAGTAGGCTTTGGTGGGCACCATATGAGCAAATAGAAACAACCTGCTAAGAAACACCTTTAAGGTAAGATTTTTTTGGCACAATAACAAAAGGAAAACAAGAAGGCTTTGCTGATTGGATTTTAGTCCAGATGACCTTGGGCCAACATCAGTCCTGAAGGTACCTTTTTTCAAAGATCAGGTATAAGACCAATACACTAACATATGGGGTTAGGTGTATGCCAATAACACTTTGTTCAATTAACATTAGGCAATGGTAGTTTCTTCAACTTTATAAGTGACTTAACTAAAAGCCTTTGACTGACTTCGACTGACTTAAGTAAGCCTTCAAAAAATCTATATGAAAGACTCTCTAGGCAATGTTGCTGAAATTAGAGTTTCAAATTAAAGAATAAATAAATTAATTAAATGAAAATGGTGTTGGTACATTGTAGTCACAGCAATTATGTTACATCATGACAAATGTCCTTTTAATCTGTCAGGCAAAACTCGTAAAAATTTCTATGGCGTAAAACTGGGGGAAAATGTCGACCATAAACATCCTTAACACTTGCTTAAATTTAGATAAGCTTCAGCCACCACACATGCAGCTCGTTAAATGCTCAAATAACTTCTCACCATGTTTATGCGCTTCGGTGGCGGTTGACAGTTATTTTCACCCTACAATGTCATCATAAAATGCGCAATTATTGCATCAATGAAAATGCTCAGTGTGCAATTGCAAATTTATGTCCCCGGAGGGTGGTTGAAGAATGACAGCGAAAGCGAGAGGGAGAGGTACAGTTCAAACTCGCCCTGATGGCACGGAAGTCAATGCGTTTGGTCTTTTTGTTCCTGATGGCACTCTAAGCGAAATTAATGAACATTCGGGACAAATGTTTTTCAGCCGAATACGTGACTGCGCCTCATTCCATTTGAGTTCCACATGATTGCGAATCCGTGTACCAGGCGGCGGCCACCTCATGGGACCGAATGGATTATCGTCATAATAATTTGTTAGTTTGCATGGCACGTTTGCGGCTCAAGTTACATATTCGCAAAATTCCATTTCATTGTACTCGCCGCTGATGGCAACATCTGCTGGATGGCAGAAAATTGCAACGCAGCCATCGGATGCATTTCAAATTCGCAATCGAGGACGCCGGAGATGCCCCGACGCCTCGTTTCAGCTTTCCAGTTTCCCACTCACAGCATCCAATGCGCTGTCCTTGAGTTATTTTATTTAATAAAAATCGAAATTGATGCTCTATCCCAACCCTCACTTCTCTTTCAGGGTGATATTGTCAAACCATCCCTAAGTCGGGTCGGATACTCGAGTGCATATTTGGTCGCAATCGTTAGTCGTTGGCGAATTCATAAAAACTGCTTTTGAATTTTAAGGACAAACAATTGCGCCTGGATTGTAGATCTGTTTTTATGTCCATTGTCCATTATTTGTTTGTGTGTGCGACAGCACTCCATTGTTTATGTGTTGCATATAACAATGTTATTAACCAGAGTGCGACAAGTGTCCTTTAATTTTTAGTGCGCGCATTTTTTGTTCATTTCTGGTACAAAGTATGCGAAATTCACAATTCAGAATATAGTGCTGTGAAGTCCATCCATGACAAATGAATGTAACAAAAAGAACCAATCAGCAACAAGTCAACTTTTTTTGGACAAAAAAATAATCAACCCCAATTGGCTTTAAAGAAAGAAACAAATGGCAGTTTCCTTTGCATAAGACGCAAAATCGACAAAAAGCCTCATAAAAATTCACGCAAATGATACAGAAAGATGATTGAAGATTAAGAGTTGTTTGACTTAGTTACCTGTTAATAATTTCCTGAAGAAATCGAACCTAATAATAGGTCAATACCCAGAATTTAGAAAGACACCTACAGCTTGCATATAAGGACTCCTGTCTCAATAGGTTTAGCGATCAGAAAAAACTGCGGTCACGCCATTCAACTCGACATATAGACAAAAGTAAGTCCAGGTGCCGAAATGCCAGCGAAGATGGCAAATGAACTATCTTGCAAATATTTTTATTTTTATTTAAATACTTTAATTCCTATTAGAATATAAGGTTTCACCTCAAAAACATACTGTACCTATAGTGGTTAAACATAAATCAACACGCCTATCATGGCGGGAGATCCTGTGAGTCCTCTTTAGTTGATTGAAAATAGTATGATAGATGGTGTGTTCACCATAGGGGTGTTTATTGATATTGAGGGAGCTTTTGACAACGCTACCTTTTACTCTGCTGAAAGGCATGGAGTGGAACCAACCTTAACCAGATAGATAAACTGCACGCTTTCGCGCTTTTGCTATGACGGAAGTTAATTATCTAGAGGTAATTGTGGAATTTTTAAAGACTTTAAAGCCGCCTATGTTAGCATAGCAGGAGTAGAACTTTATTAAGCCATGAAAGAATTCGGCATCCCAAATAAACTGACACGACTTTGTAGGTTGAACATGACCAATGTTATAAACCAATGTAAAAATCCGGATCACTATCATCCCCATTTAATCCAATCCTTTGACTATTTCGGGTCAATTGTAGGAACCGGAAATACGCGCACAGTAGCTTAAAGCCAACAAAGCCTACTATAGTTTGTCAAGACTCTTCAAATCCAGGAACTTAACCATAACATCCAAGCTGCTGGTATGACAATAGTCATACCTCTCGGCTCTCGGACCAACTGGTGCAACATAAATGGGAAAATATTATAACATGCATCATGTTTTGTTTGTTTTTTTATTTGGAATCATTAATGCAACGGAATCACTTAATTTTTCTCCTTTCAAAACCCATAAAGTCTTAGCTTCTAACCTCTGACTGACATGGCTTAGTAACAAATTATTCAATATCATCAGCATATCTGCACATCCACACACCCTCCCTTACATCATCTAAAACCAAAAGAGTTTCGCAAATTGCAAATCGTCAGAAAATGCTTAAATAAACACAAATACTTGTGTGGGTTTAACATTTACATTCGTCCTGTTCTCATAAACATTCCGCGATATATGCCAGACAACTACTGTACACTCGCGACGACGTACATTTGCGAAATGTTTGCATTTACATTTGCGCCTCATAAGTGGCGACTAACTATGCACTTAGCGTATACGTAAGCACTCTACTTCCTCCCCACCGCATATTCGGTCCTGGTGTGAATTGCTATCATCCGCCTTACACAATTTGCGTCTTCTATGAATGCAAGGTACAAGATATACCGGCATCGTCTTCAGGGATGTGTTCTGAGCTGTGCAATATGGGAATGTGGAATACACCAGTATTTTTCTAGTCCTCTCCCGCTAGGAAATAGAAATCATAATACGGAGTATGAAATTGCGGCAATTTGTGCTAAACAAATATGCGGAAGAAACGGAAGTTAACAAGGAAAAGTGAGTGTTACAAATTTCGCCACGGAAGTATGCAGTTGGATGGAACTGGAAGTTTTTCTGTAATTTATGTTTTCGCTGATGCATAATTATTCCCTCGGTTGGCTCTGCTTAATGCAAGGATTGCAAAGATTGCAATGGCACCACTACAACTCACCAACTGTGCGAATATGTGGAGGAGTCACTATGAAGGTTAGTTATTCAAGCTAAGCCAACCGCCTTTAGTATTATGCCAGAACATAAGTGAAAGATAACAATTATTAAGTAGTCCTTGTGTCGTTATCGTTGAGAAAGTCGTAATATGCTCAGTGGAGGAAAAACAACAAACACTCAAGTGAAGTGTGCGTTTCTTCGTCACATCCTTAATTTTACCCTAAGGAGTGAATGTAGAGTGGTGTTATTCATAATAATACAGAAGTTAAATTCTCGTGTTTGTCCTGGTAATAATAATTATAATAGCTCTAGACGCCTACACTACAAGACTCTGTTTGCGGGAAGAAAAGAGACTTTTTTTTTGTGGTAGAACTGCTATTTAGTTATTTCGCACTTGGGTCATTGGTACCGCCACAGAGGAAGGGATGTTGATGTTGATTTGTCACTCAACCTTTACGCTAATGTCTAATGTCAAACGCAAGCTGTCAAATTAATAACCGCTCGCTCTTATCTAAATTTCGAAGTTTCGACACTAGCGTAAGGTAGGGAGTTATATTACTGTGGAGTCTTTACTTAAGCTGCTACAAAGAGGAAGAAACCCCGAAAAGCGTTCGACGTTGGACTTGGCTTAAGGTCGTCGTTTTGTAATTCATTTTCAATATTCACTAAAAAGAATTTAAGAATCTTATCCTAATATTGAAGCTGTTTGTATATAAGAACCAGCATTTTACATCTGTGACTTAGGTTCTATTCAAAAAGCATTGAGAAAATTATAGCTTTTGTAATGAAGTTGACAGAGTCAAGTGGTAACAAACCATATAACTAAGAATAAAACCGGATAACCTCAATATACAACAGTAGGTCAATCGAGTGCGCGATGAGTAGCCGGTTTCATTACCCGATAGCCAAATAACTTTTTTAGCCGAATGTATATTTTGCGGCGCCGTGGCTCAGTGGATAATTGCATGGCTTCTGAGCTCGAGGTACGTGGTTCGATTCCCAGTAACACCAAAAGTATTTTTCACCGTGTCCCACCTCTCGCGATTGTCTGACAAACGTCCCAGAGTAATAACTTTTCACGGAAAGCTTCTCAATTCGCCGTTTGGATACGGTATTAAATTTCAGGTCCCTTCCAATTATGTGCAAAAACTTACATGCACAACACAAGTGGTCGCGAGAAGTCAAGCCTTGGACCGCAACGGTCTGTCAATCAGAATATTATTATTATTATAATTATTATTATTATATTTTGCGGTGACACCAAAACGTCTGCTCGAAAATAACAATATTTCTATTGCAGCAAGCATTATAATTCCCAAGTGTTTATTACTAAACTTGTCGGCGTCTAAAATGGCAGGATAAATTACCGAAAAGCAAAAGGGATCAGCGAAACTATTAGCATGAATCACCCGCTGTGACTAATATACCGTTGTAGAAATCGAGGACAGTGTTGATCTGTGAACAGCTATTAACACGACCGCTACACAGCTTTTTTGTAATGCTCAAAGCTTAGCACAGCTCGAAGATTGGACGTTAGCAAAATTAGGAAATAATGGGAAGAAAGGAGGATATGTTTGTGCATATTTGTCTTAGATGTCTGCAAATCATTAAGACATGGCCCTTCATACCACATAATTATCAATTTGCGGCTCAATAGATTACTAATTGCTCGGTACGTCCGAAATTGGTCTCAGTGGTACACCTGTGGGCTCAAGTTGAGGTACGAGCATTGCCTCAACGATTGTTTTAGCCCATACCAATTAGTAACCAATAAGTACGGTTTTATAATCTGTCTCGTAGATAGATCTGTAAAGTACATGATTAGTTTATAAATTTGGATATTAAAGTTTTGTATACACATCGTAAATAGTAGTCAGGTATGAGAGAATGAAGTACTTCCGTTTAAGGAAACCTAAACATTTTGCATCGTTTTTAGGGATATATTGTAGTTCCTCCAAAGCTTATTAGCTCCATCCTATTAAGATGTCAACTTCAGAATTTAGCTTAACATACGTTGTTGTTTAAGTTCCACTACTGAAGGCACCTTCAGTAATATCAGCGTTTATACTATGAACATTTGCTTTCAAAACGTCTAACACAACATAGATAGAACGTTCAGAAACGTACTAGTCCAATCAATAAGTATTTATGAAAATTAAAAAGAGTGTTGGACACAAAAGCGAGCCTTGTGGAACACCATTGTTTATACGTTGAAGAACCATCCAATATGACCTGGATGATGCATTCAGAAAGGAAGCTAATAGTCCTATTAATAAGTAGTAATGAATATTATAAAGAGTCTCGGACATAGATAAAGATCGGGGCTTAAATTGCGATTAGACGATTGAAAACAGTATTTGCTTTTGGAAGCGCTTAATTTTACTTTATTGTGTAAACTCCATCTTATTATGCTGTTAAGTTCAGAATTTAGATTAACATATGTTTTTGTTCAAGTTCCACTAGTGAAGGCACCTTCGGTAACATTAGCGTTTGTACATTGGATTCAAACCATCTAATACAACCTAAGTAGAACGTTCAGAAACGTACTAGTCTAATTAATAAGTATTAATGAAAATTATAAAGAGTATCGGACACAAAGGCGAGCCTAGTGGAACACCATTGTTTACACGGTGAACACTGGATTTCCAACCGTCCAATGTGGACTGTATTGAACAGTCAGAAAGGTAGCTGGTAGTTTAATCAAGAAGGGTCTTTTCTTCTCCATTGACACTCTTTTTAATTTAAAGAACCCCGAAGCTAGACATGAAAATGTGGCCTATATTTTATAGTCTCTATTCCTACTAGTATCGGGTGTTTCAACAGGTGCGCTTCAAGTTTTCTCCGATAGGGACGGCGAACGACGCCATATTTTTTATTGTTCTTTCGTCATTTGGAAACATCATTAGTATACATTTCATCATGGAATGCTACACATGTGAACAGCGATTACAAATCGTGTAAATTTTTTATCAAAATAATCGTTCTGTTGCCGTTACTTTAAGAGCATTACGGCCATTTTACGGTCCATTTAACAAGCCAGCCCGTTAGACAATCGACCGTATAGTAAAGATCTTGGCCTACATCCGTATAAGATCAAGCTGACACAACAACTAAAGCCGTTTGACCATTTGAAGCGACGCCGATTCGTGAATTGGGCTCAAGAGCAAATCGAAAATGATGCAGATTTTCACCGAAAAATCATCTTCAGCGATGAGGCTCACTTCGTAAAACGTGCACGCGGTGGTCATGCAAAAGAAATCGAGTTTCATACTTAAATGTATCATATGTATATGTTCAAATTCGTTAATAAAAAAAAAGTTAATTCAAAAATCGAACAGTTTGTGTTTTATTCAAAAAAAAAGTTGAAGTGCTCTTATTGGAAAACCCTATATTAGTAATGTTATCATCACTATTATTACTGTTATTATGTATTATAAATATTTATATATATATTATATGTTATTAGGCATAGTAATTATTAATTGTTATAGTTATTACAATTTGGGAAAAATTAAACAAAAACAATAAAATTTTAATTTGTAACAACAATTTTGGTGACCGGCGGCGTCAACAAACGCGTTACTGACCTGAATAAGTGAAGGACCCATTTCAATCTGTGGTAAAAGTCCTTCAGAGTGGATGAAATCGAGTAAACGTTAGATAGAAAGTATAATGACGAAGGTTATTGAAGATTCTTAAATTTAGAAGAAATAAGATGACAAACAACTTTAAAACTTTTCTGTTATAAGCACCTGAGCAGAGACTTTTATATACCTTGGGCTTGATTCAAAATTCATGTAACATTTTATAACAGAAATATTATGCATTAAAAGAATATTTAGAATAACATTTTACAGCAGTAGACACCAAACACCATTAGTGTTGGAAAACAAATCCTTTCTAACTTCTACCAAATAAAAGCAGTTTTAAAGAAGATTAGAAAGATTAGCAAATTAAACAGAGATTTTCAACACATGAATTAATTATGAATTACTAAATAAATGCACTAAAGCTCTAGCAAATAAAGAACCACACGCCTTCAATTCACACCCAGCAATGGCAACGATTTTCGTAAATTCTAAAACTTTTTTTGTTTATTTATTTGAACGTTCGCTCTCTGTGTTCCATGTGGAGAATATGAGTGCAAATGACTTAACCTTCCAGGAGGTCTTAAATCCTACCTGTTTCGCCAGCCCCCTCATACATTTGAGAGCAACATAATTTGCTTTTGAAATGTGTTTTCCCAGGCAAACGTTTCCAAGCACTCGAAAGATAAACTTGAAGTAAACAATCTAACTCTCAAACAGTCAAAATCCTTACGTGAGATGATGTATTCAACTTTCGTGTGGATATATTCATGTACGTTACTACAAAAACGTTCAGGAAATAGTAACAGCAGCTAAGAGTGTATTTTCCATACATTATAGACGACAATAATTAGAAACAGGAGTTGATAATAATTTGATGTTGGAATCATGATGCATGATTCGTTTTATATACATTTGTGTGTAGTTGTAGATGTACGCACTGTTACAACTTATAGGCCAATGCTAACCAAGAACCTACTCATAATCCACAATGCATTCGGATTCATAGGTCAACTGTTCATTCAGCCTCGTAGCAATAAAGTTGTAAAGGACAAAAATCAAAATTGCTTGCAGTAGTTGGTGTTGCAGTAATTAAAAATAGTTGCATTAGTAATTTGAAGTTAAAGGAAAATTATTCATGTTAGCAGTGAATAGTACTTCAAGCGTAGTTTATGTATGCAATTTTATAAAGAGATTTTCCATTGGGCCGCCCCATTTTGAAATACTTCATCTCGGTTAGGCAAGAAGTTAACAGCAATAAACTAACAATTCTTCATTTATTTAATTATCCAAAAAAACTTAGTTATCAGTAATAAATAAATGACTTACTAGTATTAGTATTAGTATTACATACGTGGGCCTTACAATACTTTCTACTACGGACTACGGCGATAGTGCGTAATATGTAAGTGACGTAGGAGTCACTGAGGTGATACTTCTTCGTCGATAAGGGCCAATGCCTGGTAACAAAAGATTTTCACGTCACTTCTCAGATATCATGAAATCATTGGCGCGAGGCCAAACCTCGCCCGTAATAAAACTTTATTACGGAGCCACAAATTAGCCTCGGATAGACTGATGAACGACGACGACAACGGCAACGAAAACGGCGAAACGATTTAAGAGTTTTCTGAAAGAACGTACGCTCACTGTATAGATGCCGAGCTGCACAGAATCTAGTCGATTAGTCGATACCCTGTCCAAATATTATGCTGACATAACAGCAATTTAGGAAGTGCGGTGGACGGGGAACGATGTCTTAAAAAATCAGAATATGACATATATTACAGGCAGACAGGTTTCTAATCTAATTCCAATGTAAATACAGAACAAATACGTGACAATAAAATTAAAACAAAATATTTCTACGTTTCGTAGCACTCTATAAAATGTCGCGGCCAAGCAGTTAAAATACCAAACGGTCCTCGGAAATACAGGATTTTATGGTCACCGTAGCTCAAGTACACACCGTCCTTATGGACGCGGAACTTCAGCTAAAGAGGAGTCCCCATCTACTTCCAACACCGCCGCTAGGCATGTTAAAAATGAAGATGTCGAAGTAACACCCTCCACACAGGCCGGCCGAAACCTTTTTTTTTTTTTTTTTGGGGAACCCTAGTCCAAGTGACTGACACCGCGACCTGAAAGATCTATTGTATCAATAGGGCATTAATTGTCTAAAAGACATACAACCTTCCTAATAAAGGCTAATATGTCCTTAGTAGCAGAGTTTTTCAACTCCGCTGTTGAGCACATTTCCTTATGGAATATGCGTTTCCTTAACCAAATAAGTGCTGGTCAATCGCAGAGAACATGTTTGGATGACTCCTCATCCTTTGCACAGAATCTGCATTCTGTTAGAGAGCCCACACCTATTTTGCTAAGATGGTATCTAAGGCCACAGTGGCCAGTTAGAAAACCTACTATTTTCCTAATGCTACCTTTATCAAGATTCAGGATTTCTTTGTATGAATAGGGTCTGATCAGTTGTTTGGATTGCTTTAGCCCTGGGGTATTAATCCAATGTGCCAGGCGAAGTTCGCCCTCCCAACAGTTTAACACCTTTGTGGCGGCACACCAGTTGACGCTACAAAAAGGTTCAGGTCTTATGAGTGCAGTTTCTGAGCCAGCTCTAGCTAGTTCATCTGCGGCTTCGTTGCCTGCGATACCTCTATGACCTGGTACCCAACCGTGCTTAACCCTGTTGTGTCTGGCCAGAGATTGCAATGCTTCGTAGCAGCGGCTGCGGCCGGAACCTTACTGTGGTGTCAACTGGACTGCCACCACAGCATTGATTAATAAGTGGGAAGGTAGATTTCGTCTGGCCCATTGCGATAATATCCCAGAGCTAAGACAATCCATACCTACAAGGAAATCCGTGATCTAAACAAGGAAAGCATCAGAAAGAAGCTGGTGAGCTTTCTCACAGGTCATTGTACCCTGAGATATACCATTAGAAAAATTAATCTTGGTAGGTTCTGCTCGGAGGATGATGAAACATCCGGGCACATTCTCTGTGATTGTTCAGCATTGATCTGGTTAAGTAGACGTTTTTTCCACAAGGCAATATGTTCGTTTGCAGATCTGCGAAACTCTGCCACTAAGGACATACTATCCTTCATTAGGGAGGTAGTAGGTATCTTAGATTAGTTACACCCTACAATACAATTGATATTTTTAGGTCGCAGTGTCAGCCAATTGGGCTAAGGTTTTGTCTTAAAAAAATGCAGTAAATATGAAATTTTAATATCAACCACATTTACCAACCGATTTTTATGAAATTTTCCAAGGCTATTGTTACGAAAATGTAAAAAGAAATCATTTATAGCACTCGTATTTAAAAAGGTTTGTATTGAATTTTAGTTAGGAAGCTTTTAAGATTTGTATTTGGTTATGATCCGTTGCATATTTTTGGGCTCAGTAGTATTGTTGGGAACTCGTATATACGATCATGTGGAGGGTTTTGTATAAAATTATGCCCTTATTTACTGGTACTTTCGTGTAGATACCATATATGTAGTTGAATGCATGTATGAAGAGTTTTGCTAAATGGTTCTCTACGATAGAACCTTCTCAATACTGTAGATATGGTATTAATAGAACAAGTTTTTCGAAGTTAAGTTTTTTGGAATTCAAGCAGACTATTTAAAAGGTAATTGCAAGCTGATAGAAGAGACAGAAGAGCTACCAGCTAAGTGGATACTAGTGTCATATAAGTGTTATAAGTATAATATGTAAAGTTTTGTAGAGTCTAGTTATTTGTGCTTGTATTGCCTTTTAATTTGCAAAATCCATTACGAACTCAAAGAAGCCTACATTTCTTAACAACATTATTGGCAGGGGAAGGTTATATCTTATAGTAAACCGGTGGCAAATGTAAAATTTAAATATCTGCTACATATAACGTTCTTTAGGTAAGAGAGAGATTGCTTTGTAAAATTTTGTCATCAGACAAATTTACAAACCCATTTTTATGAAACTTTAAATGTAAATTATTAGCAGGTGGGAAATGGTTGTAGGCTAAAGAACACCCACACCACGCGTTTGTAACTGGAAGGCAGTGCTTCATGTTTGCAGGTAGTGAAATGTCCGGTAACAGCTAGTTATTAATAAAACGAGCTCAATTCCCGAGTATCATGATATGTATCACTCATTCTCACAATGACATTACTCCGCGCAACTATGCATCAATCTGTGCAAATCGCTTATGGATGCCAATATTGTGGCTTGCCTGCTGTGGAAGCCGATGTCTCCCATGCCGCAAAATTTTCAAACAAAATTAAATCCATAAACCACAAAGGACTAAAATAAACCAACCTAATAATATTCTAAATTTTATTTGGAAAATTTGTGTATGGTTCTAGGGAGTTGCAATATTTGAGGGGTTTTGAGCAAAACTCAATACATTGTAACATACTAGGCCGCCCTGTAATAATATTATTGCACTTGAATTCGTTTAGGTCATAGTATTATGCCTACGTGTTAGGGGCTTTTTCCCACAGTGCATGGCTGGACATTTATACGCTTTCAGCTGTTTGCGATACATTATAAAACATCGGCAAACAGACGCGATATTCGGATAATCAATGCATTTGAAAAACTTTCGGGAACAAGTCATCGGTAAAACTGCTGCTGGTACTCATCGGAATGGGATTTATGCGATTTGTGTGTGACGCTTCGTTGCTCATTTGATACGAATGTGGACGGACCATGCTTATCGCAGCCAATTAGCAATACAAATGCTAGCTAATTAAGCGTACTTCATTTTGAATGCTAATATTTAGCAGTCGTCGTTGTTGTAAATTGCGTGTGAAGCCCCGAGCATGACGCGCTTAGCACAGGTCGAATTGGAGAATATTTTCGATATCGGCCAGCGGTGATCATTTGAACGTATGGTCAGTAGAGTGCGGTGAGCACCACCGGAGGGGATACGCGCAAAGATATCCATACTTAATCCACTTGGCAGTTGTTATCATCACCGATAGCGTCCGACTGATATCCGACCTCCCACAATCAAACCAACAAAATCTATGAATTTATCAATAGTCGCCGCAGCATACGAGTATTGCTTGATTAATTTTTGTCGTGGAAACGGGCGTCTGAAATGCTGTGTGTCGTCTGTGTGGCTCACCTTATTCACACAATCGATGCATCTATTTGATTTGCTGCGGAAAAACTAATCTAGTTCAATTTTGATGATGATTGCGATGATGGCAGTACAGATGTACGATGTATTATATATGTTTACACGTCATATTTCCTAATTATTTTTGCATTTCAATCATGAGTCGAGGCCGCATTTGCTAAGCACATACATTCTCGTCTATGCAAACCAACGGAGCGTGCTATTATTTTCCTGTAAGAGTTGTACATTTCTAATGCGATTTACTTTACTTATTTAGGATGAGAACTTGTTGTGTTACCAATAAATCAAAGCATGCAAAGGACGATTAGAGCAGGTTCCTTTTCGCTTATGGGCGAAGTAAATGGTGTTTTTTAAAGTCAAATAGACTTAAAATTGAAAAATATAACACAAAATATTTAATTATAATCAAAGTTTGCCATTCATTCTAAAGATCAATTTATGGCATTACTTACCATTTGAAAATGATTTGAGGATTATGCCCACCACCGCTTCTGGACATCCAGTTTTGTGCCACTTTTTGAGCTCTGCTCTGCAATTCTTCTTATACTTGGTAGTAGTTGAAATTTTTTTACATGTTTTGATTTAGTTTTCTATCAAATGAGACCAAGGGTGACCTAATGGCTTGAAGCGTTCAAGAGTTACAGGGTTTGAGTTGATGTATGGTGAAAAATACGTCTCTTCGTTTTAAAACACTACGTACACCACAGGGGGTGAAAATAGACCACCCCCCCACCCATACAAATTTTTTTTACGAAATTAACCAAGGAATCTCCCCCTTGAAGTATTTGCCACCTTAACGGATACACCCTGTATAGATTATTAGTCTTGTTATTATGTTACATTTTTAAATTTTGAGAACTAAGTCATTTCTTAATCGATTTGTATGAAATTCGGTATAGTCTTTCGGGGGCCCTCTGGGGATGTTTTGAGGGTGATGATGATCCTTTGGGGGTCCAAGGATCCAAGGTCCAGGACCACTAAAAGTCGTTGGAGGGGGAATTTTAAGGGTTTTCTTGATGGTTTTAAAGGGTCTTTTGAGGGTCTTTTTGGGGTCTTTTGAGAAGTCTTTATAGCGTGTCTTTGGGGACTTTTGGAGATCTTATGGTGGTCTTTTGGGTTTTTTTTGGGGAGTCTTTTGAGGGTCTTTTAGGGGCCTTTTGGTGGTTTTTTGGGAAGTATTTTGAGTATCTTTTGAAGGTCTTTTGGGGGTCTTTTGTGGGGTCTTTTGAGGGTGTTTTGAGAATCTTTTGGGGGTCTTTTGTGATGAGGGTCTTTCGGTGGTCCTTCTCTGATTCTTTTGGGAGTTTTAAGGTCTTTTGATGGTCTTTTAGGGTCTTTTGGAGGTCTCTTTGTCCACAACATCAAATAAGTTTCACTTTAACCGCGCGTAAAAGTTATACGAACTGTATTTTTTTGTTTTGTTGTCTGGTGCGTAAAAGAACAAAGCTGGTGGTTTTCCGAATGTAAATGTCGCAAACACTTAATGACTGCCCTTTTGATTTGTTTTTTGTAATTGCGAATGCAAAATGTCGGTCGGAATTATTGGGATGCGTTGACAGATCGCAAAAGAACGACCATGAAAATGGATCAGATGTCAAACGACATTTGCGCACTTAGCGCATAATATTTGAATCTATTAAATTTAAATGAAATAACGACTTTTGTTGGACGGATCGCAAATCAATACAAAAGTGAAACTATTTTTAAATTCTCTATATTAACTTCGCTTGCCGAAATAAAAAAAAAAACAACCCATAAAAATTAAAATTTTTCTTGTAAATTTTCTAATCGGGGATACACACACACACACACTGTTTGCTCGTCATCCACCTAATGACGCAGCGGCAGCGAACAGCGCTGCTCACAAAGCACAGAGCTCAGACTTTGCCGTGATCTGATGCGATATAGCGATATTTAAAAATTGTATATTGTGGTCCCCAAATTTTTACAAAAAGTGTTTTCCATCGAAGACACACATGTGTACAAAATTTAAAGAAAATCGGGTAAATTTTGTAAAATATTTGTGTGGGAGCCCCCCGACCCCGCGGCCCGAGGGGTCTCAAATTTTAATAGAAAGTGTTGTCATGGGAGATATGCATGTGTGCAAAATTTCAATAAAATCGGGCTGTAGGAAGTGGGTTAAAAATTGATCACAAGATTTGCCAGCCAGCCAGCCAGCCAGCCAGCCACGGGCAAGTGAAGTTAATATAGAGAATTTAAAGAGCCAAATCGGTTTAGCCGTTATCAAGTGATGCGGTTACAAAAGAACAGCATTTCATTTTTATATATATAGATTAAAAGCTTTGCGAGAGTTCCAACTCTTTCTACTGTTTTTCAATTCGAACAACCTAGAGTGCGCTAGATCACTCTATACCAGTCCAAAAGCTCATAGCTCCAAGTCCAAAGTACAAATATGTACCAGACAAACAGGTTTGACTACATATTTGGTAGCACCAGTACATAATGGTAAAAAGTTCCATTTCAATTCCCTCTATTTGTGCCCTCATATCCTTTGCAGTTCATTCACTACATTCGCATGGCGAGGCAAGTTTTATCTACTACCTTATCTCTGCTGGTAGGATTCGAATGTCTGCATCCCATATCCATAACTAAACCATCACTGAAGAATAAAGAATTCAACAAATTACTAACTAGAAATCTTATTTAGTTTGTATAGTCCTGTATAGTGCTTGAATTGAACTAATGGAACCGTAAATTTAAAAAAAAAACATATTACCAAGTCCCCGACATGGTCCTATGAAACTTCTATGCACAAAAAATTAATGCTACGCCCACCGCTAAGCCCAGAAATTATTTAGGCAACCGCAACTAATTGTAACTTACCAAACGCACGACATTGTTGCAATTATAAAGTCAACAAAAGTGATTCCAGTCGCAGCCGTACCTCCTAGAGCAGCAACTTGTTATCCAAGTTATAGTAAATTGGCTCCGGCGACCTCCACCGTTCGTCACGACACACGTTAACGGCCGAAGAAGTAGGTAAAGTAAACTAAAACTGGGGGAGAAGAAGTTTTCTTCTCATCGCCGCCGCAGTCTTTCGTTCTTTTTCCTTTCTTCGTTCCTTCCTTAGGGATGGCATATTTAATACCAAGCCAGGGCGACGGATGTTAGACTTCGAGTAACTGAAAAATAAACGGTAGCATATTGGCAGGATAACGATAACCGCAGCGCCTTTAATGTGGCTGGCCGCACAATCATCTGCAAGTAATACTAACCATGACATTTTCTGGACCTCTGACACAAACGCACACATTCTCTCTACTCCACCATGCTTAGTCTATTCAACCTGTGCTTCCTGTGTGCATCTGCGATACTACCACTTTGAACTTTTACCACACTGCACCGTAGTGCACTCAAAAACTGCCGAAAGCATTTTGTACCTTTGCATAATTTACAGGATGCTGGGCGAATCATTCCGCCACTAACTCGCACTCGGATTACATTGCCGAAAGACGACGGGATGAGGGCGGAGCTACATCGTGACTTCGATATCATCATTTTTCGGGTCAGGATACACAGAGTTGCCGAATTTGTGGCTGCTGCTGCTGCTGATGACATTCATCTATCTCCCCGGTCACGTTGACGATGATGATGATGATTCTGGATGATGACTATTCATACATCCTGCTTTCTGGCTGTCATTTCCGTTGCCAAGCTTTTCATATTTCCGGTTGTGTTTGGAATTTTTAACTAAGTCAGATGTGATTTCATGATTTCATGATGGCACATTGTATGTCTCACAGCTTCACAGCGGTGTGCAGTTGCAATGCCATTTGTTTTTGTTGTTGTCGTTGTTCAACTGTCCCCAACTGACAATAGGTTGGTTAGGCCTTGGACGCTATACTGCACAATAATTGTAATCCGATGACAATGATAATCTAACAAAACAACTAGATGGACTAAGCGAAGGGAGAATTTGGTCAGAAGTTTTGTGATGGCAGCTTTGTTCATGTTGCTGGACCTAAAATGCAGATGAAATTTAACGGTGAATTAAATTAATAATTAATATTTTATTGAGAGGTAAAAATTGCCGCTAAATGAGGATAAAAAACTGTGATACCACAATTACTGATTGACTGATTATGGTTGCTGAGGTGACATACATTTATTATGTGGTTGAGCGATCATTTTCGGCTTCGAATAGAACATGAAGCAAAAACCAGTTCAAATTGTTTTTTATTAATAAAATAATATAATTTTTGTTGCACGTATTCAAGAGTTGGCAGCTTTGTATATTTTAAAAAAATCAATGTGAGTATCAAGTCTTTTACTTGCATTCCAATGTGGACGAATCCGCACAGTTAAAGTCGTTGCAGTTTCAAACTGGAGTAAGTAATTTTTTACTGGTTTTGTATATTAAGTTATCAACTAAGAGTAGTGATAGCACTCTAAACATCTAAGATAGTAAAGCGAGCTTCTCACGCGAAGCGCGTCACGTCATCGCAAGCCAAGTGCTTACCAATTGTTTTAAAATAAGTCCCATCAAATTCTGACTGGTAGAAGTCACGATACACAACCGGACAAACTGACAAACCCACAAACCCACAAACCCACAAACCGACACACGTACGCTAAAAAAATTTTCTTGTCCTCTGATTATTAGCTTCGCCCTTCGGGCTCGCAATTAAATATTATGCAAGGAATGCAGCAAGGGCACAGTAACGATCTTTAAAAAGTTCATCTAATTTTTTGCATCTAACAAGTTAACCAAAATCCACCACAACAACCCGCCCTGTGTTCCACGGGTCCTTACGGGTCCTAACATTAGGCTATACTCAGCTACAGACCTGGAAGTGCTACAGCAACACAACCCCAGACTTACAGATTTATTGGACTTACCTTGTTTGCCTTGAAGACAAATTAAAAGGTTATTGAAAGTTCTGTAAGATCAGTTGCAGTAGGAAGGGAACCTCTATGTACTTCAGTCAGCATGCATACAAAGCCAGGATATCCACGGACATGCATTGTAGGAAATGACTAGTAGCATCGAGTAATCCCTTGGAAAACAAGTAAATCCACCTTATTGCACATTGAATGGTTCTTCGATAATATCATATCACGATGCAATAATAAGGAAAGCTCTGGGGAAAACAAAAGTATTCAATCAATCATATGGATTTGCGAGGTAATTCTTACCAAAATATTGTAGAGGATATTTGGGAAAATGCTACTATGGTCAAAACCATAAGAGGATGTCCACAAGTAGGAGTGTTATTTCCCATTTTATGGATCTAAAGCGAGGAACTGTGCCCACGGCTACGCGGACGATATAAAAGAAATATTGACGTTAAAGCAGATAGTGGGACTCAGTGTTAGTCTTAGTAAGACCACACTGGTTCACGTCACTAACAAAAGAAATCTGGGCTTATGCAACCTATCACCCTTAAAGCAAAATAGATTTCTGTCAGCCAAATATAATGAACTGGTATTTGACAGCAGGCTTCTCTATAAGAAAGCTTATGGTTTGCATTAGTACCATGGGAAGTAAGTTCCATATTAGTTCACTGACTGCACACCATGATAGTTATAGCAATGATCATCTACGAAGCAATAGCATGTACTGAAATGGCGAAGGTAAGCTCCAAAAAAATAAATTGCAAAAACTCTAGACTCTAGAGGCTCGGCCGTGTCTTAACAACATAGACCATGTGAACCTTCTACGATTGTAGAATACTTCCAATATATGCAGAGTTGTTACAGATACCAAATACACGTGGACCCATAAGATGATGTACTGTTGCATCAGAGAAACCATAAGATACTAGTATCGTGAGTCATGGGTCAAGGACCAAATAATCTGAAGAAATGGCACATTTTTCAAGAAGAGGTTAATTTAATTGGAAAATGTGCTTATTTAAAACTGGAAAAGAAGTACATAAGGTGGAGAATAGTCATTATAATGAAAATCAAAGCTGCAGTCAGTGTCCTGGATGTATTTCTATGTACAGCCCAAGTTTACAACAGGTCTTATTAAATGTTGAAAATGAACAAAATTTCACCCATCCGTGATTAGAGATCATATGCGTCAGCAAGTCAAATAACGACGAAAAGGATTTATGACACAATAGCAGTTTAAGCCTAAAGTGACTACAACGTTTGATCCATAGACGACAAAAGATTTAGAGCACATCATCGCAGTTTATATACAGAAGTAATGATCATCGTAGTCAACGATCACCACTGCGTCTTGTGAAGAACCGAATTAAATAAATTGTGAATGCTGTACAGGACGCTTTCATCCAGATCGTACATAAATAAGAGCAAAACAAAGTACATGGTGGCGCGAGTAGAAGATCCAACATTGGTCCCTCAATTCAAATAGCTGATAGTAGTGCAATCCCTTAACTATCTCGGGTGAACTGTATCAGCTGATAACAGGGTGGAACCAGAAAGACGCGCATGGTTGCTTAAAGCCAACAAAGCTGCCAAAACTCTTCAAATCCAGGAACTAAACCATAGCTTGTATATAAGACAATAGTCATACCAGTACTTACATATGGGTCCGAGACTTGGGTGCTTAGCAAAAAGAATTCTGATCTCTTAGCCGCGTTTGATAGAAAAGTCTTACGGAGAATTGTTGTCCCCTTTTGTAAGGAAGGACGATTCCGAAGACTCTATAATGATGAGATCTACGAGCGTTACCGAGATGTCGACATCATGAAGAGAATTAAGCTCGGCGGGCAGGACACCAAGCTCGCATAAGCGAATATGATCCTGCTCGGAAAGTCCTTTGCGGTAGGATTTATGGAACACGACAGCGAGGTTGGCCAAGCCTAGAGTTTAGGGATGCCAAACTGGATGACATCGGCTCGAAATCGGGACCGGTGGAGAGACTTTTTTAAGGGAGGCCAGGACCGGTTGTAGAGTCAAATATGATGATGATGATATTCGCCCTAAACTTGAATACAACTGTATTGTATAGGCAGGCGCCTCCAAGATAGCATTGAATCTACTCGACAGAATACAGACCCGTGAGATAAAACATATTGGTGACGTAAACATCGCGAAAAAAGTCGAATCACTTGAACATCGTAGGAATGTTTCCTGCCTGTCACTGTTTTATCGCTTTTTCCACAAGCGGTCTTCAAAAGAAATCTCCAGATGCATCCCGCCCATTCGCGAACTCATCCGTAATACCCGTGCCTCAACTCGAGCCCACGGGTCCACCATTAGGCCTATTTTTGGACGAACTAACCAATTCAGAGATTCTTTCATTAGCCGCACTATAGTTATATGGAATGAATTGCCTGATTCTGTGTTTCCGCATTTGTAGTATCTGCAGTCATTTAAGACACACGTGCAAAGAGATCTCATATTTTCCTCTCCCTAATTTTCTAACGCCCACGCATTGTAAGCAAGTCCCTATAGCGTGTGTATAGACAAAAAACCTGAATACTAGTTATGGGAAAAGTGTGTGTTTTTTTTAATTGTACACGAAATTTATTAACAGTGCCGCACTGAATACCAAAAAGTAGTGAAATATTTTAAAAAGCTACGGTTTGCTGTTTTTTCTCTCTCGTTTAAAAAAAAATGATTTACCGCAATTATGTTCAACCTTTCGTAATACAAAATTCATGTCTCAAAAGTTCTGTAACATTTGCGCGCTAAACTAAACATTTGAAATAAATTTCCGGCAAAAAAGTTTCCACTGAGACCGAATATAATTTGCAAAGTTCAGCTGCAAAGTAGAGCAACGACAGGGAGACATGCAAATTATTATTTAAATTGCATAAAATCGATTTCTAATTTCGTTGCCGGCAAACGCTGCCTAATGATGTACACTCAACTATTCAGACTGGTGTATATAGTTGCGAGTACTCATATCAATGCACCGAGGAGCCTGGCGCATTTTTACCACGACCTCACCACCTGGATGTACTCGAAAATTTTAAACTCATCCTTCCTTATGCGATAATTGAATTCGAAAGCAAATAACGATCTGTGCGCGACTATACCTCTGGGTTTGTGTATTCGTTTTGTGTATATGTATATGTGGAAATGTAAAGGCATAGACTTGTAGCATATTTTCGCTGACATTATAATGAACGCAGTGTCATCCGTGTTTTCCGAGCAGAGAAGTTGGGAGGAGCGTGGGAGGGATATACGTAACACGACGTCGTCCCCATGAAAGTGCAATTTTCCACATCGACAGAAACAAAAGGAAGCAAAAATCGTCACAACTCAACTCAAATTATTTGCCAATCTGAGGTCGGAGTGCGAGCGGCACGTTCCGAGGCACAGGTTTCGTGGGAATAACTACCATTAGTCGGATATGCTGCTCCTTACATCCGGCCGGCATTACGATGAGCAACTGCAACTTTCTTCATCACACTCTTGCAAGAAATAACGAAACGAATCTAACGACATCTGTGCAGTGACATCGTAATTTATGAATTTTTAAAGATAAAACGATCAACGGTGAATGATGTATATATATTAAGTACATATGCTTGAAACAGGATACAGTATTCCCATAGAACCAATTAAATAAATCATCAATTGAGAAAAAAAAATGCAACCCAGACTGTTCAACGCTCCCACGCGCGCAAATGAAAAACAATTATTAAGCGTTTATTGCTCCCACAATGCACAGTTTATTGAAAGCTGTTTTATAAATTTATTCGAGTCTGAAACCGCTGCTCAGTTGGATCACCGCAAAGTACGCGTACTGTGTACACTCGTGCTGCTATCCATCATTTATGTACATATGTGGTGTTGCACTGGGACTGATACTGAACCACACAGTAGAGCCATTGGTCATCGTTGAGACCAAGAGTGCCCACAATAAATTGCCATAGGAAATGCGTTTGAGTTTGTGCTACACATAGGATATTCTCATTCCCTGTGTCATTATGACGGTAGACCACATTCCGTTAGACTTAGATTTATAAGCGGTCCATGTGGTTTAGGATTTTGGGCACTGGTGCTTATGAAAAATCCAAATGCACGCTATTAAATCAGTACTAACTAACCGCGGGCAGAGAGTTAATTAATTTATATTGTCCATAGGTAGACTATTCGTCGCAATTTGTAATTGGTAACAAAAATTTTCAGGAGGCCTGTACCGATAAAGCTAAATATGATGATGATAATGAATATAATTTTATTTTGGTCATTTTATAACCAACAACATAATGAATCGAATTGCAAAGTTCACATTGCAAAGGGATGGGAAAAGCGTGCGCAAATGTGCAGAGGAATTAATGGTTTTACCATGTGAAGAACCAATTCGTCAGAGTGTGGGACGAATTTCTTCCACACAAATTTAAAACTTTTTTTTAATTTTTTACCTGTACCAACTATTGTCGCCGATAGTGTGATTACACAAAGCAACAACAACGACTAAGAGACTAATAAGAGACAACGAAAAATCAAAAGAGGCAACAACAACAATACACCATCGACCGAACATACGATTTAATGGATTTTTCTGGCATAGAAACAACGGGATTTCGTCAACCGATGGGAAAGTATAAAAGTCCAGGAATCCAAACAGTCGGTCTCCTTTCCTTGTGATTCCTCCTCCTGGTAGTAATAAGCCTTATAGTTGAATTGTTTAAGAGCGAAGTCGTTGCCTTCACTTCCACGTTTGACGCTAGAATTTCCTCATAATTGAACGGCTTAAGAGTGAAGTACTTGCCTTCACTTCAACGCTTAACGCTAGAATTCCTCACAATTGAATGGCTTTGGAGTGAAGTACTTGCCTTCACTTCTACGCTTAACGCTAGAATTCCTCACAATTGAATGGCTTAGGAGCGAATTGCTTGCCTTTAGTTTACGCTTTACTTCGAATTTCCTGTCAATTGATTGGCTTTATAGCGAAGTCATTGCCTTCAATTACACACTAAACGCTAGAATTCCACACAGTCGAACGGCTTAAGCTTTACATTAGAAGTTCCGGATAATTGAACGGCTTGAAAACGAAGTCCTTGCCTTCACTTACACGCTAAACGCTAGAATTCCTTACAGGTCGGGAGATCTTGTTAATTGTCAAAGTATGATGGTACTAATACCGAATCTGTACATCTGGAACTTAAAATATTATAAAAGATGAGAAAATTGCTAGATAAACGTGGTCTATTAATTTATCTGATTTTTTAAGCCTTAAATATTCCAAATTTCAATTAATAACATTCAGTTATTTCATCATATTTTATAAGAGTTCTAGTCGCACTTGAGTCTAGATCAATCACCTAATACGACCTACTACCTATACCAAGAAACACTTTAAGGACCATAAAAATACTTCCAAAAGACCACCAAAGGACCCCAAAAAGCCACGCAAAAGACCATCAAAGACCACCAAAAGACCACCAAGGACAACCAAAAGACCACCAAAACCCCCTCTAACGACCCTCAAAAGACCTTCAAAATACTCCCAGAAGACCCCCCGTTTAAACCTAAAAGGCTGTCAAAAGCCCCAAAAAAAAGCCACAAAAAACCATAAAAAAGACCTCAGAAAGACCTCTAAAGGTTGCCAGAAGATATCTGCTGCTACCTTCAAAGTAGCCGACCGATCGAACGAGACGATCTGATGACATTGAATGGAAAATGAAATCAAGATCTCGAACCTCTGGCGCCAAAACGAGTCGATCGGTATGTAGTTAATAGGCGCCATTATCTCTTCCATGAAGAAAGTAAAGAAGAAGACAGAGTTACAGTGGCAAAATACTGAAAAAAGAAAAGGACTTCTTTGCCAAGGTTTTATCAAATCAAAGGTTAGACAAATCAACGATTGAAAAATGTTTCAGAAAGTCTACATTTTCTACAAAGCTTAAATTTGACTGTGAATTTACTTTTTGGTGGATTCCACCACTCCATGAATTCATTTGATTGCTCCTCAGTTACTCCTAAGCCAATCGTAGTACTTACTGTTAAGTTAAGAGATTCTTTCATCAGTCTTTGTCAATACATTCAAAATACATGCTTATAGACCCTTTTTAACCCCTTGAGCATGTGCCAATATATAAAAATGTACTTCCACGGAAGAGAGAGAAAAGAAAAAAAACTGCAAGAGTAAAACAGGAAGAGAGGAAGAAAAATTGGCAACAGATTGCTGTAGTTGAGTGCGCTACCAATTCAATTTACCAAAAATTGCTGTTAATCTTACGATACAGAGATGTCTCTTCCTCTCGCCACCTCGGCTATATTTTTGTAGATAGTTTGCAAGTGATTAAAAGATTTTAATTAAGAACCCGGCGGCAGTCACTTTGCCAGATGAGCGGATCATCAGGCAAAGTACCGGCGCGGCGGCACATCCTCGACAATCGACTAAGGAGGTCGTATTAAAATGTCGATGTCTTAAGCACAGCTGAGTAAATGGCGAAAACTATTACCAGATAGTGGTGACATGAAAACAGGAAGCTCCTACCCTGTGGCCGTTGCCGACTATTTTCGATTAAAAGACCAATCGGTCCATACATACTGGTGGCACTGCGATTGGCTTTAGGGATCGGTGCCAAATTCCACCTGATTACTCTATCCTCTTACTAATGAATGGCTGCCATCGTAGTTTGTAATTTCAATTTCAGATAAATGTTTTAATTAATTTTGTAATACAGGGACAGACCATAGGAGGTAGACGGCTGACAATCTACTGTAGACATTGGGTCAGTGAACTTGTTTCTCTTTAATTGCCAATAGAAAACAGATAAAGGTTATATCTTAGACAATAAATACCTAGATTTGTAACGCATTTTTGGAGAGATGTTCATAATTTTATTTGTTTTATCTCTTTTTAAAGCTGTTGATCGCATTCAAAGTGAACAACGATGTCTAGTGTCTTTGTTGAATCTGGGACTTAGTGAATGTAGTAAAGGGAGAGCTTAAAGCGAATTTACACAATCTTACGATTAAAATAACCAATCGAAACCAAAGCATTAGACAACATTTATCATTCAGGAAAACTAAGTCCACCTCAAATCCTGATTGTATTGATGCACGAAGAAATCAGACAAATCGACGACAGCTAAAATATACCTACATATATTTAGAAAAAACTAACTTATAAAAATAGACATTTTTCTTGAAATTCTCTAATAGGAGGAGTGTAAAAAATGTGAACTCGGTTTAATTTCAATAAAATTCATATGGTAGCCCGTCGGTCCTGAGGCTCGATCACTTCCAAATTGTTGCAGAAATTGTTGTCATCAGAGATACACATGTGTGCAAAGTTTCAACGAAATCGAGCTCAAGGAAGTAGGTAGGTTCTGTAATTGAAAGCCAACCAGACGCGTTTTTTTCTCCCGCTTCGTATAATGAAATAATTTCTTCTAATAATTAAATAATTTATAAATAATAAATAATTCGTAAAATTAAAAAATTTCTTCTTCTTTCCGTTACCGCAGCAAAAAAATTCGTGCTTATCGTGTCTATTAATAATTTTTCACTTTCCGCTTACATCAACAATATTTTGCGTTTCTTGTCTGTTATATCAACTGGCAGACATATTTGAAGTAATGCTCAAAACAATAATTCACTGTTCATCAACCTCCCTAGTGTTTACGCTTAGAGTGTCGTGTAAGTGACTTTAATTAATTCTCAATATGGTATGTGGAAATGAGTCTTGCACAATAAATGACGATCTCCAAGAGCGGATGAATTGCAGGGGAGTCTGCGGAAAGTCTTACAATCCAGTTTGTGTTACAGAATTCACTGACCATTTCTGGTTCTTCTGTAATGAATGCAAGTACGTCTCTCTCTCAGACGTTCTTAGGAACGAAGCAATAATAATAATTCTATATTTAACAGAATTCACTGACCATTTCTGGTTGTTCTGTGATGAATGCAAGGACGTCTCTCTTTCAGAGGTTCTTAGAGCCATTAAAATAAACCAGTAACGAAGCAATATAAAAGCAATCAATGGAAAACCACATTAAGATCCTGCTCCAACTTGCCAAATACGACTACTTAACGAAAAACTTCGATCATCTTAACTCTACCTTTCACTCTAATTGTGATATATATATTCAACAAAATTCAACTCAATTGAGAAGCAGCTCAAAATTATTAGCCATATACTTTCAAAGAATCGATGGAATTCATCTGTAACCTCATCATCTCTCGCAAAAATGACACCAACCACACAGCTTCACAAGACGTCTTAAACAAATTGGAATTTGTAATAGAAGCGCCGTGGCTCAGTGGATAAGAGCATGGCTTTTGAGCAGAAGGTTTGGGATTCGAATCCCAGTAACACCAAAAATACATTTTTTCACGGTTTCCCACCTCTCGCGAAAGTCTGACTAACTTGCAACACTGTCTCCTTAGAACCCCACACAACATATGCCCCAACCAGCAATTCTTTCCCTGTTTTTGACCTCAAAACTGGAGCTAAGTACCATAATTTCATTAGCTCGTATATTATTAACTCAACATCTTATAACTTATCCCATCCTTCGCGTCTAATATTCCTTTTCTTGGTCTTTTTCTGCCGCCCTCTGTTAAACAACAAACCATAGCCACTACTGAATATCGGATATTCAATCTCTAGGGTTCGAGAAAAAAAGGTGGTATACGGGAATATACGTCTCTTTGGAATGTTAAAAAAAACGCCACATGCGTTGATGCAAAACTTGGTTGTATGGAGAAATGCTTCTTGCTTACCTACACGACAAATCTGGCTCTGGTTGCTATGAGGGTAAAACGAAAACAAGCGTCTGGTTTCGATCCAGCGAGAAGGTTTCTCTACTAATCTAGTCTGCAGAACATTTACATCAGTTACCACGAGATTTTCAATATGTATCCGCAAAAAGTTGCCACTTTCAATATTACCGGTATTATATATTACTTTGAAATTTTGAAAGTTTTCCATCGCACACCTCTTATTGAATCCTTCTACATTATCTTTGGTAGAGCCCAAGAAAGAGAAACTGAAAAAATAGCTTTCGAATTTTTCAAACTTTCACAAGAGTTTCAATCAACAAACCAATTCAAGAAATTTGCAATAAAATTGTTAAATGCTTCAACACAAGTTAAACTCTTATGTGTTTCTTGATTCATATTTTTGTATCCTCGTACTTTTCATGTTTACTTCACCATAAGCAATTAATTCAGAAATCAACGTCTGACCTCTGGCTACACTGCAGTCCACAAAGCCCATAATTGATGAACAAATACTCCTACTTCCACTACTTATCATTGAAAAAAAAACAAATAACGATAACCTTTTCCTACCTAGGCAGCACTTATATTACCACGCCTTTTATTACGAAATTTAATAAAACAGGAATACTCCTTTTGAGACAATTATCGAAGTGAGGGAAAATTCCTTAACAGATTTCTTTCCGTCAATAACTACCTACGATAGGTTTTGTTATATTTGTAATGCCACCTCATTGTCGCTCTTCCCCTAATCTTTTCATAAATCGCCGCGGGATATTTTTAATCTCACTTAGAGTATAACAACCATCAGCGTTTCTGCTTTGATTTGATTTACCTTAATTCGATGTTGAAACATCCTTAAAGTATTGGCTTAGTATTACCTATAGAAGGGTTTGTATTTTATCCTCAGTATAATGTGACTTAACCCATTTTTTACCAGTACTCAAAATTGTAGACCTATTTTTAAACAATTTTCAACCAGGGATATGAATTTGGAAAACTCACATTTCGAATTTTCCTACGAATTTTTGAAGGTCTTTTAAAATTTTAAATGAAAAGCAATGTTGATGAAACGATTGCTTTTTTTTAATTTTAAGTGAAATCATCGTTTTTTTAAATTTTGCACAGGCGGTTTGTATTCAAAGAAAATATTATAAACTGACACATTTTGAATGGCATTGGGCACCTGGGTTAATAAGCCCCAATATTGTTCCAAAAAATCATGTTTTAAAAAATCTTCTAACGGTTCCATTACACTTCAGGCATTGTATCACTTCTTGCCGTTTGGTAACCATCTGAATTCTATAGCACAGCATTATGATTTGTAGCAGCTCTTTGATGATGGCAGGTAAACCCATTAACTTCGAGATTGGTTGTACTGCTGGTATTAAGGGCAATGTTTACACCAGAACTTATATTTGGATTCGAAGACTTGTACTAAGCAAAAAGCACTCCGAGCTGTAAGTCGCATTTGAGAGCAAAGTATCACGTATAATTTTTGAGGGAGACTCTATAATGCCGAAATCTACGAACGATACCGCGATCGGGCCATCGTAAAGGGGATAAGGCTAGGTAGACTTCGGTGACAGGACAACAGAGTGTCCTGGTCGGAATGGAATTCCTTTGAGATCGAATTTATGAGACCCGACAGCTGACATGGCGCAGCCTATATGGTTGTAGAGCTACATTTCCTTTATTTATCAAAAATTCAAAATAATGTTATTTTCCGGATTAATACAAAGTTTCTCAAAAAATTTTGCACTTATTAAGGTGACGAAGAGTCTTTTTAATCTATACTTAAATTTCGTTAATGTATTGTACACCCAATTAATAAACAAAAGATAAATATACTCGTACTAGCCTGCAAAATACGATTTTGATTTGATATTTCTGCAAAATGATGACGGTGGCAGAAAATGGGTTATATTGATATAAACAAGCGATTGAACCGAATAAGCAGATTTTAATGGAATGTAAATCTAAAAAGTTCTTCTCTCACTTGCGCTATATTTAATTCTCTATTTGATAAAAGGAACCGTTTGAACGTCGTAATCGCATGTCAGTGTCAATATTTATCCAACAAATTATGATAATGCTTTCCACTTGGTAAACATTCGCTGGAAATAATGCCAGTTGATTGATTTCTTTGACGGCAGTCTGAAGGGTTCAATATTGAAGGAAAGTAACACGGCCGCTCAGTAATAACCGGCGATGTTAGGCGATTTTTAAAGTAAAGTTAAATGTTATATGTCAAACAGGGTAAGATCGACATGATATGGACCGGTGGAGAGGTTTTTTCGGAATGCCGAAACAGGACACCGGCTTATAGCTAAGTATGACTAAGAAATGTGATACAATAACTAGATTACTACTTTTAATAAAATTTTAAATTTGCAATCAAATACGAACTTTTACAGAAGAATCTGCCCTTGTCAATAATTTAACCCCAATTTCTGTTGTAATCATTAGAAAATTGGAATTATTAGCCCACTCCTACCAGTCAACTGGCGAAGCTTAAGGTAGAAATACTGGATCACGATATTTAATTTAAAATGTTTCCAGCTTGGAATCTAAGAAGTCTGAACAGGTACTTATATATCTACTTATGGATAGAAGTTGAAGAGTGGGATCACCAAAGCCTTCCATCCACAAAGTGAGCCATCGAAGTAGCAGAACTGCAATTTACTTAGACAATCAATCAGCACTTAAAGCACTGCCTTCCTAAATGATCTACAACTAGAGTCCGGTCCTGGCCTTTCTAAAATTCTTCACCGATTCCGATTTCGATCCGATTTCTTCCCAAAACTCAGGATGTCATGGTCTACGCCATCCTTTAACCGTAGACTTGGGCGGCCGCGTTATCTTGTCCCATAAATCATACCCGAAAGTACTTTCCGACAAAGATCCTCTTCGCTCATTCAAATCATGTATCCTGCTCACCGAAGCTTCCCGAGTTTAATTATCTTTACGATGTTGACATCGCGGTAACCCTAGTAGATCTCATCATTATAGAATCTCCTGAAGAATGCCCTTTCTCGCATATGGATCACACAATTATCCGGCGTAGTTCTTTCCTCTAAGAGGAAAAATAACATTTCGCAGACAGAATAATAATAATAATATTCGGCGCGACAGACCGTTGCGGTCCAAGGTCTAGACTCTCGCGACCATGTTGTGTTGTGTGTTGTGTTGTGCATGTATATTTTTGGACACAAATGGCGCCGTGGCTTAGTGCAAAAGCGTATGGCTACTGAGCAGGGGTTCGTGGTTCGAATCCCAGTAACACCAAACACGGTGTCCTACCTCTCGCGAATGGGTGACAAACGTTTCGAGAGTAATAACTTTTCACGGAAAGCTTCACAGAAGAATAATAGCTTAACAAATATTAGCTATGCAGATGATTTAGTGGCAAATTTGAGAGCACGATAGCAGAACGCATGTAATTTGCCCGAAAATAAGTAAAAGACTGGTGCAAAGAGTTCGGCCTATTCGATCCTGACAAAATAGTCTGCACCTCACGAAAAAGTTAAAATAACGCCTTCTGCATTACGGTTCTAGGGACAAATCCTTCAAATAGTGCGCGAAGTCAAATATCTAGGGTTCATGTTTGATTAAAAACTCACATGGAACCCCCACATATCATACATTACTAACAAAGCTAAAAAAGCGTACTTTACATGCCAACGAATGTTTAGTAAAACGTGGAGAATAAACCTGCAAATGACTTTATGACTATACCAAACCATTATAACAACCAGTATCATATACGCGGCCTTGATTTTTTGACCAAAAACGGGGAAATTAAAGACACGCTTAAAATTTTGCTAAGCACCCAAGTCTCAGATCCATATGTAAGTACTGATATGACCATTGTCTTATATACCAGCAGCTTGGATGTTATGGAATAAAATCCAGAGAATAATTTATGTAAGTGCGACCGGTGCCGTAAAAACTTGCCCATCGGCAGCTCAAGAAAAGCTTCTGGGTGCAGCCTACCACCCCTGCATGTACACATCAAAATCGAGCTTGAATCAAGAGTTATTAAATTAAAAATTACCAACCAAATAAAAGAAAACAGACCAGGACATACCAGCATCATAACCAAAATAAATTTGGAAAATTAAGGTGTCTAACCATCGGAATTAGTGATAAAAACGACTAACTTCCAAAGAAACTTCTCGATAAGAATACGAAAACAGAATCAAGTTGAAAATATTATTATTACTCTTTCACACCATTCATCCATCTAGTCTACAGACGGATTAAAAACAAACACAGGAACCGGAGAAAGATTATTCGGACCCAGAACTAGAATTGCGAATACACCCGGGAAAAATCTTCAAGAGTATTTCAGGCAGAAACTAAAGCAATAGAAGACTGCACCCTAGAATGTATCAAAAGAATGAACATAAGAACCCAGATCTATGTGATCTCAGATATTCAGACAGCACTGCTAGCATTAAAATATCCAGTCTTTCATTCCAAAATGTGCAGCTGCTTCTGCCACTTGAAAGAACTTGCCAAAACCAACAAAATCATCCCGTTCACTCAGGCATCTCAGGAAACGAGGTAACAGACCTCTGAGCAAGAGAAGGCACAGAAGGAGTCTTCACTGACCCCGAGACCAGTATTGCCTATTCCAAAAGCCATCTTAAACACAAGATCAATGAGTGATAAAAAAACGTCATCGAAGCGGAATGGGAATCATCGACTGGGATGATACAGGCCAAAAAGCTTTTTAAATACAACACTAATTATCTGGACAAAGCACTAACACTTAACCGCCATGGATTAAGAACACTAGACTTGTTAATATCCCTTTCCATGGCCACCTTTTGAAAATGGATAAATTCGGTAAATCCGGACGCTGCCAATTGACTTGGCAGATAGAGTGGCATTCACAAAAAATGCAATTTTACAGGCCACGTTCATATGCGTGTTGTGCCTGTGACGTAAAATTGTCTTCTAGTTCCCTTTAAATAATTACACTGACTTTGAAGAAGAGCTTACAATCCTTCAATGAATCGCTGTTAACAACCCTACCAGGCCTATCACACCAGTTTGTAATCGAACCAGCAATGAAATGTTCATCCGTTTAACGTGGTGAGCTACAATGTGGACATAAAAATCATTGTGTGTCCACCAAATGGATAGTAATGGATCAATATTGACACTAACCATTATAAATTGCAATTACGAAGATTGTTTATAAAATTGCAAACCCAACGGACAACATTCAACATTTGATTTATAAGATTTGTCAGAGAAGTGAATGTCCATTACTCGAAAGAGCCAAAATCATATTAGTTACAATGTGGCCTGTTGCCGTGCAAAACCAGACATCAAATTGTGCAAATTTGGTTCATATTTTGAGTAAGAAAGTGAAAGATTTTAAGCAATATAGTGAATTTTTGGTTGTTGCTATCATTTTTGTTAGAATTGCATTGCGGTGTGGAGTACAACAGTAAAGCGCGTATTGTATTCAGGCAGGACTTTCGTGTATCCCAATAGCTGATAGGAAGCTGTGAAATGTTAATTCGCGAATTTCATTCTTTTAAAAAATTCTTTAAAGCAAAGTTAAATTCACAATAATCGAAACTTCAGATCATCAGTTCAACAAATAGTGAAAGGAATAAATAGCAAGTATTCGCCTGGGCTTTATTTGAGATGATGGACATGGAAGGTCTTGCTAGTCAATTGTTCATTAACTTCCAATTGTCGGCTATATACGCTGCAGCGTATACCAGGCTGAGGTGATAGCGATTGAAGAGGTTATGTGTTGGCTGAAGCATAATGTTCTACATAAAATAAAATCGTTGGAGGCGGTCTCACTGAAATCTTAGGTGGCGTTGAGCTGTCACTCCTCTCTTAACAAGATGAGTGAACAGTTCAATATAAAGATCATATGGTTCCCGGGCCACACAGATGTTGAGGGGAACTGCAGGGCGGACGAGTCAGCTAGAAGTGGACGACTCTCCAGCTGCTACTGGAAAGGGCGGAGGTAGGGAGTCCTATCGTGACACTAAAATTTGAGCTTCGGAAAGAGGCAGAAACAATAACAAATGTAAGGTGGGAGAACACCGACACTTGCAATATTTCAAGACAGGTCTGGTCGAAGCTGGACTTGAAGTGCTCAACTGCGGTTATTTCTCTACAAAGACGTGAACTAAGAACGGTTGTAGGGATAATGAGAGTACACTGCCTTTTAGGGAAACACGCGAGAAGGATGGGTGTCGAATATAATGACTTCTGCAGAAGTTGCATGGACGAGGAGGAGGAAGAGATCATAGAACATCTTCTTTGCTCATGTCCGGCACTAATGCACAGAAGGCACAAACACTTACGTAAGCGGTTAGTGCGAGATATACTTCGATTCATTAAGACCGCGAATGGTCTAAGTGAGCATTAGCTGCCACCGCCACCTAACCTAACGTAACCTTAGGACCTGGCAGATCCTATATTTAAAATATCAACGGTGGGCTATACGTTTAAAAGAACTCAAAGGATGTTATTCACAAAAACAAATCTTTACCACGGATAGAAGACATTGTTTTTTCAATATAAAATAAAAGAACATTTGACTGTTCTTGCATGTCATAATCTTCCTTGAAATAAGCAGGGATCGCTTGTATTCGGGCTTCCCGGTTTTATACTTAATGCTATCCAACTTTTATTAATATTTGAACCGCATTTTTTATGAATTAATTCATTTCTACCAATATTCCCTTTGTTCTACCGCCAGAACAACAATGTTACAAAAAGTCATGGGCTATGGACCACACTATATTCACACATGCACACTGTATATGAAAAGCTTTTCCCTTTTTATAAATGTATGTCAAAATCTCAAAAGCATTCCATTTCGATTTGTGTCCCACCACCAGTCTCCAGTTACTTCATCAATCTGCCGACCATTCTCATTGTTTACAATTCCTCCTTCGAAAGCGAGCTCCATTCTGAATACCTAAGGGCCGTGCAGGAATCCTTTCAGAGTCATAACTATCACCATGAAGGATCAGCAGCACTCCACTGGATTAATGTCGCCCAAATGAATCAAAGTGAATTAAATGATTTGCTTCTGTTGCATGTTAACATTGCAACGCAGGTAAGATTGACACCAGCTATGGTATGTATGTTTGTTATCAACTCTCGCTTCATCTGCACAGGGCTACATTACTATCCTGACGGATGTGAGGGCTTTCATTAATGCTCGTTACCATGCAACAGAGCATTCGGTACTTCGTTTAAAGGATAAATACTATTTGTTTTTATGTGAGGATGAACACGCTACGGATGTTTTAGGACTTGATGTCCTCAAGTGTAAGTGGGATAAGTTTTCTTCTCTCGAAAAAATTTCCCTTATACCTTTGTTGTTATTTGCCAGAAACTGAGCTGACTAATTGGCTGGCTGATGGATACAATGAAATGGTCGTTGGTGGTTCTAATCATCGTTGTTCCTTTCTAGGAATAAATTCGCTCAGACCGACTACTGAATGTAACTGAGCGATATGACAACAGCTTCAGTTCACCTAATCCGTGTGGATAGTTCGACTACTGTTCTCAAAGGAAACCCCCCCCCCCAAAAAATACAAAAACACAATGAAATAACGGTTTTCGTTTCCGGTTGTTGTTTATTCACTCTGCGTTTTTTCTTTCGTATCTTTTTCTTCCTTATCCTCTGCTTCACATCCCCTAGTCTATCCACACCACTTATTGGTTACAGCTCAAGCGGACGTGAAATTGGCATCATCACACGATTATCCCCGTTTACCAACCAAAACAATCCCGCCAGCCTCGGACATCTATCGAAATCGTAGCTTTAATTTGTGGACACAAAAATTTGTTGGCAGTGATGCCAATTTGAATGCAGTGCAACTGGATTCATTCTACCCGAATGGAAGTTTTGCCAAAAATGCGGAACTTTATCCAAACAAACTTTTCGACATGCAGGACCGAACTCTAAGAGTTGCTTCGGTCACTTACTATCCGTATTTGATAAGTAATTTTGTGGTAAGTGCTTCAAATGTGCAACTTTTAATTTATGGACGTACAGTTAAGGTTCCAGCAACTAATCCTAATTACTGAAGTACACTTGTTTTGTGCCGACGACGGTCGGTATTGTTTTTGTTTTCTTTCAGTTTACTTCTGCGGATTCAGTGTGACACATACGACATATTATATTATACTCATATAACATGTATAAGTTAGAGTGTTAGACAAAAAGTAAAAAGAGCAATAGAGTATAATTAGCATACTCGGTACAATTACTGCCTTCTAAATACTAAAGCAATATCCAGACAAAGCAATATACAGAATAGTTCGGTAGTTGAAGTGACTTTGAGTAATACGAGAGTAATGCTTTTCATTTTCGTGGAGTGGTATTCAGAATGAAAACGGGGAAAAAGGGAAACAGGAAATGGTATACGAGTATATAAAATGAAACACGGTCAGCTTTAACTATAAGTTGAGGTCCTTTCCATTAAGTTAACACTTACAAGAATCGATGTACTTTAAAAATTTTCACCGTTGCAGGTTAAACTATTATTTAGAAAAGTTTATTCATTTTGGAACGAACAAACTCTGTTCCTTAATCGGCGAGGCAGATTTAAAAACATAAGCTTCATAAACGTTCACGCACCTACAGATTCCATAGAAGATGAAAAAGAAGAATTCTTTGAATCATTCGAACGGGAACTCCATGCCTGTCCCCAGTATGACGTAAAAATCATTCTAGAGGATATGAATGCCAAAATAGGTAGGGGGCCAGTATTCAGGCAGTACATTGGCACCAATAGCTTACACAAGAACACTAATGACAATGGACAACGAGTCATAAAGATGGTAGCAAGCAATAACTTGGTCGTTGCGTGTACAAGGTTAGCGCGTAAAAATATTCACAAAGCCACCTGGGTATGTCCTGATGGAGCCACTCGCAGCCAGATAGACCATATGTTGATAGACCGCCGCCACAACCCGAACCTGATGACGGTACGAACGTACCGAGGTGCAAACGTCGACTCGGACCACTATCTTGTTGCTGTAATGCTCCGAGCGCGAATTGCATCATCAAGAAAGACAGCATCCACGAATTAGATTCGAGTAAACTAGGCTGCCCTCCCAAGGAAGAGACCAGAAAAAACTACGGTCAAGCGATAGGACTCGCCCTAAATGCAGGAAGAGAAAGTCCTGGGGCTGAGATGTCAGGCGTAGAAGAGAAACGGACACGTCTTAAGAATACTGGCATTAGTACTGCTGCCTTCATCTTAGGCAGTAGTCGTAGAGGTCGGAACGACTGGTTCGATGACGAATATAAGCTAGCGACTAAACGTAAGAATGATGCGTACCGAGAAATTCAACGATCTCATAGAACGCGGGCATGCGAAGATGAATACAAAGAGCTCAGAAGAACAATTCACCGGCGAAAGAAAGCAGCCTGGAGAAGAATCTCGTCCGTGAACTAGAACAGTGCAGAGAACGAGAACCGCACCAGGCGCGGAAGTTCTACCAAAGAGTCCGCGGTATTACGCAATGTACACCGCGTTGCGCATACTGCAAAGACAAAGGGGGTATTCTGATCCCCGAACTCAAAGACATCTTAAAGCGATGGGAAGAGCATTTTCATGAGTTGCTAAATGGCCCGCTAACTAAGGAATTGGAGGCTCCACCAATGATCGAACACAACAGTATGCTGCCGCCACTAAGCATTGATGAATATAACAGAGCGATAAATTGGCTAAAAAAAAGAGGCCCCGAGATCAGATGATATTCCACCAGAGCTGATTAAAACAGGAGGTCCCGGAATACACCACGCAGTTTATGAAGAAATAGTGCAAGTATGTGAGGAAGAAACGATGCCAGAAGACTGGCGAAGAGGCATCCTGTGCCCAATATATAAGAGGGGAGATATCAGAAAATGCAGCGATTATCGTGGTATACGTTGTTGAGTACCGCGTAGGGCGAGAGCAACAATCCTCTATAAGTCCATTCAGATACTGGCTTACGCAGACGATATTGACATCGTTGGTAAAAACCGAAGAGCTGTACAAGAAGCTTTCATCCAGATCGAGCAGGCGGCACAAAATCTGGGGCTGCACATAAATGAGAGCAAAACAAAGTACATGGTGGCCACGTCTGCGAGTAGAAGATCCAACATTGGTCCCTCAATTCTCTAATCCTTTAATTTTCTCGGGTCAACTCTAACAGCATTGAACTAGAAATATGCGCACGGTTGCTGAAAGCCAACAAACGCTACTATAGTCTGTCAAGACTCTTCAAATCCAGTAATTTAACCATAACATCCAAGCTGCTTGTATGTAAGACAATGGTCATAACAGTACTTACATATGGAACCGAGAATTGTGTGCTTAGCAAAAAGCATTCTGACCTCTTAGCCGTGTTCGAGAAAAAAGTCTTACGGAGAATTGTTGGCCTCGTATGTGCGGAAGGACGATTGCCCAGACTTTATAATGATGCGGTCTACGAGCGTTATCGTGATGTCGACATCGTGGAGAAAATTAAGCTCCGGTGGGCAAGACACCTAGCTCGCATGAACGAAGAGGATCTTGCTCGAAAAATCCTTTGCGGTAGGATTTATGGAACACGACAGCGAGGCCGCCGCCGATAGTTTAGGGATGCCAAACTGTATGACATCGGCTCGAAATCGGGACCGGTGGAGCGATTTTTTTGCGGGAGGACAGGATCGGACATCGGTTGTAGAGCCAAATATGATGATGATTGGCTTAAGCAAAGGACTTTGAAAAAATAAATTCTCACATTTAGGTACACAGGTACACACTTTATGTTCTAACCTCTCGTTTCAATACAATTTAAGCTCCACTTTATCAAAAGAGAGAAAAACATTTTTAAGTAGATCTGTGAGCGTTAATTTAAGAAATATATATTTTCCCTTCTCTAACAGGCACCCGGGACGGGAAACGTCGACAGCATCGATCCGAAAATGCCGAAACGCAGTGTGCTCTATACAGGCTCTGAAGGTAACATTGTTCTGTCGTTTTGTGAGATTCGCAAGTGTCGTGTTAAGGTGGTGCCATGTGAGTTTTGAATTTATTCCAACAAATAACAACAAATAAACAATAAAAATTGTAAAATATTTTTAAACTGTTTCCCCACCCACAGATGGCAAGGACAATTGGGGTGGTATATTCGACAATGGATCATCGAGTGGCATGATTGGCGCTGTTTATCGAAAGGATGCTGATCTTGGCATTGGCTGCTATTACAATTGGTACAATGACATTTTCGAAACATCGATTGCGGTGGCAAAATCTGCCGTTACAATTCTGGGACCAGCTCCATCGTAAGTGGCATTTGTATATGATGTTCTACGGAAAAATATGCAATAATTATAGTTTTTTTCAGACGTAAGAAAGGAGTTTTCAAAACGTTTTAAAAAAAACTAGTCCTCCCTATTTATTTCAAATGATTTTATTAATTGACGATCGCCTTCTTGCTTTTAAGGCGCTATCCTGCATACATGACGAATATAATGCCATTTAGTGGTATCCTCTGGATGTTAGTACTCTCATCCATTGTAATTAGCTCCATCATGTTGTATGGCATAAAGGTCTACTCGTACAGAATGCGACATCGTAATGATACCCGTCATCAGAGGCAGCAAGAATTTCCCCACACTGATGCGTACACAGGATCACTGTTCGATATTTTGGCCATATTCTTTCAGCAGTCATTCACTGAAACTAGGTTGGTCGATACATCCTGAAGTATAGTAAAAGATTTATAATTTCTTTTTGGAACTTCCATTTTCCGCATGTCAGTGTAAACAACAAATTCGCTTTGCGTTTCTTCTTAGCAACACTCCTTATGGCTGGTATTACGCTGGAAAATAGCTACAGTGGACAGTTGAAGTCACTGTTGACGGTTCCCCTCTTTACCGACCCCGTTGATTCAGTGAAAAAATTCGCAGCCACTGATTGGAAATGGGGCGCTCCGGCAAGTGCATGGATCATGACAATTGCCGAGTCGGACATCTCATATGAACAGATAATGACCAATAAATTCGAAATTCAAGGATATGGTTTCCTGTTGAATGCCACCTATCGAGGGGACTATGGATTAGGAGTTGAACGATGTCACAGTGGAATCTACACTTTTGGCGATTACATAAGAGATGGCGCATTAGATCGGTTAATAGTAAGGAGCTTGAGATTGGGGCTGAAGTTCTGAAAGTTTATTGTACTTTCTTTAAAGATGCTCAGAGATGATTTATTCTTCGACTGGACTAGGGCGTTTACCGTCAGAGGTTGGCCATTTTTGGATGATTTCAATCGACATATTATGTTAACTTTCGAGCATGGTCTTTACAACTACTGGGAGCGAATGGTACGTTGTGAGTTTCTTTCTTTTTTCTTAAATTGAATTTTCCAATTTCTCTAGTACGCTTTGCAATACCTCGACAAGAAAACACAGGAAACTCTTCGCATTTTGACGACAGGACATTTGCCGAAATCGCCACCAACGATTCTTAGCGTTGAAAACATCTCCGGTCCACTGATTGCCCTACTAATTGGATACTTAGCTGGTCTATTGGTTTTTGTACTCGAAGTTTTTAGGCACAAACTGAAAATTAAGTTCATCAAGCGAAAGCGGATAAAGGGTACCTTTCTGGACCCAAGATGAATTAATATCCAATTAATAAGTACTCTTAGAATGCAAAACACCCAATTAGGAACACAAATTGCACTTCTGCATAGGTAGAACCATGTTATTTGAATTTTAATACAAAGTTGGACGTGTGACGATGAGGATCAGTGTGTGCAGGCTTTGTGCATTCAGAGACGTGGTGTTTTCCAGAGGGTTGTGGACGATAGCTTTTAAAGTGTCTCTTTAGCGAAAGACTAAGCTGACCAACTGTTGACCATCAGCCCCGGAATAGTTGTTCACATTAATGTGTTGGTTGAACCCAATTAAATCGATATGACACGCATGTACACATGCACACACACAAATGCTCCCGTACGTGTTTATCTTTGCAAATCGCTTGGTTTTGATTCGATTTGGATTGTGTTGCCCTTGCTCCCAAATGCAAGTAAACAATAACAAATTGGTCATTGATGGTCATTGAATGGATATGCCCAGCTGGGAGTTCATTTTCAAGTACATTTTCATCTGACTGGTCAGGTTGTTCGGTCAATGCGAGTTCGTTGTAACTGAGCTAAGCAGGACACTGGAGCATGAAAGTGAATATTGTTTAAATGGAATTGAATATATGCCTGCAGGTAAATGGTCGAGGAGGTGCACTTTTAAAGTAATTGCAATAAATGTTTTAAATTTACCATAATAATTGTGTTTTGCTGAATTATACCTGATGTTGCCAGTATAATTCCAAATGGGTTTCTTTAGCTGAATCGTCAGAAAATGTTTATTGTCCTTTTTATTATTTTTTTTTTACAACTAAACTCACTAGAGCGTTATCATACACGACATCTTATCTCCATTCAAAGAAGTTTTCAAAAAAATTTCTAATATTTGCTTCCAGACACATTTTTTATTGGGGTTTCAATGCTAATTTATTGCAAAAAACTGCACAGATGATTACTGGCGTGAGATTTAAATTATATGGCTCCTCCATTCCGAAAGATAACATATAAGATAACCAAAATCTCCATTCAGCCACTATTACATCAAAGTAAATGTAAAATGCAGTTAATTGACTTGGTTATTACGTATCTTAGATGAGCCTGTCACTATCAGCACATAAACCTATCGTGCTTATTCGATGGGATGAAGTTAACCAAAACAAATGTTCCAAGCGTAGGCGGAAAATTAAAAGCCATGACGTAGACGCAGCATTGTCAAAATTATTAGAATCAGAGACTAAAAAAAACAGCCTAAATATTCATGTAAATTCTCTAATAGGAGATACATATGTGTGCAAAGTTTGAACCGGTTAATTTGGAAAAAATTAATATTAGAGCCACTTCACTTCAAAATTTTTACAAAAGCTGTTGTCACCGGAAATACAGATTGGTAAGACGGGAACCCCTGACCATGGGGCTTCAAAGTTTTAATAGTAAGTGTTGTCATCGGAGATAAACATATGCTTAAAACTTGAACAAAATCGGGCTAATTTTTAAAAAATTAATATAGCACCACACAGGCCTTAGGGTCAATTCGCTCCAAAAAATGTTCAAAAAGTTTTGTCCATCGAAGATACATATATGTTAAAAAATTTAAAGAAAATCGGGCTTTTTTAAAAAAACATTTATATGGGCACCCCTCGGGCCTCAGAGCCCATTCACTTCAAAAATTTTGCAAAAAAAAAAATTTATTTCAATGGAAGCCGATAGCATTGTATCATCAGCATATAAATGGATATCACAGGTTGTAAAAGATAATAGGTCATTAATATATATTAAAGAGCGTAGGCAAAAAGGATGACCCTTGTGGCACGCCAGCATTTATCCCATGCAAAGATGAAGAAGTGCCATTGAATACAACTTTTATTTTGCGGTTCTATAAATAATACTTACTCCATGCAATGAGAGATGTGTCTAAGTTGAGCGAACTGTTTTGTGACACTATTATGTGACACTGTTATATTACACTGTTCGTATCGCATAGATACTTTTATGTTCCATGTTGAGACACTGTTATTAATAACTACTTTACTTTAAGTTCAACTAGCTCTTAAAAAATAAAAACCGAATGATCTGGATTGGATTCCCACAGGGTTCCTTCGTTGTCGGATCATTGGTCTGCTTTCATTGAGAAGATGTTACGAAGTCCTTTACGCCCACCCGTACTATTTGATGTCATCTTTCAGCCATACTTTCTTTAAGTGTCCTCACTAACTGTAATGCCCAATGATTCTTACATAACTTCAGCTCAGTTCTAATAATATCAAAGACCTATTAATTAGGGCTGTAGTTCCCTAAGCTCTTCCGCTGCCTCGGTGCGTTCAACACCGATGTGTTTCGGCAATTAGTATACATAACTTTGTTCCTATAGGTTAGGTCTTTCAGTTTTGCAATCAGAAATCAACCCAGCCTTTAAGTGATGTGCAATGCATCCAGGGTCCTTATTGGTACTTTTATGATGATCGTTATCCTATGCCACATGTACTTCTTTTCAAGATTGAAGTGAACACATTTTCTGATAGCAAATGTTGCTTCAAAATATTTGGTCCTTAACCCATGTACTAAAAAAAATCTCTCTCTCGAGATTCAAATTTTCAAACGCTTGATACCCAAACAAAAGATTGCACTGGTCTCATTAAGGCAATATAGAACAAGAAAACTGCTCTTTAATTGCAAGCGTTCTAAGAGATTTGAACAGAAATGCTTAACTATGCAAAGCAATTCATTAGGGAAAACCAATATGGTTTGGTTTTATAAGAACTGGACATTGTGTTCATTCAATGGATATTTGGTATAACTCCAAAAGATGTTAGCCGAGAATATAATTTCGGTATAGGAGGTGAGGTGGCTTACATTTAATTGTCAGAGCTAAGCTTATAAAAAACAGTGGTCAAAAACAGTACATACATAAATACTTGACATCAGTCTTCAAGTACCTGAAAATGAGCATGTTTTACGCAACGGGTGGATATGGTAAAGAGTTGTCCGTAAAAAGTATTTAAGGCCTTTAAGTAAAGGCAAGTGCTCTTATCATTTTGAATGATGGAACATATATTAATTTTATGCTGGCGTGATAACAAAGTCTGCACATTTGCATTGAAATGTGAACGTTTGGCAATATACAACGTAACTAAATAAGGCAAAATGCAAGCACCCCACTATTCTCTGTTAACAAATACAAAACAAGGGAATGGAATGAATTCACATGTTGGATCAAGACATTTCTACATACCGAACAAGAATTGGCCAGACAGTTTTTCTTTATTTTTTTTAATTCATGTATTCTTAATGCATGGGTTATAACGCGAAAATGTTTGCCTTCTAAGTCAGCCATCCATCAGTTCTTAAAATTTCTTAAGAATTAAGACATAAGAATAATAAAGAAGTATGGAACAGCACACCAGTATGATATCCATCGAAACTATTGACTGGATGGCATTACGATAATCAATCACTACCAATACTAATCATTTGCTATTCCATTTTTAGCCTGGTCAAAAAGAATAGAGACCAACTTAACTACACCAAATATAGTCTCCTTAATTAGGTCGTATCTTCCGTATTGTGTGAACACGCGTTTGAAAAAGTAATGAAATATACAATATGCAGCCAAGACCGAAAACCCAACAGGAAACCCAAAAACTCTATAACTCTTCATGGTGACCAGCTAAAAGAAAGTTTGATACAAGACACAATTTAAGGTATGCAAGTTTGGGAATCACATTTAAAGAAATCATCTAGCCGACCTGAGCAACTGTTAAAAAGCTGTCAGTTACAATGTTCAGCAACGCGTTGAAACTACCAAGTTGTATGCTTATTAAGTTCACAAATGTCCTCAATTATTTAAGAAAACATAAAATGCTGCATACGAAAAATAACTTTCCTCTAGGATAGGGGATGAAATTGCATTTAGCCATTCTCTCAAGAGTGCTTTGCACTTCGCGATAGCACACGAGTTCAATCATTTTAAGGACTTTCTGCCAAAGACTGATACGTTGGAAAGTTGAAGAAGCACTTCTCTAAGGAATCAGCATTTGAGGGGATTCCCTTTGGTTGAGGTAGGAGTTGTTATACACGTGCATGTTTGTCACGAGTAGAGGTACTTATCTCCTATTTACTATGTTCTCCCTACACACGAAACTACTTTGCGCAATGCACTCGCTACGACGACGCGTAAAGACACCCCGCTGACACCATCAGAAGCATCTGCTAGTACTCTTTCACCTTCTTATTCGCATTCAATTTTCCCATAAAATAAAGGAATAACAAATTATTTTTATGGTCGTATATATCCTCTAAAATTATACAGGTTATACAAAGTGTTCAGTAATATTTCACTGTGGTTTATCCTCAGTAGTATTTCCCATCTTATCAGTCAGCCATTTAGTTTAAAAGCATCACCCCCGCATACTGAATCACATTTGGAATCTTTTGAATTTCAAACAACAAACCTGATAAAGCAATTATCCCATCACGACCATAGGGTGAATTGAGAAATCCAGCACGTGCGGTGCATATTAACCTCAACTACACCGGCAAGGACAACCGAATGTTCCGAACGTTAATTCGTATTCCATGTCGATTCTATTTATTTGCGATTTCTTTTCCCTTATGCTACCTACAAACTACTGTAGCACTGATGATAATGTGTTGAAGCACAAAATAAATATTTAATTTACATATTCTGTTCCACATGTTCCACGTTTGGAGGTTTGCTGCTGAGGCTGGCGCGTATTGCTTCTCGGCTCTGTATAGATTTGCATACACACTGTTGGCAGAAAGAGGTGTTTTTGAACAATCTCCAGAATCATCCTTGCTCACATCCGTAAAACTTTTCTTTAGAACGCTGCTAAGTGGTCAGAATGCATAAGCACCCAAGTCTTGGATCCATATGTAAGTACTGGTATGACAATTGTCTTATACACCAGCAGCTTGGATGTTATGGTTAAATTCCTTGGATTTGAAGAGCTTTGACAGACTATAGTAGGCTTTGTTGGCTTTGAGCAACCGTGCGCGTATTTCTGGTTCCATGCTGTTATAGGCTGCTACAGTTGACCCGAGATAGTTAAAGGATTGCTTTACTTCAAACTCGCGCTCCATTTTTTAAATTAAGGGACCAATGTTAGACCTTCTACTCGCAAACGTGGCCACCATGTATGTGTTTTGCTCTCGTTTATGAGGAGTCCCTACTCGATCTGGGTGAAAGTTTTCTGTACAGCCCTTTGGTTTCTACCAACGATATCGATGTCGTCTGCGTAAGCCAGTATCAGAATGAACTTATAGAGGATTGTTCCTCTCGCTATTACGTCAGAGTCTCTTATCACTTTCACCAACGCCAGGTTGAAGAGGACCCAGGCCAGTCCATCCACTTGTCGGAGCCAGTTATAGATGTTGAATGGGCTTTAGAGTGATGGCTTATAACATTGTTCTTGGTCAACCTACATAGTCGTGTCAGTTTATTTGGGATGCCGAATTCTCTCATGGCTATATAAAGTTCAACTCTGGCTCAACAGGCGGCTTTAAAGTCTATAAAAAGATGGTGCTGTGAGTTTTTAAACTCTATACCTTTTTCCATCACCTGCCTAAGGTTGTAAATCTGATCAGTTGTTGATTTGCCTAGGATGAAGCCGCACTGGTATGGAGCAATGTTGAATGTCCTGTCTTGAAAGATAGAGGAGAAAATCGTATACGCGGTACTCAAGAACGTTATGCCACGAAAATTGATGCATGCTGTGATATCTCTTTTCTTATATATGGGGCACAGGATGCCTCTTCATTTCTTTCTCCCACACTTGCACTATAAGTCCTGGTTTAATCAGCTCCGCCGGGATATTATCTGAACCCGGGTCCTTATTGTTTTTGAGACGATTCACCGCTCTGCTAAATTCGTCTATACTTGGTGGCCGCAGCATAGTACGGACTTCGGTCTTTGGTCGAGCCTCTAATTCCTCAGTTAACTGGCCATTTAGGAACTTATAAAAAGGGCTCTTCCCCCCATTCTAAGATGCCTTTGAGATCAGATCACTCTCTTTGTCTTGTATGTGCAATGCGGTGTATATTGCGTCATAACGCGGACTCTTTTGCAGAACTTCCGCGCCATCGGACCACCATACCAACAAGATAGTGGTCCGATTCGACGTTGGCACCACGGTACGTTTGTACCGTCATCAGGTTCGGGTTGTGGCGGCGGTCTATCAACAGGTGATCTATCTGGTTGCGAGTGGCTCCATCATGAGATACCCAGGTGGCTTTGTGGATATTTTTACGCGCAAACCATGTACTCGCAACGACCAAATTGCTTGCTGCCATCTCTAGGACTCGTTGTCCATTGTCATAAGTGGTCTCGTGTATGCTATAGATGACAAGTACTGCCTGAATACTGGCTCCCTACCTGTTTTGGTTATTTTATTTTTACGTCATACTGAGGACAGGCATGGAGTTCCCGTTCGATTGATTCAAATAATTCGTCTTTTGTTATCATATCGGGAGTCCTCAGTAGGTTCGGGAACGCTTATAAGGCTTATGTTTTTAAATCTGTCCCGCACGCGTGCCTAGCCGTTCATTTACTGCTAAAGCCGATAAAGGTGGGATTCATTCTTTTGCTGACTAGAATCCCCACCCCAAGAACTGATGTCGTGCATGTCAGCTGTATTATATGTCATATTCTGATTTTTGTAGTACACCATTCCCCGTCCACCGCATCTCCTGAATTGCTGTCATGTCAGCATTATATTTGGACAGATTATTAGCTAGCTGTTGTGCAGCTCGCGCTCTATACAGTGACCGTACTTCTCAAATCGTTTAGCCGTTTTCGTTGCCGTCGTCGTCGACGTTCATCAGTCTTATCCGAGTTTGATTTTGGGTTCCGTAATAAAAGTTTTTTTTACGGGCGTGGTTATTGGCCTCGCGCCAACCTTACTTTTAATGGACTAGCGACTAGCTCGATCATTTAGCTTTTCCTGTATTTGGAGGAAAATTAACGGCGGCCACCACTTGTAGGTTTGATCGCACTTTCACCAGTCAGAAATAGTTACGGCCACCTGAAGTTCTAGAGCATTATGTGTTATTCCCCCTGTTCTGCTTATTCCTATTTCTCTGTTTCCTCTGTAAACAAAAAATCTTCCAAAAGACTTCGGGGATTTGCGGTTTTTTCCATGACTAGCAACTTAACTTTGTCATTTCTTACCTCATTTGTACAAGCCAGGGCCGGATTCTACAAGATTAAATTCTCATTTATAATTTCTTTGTTTTGTTTATGTCTAGAGGATGAGGGGTCCGTTAAGCGGATAAGCGGATAAGACTCATTGGCATTATAAATTCAATTCCTCAATTTTTTTTTGATTGAATTTGACTAAAATCGGATAAACGAGTCGAATTTTGTTAGTCATTTCTTCCCCGCATATTTTCCGCTTTTAAATTCCATGCTATTTTTGAAAACTAACGATCTATCCTTGCATGCTAGACTAAAAACGTTACGCAAGTACTGGGTAACCTAAAGTAACAGTTTAGGTTGCCACAAGTATTGTATTAAGTAGTCGTTGGCATGTGTAAGAATCGAGCTACTAATATATATAAATATTAACAATACTTTTTACCGACAGTGTGCACCTTCAATCTATATGGATAATTGACTTAAACAGTCATAAATATTGAGGCCTGGCAGGATTCGGACTTAGTATTCATAACTCTCATGCGGCTAATAACAAAGGATAATATTTCAGTAATAACATCATCCTGCATATATATGAGGAGCTGAAGAGGTCATAATGAAGCGTCGAAATGTTCGTGTTAGTATGTACGTTTGCGTCAGCGAAAATTCACTGACGATCAGCTAAATATTAGAGGGTACATTAATTTGTTGGTGTGCCATTGACTTGTACATCGATTTATTGAGCAAATGTGAAAAATATTTGTGAGTAGTCAAGTCAAGGTAGTAAATCACTGAAGGATCATAACACAAGGAGTGTCGCAGCAAGTTTTATGCAATTAATACATTGATTTCTTAGAACTAACTTCAACATCCTATTAACTGTTAGCTAGTGGAAATCCGGTTGACAACCAAGGGATGGATATACATCTATTTATGCTTTAATCATTAAATCAATACACCACATATCTTGCTTTCCAACATCTGCCTTTCCACCATCTTCCTACATCGAGCAGATTTTGAATTGAAACACATAATGCATCATCGGTCAATTGTAGCAAAAAACAAAAAATCAAAACGAAGTTGAACAGGACGGGATAATGATCTTCCCAAAACCAAGTTATTTGCATTTTTTCTCTATTAGATATCAAACCAAAACCATAGCGGCGATGTTTCGTTTCATTTTGCGCCTTTTAGAGCATTAGGTTGGTCGGTTCACGCACCACTATCACTGAGCGACTTACTTTTCCGGCAGGTAAACATTTTTCAATCCATTGGCCATCCATCTAACTGCTTTGTACTGCTTTTTCGTTTCGGGTTCCCCCCATCTGCTAGTTCGCTTAACTTTGAATGATATACTCGCACCGCAGGCACAGAGAGAGCGGTATAGATTCTTTGAGTATCGCACTGCTATTGCCATGTGACCTTTGGCATTGCTTTGCCTTTTCCTACCACCAAGTGATAGTTGTGCTATATATATATATACATCTTCCCGGCCCGGTAATCGCGCTTCCTCCACAACTATCTAACCAGGAGTCGTACACGGGTTTCCACTTGAATCTATTCGTATACGTATTCGTATTTTCCAGCATTTTACCATCATTAGCATTGATTTATGATTAAGTTGAACCTCAGTATTCTACCACACTAATGCTGTCCGTCCAGGCGTGAGTGGTGGAAGCCAGCAAACGATGGTTTGGGGTTGGTGCGGCCAGATTTTGATGTTCTCCGTTAAACAGCTAGGCTTCATTCCTGTAATAATTTACATCCATTCCATTGTGATGAAGTGGTTTGTTGGTCTAGTCGCTGCTGCTTACCAACTGATGCATAATGATCTTTTGCATTTAAATCGAATAATTCACAATGAAGCTCAAGATAAAAAGAGAGATACTTAGAAGAAGTCAAAGGCCGATGGAAAAATCAGTCGTGCATGTTTTCCTCCTTGTGTTTCTTAGTAGGGTACTTTTGATTTTGAGTGAAGTAAAGCGGTTGTTTCATTGGAACGATGTAATATAATGAGGAATAACAATGTAATTGTAAAAAATGATGTCCGAGCGGTATTTTATTTCTGTGGCATTTGTGCTATTCAATTATCAAACTAATGATGCTTGAAGGAAAGGATTTAATGCAAGTACTAATCCCCAATTTATTAACTCAAACCTTTTTTTTTGATAAATTCTTTATTAAACCAGTCTGATGGACTTGAGCAAATAAATTTAAAAAAATTTATATCAATTTTTAAGCTCTTCAGTTGTTTATTCCATGACGTACGTAATATACAAGGGTACTTCCAGAAGTCTAAATAAAATAATTATGGTAGAAAGTACCAACCTTATAAAGATTAAATTTTACGTCTTGCGACGTTTTTACAGCAGCTATCAAAGGTGAACGCTCTCAATGAATTTTCAAACTTGGAAGAAATTGGTAAAGGTTTTGTGATACAATAATTTTATTTGAAAGGCCTCAATTCAACCAACATCAAAACGGAGCTAGATTCTGTTCCTACAATAAAATGTTGTGTGGCGAAGTTTAAGCGAGGCCGTACGAGTTGCCAAGACGAACATCGCAGTGGTCGACCAAATGTGGTGAGTACACCAGCAATTGTGGAAAAGAATCCACAAAATGGCATTGGATGACCGTCGAATGAAAGTGCTTGAGCTAGCAGATATGGCAGGTATTTCAAAGTGTACAGTGCTGTACATCGCATTTTGACTGACAAATTGGACATGAGAAAGCTGTGGGCAAGATGGGTGCCGCGATTACTCACAATGGTTTTAAAACACCATCATAAGGATGTTTCAATTGAGCCAAATTTCACAGCAATAACGTCGATTCAAAGCCATGGATGAAATATGGGTCCAACAGTTTACACCTGAGACGAAGGAACATTGAAAACAATAGACTGAAAATGAGAATTTGACTTAAAGAAGGCGAAGACAGTTCCATCTCCAGGCAAGGTCATGGCGTCAGTTTTTTGGGAGGCTATGAAGGAGAAATAAAGATATTTATACCACAATTGATTGTGTTTTCTTTGTTAGGTCGGGTACTTCTGGGTGAGAACTGATTAAAATAGGAGGTCCAACATTACCCTCGTGAGTAGATTGTGACCATTCGTTTTGTGGTGAGCAATATTTTTGCACACAAATGGGACCTACAAGTTACAGCCGTATTCGAAAGGCGTAGCTTTCCATAACAGTTATTACTCGCGAATGTTTGTCAGACATTGACGATAGGTGGGACAGTGAAAAAAGTTTTTGGTTTTTTTTTATGGGATTCGGAGTTTGAACATCAAGCCTAGTAGTCTAACGTACTAACCGCTAAAGCCACAGCGCTTCTTATATTAAATTGAAAAATTTGTTTATTAGAAGCAGAGAGAACTTATCTTAGTACCAATCTAATTTGTAATTTCAATTCTTGTACGATTTTAAATAAAAATAAAAACATTCTCATTTACTACTAAATGGATGAACTGATTCAAGTTGTTGAGAAATATACTATTTACCCATTTTATTAAAAGCTCATAACACAATGTAAGGTAGCTTTGAGTGTACACGGTTCCGGGATAAATATAAACGAACGATACATAACAAAGTAATTTCTGAGTATTACTAGCTGCTGCTAGCCGACAATAATAATAATATTCGGCGCGACAGACCGTTGCGGTCCAAGGCCTAGCTTCACGCGACCATTTGTGTTGTGGATGTTTATATTTGGACACAAATGAATACCCTGTTATTAGCCGATACCCTGTCTAAATGTTATGCTGGCATAACAGCAATTCAGAAGATGCGGTGGACGGGGAATGGTGTCTTACATAAATCAGAATATGACATATATTAGAGCTGTCATGCAAGACATCATGTGTTCGGGGTGGGGTTTCTAGACAGCATAATGAATGGCTATGCACCATTCGCGAGCGCGGCAGATTTAAAACATAAGCATCATAACAGTTCACCGACGAAAAAAAAGGAGCCTGGTAGAAGAATCTGGTCAGTGAACTTGAACAGTAGAGAGAGCATGGACCGAACCAAAGAGTCTGCGGTATGACGCAATATACACCGCGTTGGACATACTACAAAGACAAAGACGGTAATCTGATCGCCGATCTATAAGGCATCTAAGTGCGATGGGAAGAGCACTTTCATTAGTTGCTATATGGCCAACTAACTCGACGTTCCACCAATGACTGAAGACCATAATATGTGATAGAAAAATGTCTATAGTTTCAAAACTCACTACACCATCGTTTTATAGACTTTAAAGCCGCCTATGCCTATGATAGCATAGCCAGAGTAGAACTTTATAAAGCCATGAGAGAATTCGGCATCCAAAATTAGCTGACACGACTATGTAGGTTGACCATGACCAATGTTATAAGCCAAGTAAAAATATTCGGATCAAATAAAGCCTACTTTATTCTGACACTTCAATTCCTGGAATTTAACCATAACATCCAAGCTGCTCGCATATAAGACAATGGTCATATCAGAACTTCCATATTGATCCGAGATTTGGGTGCTCAGCTAAAAGCATTCTGACATCTTAGCCGCGTTCGAGAGAAAAGTCTTACGAAGAATGGTTGGACCCGAATGTGAGCAAGGAACGATTCTTGAGACTATATAATGATGAGATCTATGAGCGTTACCTCAATGTCGACATCGTGAACAGAATTAAGCCCGATAGGCTCCGGTGGGCTGGACACCTATCTCGCATGAGCGAAGAGAGTCCAGCTCGGAAAGTCCTTTGCGGTAGGATTTATGGAACACGACAATGAGGCCGGCCAAGCCTACGCTGTAAAGATGGCGTAGACTAGGACACCCATAACTTAGTGACATCGGCTTGTAATCGAGACCGGTGGAGAGATTTTTTTACCAGATGCCAGTACCGGACATCGGTTGTAGAGCCAAATAAGATGATGTTGATGAAGAAATTTGAATTGTATCTCCCAAAAAAATTCTCATTAAATTAACTTTTTTCATTTGATGTAAAACGCGATTTTTCGTTATATAGAATACAAAAAGTAATTTTGTTAACACAACTAATCATTTTGTGTGATAAATCAGTGCAGTGCAACCCAATTTTTTGTTTCGAATTAAAATCAAATGCTTCGAGTGTTCAGCTAATTATCAATGTTCCACCTTTCCGTTGGTATCGGGTGTTTCAACAGGTGCGCTTCAACTTTTCTCCGATAGGGACGGCGAACGACGCCCATATTTTTTATTGTTCTTTTATCATTTGGAAACTTCATTAGTATACATTTCATCATGGAATGCTACACATGTGAACAGCGATTGCAAATCGTGCAAATTTTTTATCAAAATAATCGTTCTGTTGCCGCTACTTTAAGAGCATTACGGCCATTTTACGGTCCATTTAACAAGCCAGCCCGTTCGACAATCGACCGTATAGTAAAGATCTTGGCCTACATCCGTATAAGATCAAGCTGACACAACAACTAAAGCCGTTTGACCATTTGAAGCGACAACGATTCGTGAATTGGGCTCAAGAGCAAATCGAAAATGATGCAGATTTTCACCGAAAAATCATCTTCAGCGATGAGGCTCACTTCGTAAAACGTGCACGCGGTGGTCATGCAAAAGAAATCGAGTTTCATACTTAAATGTATCATATGTATATGTTCAAGTTCGTTAATAAAAAAAAAGTTAATTCAAAAGTCGAACAGTTTGTGTTTTGTTCAAAAAAAAAGTTAAAGTGCTCTTATTGAAAAACCCTATATAACCGAAAAACAAATAGAAGTTCCATTTTGTTACATTGACAAATGTTTATTAATTTTCTGACGACAATCTGTAACATCAGCTAATATCGCTAACAAATCGTTCACAGACATCATGGCATGTTGTCTTCGGCAGAGCAGAAAAAAATAGGATAGGATCGTAGAATTCCTGCCGCCCAACAGCCTACACACGGTAACTGAGTACTCGATAAAAAAATACCTGCGAGCTGCAACCCAACATCATCATTCAAAATGAAATACATTTTTTTACTACCAATCATTTCCTCTTATAAATCGAAGCCACCGCTGAGCTCGATCGCATTCCCCCTTCCGCATTAGATCAGTGGTTGTTCTAATGATAATGCCGGTAATACACCTGGCACAAGAGGTAATCCTGCACAAACACTTCTCCAACACCCCTTTAAACGTCGGCTTTCATTATTTGGCAATTTCTCGTGTAATGTCATCTGGTGGAAAAGCAGTCAGTCGTTGTCGCTGATCGGTGGGTGCTGAATAAATTGGATAAATAACATTTTCCAATTCATTGAAACTCTTCGGAGGGATTTTTGTGTTTTTTTGTTGGAGGACATGTTGCCTGAAGAAAATCGAATCCCAAATTTACCATTAGATTTGACGATTTACTATTTTGCAGGCAGGAGTACGCACGAACATTCTTCTTCCAGGAGTAACAAGGGATGCGATGGGTTTTACTTTTGTTTTTGCCTTTGGCTATATGTGCCTATGTCTATGAGACGCACAAAAAATGAAATTTTGCAGAGTTGGTGCAGAGTTGGTTAAGGGTGTGTGTGTGCTCCCAACCCGGTCACTTGCTCACTTGCCGGATGACATGTTGTCATCTTGATATATTATTTGCATACCTTTTTGGAAGTTAATGTATTCAATAATCCAGCAATGACACTCGAACATCTTCCATAACGGATTTATTACATTTGAACAATTTTCAATTTTACACTTAAATAAATAAAAATAATTGCTTTTCAAAGATAAAAAGAATATAAGGATGCTCTCCTTTGAATCATGTACAGATGCAAATCAAATACAGATGTAATTATGCACATGCATTTGAAATTTTGGAAGGCAGACTTTTCCTTTCCTATTTTCCTATTTTAAACCAAGGACAACATTAGGAATAGGTTTGTGACAGTCCCCTCCAAAGTTTCAGTTTACTTCATGATATACAAGTCCAATACGAGTATGTCTACTCCGGTATTCGTTTGTTTTCCAACTTTGGTTTAATACGCACATCGGCAAACAGGTACACCATAACTTTAACTGTTTGTTCCATTCTGGGAGTTCAGAAAGACTGCATCGTGCGCTTTTTAGTGAAAGTAAGCCAATGTCACTCAGGAGAGAAAACTTCATCCTGTGACTCCTCCATCCATCTGTCTTCAATCTTTCTTTTGTTTTCAGGTTTATTTGCAGTCACATTTTTTCTTCCCTTGTTCTGTCTCGTTGTTTGTTCTTTTGAGCCAGAAAGCTGAAATAGCACAGAAGTACTTCCTGCCGCATCTTCGCAATCAATGGCTGCGAAAAAATAATGTCTGCCTTTTACACTCCTGCCTATTATAGGAGTTCCATTCTGGAATTTACGTACGACTGTGCGCTTTCAATGATATTAATTGTCGTTAAGGCCAAAAGGGGATGCAAAGTGAATTTCCCGTGACGTAAACTTAATTAGCTTTTAACTTCTGGCTACTTCTTGTTGTTGTCTGGGAGTAAGAGGAATACGTTACGGTAATTGTAAGAGGAATGTTCGATGAAGAAACGAAGATTAAGAAGATAAGCTCGGCATCTTCTACTATCCCTAATGACGTTCAACACCACAGTCGCCTGGTAAATAGCTTGAAAGTTTTTCATGAGGTTAAGTGGATGCATGTGGGACAACAACAAAGAACAGGAGTATCGTCTTATGAGAGAGAGAGAAAGAGAGAAAGGTAAATAACAAAAAAACAAAGCAAAAACCAAAAGTGAAAACAATTCGCTACACTCGTTGGACTTCGCCAAGGAAACGACAGACGATTCTCGCTCGACTTTAAAGTTGGGCAAAGTTCAACTCAAAAGGAACATGGTTGTTACACTGGATGGGACTTTAAAGTAAAATACGGTGCATTCCCCAATGTCCAAGTGGTTAAATTTTTTAGTGTACCAAGGATAGACCAGGAAAGGAAATAGCACTTTTATGATATTCTTTGATATAAGAATCATTCGTATCTCTAGTTTAAGGTTTACTGTAGTTTTTCCAATGTTGTAACAGTATGTTTGTCAAATGTCTTTAGTCCATAGCTGGCATCGCCAGTCAACTAATAAGGAATTAGCTGCAATCATAGAACAATTTCTGGCAAAATCGAAGTACAAATCGAGACTCTCTTTGTCGCTAGAAAAAGTGAAGCGATTATTTCTTAGCAGGTTCCGTGTTATTACTCCTTGATGTAATATACTCTTTGGAAATATTTCTACATGCTAGTTATACATATGTAAGCACTGGTATGACCTTTGTCTTGCACACCAGCAGCTTAGATGTTATGGTTATAGTATTGTCAGACTATTGTAGGCTTTGTTGCGTATATGTTGGCACTTTCAAGCTGTCTTCAGGTTCGGGTTATAATTTTGGTTTATTAAAACGTTGTATATATGGTTGCGAGTAGCTCAATCAGTAGATACCTAGGTAGCTTTGTGGGTATTCACTAGCAACGATCAGATTCTAACTTGTTACCAACTCTATGACTCGTTGTCCGTTGCCATTAGTGTTCTCGTATAAACTATACGTGCCACAATGTACTACATATACAGTGTTCTAATTCAGCGTAATAGTAAAAAAGATTTCATGTTTTTCAGCTGCAAACAAAAAATATATCACACCCATACTTATGTGCAGTAAAAGAATGTTGACCGACCCAAATTTTATTACACAAACAGAACTAGGAAGACAAATAACCTAAATAGTGTTGTGAGTCGAACTAGATAATAACGTGGAGCTAAAAAAGGATTACCTTGGTCTACTTAAAAAGCTAAGATTTGCTAATTTATGTTCTTAGCATGGCGCTGTGTAGTGTTGTCATTTTGCTATGAACGGTGTTGTCTTATCCTTTCAAGTACCATTGAAGTTATTATAAGGTAAACAGCTTGCTGGTTGCATTATATTCTCCACCATGTAAGTTGAACGTAGGTACATAGGACAATAGAAAGTGCAGGTTTTGACCTAAATTTCAAAAGACAACACTAAATAACTATCTCTACTATCACATGCACATGCTGTCGCGCTGGTATTTGTACAACAAATGAGATAAACAGCTGAGCTACCAACAAAGACATCAAACGATGTACTTTACAAAGAGTGGGGCATACTGTAACATTTCAATTTATATAATTTTTACCTTTTTTTAATGAATTCGCCAGCAGTTGTATTATTGTTGCCCTCTTGAGAACTTTTGTTACGAGTATTATTGCGATGTCACCAAATCGATTTACAAATTGTAGATCACCTGTCTGAGAGTGTCTCTGGATAAAATCATCATCTCATTTGCACAGTTATTTAACTTCGTCCGCACTTACTTTGTCCTGTGATTCATTGCGTTATTAAAAACTCAAATAAATTATTCATAAAGAATCGAAATATAATTTTCACTTGAAAATCATTGGAATAACCTTTGCAAATAGATCGAGACTGGGATTCCAGACGAAGGTTCATTAAATAAAATGATGAACAGCAGACGCAACAACAGCAACATGAAGGACCTCACTAAGAGCTTTCTTTCGTTTGAATCGTGTGATTTTGTTGTTGTTTTTATTGCTTTTCTGTCACATCGTTCGTCCATCCGCTTGAATTGTTTATTCCTTTTATGTCAGTTCACGTTGAAAATTTAAAGTGTCCTGGTGCAATAAATATGAATGTCTTCTGTATATAGTTCGAGAACATATTCACCGGACGGCCAGCGTCTTAATTTCACATTTCAGACAAGACGCTTGTAGTACACATTTTCAGCTCCTCCAGATATCTCCATCTCTTGTGACGATGATATGGGGGACACAATGGACTCGATTTTTTTTCAGTTTTTTTTGGTTGTTTGTTGCTTTTTGAATTATTTATTTGCACAGAACAGATTCGCAGAGAGAGATGAAAGGAACAACAACTGGCAAAAAATTAATAGCACATGTTTGACTGTGTCCTGAAAAATGAAAAAAACAAAAAAACACTTACACTTAACGCCGACGAGGCAGGTGATGGCGATGACCCCGATTCTGTACTTTGTTTTTCTTTTTCTCCTGAAATGTTTCAAGGATAACGCACTTCACAGAATGCTACGCTATGATTATCAACTGGGATGTATAAAAGCAGACTGTGATTTTTGCATTTTACTGCGAGGAGTATTTAAATTTTTGGCAGTGGATTGATTTCAAGAGGAATCTGTAGACAGAACTTTGAGTTTTTTTTTTGTGCGAGAACTAAAAGTGAAATAGTACAACTAAGCCCGTTTTCGGTGGGTCGAATTCACTGCAGGTTCAGCTTGATTGCTGGGATGATTTGATATTGCCTGCTTTTTTGGGTGCAGCCTACATTAAGGGAATCAACATTTCAAGGAAAACAGTAGACCACCCACGCAGCGAAGTTTTTTCCGTTCTATTTATATAATGCCGGCCTATATGATTTATTAAAGTAGCATAATTGTAGGTGTTTGTGTTTGATTGGTTTATATCCGGTTGGTTTTTGTAGCATAGTTTTAGGTCTTCGTGTTTGGATGGTGTATATACAATTAGTTTTTGTAGGATAGCTTAATGTTTTTGTATTCGGTTGGAGTATATGATATTCCATCTTAGAGTAAATTATTACGAAAATAGAAATACGAAATACCAAAAACATAGTAGACTCTAAAGCGCCATCTGTAGACTCAATGGCTTAAGAATAAGCATTGTATTGAATTGTATTAGAGTTAGAAAAAAGCTAGTCGCAACAAATAGTAATAGCATAGTTTTTATCTTGCGACAAGCTTCTTAGTTCAGTTAATCAACATACAGAAATTTTACAAAAATCAGAATATGACATATATTACCGCTGTCATGCAAGACATCAGGAGCTCGCGGTGGGGTTTCTAGTCAGCAAAATATTGAAACCCACCGTTAACGGCTTTAAAGCAATAAATGAAAGGCTATGCACCCTTCGCGTGAGGGGCAGATTTAAAAACGTAAGCCTCATAAAGGTTCACGCACCTACAGAGGATTCCCCAGATGATGAAAAATAACAATTCTTTGAATCAGTCGAACGGGAACTCCATACCTGTCCTTGACGTAAAAATCATTCTGGGGGATATGAATACCAAATTAGGTAGGGAGCCAGTATTCAGGCAGTACATTAGTACCCATAGCTCACACGAGAACACTAATTACAATGGACAACGAGTCATAGAGATGGCAGCAAGCAATAAGTTGGTCGATGCAAGTATAAGGTTTGCGCGTAAAAATATCCAAAAAGCCACCTGGGTATCTTCTGAGTGAGCAACTGCCAACCAGATAAACCGCCGCCACAATCCGAATCTGATAACGGTACGTACGTACCCAGGTGCCAACGTCGACTGGGACCACTATTTGGTTGATATAGTAAGAAATGTTGCTTACCGAGCAATGGAACAATCTCATAAAACGCGGGCACGCGAAGATGAATATAAAGAGCTCAGCAGATATGAAAACAGTTCACCGGCAAAAGAAAGCAGCCTGGGAGAAGAATATCGTCCGTGAACTAAACAGTACAGAAAGCGAGGACCTCACCAGGCGCGGAAGTTCTACCAAAGTGTCCGCGGTATGACGCAATATAAACGATGGGAAAATCACTTTTATGAGTCGCTAAGTGGTCAGGTAACTAAGGAATTGGAGGCTCCACCAATGACCAAAGACCATATTATGCCACCAATTATAGTCGAAGTTAGCAGAGCGATAAATCGGCTCAAATATAATAAGGTCCCGGGAGCAGATGGGGTCTCAGCGGAACTGATTAAAATAGGAGGGCCCACATTACACCATGCAATTGATGAAATAATAGTGCAAGTATGGGAAGAAGAAGCTATGCCAGACGACTGGCGAAGTGGCATCCTGTGCTGCATACATAAGAAAGGAGATATCACAACCTGCAGCAATTATCGTGGTGAAGTAACGCGTATAAGATTTTCTCCTCTATTCTTCAAGACAGAATAGGTCCATACGATAAAGTCATCAGTGGTCCATAACAGTCTGGCTTCATCCCAGGCAAATAAACAACTGATCAGATTTACACACTTAGACAGGAGATGGAAAAATGTCTAGAGTTTAAAAACTCACTACACCATCGCCTATGATAACATAGTCAGAGTAGAACTTTATAAAGCCATGAGAGAATTCAGCATCTCAAATAAACTGACACGATCATATAGGTTGACCATGACCAATGCTGTAAGCGAAGTAAAGATATTCGGATCAATATCAAGCCCATTCAACATCAATAACGGGCTCCGACAAGGGGATGGACTGTCCTGCGTCCTCTTCAACCTGGCGTTCGAGAAAGTTATCAGAGACTCTGACACAACGGCGAGACGAACAATCTTAGACGACGTTGTTATCGTTGGTACAGGCAGTAAAGGAAGCTTTCATCCAGATTGAGCAGGCAGCACGAAATCTGGGGCTGCACATAAATGACAGCAAAACAAAATACATGGAGTCCACGTCTGCGAGTAGAAGATCCAACATTGGTCACTCAATTAAAATAGTGGAACGCAAGTTTGAACTAATGCAAATTGGTAACAACATGGACAAGAAACATGGAACCAGAAATAAGCGCACAGTTGCTCAAAGCCACCAAAACCTATCGGGTGTTTCAAGAGGTGCGCTTCAACTTTTCTCCGATAGGGACGGCGAACGACGCCATATTTTTTATTGTTCTTTTGTCATTTGGAAACTTCATTAGTATACATTTCATCATGGACCGCTACAAATGTGAACAGCGATTGCAAATCGTGCATTGTGATTCGTGCCGATTTGTGAATTGGGCTCAAGAGCAAATCGAAAATGATGCAGATTTTCACCGAAAAATCATCTTCAGCGATGAGGCTCACTTTTGGCTAGAAGGATTTGTCAACAAGCAAAATATGCGTTACCGGGCAGAAAGCAACCCACACGTGATTCATGAGGCACAGTTGCATCCCGAAAAAGTCACTGTTTATTGCGGATTACATGCCGGCGGCGTCATTGGGCCATATTTTTTCATCGACGATAACGATCGCCACGTTACTGTTAATGGAAATCGGTACCGCGATATGATAAACGATTTTTTTTGGCCGCAATTGAATGGAATGGACTTGGACGACATGTGGTTTCAGCAGGACGGGGCCACATGCCACACAGCACACGATACAATCGCGTTATTGAAGACTAAGTTCGATGAGCGTGTTATTTTGCGAAATGGGCCCGTCCAGTGGCCGCTGCGCTCGTATGATTTGACACCTCTAGATTATTTTCTTTGGGGTTATGTGAAGTCATTGGTCTATGCCAATAAGCCGGCGACGTTGCAAGAGCTCAGAGCCAATATTGAACGTGAAATTGCTGGAATTTCGGCCGATTTATGCGAAAGAGTGGTCGAAAATTGGGTTCAAAGATTGGACTTCGTAAAACGTGCACGCGGTGGTCATGCAAAAGAAATCGAGTTTCATACTTAAATGTGTCATATGTATATGTTCAAATTCGTTAATAAAAAAAAATTAGTTCAAAGATCAAACAGTTTGTGTTTTATTCAAAAAAAAAGTTGAAGTGCTCTTATTGAAAAACCCTATACTTTAGACACTTCAAATCGAGAAATTTAACCATAAAGCCCAAGCTGCTGGTGTATAAGACAAGTTATACCAGTATGTACTTACATATCGATCCGAGACTTTGCTTAGCGAAGCTTAGCCAAAAGTATTCTGACCTCTTAGCAACGTTAGAGAGAAAAGTCTTACGGAGAACTGTTGGCCCTGTTTGTGAGGAGGGACGATTCCGGACACTCTATAATGATGAGATCTACGAGCGTTATCGCGATGTCGACATCGGGAAGAGAATTAAGATCGGTAACGTCCGGTGGGCAGGACACCTAGCTCGCATGATCATAGAGGATACTGCTCGGAAAGTCCTTTGCGGTCGAAGAATGGAAGAATGGCCAGGACGCCTAGTATTTAGGGATACTAAAGTGGATGACATCGGCTCGAAATCGGGACCGGTTGAGAGATTTTTTGAGATAGGCCGGGTCCGGACACCGGTTGTTGATCCACATATCGGACAGAAAAATAATCAGCCTAGGCAAGAAAACACAAATTTCTTAACAAAATCTCCTTTCGTCCTACGATATTCCAATTTTTCGATAACCTCCGAATAATACGTTTTCTGAAAGCCCTTAGAATAAGCCTATGTTTCAATGATAACTTAGTCATATGACTCAAATCTCTTACCACCGAGCTATTTCTTCACCTTTCGAAATAGATAATAGACGCTTTAGCTTCAAATCGCCGTTGAATTGTTCCAACAGCTCAGCATAATATACGGCGATTGTTTTAGCCCATTTAAGATAATCTATACGAGTGATACATCCCGAAAAACTGTGACCATGACTTTGTTTACATTTTTTGGCTTCAATTTTCCAGAAGCAGTCCACTGTTTCGACTGACTGTTCCTTTGTCTCTGGGATTCATGTTTCTTCCACGGTTACGAAACGGTCTAAAAACGGTTGAACATTGCCAAGCATTCCTTGGAATTTGTCACACAGTCGTGCTTGTTGTCAAAACAAAGCAAAAGCGACACGCATCAGGCAGCGAGCTTACTCAGTCCCAAATTTCATGCAATATAGTATCCACCCGTTCACATGTAATACCCAATTACTCAGCAGTCTCGAGTACCTTCATTCGTCGATCGTCAATATTACCTTACTATGAATTTTATCGACCATTTCTGTTGTGTTAAACTATGAGGCCGCCCAAAAGACTTTGATGCCCATAGTCAAAAATACTCGTATGACCGCGTTTAAATACAGCTGTGTTTTCGGTAACATCGAAGGTGCACAGTCCCCATAAACATCGTTCAATACGTTGTTGGTTTTGTTCGTTTTCTTTTTTTAAACCAAGTATCCTATCACTGCACGATATTCAATTTTGTTAATTTTTGCAAAAACACAAAAGTTGTTTGCTTTCAATGACTGCCTTACACAAACTAAATGACGCAGCTGTGAAAAAATTTGACAGAAAACATTTGAAGGATAGTATGTACGAAACTAACATTGCTTTGATACTGGTACTCTTTGAAGGTACTCTTCAGTCCACCCTCGTATACCACCCGAATCTCTCATAAGACAAACTCAGTGGCACCTCAGAACTACGCATGATGTTGATGAAAATCGAGTTGCAAGATTTGTAGTAAACGGACAACTGAAGTTAAATAAAAGCTTTTATTTTATAATTACTAGAGGTTCTTCTTTCCTTTCATATAAAGTATATGGTGGTACATTGAGAAATCAGTGATAAAGGATCAACAAAGAGATTTGTGCGAGTGTTAGTATAAATTAAAATAATCAAAGGATTATGCGATTTAGCGGTAAAAAGGTCACAATCATCACAATTAACGCATCAAGAAGATCACAAAATTGCAGGACATCCGATACCGCCAATCAGTCTACAAACAACTCTTTCCAATCCACCAGTTGACATGTGTTAAAGGCACCTGAACTTATCGTGTCCCCTAAATAGTGAGTGTGACTGCGAACTGTGAATTAAAGTCACAAAAATGGAAATGTCAGCTCGGGTTAAAAGGATGTCAAACAACTGATTATGGAACATACGTTCAGGACATTAGGGATGAAAGTAGATGTGCTCCAACCGGCTTTTCTATTTTCGCACATTTTCATCTGGGATTCATGACTTTGTCTCGGGTGCACGTACTGCTTGTAGATGATCATCAGTGTAACCGGGAAATATCCTTTCCGTATAACCCCATGGTCGCGTGTATCGCGTGTATCAATATATCGCTCGTCGTTATCGTGCACCTCTCTGAGGTGTGCGCACACTATACATCAATAGGAACAACAACAAAAAACAGTAATGGAAGGTCACTTTTTTACCTGGCGACTGACTGGTTGCACGACTGAAGGAGAAGTGCAATAAAAGTTCAATCGGTTGCTTGAAAAGCTGGTGGCGGGATGGCTGCACAGCAGCACGCGAAAACATCAATCACTCCCTCCTGGAAGCGAAATATTACATATTGTTCGAGGATTTGCTTTCCTATGCCTTTCAGGTGGACATAACCAGTTCCCTTCCCAATGAAGGCACCTTTCCTTATGCACAACAAGCATTGGCGGGAGTGTAAATCGACGCACACGTCTCGTATGTTCCCCAATGCAAATTTCATCTGACAGACTGTTTGTTTGTTGGTCCGTTTGCTGCGGCGCGGCGCCGGAGATGTTGGTTGCTGAGGCTATGTGCACGACGACGACCCTTTCTGTTTCTACACTACACTCAGCCATCATATATGGGTTGGTCATGCAGCTTGGTGGGTGTTTGGTATGGGCTGTTACTGTAGTGAAGTGGAGTTGCCCTCAAGGACTCTTGTCCTCGTTTTAGCATATTTTTACATTCATGACCGCCATTCGCCATGCACATGCGACGCGGCAATGTAATGATGGTACGCTCCGGCTGGCTGGCTGCCTGCCTGGAACTGTGAGTGAAGCAGCAGCTATCCCTTCATTCCTGTAATGGCGGGTAATGTGATTATGCATTCACGACCATTTTTGCAAGGATACTTTCGGATTTTATTCACGTCGTAACAATTTATAAACCGTTCCGGAGGGCAGAAATGCAAAGCCCCAGTCTTCAGACCAGACTAAGGATTTGGGTTTGTATGTATGTGTGAGTGTGTTTGGGGATGTATGCATGTGCGTGCTTGCATATGGTTGTAATCCCAAATAAAATGATTATTTTGTAGCAGCTTGAAGCTTGGGGCGTGATTGTTCTACTTCGCAGCGTAAACTGTTTCTGAGAAGATGGAAAGGACACGCGACAACGACTACTTACGATGGGCATTGAACACAAACGAGTTTAATATCAATATTTAGTGAAGTTTTTTTTTATCATCCATGTGAGGGGCATTTATTATTATCGATTGTTTGTTAGGGAAGAGCTATGAGTAAAATATTACATCTATAACATTCAGGAACAAAAGTGGGTGTTATGTAGCGAAAATTAACGATTACTTTAGTGTTATGAGATGGAAAAGTTTGCTTTCATCACAGGACGCTGTAGAATAAGTCTCTTTATTCAAGCGACAGGTATTCCACATGAATTCAATAGGCTACCTCAATGGCAGATCTGAAATCGGCAAAATTGAATACGATCAGCAGCCGTTGAAAGGTGGTGCAATTAAATGGAGTGTGTGCAGAACAACCAGTAGAATTAGTTCTTACCAGACCTTGGTCATGTGGATGGACATTTTGTCTCTCATCATTCAGGTTGAATGGGTCGTTTTGCCTGACAGCGGAATGCTGTTGTTGTTGTAACAACTCCAGGCCTGAAACTAGATCAAGAGGAAACCCTCCAAACATTAGACTCTCATTCACAGTACAAAAAAACCTGTTTAATTTCGCAGTGTACTCAAATTAGCAAAAAGCTAATGGCGGGTAAAGCAAATAGAAAATAAATGGTCCTATACTAATAAGATGAACTAAAGTATAGTCATCGCAGGCCAAGAACACAGGCCAAATCCGTTGGGTGAAGGGGGAAGAGGAATAGGTGGTTGGTAGTATGGGTTCTTTGGTTATAGCCGGGGCAGAGATAATTGGTGCCAGGTATAATGCGAGCTGTATAACTCTGAAGTATATGACACCAACCCGACCAAAGTTGTGCCAGGGTTATCGCTTTTTCGCTATTTTTTATGGGACACATATTATTTATGTGTACCAAGCACCCTACTAACCTTGCTTCAGGAGACTGCTGCAGAGACTGTGTCATGGTTTATTCTATAAGAGGCTAAACGAACAGTTGTGAGATTCCAGGTAGCCGGTATTACTGGGTTTATGAAGTCTCTGTATGTCCTGATGTTTTAACGTATCCAGCGTGGAGGCATCTCACTGACAGTAACGTCGTGAACTGGGTGTTTTAAAAACAGTTCATTGTGTTGCCTGACTGAGAGCATAGACGTTTCGTCATGAATATTATCGGGGTTTGTTATGGAGTGGCGCCCAGTTGCGATGCGTGAGGGTTGTATTTTCTCTGGACTGGATAGTATTCCATTGTGTGCCACTTAAAAATGACGTCCATATGGGGGAGGCATAGTTAATAATAGAGCGGCCAATAGCTTTGTACGTCGTCACAAGGACTTCTTTGTTCTTACCCCATGCAGTTCCGGCTAGTGCTTAGATCTCTATTATGACTGCTCACTTTACTGCAAATATTTTTTGCGTGCCTACAGAAGGTAAGGAGGTAGTCGAATAACACTCCTAAGATGTTGGTGTTTTTAACTATAGGGATGGTTTAGTTGTTAATACGAATGTCAAGTGATAGCTTACCTGACTTTTTTAGTCGAAAAAATGAACAGCGTAGTAGATGATTTTTGGGAAGCGAAGTAGAGTTTCCTTTTCTTAAAAAATTCAGTAAGCTCTTTCCTATGTGTGACATCTGTACCGGAGGCAGCAACAGAGCAATAATCAGCGCAAGTGATCAGTTTAACGCCAGTAGGGGAAGTAGGGAGCATCAAGACATTGATATTAAATAATATGGGAGAGATAACCCCTCCTCGTTTGACTGTCATCTTAAGTTTCCGATGCTTTGCTCAGGAATTTTTGAATTGCACATATGCGCTCCTGCCATTTATATAAGCTGATCCTCTCAATAGAGTCGGAGAGGAACTCAGTTTGTCCTGTAGGAGAATGGAGAATGGAGTGGTCAACCGTGTCGAAAGTCTTGGACAAATCGAGTGCCACGACAGCAGTGCGCCAGTGCGGGCGACGGTGATTTATACCGTCCGCAATATGGGTCGTCAGCTCCGTTAAGACAGTTGTAGTGCTGCGGTGTTTTCTAAACCCGTGTTGATGGCAGGCGAGACTGAAATGTTGATGAAGATTAGAGAAGAAGAAGTTTGTCTGCAGTTAGATCAGGTCACGAAAACTGTACTGCTCTTCGCTAATGATTTCACGTGATTCTATGTATTGCATAAGCTTACGCTTGATCAGTGTTTTCATGACCTTAGAAAGTATGGATGTTAGCGCAATTGGCCGGTAGGAGGAAAAATTAATTAACCAGGCTAAAATACAGGCTCTGACAATGCGTTTGCTTATATGTCGAAATCTTAAGACTTCTTCTTCACCAAGTCTGACTCTTCCAAGGAATCCGCATCTGAATAAACGTTGTTTATATTCTCTATATAATAGTCACCATAGTAGATGTAACAGTTTTTCATCTCTCCTTGGCAAATCCCATCTTACTTCCTCGTTTTTAGTTTATTTCAGCCTTGTATATGACTGTAACGTTTCGAGAGTAATAACTTGTCACGGAAAGATTTTCAATTCGCCGTTCGGATCCGGCCTTAAATTTTAGGTCCCTTCCATTTGTAACTAAAAATAAACATGCATAGCACAAATGGTCTCGAGAAGCTAGGCCTTGGACAGCAACGGTCTGTCGCGCCGAATATTATTATTATTATTATTATTATTATTATTATTATTATTATTATTATTATTATTATTATTATTATTATTATTATTATTATTATTATTATTATTATTATTATTATTATTATTATTATTATTATTATTATTATTATTATTATATGACTAAAAGGACTTCGCTAATTGTTTGACTGCACTCGATCTGTTAAGGCTGCGAACACTGAGACTGGTGATTCTATATTGACTGTTGATGCGTGCCCTTAGATGACCTGAAGCTCTGAACAAGCCCGAAGCGCCCAACGAAGGTGTTCACCTTGTAACTCATCCTAACTGAAAGTGAGTACGCGACCATTGGTGCTATCAAGGAATTCATTTACTGCCGTCTCATCTTTTTGGAATACCTTGGTCAGAACTCTCATTCATTGCAGGCTAATTTCCTAGCACACATCCACCTGTTGAACTTGGGAGGCCCCTTCTGCTGATATAAAATCCGTAGCAGTCGCCTATTTAAGGGTTAGCTAAGCTTACATTGAAGCGTTATTATATCTGTACCGAAATGTTTTTATCATAAATCCATGTGTGTTAGTTCAACGCCATTTTTAATAAATCTTAAATGTTAACCAATGAGGCTTTTCAATTTACAATTGTCCTCCCTCGGTTTCCCGTATTTTTTTTATATTTAAAGTAATTGCCAAGGGAGAACTCCCTGAACGACTTGCGCAATCCACTTTAAACATCCATTGAGGATAATTTAAATATTTATAGGACTCCCAAATAGGGAGTTGTGCTAATTATTATCAGAAGTACATTACCTAATTACCTACTAACGATCTTCACTTACAGTCAGTGCCTAATGCAAGCGCCACAGTGCATCAACAACGTTCTCATCAATATATCCTACGATGTAGTAATGAGATTTCCGTAAAATGTTTTGAATTACATCGCATCCTGCACGACATCGTAAGAATGTAAGGTAAAATATAATATGTTGAGGAAAAAAGTGCTTGAGGGGTTTGACTACAACTTCTACGTTACTTAGTTACACCGAGAAAATGTGTAAGGCATTATACTTTCTGCGTGTGTGTGTGTTCTTCTATGCGTACGAAAATACCGTTTCTCTAGTAGATGTTCTTAGTTAGATATCTGAAACCTATTACCAAAGATTACATTCTGCCGAACGGATCTTGTGTTGTGAATCCAGCGTGTATTTTACCCTCTCGACCGTACAGCAGAATACTGCAAAATGACGTGCTTCAAGAATGCATTTCACAGAGAGACGTCTCCACCGTCATCATCATCGAACGCCGATACTATTTCTGTAATGTTTGTCCTTCCCTTTCTGTACTTACCATCAACAGAATTTTATAGCGACGACTTTAAAAAATTGGAAAAGCGAACATAAAGATAGCTGACGGGATAGCCTTGGCGCACTGAAAATGATCGTGATCATCCAGGCTTCCTATACACTTCGTGCAGCTACAACTTGATTTTTCACTTTCTCCCACATTGTTGCCGATCCAAGTGCTCAAAGCCGTGTGATTTAAACTGTGAAATTGATGATTACAGACAGTTCTCTTGTGGAAGATACAGCAAATTTTAGTTCAGCGCGTGAGCGATGAGTAAGTTTTTTTTTAGAAGATTGCACTCGATGAAAAAAATACTCGATGCGGGAAAATGCTCCACAGCTGCCATAGATGAATCGATACAAGTAAATACAAACTCGATAATTTGGTTTCGATTCCAAGTACTTTTGGCATCGATACTTTTCGTTTATGTTATTCTCGGAAAAAAGTACTTGGATTATATAAAAAATTCACATTAAGTTGATTCATCTTGGGCTAAAACTAAGTTCGAAAATAACTCCAAAATTCAACTGTTTGGAAAAAAGCTTAAACAAATTACATCAACTATCCAATGTGTCACCAGTGTCCAGAGAAATGTTTTACTCAGAACTGAATCGTAGCTATAGAGTAAAACACTCCTGCAACGGTTGCAACGCTATTGGATCCTAGATGGAACAATAGCCACTTTCAAGACCCCGGTGTCTGTGGAAGAGCGATTCAGAGACTGAAGGAGCTAGTCGAGCAGTGATTAGGATATTGATGAAACACAGCAGATAACGATTTCTGGAAAAATCACAAAGAACTTGTCATAAATCAGAACTTAGAAACGGAAAAGACAAACACTAAAAGTGATATTTATTTCTCTTCACACGTTTCTAATTTAAAGTCGAATCCACTAGAATAGTAGGGAAGATATGTAATGTTTCCTTTTTTACACAAACTAACGAGGATTTTTTTATTGCTTCCTAGGTACCTTGTAAAAGGTTATTTGCAAAGGCAACAACTACCGAAAACAGAAATCGACTTTCATCGTATAATACTATCTGTGTGTCTGATGTGTCAGACACGGGATCATCATCATCATCATTATATTTGGACTTACAACTTAGGTTCAATCCTGTCCTCATACAAAGAATCCCACCACCGGTTTCGATTTCAAGCCAATGTCACACAAATCGACATTCCTAAACTCTTCGTACCACCCCCTCTGTTGCACTAGACATACTGTTCAACCTAACATCACTCGACATCCTTAGCAGACAAGTTGCTGCTAGCCTCAACGCAACCTTCCAGTGGATATGAAATTAATTCGGACACTCCTCTATTCTGAATTCATTCAGGGCTCTAGCAGGAACTATTCAGCAACTACATTTCAACAACAACTTCCAGATCACCATCCAATTCGTATTACTCTGGGAAGAAGGTGATATCTTGGAAGATTAATCAATCACTTTATTATACTGACGGTTCAAAAAATGACGACTTGGTAGGCGGATTTGTTTTCTCAAAAAGGCTTAATATAAGTCTCTCTTTCCGTCTTTCTAATCACTGCAGTATTTTTCAAGCAGAAATCATGGCGATTAAAGAAGTCCTGTCTTGGCTGAAGAGAAACGTCATATCCACTAAGGTTATCCACATCTTCTCGGATAGTCAAGCAGCTTTGAAATCACTAGAATCAGTCTCTACGAACTCTATTGTAGCCAGAGACTACCGATCATCTCTCAGGGAGATGACGGAGCAGTTCAACATTCACCTGTATTGTGTTCCGCGACATAGGGACATTCAGGGGAACTGCAGGGCCGATGAACTCGCAAAAATGCTACTACGCTTCTTCTTCCTTTTACCTAAGAATGGTTACTTTGGCATACCGATTGCTACATGCAAACTCATGTTAAAGCAGGATGCTACTGACAAAACCAATGGTATAACTTGTGTAGCGACAAAACAGATCTGGCCGAAGGTCCGAAACTCTCCAATTATTTGATCTCTCCTAACAGAGTGCACATAAGCGCTACAACAGGTGTAATTACTGAGCACTGTCTTATAGGCAAGCATGCAGCAAGGATTTGTGTATTTTCCAATGACATCAGCAGAAGCTGCATGGATGACGAAGACGAAGAGACCATTCTTCACCTTCAATGCACATGCACGGCTCTTTCGGGCGTAAGGTCCATTTGGGAGCCTTCTTTTACAACAACCTTAACGACTTGTCAAGCACTGACATTAAAAGTCTTCTATGCTTCATTCGCGATGGCGAGAAATCCTCTTGATCCATGTGGCAACACAATGGACTATATATTAGTCTAAGTGGGTCGGCTTCCTGCCGACAGTCAAACCAACCTAACCAAACATATAGCCAACCTTATGGTCTAGTGGCGCAAGTCATTCACTTGGCAATACAAAAAAAATTCTTAGCGACCTTCTTACGAATTTTGTAGGCAACGTTGTACTGTTGGTTTGAAGGTATATTTCCCAGAAAACTGTAACCAATCTTTTCATAAATTTAGCAAAAGCAAAGATTTTTTTCTCTTTTTTTCATATTTTTTCCATAATCATAATCTTCTAAACGCTTCTTTCTAATCCAATTATTTCTTTGACCGACGGACACCACTCTCACATTTTCATATGAGTTTACACTTTCTGCAAGTCCTTCCGCTTCACATGTTAAGCTTTATCAACAACTTATGTTAAGCACATGTAACTCTGGCCTTTTCGGTATAATAATAACTTTTCTAAGATCCAATCCAGTCTTCTGTCGTCTAAGCGTATTTTAAACATCCAACCATTATCCATGAATGGAACATACATCGAAACAACCGAACCGGTAGGTGTGTGTCAACAATGAGCTTCGTTGGAACGACAACATCGCTTAAGACGCTGTGAAATATTTAACATTTTCGAAAGCAAAATTAGATTCGAAGTTCAGTTTTGGGGTACAGTAGTCAATTAAGTGTGGTTTCATATTATGGTCGTCATAATACCGAACTGCTGAGCAAGCAATTCAAGCCATTGTGACGAAATTTCACACCAATTTCTCGTTTTTGGACATAAATCCACAGCAATTGGGATTATGTTATTCGACTACGTGGAAGATTTCACGTAAGAATCATGGTCTGAAGGCGTATAAAATACATCTCGTGCAAGTACTGAAGCCGAACTACTTGCCACAGCGTCGAAGTTTAGGTGAGTAGGCCTTAGAACATCTTGAGAAAAATCGGTTTTGTACCGAAAAATTGTGTTCAGCGGCGAATCTCATATTTGGTTAAATGGGTACGTTAATTAGAAATATTGCCGAATTTGGTGTCATGAGCAGCCACAGGCAATGCAAGAACTGCCAATGCACCCAGAAAAAACCACTGTTTGGTGCGGTTTATGGGCCGCTGAAATCATCGGTCCGTATTTTTTCAAAGATGATGATGGCCACAACGTTACCGTCAATGGCGCTCTCTATCGTTCGATGATTTTGGGCTTTTCTTTACCCAAAAATTCATGAAATGAATCTGGTCGATATGTGGATTCAGCAAGACGACACCAATGCAACACAGCTCGCGAAACCATGGACTTATTGAGAAATGAGTTCGGTGACGTTTCGGTACGCTGAATTGGCCGTGAGGTTTAACGCATCTTGTCTATTTTTAATTGGGCTACGTGAATTCTCTCGTGTATGCAAATAAACCAACCACAATTGCAGAATTGGAACTCAAAATTAGGCGTGTCATTAGCGAGATACTAGCCGAAATGCTCGAAAAAGTGGTGCAAATTGGACATCCCGCATGTACCACTTGAAACGTAGCTGTGGCCAAAATTAACATGAAATTATCTTAAAAAAGTAAATGGCATACATTGGCTTATCGATTCAAATTAAAATTTTAAACATTTTTGCCATTTTACTGTGGTTTTTCCTTAAAATTAAAACAAAACGATTAAAAAATCACCATTTACTAGATGGATCTGCATTTTACCAAAAGCGATCTTCAAGAGAAATATCCAGGTGCATCCCTCCCATATTCCAAACACATCTGCAATACTCATGCCTTATCTCGAGCCTGCGAATCTACCATTGAGCCCATATTCGGACCGATCTACCAATACAGAGAAAATTTCTATTATCGACTTTTTCTTTCTTACAAACGAAAACAACAAAAAAGAACCCACCCGTCATCCCGAACTCAACTACTCTAATTTGTCCATTCGAATGCTCTTCCCATGAGCTTAAACTTCGGCTATTGGTAAATAAATTCTAATAACTCGACATTCTTCGACCACAATGAATGTAATTTTTATTCAGGCTCGCATTTTTTATACGCGCTAGCTTCGCACACACACACCACAATCATACATTGCCATCAGAGCATGCAGAAGGCAGTTAGTGCGGCAAAAATTCAGATTTCAACATTCATTAAAATTCCTGAGAAAGTCTTTTTATTTTTTTTAGAAAAAAGTTCGCTTTTCTGGCAAATTTTGCGAATCAAAATCCATTATGGAAGATAAGAGAGCATTTTTCAATTTGCCATTGCGCAACGTCCACGCTGTCGGCGGTCTTTGACGTTCCGTGTGCGCGGGTCTTCTGGAAATCGGAGGTATGCGAATGTAGGAATTCATTGAACTGCATCTGAAAATGCATTTCAATTTGCTGCTGTTGAATGGTTCTTTCCTCGATATTCATTGGGTACTATCTACACTTTTCAACTCTCCTGGGAAGCATTGCATTGAGAAAAGAAAGAAAGAGGCGGTAGAGAACTGAAAAACAGACTACTGAGGAGCAAATCGACATAATTGTCTTGGGATATGGAGGTCGGCACAAAACTGGTGCTTCTGGGTGTAGCCGAAGAGAAGACAAGGAAGAAGCGCATTTAAATTTATTGCATACCCATATCGGCATTGGAATTCCAGAATGGATTCTTATTGATTTTGTTGTCCCTTGGTTTTTTGTGAATATTATTCTACTCATCCTTATTATTCTTGTGAATCGGATGCCATTGCGAGGGATTTAACAAAGGCGAAAATGGTTTCCAACGATTGAATGCAAAATGAATACACGAGAGAATGAAAACGAAAATTCCACACTCTCCCTCAAGTGAGAAATACTTATATCACAAATAAGGGGAAGAGTTTTTGCCAACTGCAAAAGACTCCAACCAACCAACCAACCGATATTATCTTTGTCTGCAATCGCAATTGCAGCTTTCGCCAAAGGTGTCGTTTGCAATAACAGCAGTCAAGAAAAAAACTTTTTTCTTAAAGTTGAACAAAGTCCAAAGCCTCCACAGCCCGTCTTCGATTTTTTCACATAGAAATTGTTCCCAACAAACGAAAAACTCATGGAAACTACGACTATCGTCGAGTACAAGTGCAATAAATTCTTTAAATACAGCCGGGCGGATGAACACAAGAAAAGGCTATAGGTTGTGCAGCAAGGGCTGACACGACAGACGGACGGACGGAAACACTTTCGTACCAAAAAATTAAACCCAACATATGGCGTCGCTATTTTATTCAATTCTCAAGTCGTTCGATTCGTCAATAAAACTGTGGATGCAGAAAGCTGAAGCAAGTTCACCAGAGAAGGATATTAGCAACAAATACATACGGCACAGAATTTCCTTCCGTCACTCTGAGGATGCCCGATTGCAGCAAATGCATTGCCTGAAGGCATTCAAGAAATCCGCCCACAACTTTTCAGGCGATGAGGTATCCAATATTTCTGGCAGCAGCCACAAGGATACCATTCACATGCATTGCGGTGTTCCATTTAAGTGGACAAAACTACGCTGCACAACTGTTTCGATGTGAGTTTGTAGTATGAGGTGTGAGGTGGCACGAATATTGAATCCGTTGCAGCAGGTGTTACAGGGTCATAAAATGTCATGAATTTAGTAATATGCTCCACAGAGGAATATTATTTCCGCTCTTATGATCAATTTAACTGCGAGAATCGACACTTTCTGTGGTATCACACCTCCTCCTACTGCCACGGCAGTGCTGTTGAATATTGATTTTAAGTACGAGTTTATGAGTTTATGAGTTTGTACAATTTGGGAACTCCCCCAACGCGCTATATGAGCCGATGTATTTACTGAAATAGTAACTTGTGATATTTTCCGCATTATGACATCATAGAGTGGAAGCGAACGCACACAAAATAAAATTTAAACGCAAAATTAGGTCACTATGCTCAACCGAGCATTAGCAAATGAATCACGGATCACATTTTAGACAGATTTTACATTTGGCGCAAGAAGTTTTTTTAAAAAAATTTTGCTCGTGGCACGAATTTATAGTTTGTTAAGTGTTACAGGGTAAACAGCATCTTATGAGTATTAAACCTCAAGAACGAGATGAAACGTGGAATGTTGCAATTGATCTATTTTTTAACTTAAAAGAAGGTAGAATGTAACCTACACCTTGCGATGAAAGAAATCGAATGATTCCGTATTTGGCTGGCTTTGTCGGAATGTATTTTTTTTATATTTTTTATAATGTACACACGCTAAAGGGGTTTGCATCCTTATAATACATAGCACAGCGTGGGCGTTAGGAAATGAATAATAATAATAATAATAATAATAATATTCGACACGACAGACCATTGCGGTCCAAGGACTAGCTTATCGCGACCATTTGTGTTGTGCATGTATATTTTTTGGACACAAATAGAAGGGATCTACAATTTAAGGCCGAATCCGAACGGCAAATTGAGAGGCTTTCCTTGACAAGGTATTACTCTCGGAACGTTTGTCAGACATACGCGAGAGGTGGGACACCGTGAAAAATAATCTTAGTCTTACTGTTATTTGAACCACGAACTTCCTGCACAGTAGCCATGCGCATTTCCACTGAGCCACGGAGCCCAAATACCGAGAGTACTGCTAAAAAAGGAATCTCTGAATTGGTTAGAAATTCCGGCCCGTAAGCTCTATTTTATGCACAGGATGGGTTCGAGAATGGGCGGGATGCATCTTGATATTACTTTTGAAAAGGAAAAGGCAGGAAAACAGTGACAAGCAGGAAACATTCCTAAGATGTTCAAGCTGATTTTCAGTGTTTTTCGTTAAAGCTGTACAGTTATATATGTGTCTCTTTCTAAAGACAATTCTAATTAAAATAAAATAAAAATTGTAGGAAATAAGTAAAATAAGGAATATAGTAAAATTGCTTAATCAATTATATATTTAGAAGTGTGCATACAGCCCGTTATAAGAATAAACGGGCTCCTAGTTTGTATTATTTAATTTAATGTCAATTACCCTCGATATCCCTTGAAGCATGCACTAATTAAGAAAAAATTACCTTTATCTACACTATCTATCTCAGCCACCCGAAAAGTACGGAGTGACACAAATCTTGACGGTACAGCAAACACACCATTCACATTTTTGGCTGCTTCACTTAGAGGCGGTCAGCCAACAACAGAATATAGGGTGAATAACAGAATGCTGTAGAATTGCAGGAGGCCGTAAATTTTTGTGACTGGTGGATGTGCAATCTAATCTCCACGTTGCGGCCGCTGGTAATTTTTCTCCAATACAGGAAAAGCTAAATGATCGAGCTAGTCCCTTCTAATTAGGGTTGGCGCTATAGTCCAATAACACCGTCGGTAAAAAAAACTTTCATTACGGAACCCAAAATCAGCCTCGGATACACTGATGAACGACGACGACCACGGCAACGAAAAAGGCTAAACGATTTAAGAATTTTCTCATGGAACGTACGCTTACTGTATAGAGCTCGAGGTGCACGCAGCAGCCGATACCCTGTCCAAATATAATGATGACATAACAGCAATTAGGAGATGCGATGGACGGGGAATGGTGTCTTACAAAAATCAGAATATGACATATATTGCAGCTGTCATGCAAAATAATATGTGCTCGGGGTGGGGTTTCTAGCCAGCAAAATAATGAAACCCAAGGTTATCGGCTTTAAAGAAGTAAATGAACGGCTATGAACCCTTCGCGTGCGGGGCAGATTTAAAAACATAAGCCTCATAAAGGTTCACGTACCAACAGAGGATTCCCCAGATAATGAAAAAGAAAAATTATTTGAATCAATCGAACGGGAACTTCATGCCTGTCGTCAGTATGACGTAAAAATCATTCTGGAGGATATGAATGACAAAATAGGACAATGGACAACGAGTCATAGACTGGCAGCAAGCAATAATTTGGTCGTAGCTTCAAAACTCACTACACCATATTTTTATAGACTTTAAAGTCGCCTATGATAGCATAGCCAGAGTAGAACTTTATAAATTTCAGCATCAAAAATAAACTGACAAATTTATGCAGGTTGACCATGAGCAATGTTATAAGCCAAGTAAAAATACTCAGATCACTATCAAGACTATTCAACATCTATAACGGGCTCCGACAAGGGGATGGACTGGCCTACGTCCTCTTTAATCTGGCGTTTGAGAAAGTGATCCGAGACTCTGACGCGAGAGGAACAATCCTCTATAAGTTCGTTTAGATACTGGCTTACGCAGACAATATTGAAATATGATCGTTGGTAGAAACGGAAGATCTGTACAGGGAGCTTTCATCCAGATCGAGCAGCCGGCATGAAATCTATGGCTGCACATAAATGAGAGCAAAACAAAGTACATGGTGTCCACGTCTGCGAGTAGAAGATTCAACATTGGTCCCTGAATCCAAATAGTGGAGCGCGAATTTGAAGTAGTGCAATCCTTTATCTAGCAGCCGATAACAGCGTGGAACCAGAAATACGCGCGCACGGTTGGTTAAAGCCAACAACGCATACTATAGTCTGTCAAGACTCTTCAAATCCAGGAATTTAACCACAACATACCAGTCCTTAAATATGTATACGAGGCTTGGGTGCTTAGCAAAAACCATTCTTACTTCTTAGCCGCGTTCAAAATAAAAGTCTTACAGATAATTTTTGGCCCCGTATGTGAGGAAGGACGATTTCGGAGACTCTATAATGATGAGATCTACGAGCGTTAGGACGATGTCGACATCGAGAAGAGAATTAAGCTCGGTAGGCTCCGGTGGGCAGGACACCTAGCATGAGCATGAGCGAAGATGATCCTGCTCGGAAAGGCCTTTATGGTAGAATTTATGGAATATGACAGCGAGGCAGGCGAAGCTTACGCTGGAAAGATGGCGTAGACCAGGAAGCCCAGAGTTTAGGGATATCAAACTGGATGACATTTGCTCGAAATCGGGACAGGTTGAGAGATTTTTTGTGGGACGCCAGTACTGGACACCGGTTGTAGAGCCGTATATGATATATTGAATGCAATGAAGAAGAGGAGAAAATGGACTGCCTTCTAGCATATTGCCCAGCCCTAATAAAATTAAGGATAAATACTATGGAGAAAATAACTATAAGGGCAGAAGACTACCAACAAATCCCAGCCAAAGTTTATCAAAAGACTAAACTATTTCTAGGCTCAAAGAATAGGGGTAACAACAGACCCATCTGGGTCACGGTACAAGTGGCTTGTACTCACTCCAAATTCTCATCGTATCGTATACTAAGTGTAAGGCTCACTTAGGTTAATTTACTAGTTAATACTAATATAAGCAGTAAGTTAATTATTTATTACCTTCGAACTAAAGATTTCTAATAATTAGGTAAATAAATAAATTGCTTGGTATAGGCCATTGGACAGAGTAATATTGATGGGCAAATAATATTAGAAGAGATATTAGACCGAAGAAACAACGCATTAGAGTATTTGTTATCTTACTTCAAGATCTTCCAATATATCCGCTTAGAGATTCTACTATGAACTTAAAGTTCTCACGTTTGCTTAACACATTCAGAGGTGTTAAACACTCAATCGCACGTGCACAGTGAGCAGACTTTTAATTAACCGAAAAAGCATTTTACAGGACATTTTACCATAACAATAAAACCGTTAGCACTATGTGAGCAACAGATAGGTTACGGTAATACAAGGCTGAAAGGCAAGTATATCCGCACACTCACACAACATAAACACACAAAGATACCTCTGTCGACTTCTTAATTTCGCATTCCGTTTGCGAAAAATAAAAACTATCCGATTCGTTTCGCACTTTCAAACTCAAGCTCAAGCTCCGGATGCCAATAAAATAATTTGTTTGCCAACGGAAATTCCGTTCACGTTCGGCAATGAATGAATTTGCTCCTGCCAAATTGCCAAAACACGCTGAGTACGCCGATGTGAGTGGAAAGGGATCGCAGAAGCAGAAGCAGCAGCGCGTACGGCATTGATTCATCGGTCGGCGGGAGAATAGCAAATCCTTGCTGCAGTATCAACTACGTGTATTGTTAGGCAATTCATAGAAATGGCTGTCACGTCTAGACATAATTTCCTCAATCATTTATTACCTAATTAAGTGGAAGCTCTTATGGGCATTGTGGCACTTAAAATAGCGACCTCCAGCCCCGGTGAAGTTGACTTGATGGCTGGCCACGACCTCTTTTTGTTGCAAACTTTCGATTCTTTTTTTTTTTTTTTTTGGTGTGCCCTGAATTGGCTAAAACTATTCTCTTCATTGTTTCTCGCCGCCACTCACACAAAAGGACTTTTGTTTCCCTAATGGATCGTGCGTTGCTGGATGGCTGCCGGCTCCTTCGGTTCTGCACACAGTTGTCGTTTGTTTCCTTTGTTCGACACTTGAATATATTTCCTCCCCAATTTAGTTCCCAGACCTTCAACAGGACGTACTGTTCGTTCTTTCTCAGTCTATATGATGTAGTTTCCTTGGCCTGTTCCTCCTGGTGGAATTGTCAGTTTTTTGTTCTACAGGCTGCAGGCAGAGAAAAGCCAAGCTCTAGGAAAAGGCAATTAGTATTACGGAATGCCCTAATATTGGGCAGACGCACACAACTATTATCCAACTCTGCATGCTGTGTATTGTATATATGCAGCAGTGGATGGAAGGTGTAGATGGAAGGTGTTAACCTGTGTATTTTGACAATCTCTTGGAAACAATTAAAAAAAAATAATTAAAATTTTTCAGGCATTTCATTATTCCGTCGAAGCATCTATCATCCTGCATTACTTATTTAAACGATTGTTGACGACAGCAATACTTATCCCTCCAAATAAATAACAGAAATCATTTGGTAATGCAAACGGTTCTTATCATTTTTTTATCAGAAAAAAGTAAGGTACGTATTATCCTCCAAACATGAACTCGTTTGTTGAGTCGTCACTGCATATACCAATTTTGTAGAGGTGGTAATTGCAGGAATTCTTTAATCATCTTCGTTGAGTAGTAGAGTATCTATCGCTATTGTTTTGTCAAAGCTGAGGAAATTTTTTAGATCCACTTGCAGTACAATCGAATGCATTGTGGCATTAAAGACCGTCACTCATAGACTGTATTTCGACCTAACAAGGGACTATAGACTTTATACTTAATAGTTTGTCGTATTGTCAAAAATAAATGATGATCCTTTGTCGTCATATATCAGGTGTTTTCTTAAATCCAATAGAACTTGAAATTGTAAAGAATAAGGCAACACAATTCAATTTTATTCAAAGCATCATTCGAGAGATCGATAAAAGGCATTAATCTTCGAAAATGATTTCGGCAATATGGCCACCACGGCTATTCCTGATGAAGCGCATTCCAGATGTCCAATTTTGGGCCACTATTTCGAATACTGCTACACATTTATTATAAATAACATGAAAAACATTGGCCTCCAAGGCGTAAATTTTTGCTGGCTTTTCAGCATAAATCAGTGACTTCATGCGTGACCATAGGTAGGTAGGTAGAGTAACGATCCTCGCTGACTTGGCGAGGTCCTCAAATAGCACTATAGAGAGCCGTTTTGCTGCCACAGTCCTCAGGAGACTAAATGCAATGAAAAATGGTTGTGTGTATTTATATCTAACCTATAGCGTTAAGGTACGATATCAGATCTGTTGTGATGCCGTACTCTGAAAGCTCCTTTAGGTCAGAAAATAAGGGAATACTTTGTTGCGGAAACGGAGAGACGCAAGGGCCAGACATTTGCAAAGAAAATGAATGAGAGTTTTTTTCTCAACAACTCCTGCAAAAGGTTTGGTTATTGCAACCACTCTGGAAATATCTTTCCGAGATCTGGAGATCAGCTCGGTTGATTTGCTTTTATTACAGGAAGGTCACATTGCTCTGGACGTGGTGCAATTGGTCAAATTGCTCCACTTTAGCATTGCTTTGGAGGTAAGGATAGAGAAAATACGTTCCTTAACGGAGCTCAGAGGACAGCTGGCAGTCTGTGTCCAGTGTGACGCCCTTCTTCGCCAGCACGTAGGTAGGACACCTTGAAAGATTAGGGTTTTCAGAGTAAGCTTCAGCACCGACTCCAAAACTCATCTTGGATCCATCGGTGAATAGAGTTACATCAAAGACCTTCACAGCTCTCCCGTCCTTCAAACTTTCTCGAGTTGGAAACTCGTCGGCAAAGCTAGGATTGAAGTAAAGTTTAGGAGTGCAGTATTCGGTTGAAGATAGTATCAACTCTTTTGGTAATAACTGCAGTATATTGCAGTGGCCGTATGGATATAAATCAGTCTTTCTAAGGCCTTTAAAAGGAATAATAACAGACTGATAGGTCTGAGATATTTTGGACTGACGTGAGAGCATTTTTCTGCTTTGGGTATGAAAAATACATTCACCTCCCTACACTAATCCGTAATGTGGATCAACTCTAGATAACTCTTTAGGATTAACTCAAACACAGGTAGGGTAATATCTGAGGTTGGTCCTACAGATTTTTATGGTTTGAACCTGTGCAGTTGTCAAAACAATTTGTCCCTATTAATAAGGTCATGAGATATGTGTGATGGAGAGTTTGACCTTTTAAGGTAAACTTTTCGAATGACATGAGAACTATCTGGTAAGTGGGTGTCTAGTAGCAGATAGAGCAATTCTTCGCTAGAGGTAGTCCACGAGCCGTCTACTCTTTTCAAACAGCTAGGCACTATGGGATTGGATGAGAGTACTTTCCTACGCCGTGAAACCTCGGAGAACTCTTCTATTTTTGCACAGAAGAGTCTCAAGAACAAACGCTTGGCTTTTCTTAGTGCTTTTTTATAAACTTTGAGGGGTGCTTCGAGGCGTCCCAGTCTGTCTCTTTCCTTGAAGTCTTGCAGCTGCAATTCAGATGACCACCAATGTGGTATTTTGCCTATAGGACTAGTAAGAGTGCAGGAGGAAGACAGTGCTTTATTAAAAGCCAGGGTAAGAACTCTGACTTTACCATTAAGCTCATTAGTGTTGAATGGGATTTTTAATAGCGAACAGTGTTTCTCAATATTTGAGCCAATCAGTTCTCCGTTAGTTCCTGAAGGCAGTTCGGTAAGGGGATTCATTATCTTAGCTAAACTGAATAAAATGGTGCTCTGAGAATGAATGCTCAGCCGAAACCTTCCAGTTCAGTACACTTTGTTTAATGAAATCAGAGACAAGAGTAATGTCAAGGACTTCCTATATTCTTTTGTTGATGAATGTTGGTTTATTTCCAATATTGGATACAATAACGTTTGTACTTAAAAGATAATCAAAAAGTCGCTCACCTCTATCGTTAATATCAAAACTTCCACATACCGAATGATGGGAATTAGCTGGACATAAAATAATGAGGCTAGTTTTTTTGGCGGCATGCTTCCTTGATTACCCTCTCTATGTTGACACCAGGTAGAGGTCCAACGTGGTCGTGTGCCATTTATGCCGATACTATCAAGTAAGTATATTTGGTAGTTTCCACCTTCGCCACGGCGGTGTCTCGGTCGCTAAAATTAGGGAGTAAGAATATATTTAGGCTACTTTTCACTAATATGCAAAATCAAGGGCTTACTTTTATCGGCTAAATATAGTGAATGATAACCATATACAGGAGCTCCTGTATCTATAATAAAATTGCAAGGTCTTATCACCGATAAGCCATTGACCACCAGACTTTCCAAGATTGGTACTCCGTACTGTGACTCTGGGATATTCCCTTGCCTTTTTCAGCCTTTGCTCTGCAAAGCTGGTACAAGACGATTGCTCTGTCTTATTCAACTTTTGTGCATCCATCCACCTCATGACTCATGACATCATTACAGGCTGCACTTTCTTTTGGTTCTGTTTATCACTTCAGTGCATAACCAAGCATCCTTTGAGGGTAGTTTATTCAGCGAGTAAGACAAAAAAAAATTCCTTTTGATTTTGATCTGAACAACTCGTAGTGCCTTAATTAAAGTGCTTGATTAGGACGATATGGTTTTCGAGCCGTGTAATTAATCTACGATGCGTGCGGTTGATGAACCCAAAAAGACAAGTATACTCAAAACCACCAACAATGGTAAGTAATTTTATTCCCTTCATCCACATTACTTTCAAAAAGCAAATCGTTTAATAAAATCCCAAATCATTAGAAAAAAACCAGACGGGGGTTTCAGGAAACGCAACGCAAATTCATTATTCACGTAATATGCAATTTCCTTAATTGCAATGAAATTGCACAAAATTTGACGCACCTCCAAAGGGAGAAGGAAACTCTCCTACCAAGAAAAAATTACACAAAACATTAACAAATCGAGAATTTTAATTAAAATTACAATTACTCCAAATTCGCCAATGTCATCGTCATTGTTTTTGTCTCCTGTCCCTGGTATTTTTTGTTGTTGTTATTGTTGCTGGTGCAGTCACTTTCGTCGTTATGCTTCAGCCTCATCGTCTGCCTATATCCTAGACTGTTGGTCTGTTTGCCTGTTGTTCGGTTATCCTTTGTGTGGTGCAAAGCGACAACTCGTCCTCCGCGATGTGACGAATTTCCACTGTGTGTCAACATCGTCGCCTCCTTTGGCAACCGCTATTCATCTCACCATTACAATATGTACACAATGTGTACGAGCGGGTATTTATTTATAACAATAAACGTAACCGAAAAAACAATCCAACCCAAACCAAAACAGCGTAACACGTCTCAGTACAGAAACTATAAAGGAAAATATAAAGGAAGAAAAAATTACTAAAACGAAGGAACTAAGGATAGTTAGTGGGATGGGTGGTGGTGTTGTGCGAGTAGGCAGCCATCACGGCTCCTCTGGCTGTACGCTGAAAGGCGCGATTGTTCTTGTAATTACTTAACAATTTCCTCAAAGTGAATTATTGTTGCAAGGTGATGCCTGCATCCACGTAATATAGAGTTGCCAGGATATCACGTACTTTTTTTTTTTTAAAACATGAAAAGATCTATTGTATCATATTGTATACTAAGAGGCGTACCACCTATCTAATGAAGGACAGTACCTCCAGAGTTTGATGATGATGAAAAACGGGTATCTACCAATAGCACTGCGACCCATAAGTATCTATTGCGCTCCCCCTAACTAAAGGTATGGAGACCGTGCATGCCCGTCCCTATAGCTCCCTTTGTACACCAATGGCTCTTATGACTGATATGGTGTGGGTTCAGTGAATGCCGTGCAGACTCTGAGATCGCGTAAGTTCCCAAGTGATATCTCCTCTGTCGGATCGATACTCCGCATTCATTGAGAAGGTGCCACGGGGTTTCCTCCGCTTCTCCACAAAGCCTGCAGCTGCCATCCTCTTCTAGTTTTATTTTCTTTACGTGCTTCTTCAGTCTACAATGTCCTGTTAGGAAACCCGTAATGATTCTTACATTACTTCTACTAAGTCCCAATACCGATAGAGTCATAGTTCCCTATCATTTCCTTTGCCCTTGATGGGAAATTTTCCCATTTTACGGAAGCAGTTGCTTTACATATTTTGCGTATCTCCTCCTGCATTATGCGCCTTATGCGGTACCCTATGCACCAGTATGGTTCTAGCCCTACAAGCGGAGTTTCTGCTCCTTTGTTAGTAAGCGTATCCGCTGCTTCATAGCCTTATATGCCAGTGTGTCCAGGAAACCAGTACAAACGTACCTTGTTTACTTCGCCAAGTCTGTTTAGCTTCGCCTTACACTCCTCGACCAGTCTTGACGTGATGTTGAATACATCTAGGGCTTTTAGCGCAGCTTGGCTATTTGTCATGATGTCTATTTACTGCCTCACGTAGTTTCTCTCCACATTAAAGTAAGCACATCTTTCGATGGCATGTACTTCTGCCTGTAATATGCTCGGGTACTGCCCCATTGCATCGGAGTATTTGGTTCTTGGCCCATGGACTCCCACACACGTGCCTTCTGCTTTCTTTGATCCATCCGTATACCACTTTATGGCACCCGGATGTATCTGGTATTCAGTTTCAGATCTGAATTCCTTCTTGGTGCTCATCTTGACTTCAAAGTTTTTCTTGAATTCAAGCTTTTGCACCGTGTTGTCACAAGTCATTTGGTTAGAGATTCCACTAATGCTCTTTCCCTAACGTCCATGAAGCAGACTACCTTGCTCAAACGTAACTTGGTTTCCTCTGATTTGTTCTCTACCACTTTATGTAATGGGAGTAACCGAAGAATTTCCACCATACCCGCCGTGAGCAGGTTCTCATGGCCCCTGTTATCTCTTCTTCTTCGAAGTTCCCTTTTGCCACGATGATTATATTGTCCGCGTAGCCTTGGGCATAAGTTCCTGCCTCAATTAGTCGCTGAAGTAGTTCATCTACGAGGATGCTCCCCAAAATGGGGTACAGTACCCCTCTTTATAGACATCATCTGGGGACTATTCTAGATAAAAAACTAAGTAAGTTGGAAACCAATATTTTAGAGAGAGTTAATAAAGCTACTAAAGCTCTATACGGGTGTAAAAACGCTATCGGTAAAAGTTGGAGATTAAGCCGGAGCTGGTACACTGGCTATATACTGCCGTAGTAAGACCAAGACAATCGGTGGCCGGCTCTAGAAAACACCACCTACGTAAAACTCTTGGAGGAGGTACAAATGGCAGCCAATTTGCACATAAGTAGGGTATTACAGACAACACCTACACGCGCCCTAGAGGTAATATTGCACCTGACTCCTGTAGATATATATGGCAGGCAGAGAGCAGCCAATACGGCCAGTGGATTTGTATTCAAACGGGACACTCGACAATCAATAACTCAGAACTGGCAAAGGTAGACTACAAATTGCCGGTTTTATGCTTTAACAAGGGTTTTAGGGACATCTATCCCTCCAGAGAGCAATGGAGAGATGGCTCGCCACAAGAAACTCTTGCAATAAAATTCTTCACGGACGGCTTCAAACTTGAGGGTAAAGTCTGCGTCAGAGTCGACTGTGACAATATTAACGTAAACATTTCCGTTCGACTCCCGGATCAATGTAGTGTGTATCAGGCTAAGGTGACCTGGCTGAGACGTAATATAATATCGGTAACCGATAATGTAATTTATGTAGACAGTCAGGTGGCAAACAAATCGCTGGATTCATTCTCGATGACGTCGTGGGTAGCGATAAGCTGCCTCACATCACTCAAGGAGATGGCTTAGTACTTCAACATCCGCCTAGTCTGGGTCCCCGTGCACCCTGATATCGTTGGTAACTGCAAGGCAGATGAACTGGTATGAAATGGCACAAAGCTTCAAATGCTACAGGAATGTACAGGCATAGGAAGAACTTTATCAGCGCTTAAGCTTTTTCTTCGGAAGAGGTAGAAGCATTAACAAACGTGAGTGGGCGCACACCCCCACATGTACTATAGCGAAACAGGTTTGGCCTAAGCTGGACATGGATCACTCTAGAGCACTGATATCCCTGCAAAGAAGGGATATAGAAATAACTATAGGTATTTTAACAGGGCACTGTCTCCTTTGTATACATTCTAGGAGGATGGACCGTGAGTTTAATGACTTCTGTAGAAGCTGCTATGACGCAGAAGAGGAAGAAACAATATCCCACTTTCTATGTTCATGTCCGGCTCTTGCAAGGAGAAGACTGAAACACAGAAGACTACCACACACAATGAACAGTTTATCGGATGTCGACGATTGTAAGGTAGGAGACATCCTAAAATTCATAAAGACCACCAAATGGGGTTTGTAGTATACGGAAAAAGGCTTTGATAACGCAAGTTTAATAAAGATTTTTTTTTTGTTCATTACAATCAGAATCTGGATACCCTAAAAATCCGTGCAGATGACGACTTCCATTCAGACTCGCAATATAAAAAGTTTCGTTCTTGCACTTTATCGCCACTAGTACTGCTTATGTGTTGTAGAGTTGTTTTTTTCTACAAAATACTGCAGCATCAGAAATCTGTGAAATTACTGAAAGCAAAGGAGAGTTCCCGACATCTTACAGTCAACCAACTGAGCAAGAACAACTGACTACTGACTACTGACTGGGGAAAAAAGTTGTTTAAGAATTTCTCAAGTGTTTGGCGGAAAGCCTTGCACACTGCCCCCTCTAAGAGCCAGTAAAACTTTACTTGAAGGAAGAAAAGAAAAATGCAGTAATACTTGTACCGCATACAAAAAACTCCAATTATATTGCCATTGTGCGGCAATGACGCGGCCACAATGTAATGGAATGTCGAGCTTGTATACAACGTTGTTTTTGTGGTCTTGTGGTTGTGTCCTTCTCATATCCTTGCTAAGTTTTACATACCTTTTGTTTTGCTTTGTTCTTGCTCTGTGCGATATTTTAATCCATTAAGTGTAACAACTTCAAGATGGCACTGCAATTTGGTAATTGTGTAGTTGGATTGAAATGAAAACCCAACAAAACAATTAATAAAATAAAGAACGAGAAGAATGGGAGCTCTCTTCTCCCTCTCTGTTTATTAATAATTAATTGGTGGCACAAATTTATTTAATTTAATTACTCTTATACCCGGTTTACTGTCTGGCGGATGACTGATGACTGGATGATGACGTATCATTGCCCATTCATAATTGAAATTTAATGCAAAACATTGGCTATAACCATAACTAATTGGACACATTATGTGTACGCGAGCAATTAACATGAGCAATAAAATTATCGCGGAAGTCCAGACAGAGATACAAATACAACAGCGATTGCAAAACCAAAAATTGTGAATAAAATGAATGAATTTAATTTAAAGGGAGGGACATTTTTATGTTTTTTATGTTTATGTGTATCAGTTCAAAATCACTACGGAGAGTATTTCATTTTTTAGCTTGAGCGTTTGCCTTTACATTACGATTGGCTGATCACGATCACGAGTACAGATCATTATTTTGTTAAAAAAAAAATTATTATCGCACTGTGCTGTTCAAAAATCAAATTTCAATTTGATTTAAACTTATTTTTATATAATGTCCAGGCAAATAACAGGTACGTCGGTGTGTGGCGACAATAAAATAATAATCAAAGTGCTACCGTCAATCAATCTGCTGGACATAAATTAAATAAAAGAAAAATAATACACAGCAGGACCATAATTGATTGAATGGATTCAATGGTCACCCACCCCAAATTATATTAACATCATGAGCTCCGGTTGCAATGATACAGTTGTCATATCTCGGCAGCGCTTAATTCACCTGGGTCAGTAGAGGAACATTTATGCATAAAGAATTGCAAGATATAGAAAATATAGATTGAGCGAAAACTGCGTGAAAGGGAATGTTTTTAAAAACTTTTATCTAACTGGACTTGACCCCTTCTTGTCTGAATTTTCGTGTCTAAGTCCAAAATAGCATTTTTTAAATTTCGTGTATGACGCGTGTCGCGTGTCACGTCTGGCACATGTGATGGTCCTTTTGAACCACCTTCCACACAACCTAGACAGCTGAAATTTTATGAGTGTCTAAGTCCAAAATAGCATTTTTTAACTTTCGCGTATGACGTGTGTCGCGTGTCATGTGTGGCGCGTGTGATGGGTTGAAATCACGCCATTTTCTCGCCTTTCGCCCCACCTGGAGGGCTGAAATTTTGGTAGCGGCTCAATGTCAGGAGCGGTAAGTGTGCGGTTGGTCAGTTGGGTGGGGATCAGTTGGATTGGGCAGCCGTGAAACGCCGGGTATTTCCTATAGTTATTGAGTATTTATTTTTCGAATTTTAGAGGATGACTTTTCGCATAAATGGCCTCCGTAGTCACCTGGTTTGAATCCAATGTACCATATTAGAGGCCAAGTGCTCGACAAAAATATGAATGTGTGGACGCATTGAAGACAGCTATTCGTAGAGAATGTACCAAAATACCAATAGATCACGCAACAAGCAATTCCCTCGTCAAGAGACTCGTAGCTATCATACGCTCCAAAGGTGTGCCTTTATCGAGCAGTAACGTATTTTTCATAAAATTTTAAATGTTTTTAATATTCTCTAAAAAAATTTAATAAAAATACTCTTAAATGACGAAATTAGAGCCTTTTGATTTAGTGACACTTCAGTCGACGTCTTGTTTATAAATTCTCTATATTAATTTCGCGTGGCCCTGGCTGGTGGGCAGAATCTTGTGATCAATTTTTAACACACTTTCTAAAGCCCGATTTTATTCAAACTTTGCACACATGTGTATTTCTCATGGCAATACTTTTTATTAAAATTTAGGGCATCTGGGGCCTCGGTGTCGGTGGGCTCCCACACAAATTTTTAAAAAATTTACCCGATTTTCTTCAAATTTTATACGCATGTGTATATCCGATAGACAACACTTTTTAGAATTTGGAAGTGAAATGGCCCCGGCGTCGGGGGGCTCTGTAACAAAATTTTTAAAAAATTAACCCGTTTTTATTCAAACTGCACATTGTGTATTCCCAATTAGAGAATTTAGGTACACGAATGGGTTGTTTTTTATTCTATAGTACCTACAATGTAGCGCCATCTACATAGGCAGAAAGGTAGAGGCTATTTATATGCTTATATAGAACTTACTGACTGGAAGTCATACTGCATCCACTGTTTTACATTTATTATTTGTATTTACTCAGGAAAGTCATTAATGAATAGACTCATGAATAGAATCACGCTTAAATAACGCTACCAATAGTATCCAAATTTACGTTGAAAATCAGTCGACGATTTGCGCAACTTTTAGACAACTTTGTGATTTTTATGGCGCATATAATCGTCCATCTAAGCAAGTCTTCCGTCGATCTGTGAATAGATTACGTACCACAAACCTACTAAGTGATGCAATAACTCCAACATGCAACGTTGCCGCTGTGAATAAAATTGTCGTCGGAGATCCAAAAAGCGTCGACAGTCGCAGAAATTAACGCAAAAATCTTGGCCTATAAAATCAAGCTGGTTAAGGAACTAAAGCCGTGAGACCATCGTATGCGTCGTTCTTTCGCCAATTGTGCTTTAGAGCGGTTGGAAACTTATTCGTTGTTTTATCGCAAAATTGTGCTCAGCGTTGAGGCTCATTTTTGGCTTAACGGGTAAATTAAGAGGCAAAATTGCCACATATAGATTTAGGCCAATCCACAAGAGACCTACAGATTTTTTTAAAATCTCTAAATTAACTTCACTTGCCCGTGTGTTTGTGGATTTGTGGGTTTGTGGGTTTGTGGATTTGTGTGTCATGGAATCTTGCGATCAATTTTTGACCCACTTCCCAAAGTCCTTTTTTATTGAAATTTTGCACACAGGCATATCTCCGATGACAACACTTTCTATTAAAATTTGAGGACCCTCGGGTCACGGGGTCGGTGGGCTCCCCTACAAATATTTTACAAAATTTTACTCGATTTTCTTCAAATTTTATACACTTGTGTATCTCTGATATACAACACTTTTTGTAAAAATGTTGGAGACCCCGGGCCCGGATTCGTGGGGCCCCATAACTTTTTTTAAAAAAATTATCCCAATTTTCTTCAAATTTAATACACATGTGTATCTCCGATAGACTACACTTTTTGTAAAAAATTTGGAGACCCCGGGCCCGTGTTCGTGGGGCCGATGGACAAAATTTTTTGTAAAGTCTTTGGACTGAGACCCTGAGGTCCGAGGGGTGCCCATATAAATTTTTTAAAAATTAGCTCGAGTTTCTTCAAATTTTAACACATACCCATCTCCTATTAGAGAATTTACATGAAAAATTGTATTTTTATGGGTTTTTTTTTTATATAATGTACACACGCTAAAGAGATTTGCACACTTATAATGTTTAGCACAGCGTGGCCGTTAGGAAATTAGGTAGTGGAAAAGATGAGATGTCTGTGCACGTGTGCGCCTTAAATGACGGCAGGTCATAAAAATGAGGAAACACATAGCCAGGCAATTCATTCCATATAACTATTGTGAGGCTAAAGAAAGAATATCTGAATTGGTTAGTACGTCCGAAGATAGGCTTAATGGTGGAGCGCGTGAGCTCGAATTGAGGCATGGGTATTACGGATGGTTTTGAGAATGGGCGGGATGCATCTGGATCTTTCTTTTGAACACCGCTTGTGGAAAAAGCGATAAAACAGTAACATGCAGGAAACATTCCTGCGATGTTCAAACGATTTGATTGTTTTCGCAATATTTACGTCACGAATAAGTTTTAACGCGCGGTTCTGAATTCTCTCTAGTAGATGCATTATGGTCTTGGTGGCACCTGCATAGAGAAAACAGTTGTACTCAAGTTTAGGGAAAATATACGCCTTTTAAATAGTAGCCAGATCTGAAGGAGTGAAGTACATCTTGCACCGTTTTAGGAAACCTAAACATCTCGCAGCATTTTTGGCGATGGCAAATATGTGGTCGTTCCAACGAAACTTGTTGTTGACGCACATACCGAGTTTCAGTTTCTTTGATGCAACATCCATTCATGGATAAATGTTAGGGAATTAAATTATGCTTTGACGACAGAAGATAGTCTTTTAGAAACGTTAAATTCAACTCTATTATGTAGTAGTTATGCTGTCAAGGTCAGAACTTAACGTGCTTAACATACGTTGTTGTTCAAGTTCCATTTGCGATGTAAAGAGGCGTGCAAAAAGCATGAAAAGCTAAGAGTGCTGTCCTCAGCGAAAGAATGGATTGGATTAGAAGTAGCGAACCAGAGATCATTATTGAAAATGAGAAAGAGTGTCGGCGACAAAACAGAGCCTTGGGGAACACCGGCATTTAAGCGGTAAACACTGGATCTGAAACCGTGTCCAATGCGACCTGGATTGAATAACCATAAAAGTAGTTACTAGTCCAGTCAAGCAATTCCATAGGCATTCATTTTCGACAAAAGAGCTTGACGCAAGACTCTGTGAAATGCCTTGAAAATATCAAGTGCAACAACTTTACTTTCACGAAATTTGTAAATAGACTGGTCCCCTGTAGAACATTGTCTATGAAAACCGTACTTATGGTCACCAAGGATTTCACGTAATTCAAGCTATTGCATAAGCTTACGATTGATCAGCGTTTTCATTAACAGAGAAAGTATGGATGTTAGCGCAATTGGTCGGTACGAGGAGAGAGATGACGGTTTGCCTTTTTTAGAAAAAGGCTGGATAAATTCCGCTTTTCAATTCCTTGGGACGACTCCAGAAGAATAATAGAAATGGAAAAGCCTGCGCAATGGCAATGCCAACGTTGAAGAACACCTTTTCAAAACTATAGCGGGAATACCATCGGGCCCAGCAGATATTTGTATATTTACATCCAAAAAATACATTGTTTAGTTCGGTTATACGCTGGTGGCATCATCAGACCTTATTTCTTCAAAAATAAGACCGGAGTTTGCTTTACAGTCAATGGAGATCGTTACCGCGCCATCATCATTGATTTTTTATATGAAAATATGGATGACATTGATCCATATTTGAACAGGATCCCGCTATGTGCCCTACGGCGACGGCAACCATTAATTTATTAAAATCATAATTTTGTGATAAGTTGATTTCGAGAAATGGACTTTTGAGTTACCCTCCAAAACCATGCGGTTTGAAACATCTCGATAATTTTTTATATGTCCACGTAAAGTTCATGCTGACAAACCAGTAACAACTGACGCCTCTAAGAGCAACATTGTTCGTATTACTTATGACGTCAGCCAGCTCGAAAAAGTCGTCCAAAATTCTACGCCCAGAATGAGCTTAGTCAAGAACAGACTGTATGCCAACAAATTATTTTCAATTTTTATTGCCATATATTAATCTTATAATCGAATAAATAAAATATTTTGATTTAAATTACATTTTTTATGTTATATTTTACCATTTTAAATTCAATTGTGCTTAATAGAGCACCGACTATAAAGGAAGTTTCTTAAATTAAATGGCAGCAAATCTTTCAGTGTATTTCAAGCTTTTCTTTCAGCTAATCTCAAATTTTTTAATAAAAATTTCATTGTACGACAACTGACAATAAACAAAATATTGAATAGTAGAGGGTCCCGTTTATTCGTGCTACGGGCCTCGGTTGTGTATCAATATAATACCATGATGTAGTGTCTTCCTGATGGACCTATCGGGCTACTCAAATATTTATGACGTTTTTGTAAATAAACGTAGATACATACCGCACAAAGGATTGGAGTCATCATTAATAGCAGCTGTTGGTAACTTCCAAATCAACTCAATGATTAATAAAAATTATAATAAAATAAATCTATATATATAAAAGCTAAACTTTGTATGTATGTATGTATGTATGTATGTATGTCCGGTATGGACTGCTAAACCCTTTAACCGATCGCATTCTAACTTTGGGTTTTATACCATAATGAACACATAATAGGCATATTTTGAAAGTGGTCAGACTCCTGGTTGAAGGGGTTACCATTTCACAAATTGCATATTTTTATGAGTTTATTAGAATTTTTAAATAGTAGCGTCCTGTTTATTGTTTGGTATTTAAAAAAAACAAGAACCACTTTATTTTTGAAGGGGTAGACTAGGCCACGGGCAACGCCGGGTACTTCAGCTAGTATAAAATGAAAACACATTTTTAGTTTTATTTTTATTTTTTCAATTGACAATCAGCATTTTATTTATTTTTCATTCCTTTTTTACATAATAACATTTTTGGTGTTTCTATTTTCCATTTGCTTCTTTGTTGCCATTTTCTTTTCTTTTCTTTTTTTATCATAAAACAAAAGCAATCTCAATTTTACGGGTATTTTTTTTTTATCAGTGTGTGCTGTTGTAGTTAGCCTGGCCATATTGCATCGACATTTTTTGTTTATTTTCTATAAAGTTTGCTTACACACGCACACACACAGACACACAAATTTACCCGCATTTTGCCTATTCTATTTACTACGAGTATCATATATATATCATATTATAATTTATATATATTTGTGTGTGTTTACATTTTTTTTTTCTATTTATAATATCCCCACATTCGTCCTATTTCACTTATGCAGCCTAAATATAAACTTTAAATATACATTCCATTTATTGTGTGGAACATGGCTGCAGCGTCGCACACGTCCTTGTGGACATTTCTTATTTCAATGGCGAAATACTTGTATTATTAAGAATATATTTTTCTTAAAAAAGATTTAGGTTTACAAATAAAAAAACACAACGAAATTATAGTAAATAGATTTTGTTTCTTTGGTGTTTGTTGAAATTGAACAATAGATGACAGAGTGTTGTTGTTCTTTTGGTAAATTGTTAATAAATTTGTAAATTGTTATTGAACATAGAACAAGTTAGACATTAGAAAGAGGAACAATTAAATGTGTAAATAGGAAGTTTTAAAGTGTGTGTGTGTGTGTGTTTGTGCTTTGGTATTTCAGGTGGTGCTTTGGTTGGTAGTGCTGTTGCGGAGTTGTCTGTTTGGTTGGTTGGTGGTTGGTTGGTTGGTGGTGGTAATTGTGTTATTGTAGAAAAGGAACAATTAATTTTTCATAAAATTGCATTTTCTTTTTAGTGTTTCTTTTATAATATTTTGCTGCTTGTGCTTTTAGTTGAATGTTTGGATTAAACAATACTTCAACCGGGCTGCACCGATTGTTTGAGAATAAATATCTGTGAAGCTTCGCTTATTGTAACAAGGTTATTTTTTATTTAATTTTTTTTCTCTTTTTCTTTAATAATTTTATAATATAGTACCTATGCTTTATGATTTAATATATTTTCTGGTTTTTAAAGCGTTTTGTGGTGTTTTCTGTACAATTCTCGCATGAGTCCTCCTTAGGTCGTTCATCATCAAAAGGTTTCATATTGAATTGGTGAATTTTTTTTATAATTTGAAGGGGTTCACACCCTTACAATGCTCGGCTATATGCTTGGTACTGTGTAGGTGTTAAGGGAAATGAGGAGAAAAGAGAAGCCAACTGGTTTATGAAAATGTATGGACCTCTGCACGGTCTGGACATAGCAATCATAACAATCAAAATTCATTCCAAAATAATATGACCGTTTGCATCATCATCAAGCCCGTTCTCGTTCAACTTTACTTTTACGAAGATGTTCCTGGTGTAAAACCGAAAAACTGGGAAACATAGTCGGCATTTATAGAAGGTAGACTTTTAGTTACAATTTAAAGCAACGCTTATTGCATCATAAATTGAGTTTCCTCGAAGCTCTTTCATGAGTTAAAGCCAGCCTATAAAGATTGGGTACATATATTTGCAATTTAAGTCTTAAAAATAAAAATGGACTCAGATTTCTACCATTTGGAGTCGTCGCTATTATTAATGTTCGTACTCTCTACAGACCACTCGAAGCCGAATAATTAGCGGCGAGGCCGCAATCAGTTACAAAACTGACATAACTACCACCGAGGAAGTGTGATGGAGTTGGCTGGTCATAAGAAGAATGTAAAACTGTGATACTACTACCTTCCCCGTGGGGGTTCCAATTGCGTCTTAGTCTATTCATGGTTATGGTGCTGGGCTTTACCACGGGATATTAAAAAAGGGCCGCGGGTGCTTAGAGAATGCTCGGGATGAGCAATGTCTTCATACTTTGCGACCCAAAGTGGACTACTGGTACTTAGAATAACCTTATGGGCGACTCTTCATATTTAGTAGTTCATTTCGTACAGGTCTGTGTTTGGGGACAGAGGAAATACTTAATATTCCAAACGGCCTAGGATAGCCTGTTATCCTAGTGACAAATGATAGGGTTCGAGGTTCCAAGGCTGCCAAGGCTGTAGTGTACCTACGACCAGGCACTCATATTGAACGAACCAAGTCCCTTGATGTCAGATCTTACCAATGTCGCGTTGGTACCGCGGGATTTGTCCGTGCCAAAAGACAATAAGGCCAAGGACAACTGTGGTTGAGGACCCAGCTCGTTTTGGGGATGCAACGCGGGGGCTGTGGTTTATTACCCATATGCGGGTAGAGCATTGTATTAGTAACATTAAAAACGTCCCTGGTGTTACCGATTATGGTAAATCAGTCGACCTAACTGATGTTACCGATATGGTAGTTGCTCGGCGAGGAGTTGCGCATCATACAACCGGTTGCCGTCATCCCTTAAATCGGCATGGTTGTAAGATAGGCTCAGCTCTTTCCAGTGAGTTACTGGTAATGATGATCGCCAATTGTCGTACAATTCGTGTCCGAAGTAGTGTTCACGGTAATCCAAGACATCTCGTGATACTACTACCTGATATCTACTGACTGCAATCGAGAACATAAACAGCTTCAATTCGGAATAGCCTCTAGAGATGGAGCTACTGATGTTCTATGATTGATTGATTGATCCGACCGACTACAGTAATTAAATTCCTGGTTTGGTGATGAATGCAGACAGGCGCGTTTAGCAAAAACAGGGGCATATAGCTGAGAAAAACGGATGAGTGCTCTACGAGCGAGAGGAATGTCGACTTTTATTTAGTAACAATAATTAGCAATTATTAGCAATTAACAAAAATAAAAAATAAATTAAATTGAGACATGCTACTCCAAGAATATTTCCCGGAAACTCGAGCAGAACTCTGTCGGGATATGGAAGCAATAAGAGTAAGTTCTGCGAAAAAAAAGTACCACTTTGGCGATGAAGATGCTGTCAGGCATAATGAAATATCCGAATCACTGTAAAGACCATTCAGATCTATAACGGGCTCCGACAAGGGGATGCACTGGCCTGGGTCCTCTTTAACATGGCCTTGGAGAAGTGAACCGAGACTCTGACGTAACGGCGAGAGGAACGTTCCTCTATAAGTCCAATAAGATACTGGCTTAACCAGACGATATTGACATCGTTGTTAGAAACCCAAGAGCTGTACAGGAAGCTTTCATCCAGATCGAGCGGTCGGCACGAAATCTGGGGCTGCACATAAATGAGAGTAAAGCAAAGTTCAAGGTGGCCACGTCTGCGCATAGAAGATCCAACATTGGTCCCTCAATTATAATAGTGAAGCGGGAATTTGAATTAGTGCAATCGTTTAACTATTTTGGGTCAACTGTAGCAGCCGATAACAGCATGGAACAATAAATACGCGCACGGTTGCTTAAAGTCAACAGGGCCTACTATAGTCTGTCAAGACTCTTCAAATCTAGGAATTTAACCATAACATCCAAGCAGCTGGTGTATAAGGCAATGATTATACCAGTACTTAGATATGGATCCGAGACTTGGGTGCTTATCAAAAAGCATTCTGAACTCTTAGCCGCGTTCGAGAGAAAGTCTTACGGGGAATTGTTGGTTCCGTATGTGAGGATGGACGAGAGACTCTATAGAGAGAATTATGCTCGGTAGGCTCCGGTGGGCAGAACATCTAGCTCACATGAGCGAAGAGGATCCGGCTCGGAAAGCCCTTTGCGGTAGAAATTATGGAACACGATAGCGGCGAGGCCGCCCAAGTCTACGCTGGAAGGATGGCATAGTTCAGGCCGCCCAGAGTTTAGTGATGCACAACTGAATGACATCGGCTTAAAATTGGGACCAGTGGAGAGATTTTTTGCGGTAGGCCAGGACCCCGGTTGTAGATTATGATGATGAAGATGATGCGCCGTCTTGTGATGTTTTGCCATGGCTAGGTACTTATCACACTCTATCCTTGTCTGACCCATTGTGGAGGATGTTGACTCTCTCAAAAATAGTTTACTTCCAGCAGACCCCACAACTCGCATGAAACTAAAAATTTCCTGAATCCCGTACTTTTGTTTAGCATTTAATTTCAAAGTTTGTTCTTGGGTTTTCAATAAAAATTTTACCACTTTTGTTAATTTCCAAATAAAACCTTTTAATGGATGACCCGTAAGTTGTTGTTTTTAATGTTGTTGCTCTTGTATTTCAAGACTCTTATAATTTGGAAGAGAATCAAGCTCTTATTTTTTTTTTTTTTGTAAGGACAATATTCCCTTTTTGCATTTGCTGACTTGGTGTGGTGCTTGTGGATATGATGGAGTGTGAGTTAGTCAGTGCTGTGCTCTTTATATTCTAAATTTTGTGTACATTTCGCAAACAAATGCAACCAAAAATATATTTTTTGTTTGGATTCTTTTAGTACATTTTTTAACCCTTATCTCGGAATTAGCAAGCAATAATATTGTTGTTGTTATGTTGTGTTGATTAATTTCCATGCCAAGAGCGCAACTAACTAAAGTGCGTCCCTTACCTTTTACCTTGCGAGGAAAATAAAGAATTTACAGCACTTCCTCCTACTCTCCTCGCACTAACTTTCAAAGTTTTATTTATAACTTGCGTCTATGATAAATTTATTTCTAATTTAAATTTCATCTAAGCTAATTAGCGGTTGCTGTTGTGTGTTATGTGTAGGTATATGTATATAAATACTTTTGCTTTATTCTAAATTTCGCTATTAGGGGTTTTGTTGCTTTTGTATGCGTCTATATAGAGTTATAGAGTTAACAGTTAAATATAGTATTTAATTTAGTTTAATTACAGATTACTATAGCACATGTCATATATCATTTAGAAATACCATACAGTTATATAGCAATACATAGATTTTATTTTTCATGCACTCGTATGTTAATTATGAATCAATGTTATAACCATACATTATACATAATTGTATGTAAGGAAGACTTTTTACTTGATTGTGACCATTTTATGTTCTGGCCGTTTTTTTTCGGGGAAGAGAGAGAGAGAGGGAGAGAGAATTTCACACTTTCACACTCTTCCCACAGAACATTTAGAACCAAAATGGTCTGAGAAATACTCGCGTACACAAGGTTCGAAGAGCAGTTTTCGTAATTGATGCGTTTCATATAACCAACTACGCATGCGTATATCATATATATATATATATATTGTATATTTTTTTTTTAGTTAGTTGTAATATAAGGCAAAACTATAGTTTTAAGTATAAAAATTATCAGTTGAATATACAAAATGTTTTCTGTTTCTTTTCTGTTCGGTAAATGTAAAATGAAACAACGAAATTAGATCCGCGCAATATAAGTTTTTTTTTCTGTAATACATTTCTTTTATATAATATTCATTAGTTGTATATAATATTTTAGGTGTTCAATATGATATGTTTAGGTTGTTTTTTTTATTATTATTAATTTATCGTTATTTGCGTTAAGTGTTTTGTTTTTCTTTTTGTAAAATTATTATACAAAATTGAAGGAATAATTGAATTTTTTCTTTATACAAAACTAATAAACGACTGCACTTAACTGTTTTTTTTTCAACCTTACTTTTTGCTTTGCTATTTATATCTATTTATAAGTAATGTACACCTTAATTATAATGCAATTATGGGACAAATGTAGGAAAATCCGCTGTTGTAACTTAAATTTTTTTAATTCAAGAGAGAGAGAGAGAGAGAGCACTGAAGTGAGCAGGTAGCTTCAAAAATATAAAAGTAGAAGTTACCAAATTACTGGAATTCTCATATCAAGTCCGCCATCGAACGCTCCACTAGAGCCTTGTGTGCCAGTAGACGCCTCTACGACAGAAGTTGTGGTCTAAATTCTAAAATGTTACATTGGATGTATAAAATGATGGTAAGATCTATTATCAGGTATCCGTTTGGTGCCCGAAAGTTATTGAACGGACAACGACAAGTAAGCTTCAGAAGACACAAAGAACCGCCTGCCTAGGTTTAACGTGTGCTATGCGCACCTGCCCTACAAACCTTCATCAGGAAGACGGCTACTAGATGCGCTATTAAGCTGTAACTAGAATACGGGTATAAACCAGGTGACTACGTGGATGTACTTTCGTTCATTAGGGAGGTGGTTCTTCTCTTAGAATAAAGAAACTCTATAACACAATAGATCTTTCAGGTGGCAGTGTCTTCCATATGGGCTAAGGTAGTTACACAAAAAAAGCTAATTTCGTTGGCAAGTTGGCCCTAAAGAGAATTAAGGCAAAATCTAGCATGTGAATTCAAGAGAGAGTGTAGAAAGCTTAAAAAATAAAAGTAAAAATTGTCTTTGTTTTATTTTTATACTTTTATACAAAGCACTAAATGTTTAACTTCATGTAAAGCTTACAACCGACAATTTTTTTTAAATATTTTTAATTGTATAGCAGGATTCACAAAATATATAAACTTAAAAGAAAACCACATTTAAGAGAAAATCAATAAATTCTTTCAATAAACCAAGAAGAAATAGTGTTTGGAATGGTGTCCATGATATGGCGAAGCAACGCGATCAGCTTGAACACCAAGCTGCGACTGTTCCGTTCAAATGTTAAATCTTTGCTGTTGTATGGGTGCAGAACTTGGAAGGTGACCGCTACTATCACAAAAAGATTACAACCGTTCGTAAATAGGTGCCTAGGGAACATCTTAAGGGTTTTCTGGCCTAACCGTATCTCAAACGACCATCTTTACCAGAGAACGGGTCAGGAACTAATAGGCATAACCAACCAACGACAGAAGTGGCAGTGGATTGGTCATACACTTCGAAAAGGCGGCAGTTTGATAGCAAACTACGCAATGCAATGGAATCTCAAGATGGTAGAAGAACGGGTCGTCCGAGAAATAAATGGCGCAGAACAGTTGAGGAGGATTTAAGGCAATTGGAAAAGAGTTGGAGAGAGCTTAAGCTCATTGGCAGGAACCCTACGCGATGGCGCTTAGGCGTAGTAGAGGCCCTACGACCCACAAGGGGGTATAGGATATAAGTCAAGTTAAGACACCGGATGAATATCTAGACCATTTGCTTTTTCTTTTTTATAGAAAGCACTACTCCAACAACCAGCTATCAATGTCTGAAAGCAAGTGCCAAGACAGAAAGCCGGCTAAAAACAAAAGTAATGGAAAATCGCAACACATCTCGACCATCTCGGACTACCCAACAAAAGCAACACGCAACGAAATTGATATAACGTTCTTGCTTCGTCTGCTTGTTATTTCGTTTTAAAAAAATTGTTTAATATTTTAAATATTTAAATTTTTTCGCATATATTGTATTGCGTATATTATATATACGCCAAGTGACCAGATAGCCAATAATGCCAACCATAATGTTATTATAATTATTGCTTCAGCCATTAACACCTTAATACGAGTGCTCGTTCATGGAATCATTAATGTTTGCCACGTCCACGCGTACTTCCGCTTAACTGAAGGCATTTTTCTGACTTCTGTGTTTCTGTGTATGTTCGCCGAATGCGTAATTTCGTCCATGTAATTCACTTTAAAATCATCCAAATTGTGAATGAATACTTTTTGATAAAATTGTTTTTTAAATAAAAAGCCGGAAAATAAAAGTTATTTTCTTCTCATATCAGCGGTTCAGAGTGAGCAGTGGCATGGGCTCTGGCAGGAAGTGATATGAGTATGCATGCGGCGTTAATTTTCCACTAGCTGATTTATTTAATAATCACAGATAAATGTCATAAATAAAATGTTTAATTCGAAATGATATTTAAATTTGCTTTCATACTTTTGTTCCTTAGTGCAAAAAGTACAAACAGTACACTGAATACGCACACACAAACGCAGACCGATTTCGGTAGCAGTACAAGCGATCGATTTCAAATTTGTATCGTGAATTGAATGAACTTTAATCTGATAGAAGGATTTGAATATGTTGTTGCGTTCATTTTGCGTGCACTGAACAACACAAGAAATACATAAACAAATTTTGGGTTAATGTCAGATGGAGGTAGAACATTGTAGAATTCCGCCGACAAGATGACCCAAAGAAGGATTGCCTGACATATCCCTTCCAAGTAGATAGATGTACCCAGATTCTTTAACACGCGCAAACTTCACGTTTAATTCTACAGGTAGGAGCTTGAAAAAGGCGAAAAAGTTACCCAAAAGGACAATGGTCATTTGCCTTGATAGTCTAAAATGTGTTTTGCAATACGGTTGCATAGCAAATATTTGGCAAGAACTACTGCGCTGAAACTAAATCGCGTTGATAAAACATAGAAGGGATATATGTTGAACGTACTTCGTTGTATGTTTGTGTGTGTTTTTTATTAGAATTGAATTGGAGCATCTGAGCTTTTGATAAAAAAAAAATAAACGAAGATAATTGGCTTAAATTTGGTAATGTCTTCAATTGACCCACAGAAAACTTGAAAAGGAAGTTTTAGTAAATGTTATGGCCAATCTACAGTATCTACAGTACAGTGTCGGAAAACCATCAGGATTGTTTTTTACGCGCCAGGAAACAAAACAATTAAAAAACAGTGCGCGTACATTTAACGCGCGGTTGAATTGAAACTTATTTGATGTTGTGGGCAAAAATAGCGCCAAAAGACCCCTAAAAGACCCCCAAAACCGTCTAAAATAATTATAAAAAGACCTCCGAAAGGCCCTTAAAAGACCCTTAGAAGAGCGAAAAACACTCCCAAAATACCTCAAAAAGACTCCAAAGAGAGCCCCAAAAGACCATCAAAAAACCAAACAAACAAATCATAAAAGACCCCCCAAAAAATCATTAAAGACCCCCAGAAGATCCTCAAAAGGCCATCAAAGGACCCCAAGAAAAATTCAAAAGATCCTCAAAAGTCTTCCCAAAAGACCTCAAAAATACCCTTAAAAGACCCAGAAAGGATCTCAAAAGACTCCTCAAAAGACCTCTAAAAAATACCCTTAAAGGATCCTCAAAAGACTCCCCAAACAAACCTTCAAAAGACTCCCCAAAAGTCCCCTAAATAATCATAAAAAGACCTCCAAAAGACCCCCAAAAGACTCTTAAAAGATCCCAAGGAGGCCGCAAAAGACCCCCCAAAGACCTCCCAAAGACCCCAAAAAGCCGAAAAAAGAATCATACAATCACCAAAACCCTACCTCAAAAGACTTCCCATAAGACCCCAAAAAGACCCTAAAAATACCCCCAAAGGACCCCTAAAAGACCTTAAAAAGGCCCACAAAGGATCCTCACAAGACTCCCCAAAGGGCCTCAAAAGACCTACAAAAGACCCCAAAAAGACCCGCTAGAGGACCCTCATTTCATACAGCTCTTCAAACATTCACAAAAAGATCACAAACAAATTTGAAAGTTGGACAGCACAACGTCTGTCGGGCCAGCTAGTAGATTAAATAAAAAACAATTTTTTTTTTAAACCTAACGAATTGTATAGCGTCTGGAATTCGGAAAGGATAAAATTTTATCGTATGTGACCTACCAAATAATATCTCCTTACAAATTGCGGTATCATGGAATTCTCACAGTAAATTAGGATAATAAAAAAAATTACTCAAATCAAAATTAAACTCATGCTTCTTTTTAAATCTCTCTCGCGTTTGAAGCGTCTCACGTGTCGCGTGTGCCGAATATGGCATGTCGCGTTTAATGTGTGCTTAAGTTGATTTTTATTTGTAGGCAACTTAGGAATAGGGGCGGACTTTAAGAATTATGTAGCGCGTGTGGACGTGTGACGCGTACGGAAGTTGGTTTCTCTCGTTCTATCTCATACACTTTTGCTCTATCGATGGCTGCCTCGTTCTAATTATCATTGTGAGCAAAACATAAATAAATTATCCTTTGCACTTTCCTACATTTTCTTGACTTATCAATTGCGCTTTAATGACGCCATTCAATATCTACAATATTTTCAGCTGTTAATAAATTCTTTTTTGTTTTTGTTTTTATTTTGATAACTAATTTACACTTTCTAGTGGACAATTTTCCTACACGTTATACACAATTTACAATTTATTGCCGCTCTGTTCGGCAATATATTATACCTTCAGGTTTTTCAACAACTCAACAACTACTACCTCAACTAACATAAAACATATAACTAATTATTACATACTAACCGCCGCTTTGTACACTTCTTCATAATTTACATAATGTTACTTTATATTATTTATTTATTTATTTGTTGTTTTTGTTGTTGCTTGCATTCATAAGGCCTACCTAAATTTCATTATAATTACTTATTATTTCTGAGACAGCAGTCCGTACAAAAAAATACATTTTGTTTTTGATTTATACAGTATAGAGTAGCTATAAATTAATGTATGTATGTATGTACTTAAGGTTTGGTAGTGTACGTACGTATATATTCAACTTGTTCTTACTCACTTAATTATTTATTTATTTAATATTTATTTGTATCATATCAAGCTAATATCTTACACTTACTTATATGGTAATTATTACACACGAGTATATCCCATTCTGTCTGCCCTTCCTTTTGCTATAATTTTATTTCTATTGGTTTTTAGTAATTTCATTCAACATTTCATAGTAACATAAAGGAGTCTTCTATAAGCCTTATATGTGTATGTATAGGTATGCCAATAGGAAGAAGGCGTTTTTCACATAAACGCATGTTTACTCGGTTGTGACTATAATTGGAATCGATATCTTTCAAGTACTAATTATCTGCAGGGCAATGATTTTCAATCGAGTCTTGTTGATATTGAATTTTTGAAATGAAACGTATGCTATCATTAAAAAGATACGTTAGGATACCATACACTGCACTTTTTTATAGCAATTAATGAATTATCACAAGCAAAAGGGAATTCCTAGATGCAGCTAATAAGAGGGAGAAATAATAGAGGAGGAAAAATAAGTGCATCTCTTCTATAAGTTCATGCTATTGCAGATTCCTAGATCCGTTTTTCCCCTTTTGGTCAAATTTAAAGTGCAATGAACGAGTCCTTTATCAACAAAATGCCAATTTATGCATTTGAATGCTTGTGTATTATATTGGAAGTCTCTTAATATAAAGGTAAGTCAAAAGAAAAAGCTTAAGGGTAACCTGATGAGATTATGAAGCGAGACAATTGGTAGAGGGTTAACCTGGCTATTTTTTTGACGAGATAAAACAATGCAAAGCATGAAACACTCATGTTTCAACGAATTGATTGAATTCGCAATGTTTCTGTGACCAACATAAATTTTATCGCGCGTTTCTCGTTACTTTTCTAATAGTAGACCTTGATATCGAAGTCTGACAAATGCATAGAAAATATAAAGGACAACAACTTTACTTACACCATAGTGATGAAAAGACTGAATCCATTATTCACTGAGATATGCCAGTAATCCTACACTCCAAGTCAAAAGAGTTCTGGTAATGAGCCAATATTTTCCATAAAGAAAACATAAAAGTTGTATGTGATCTTAGAAAGAAGGAACTTTAGTGATTAGGGTCTGCACGAAAAAAAGATGCTTTTTAAGGGTACAAGCTGGGCAAAGCCTGTACTACTGGCAAAGAGTTTAGTAGAGGTAAGTAAGAATGAAAAGTCAGCGTTGAAGGACACACTTTTTCAGAACTGGATGTTGAAGAAATAATCATCCTGCCATGTAGTATTTTGAATGCTAAAATCATCTAAAACTTCATTTAAACTTGATGGCTAAGAGGAGTATTAAGGGTGATTTTCAGGATAATTGATGTGCTCTTAAAAGGCTTAGCTTTAAATTGATTTATAGAAAATTGCTTGAAATATTTATCGGTTTTAAAAGGGTGGACAATTTGGATATATTACTGGGATGTTTTCGTTTTCAAAATCTATTACGGCAACTTTTAATTCAACCTATCTTTAAAAGTTGACCACTGTTGTCATTTCTCTCTCTTTACTTTGCTTCATGATTTTGGTCTTAAAATATATTTTTAAATTAAATAAAATTATATAAATGCCAAAGTTTGTGTTTATAAAGTTGTGAAAGTAAACTCGTATGGCATTCATAATTAAATGACAAAACTATGTCTATATTAAGTGCTAGCATTCATATATGGCAATAAAACAGCGGATGAACTCGCGTTGAGTGGAAGTAGGACCATACCAGAACAGATACCCAATAGTGCAGTAAGAGGGCCAAAACTATTCTGTGGTATAGGATGTGGTAAGAAAAAATCCACAGAATGGAATCAATATCTGTAGTCGTAAGATTGGAAAATATCTTTGGCCTACGGCAGACAAAGTTGATGTTAGGGAAATACAACCCAAAGAGGTTTTGAAAAAAACTGGATCTTAGCAGAAGTATTGTAAGAACTATTATTTCTTTTTGTAATGAGCATAGTCATGTGGATGACAAATAGCTGTCATACGGTGTAATTAGTCTAAGAGTTGTACTACCTCCCTAATAAAGGATAGTATGTCCTTAATGGCAGAGTATATCAGCTCCGCCGACGAACATACTTCCTTATATGAAAAATACGTCTCCTTAACCAAAATAATGCTGGCATTCACTAAGAATGTGCTCGGATGATTGATGATTGATCACCTTCCACAGTGACCTGTGATAAAGAAAAGAAATCGCTACAATGTTCCTAACAGGAGTTTGCAGACTAAGACGATACATAAGAAAATTTGGCTGCTGCCTATGACGAAGTGACAGAGAAGATCTCGGGGCATCATCGCAACAGGGCAAAGATTCTACAAAAAAAGGTTCCATGTAGGATCGCAATCTCATAGTTTGAGCGACCTTCACTTAATCCACTTTAGATCATTAGGTTTTTAAGAGCCGTTGTATGGACAAATCGGAAGTAGGTGCAATAAATATACATCGATCGCAGTGATAAAATATAGTCTGCAAATCATTCAATCAATGTACGTTTTACAACGTTAGTAGCGAAATAAAGGTAACAGCTACAAGGAGCTCTAAGAACGGTACTAACTTGAGTTGGAGGAGATTATTGACTCTTTTTTGAAAGAAAAGGCGTTCATGTGAAACATCTGATTTAAGCAGAGGAAAATTTTTGTTGCAAGTTGTTTCTTATTCAAAAAACTTGAATAACTTCTGTTACTTAATTGCTGTTAATTAAAGTAGACAGGTTTTCCATGTTGTTAAGTGTTTACGCAAAAATAAAGACATATAACACACATTCACAGATGTGAACAAAATCGGCACCATTTTTAAGCCGAAAGAAGGAACTTTTAAATTTATATATATTTTTTTGAACATAGTATAGAACCTACAAAAAGTAACAGGAGAGTATAAGCTAACATTAATCAAGGCCCAAATTTAACATTGCTTAACATTTTCAACTGATTCTAAAATGCAACCTTTTAATAAACCTTCTCATAAATATAGCAATATACAATTCTCATATATACAAATCATAGGATAACTTTTTCATGTTCTCCCTTAATCTTCATTTCTTAATTAAATATTTAATTATTCTATGTATATATATATATATATATAACATATTTATATATAAGTTTAATTTTTATAAATTTGTTTACTTACATTCACCTTCGTCACTCGTCCACATATAGTTTTACGTTTAATTGCTACTTAGTTATTAGTTGCTAGTACCTAGTTTCGTGTTGGGCACTTCACCAGCCGCCATCTCAGCCGGAAGAAGCTGCATACGATCCTAATCACAAGATGATTTAATGTCATGTGTTCAACAGCGGGAAGGAGTTGCTGATCTGTGTTGTCCAACTGACAGCTGTTACTATTAACATGGACGCCGTTATTGTCTGCCAAAGTGACATTTGCTTGGCGACGACACTATCAGGACGTGTGGCTCCACTGCTTTCGGGCCAAATGACTTCGACTTCGGACATTTTGAAAATGCTCAACAGCCGGTGGGATTGCAGTTCTTGGTTTTCGGTGTTGATGTGATGACTGATGGTCTTCAGTATCGATGTACATTCATCCTGCGAGGAAGAGAGCGTGATATATAAAATTAAGAATTAAGGTCTATATTAAGGTAAAGTGGGGTTAATTAGGGTGACTAAGATTTGTAAATTAATTGTAAAAAAATTTAAGAGTTACCTTCTCTTTTCGCAGCAAATCAATTGGCTTCAATTTGGCGTCGTGTGGTAGTCGCGCTGCGATGATAATATTCTCATCGGTCATGTTGAAGAGGGTCAGTGTGCAGGATGTCTGTATATGAAGTGAAAGACGAAAAGATGTATTATATATACTAACAAAAATAAATTAGAGAACATCATTAAAGAATGGTTAGAATAATTGTATTTGATTTAATTAATTTTTTTAACATGTCTTGCCCGTAACTTTCTAACCATAAGGGTGCACTTTCGAAGAAGAGCAATTAGATTATTTCTTATAAACTTTATATTGGTATTCCATAAAAATATGCTGAAGGAACATAGTATCATTTGCGAAAATCTAAAACCCATGAGATATCCTTGTATCTGAATTTAACGTCTTATAAGATAGTCTTTTGCCACAGAATATGCAAAAATGGGTTTATAGTTGGGTGCTTTAATCACATTGTCGCTGTCAAAGTGATGACAAGAGGTAACCGTTTGATGGACAAGCACTCACTTCAGCTGAATAATATGAATAACTCGGAATAACCAACTACTTGTGGAGAACTAGATCTATATTCCTCTCCTTTTAGTCTTGATTTATATTACATAGTGTTATGTTCTAATAAAATATCATTTATAGTTTGTACCTCAATCGTATAACTACCCATGTGCCACAAAGTCAGAATTCAATATTTAGATAAATTTAAAATTTCGTTAGCGAATCGAAAAAGAATTTCCTTTTGAAAACTATAAGAAGGTCTGATCGAATGCTGATTGATTTTAGAACACCAATCAAAAACAACATAACAATAGCAGGTTTTTATTAAAGACAGATGAACAACCAATAACAGCCGCGTTCGATTGGACTGAATTAACTGAATTATTAGCTGTATCTGAAGTAACAGAAGTGAAGAGATTGTTCAATTGACAACTCTTCACTTCAGTTAAAAATTGGGCGAAATTGGACAACTGAAGTAAGTGAAGAGCTGTTCTGCTCGTGTAGTTACTTTAGATGAGTAACAATGACATTTATTTGAATACCAACCGAACTGGCTCTTCACTTTAGTACCTCAATTTAAGTGAAGAGTCGCTCAATTAAGTGAAGTGAAGAGTTGTACTCTTATGTCCCGGATTATGCACACTCCATGATGGGACCCCAGTCAGGATTACGACACCGTGGTGGGGTCCAGCTGCCCTAACTCTAGCTTCAAACTTTAGCTTTATAAGGTCGGTACTTTCGAACATAGTCATTTTTTTTCACACAACAATTGCCATCTATACGTCGTCAAGTACTTCTGGGACTACGCTGATGACGTAAAATGATGAATGAAAGATGACCTGAACACGTTTGGAGTGCGGTGCCTTAATACTTTTTTTGAACTAAAAGTCAGTAGATCTCAAAAAAATACATATTTTCAAAAGCATTGATGCATTGCTCCCGAGGAAACTGGTGTTCGAAATGTGTATTAGTTCTTTTAACAAATTTTTTAATCTCAGAACTCAATACTTTCAAAAGTCTACACATACACACTTGCGAATCAGTTCCTTATGTCCTTGTCCTTGCACAAGGGAGTACTTAATTAAGTGAAAAATCTAAAAGAGTCAAAATGCACTCAAGCAAATCTACAAAGGATTTTCTAAGGACCGAACACGAAAAGAGAAGCGATTTAAACGAAGAAAAAAATCCTTCCCCAGTGGTGAAGCACAGGTGCCATATGCGCTTTTGTCAACGTGCAATTTATTGCAAACTACAAAACAAGCACGCATACACTGATACACTGAGTTTATACAAAATAAGAGCTATAAGCCAACAAGTGCTATCGATCGAATTGAATAAAGCCATTGCACAAAGATACAATATGATGGCTTTAGAGATAGATGGAAGGATAATGACGATGATGACATCGACATCGACGACATGATGGATGGATTGTCTTGCCTCTATTCATTTGCATACGCACACATAGGCAAACAACAGGAACAGGATGGTGACGACGACGAGATACATTAAAATCGGATTTTAAGGATTTTCCCTTATGGTTTCCCAATTGTAATCTACTTCAGAACGAGTATATCACGGAGCACAACAGAAGACAGACGGCGGCACGAAACAACTCAGCAATACTGGAACTCCGCACTGACACACTAAGGGGACGCAAAGGCCTTAAATTATATTGTCTTTAAAATTGCTTTCATCTTTTCAGAGCAAGCGAATTAATGAACTGAGATGTTGTATTACTTTGCACCACATGGAGCAATATACTCGCACTCGGATTTTTGATTTATGAGCCCAATAACGTCTGTCGGTGCCGGTTTTTTTTCAATAAGAAAAGAAAAACCTTGCTCCAAAAAAGGCTCATTGAAGAGCCATTAAAAGGATAAGATCTAAATTGGAATTGGTAAGCAAAGGGATATTGCAATTTTGCACAGGAAACGAAGTATACTCATCAGTATTTTGAGTTCGCTATCTAGTGATCTTCTACACAGGAAACTTCTGGTATTTAGATTGAAGATACCAGTGGTAAAGTATAAAATGTTGATAGAGGAAATAGGAAAAGTTTTGACCGCGTTCAAACGAAATGAGATTATTACCCGGAATCAGTCATTTGTCACTGAAACCACTCGACAATTCACGTGTTGCGCAAAAATTTAATGTTATCTAAGTACACCTACGATTGGTATCGAGTCTCTTCTTTGCAGTGATGTGGCTAGGCCTAGTGGTATTCATGTTATAGTTTTGAAGAATCATTGGCATTGCCAATGCGCAGGCTTTTCTATTTCTCTTAATCTTCTGGATTCGTCCCAAGGAATTGGAAAACAGCATTTGTTCAGCCTGTTTCGAAACAGGCGAACCGCCGCGTCCTTCCTCGTACCGACCCATTGTGCTAACATCAATACTTTTTATGGTCATGGAAACGCTGATCATTCGAAAGGTTATGTAATACCTTGAATCACATAAAATCCTTAGCGAACAGCATTACGGTTTTCGTAGGCAACGTTCTACAGGTGACCTTATGGCTTATCTCACTGAAAAGTGGAACCAGTCTATTCTATAATTTTGTGAAAGTAAAGTTGTTGCACTCGATATTTCCAAGGCATTTGACAGAGTCTGGCATCAAGCTCTTTTGTCGAAAATGAATATTTTGACTGGACAAGTAGCTACTTTTCTGGACATTTAACCCAGATCGTATTGGACGGTTCAAATCCAATGTTCACCGTATAAACGCCGGTGTTCCCCAAGGCTCTGTTTTGTCTCCGACACTCTTTCTCATTTTCATTAATGATCTCCTATCCGCTACTTCTAATCCAATTCATTCTTTAGCTAAAGACAGCACTCTAAGCGTTTTATATGAGTCTGTGCTTTTTGTACGCCCATCTTTAGCCGCACAATAATTATGTGGAATGAATTCCCCGACTCTGTGTTTCCGCATTTGTACGATCTGCAGTCATTTAAGACACACGTGCATTGACATCTCACCTTAATTTACGAACACCTACGCTGCGCCAAGCATTATAAGAGTGCAAACCCCTCGATTGTAATTATAAATAAAAAAGTTATATCAATGTACCAGAGCGCTTCCATTAGTCCAGCTTTGGCCAAACTTGTCTTGCTACATGAGATGGTCCACCTCTCATTTAACGATGCTTTCACATCTTAGTAAAAGGTGTCATGTCTAGGGTTAGTGCATTTGACTTCTGAGCAGAAGATTCGAGGTTCGAAACCCAGAAGTATATTTTTAACTCTCGCGAGTGTCTGACAAAGAGTCGAGAGTATTAACTTGTCATGGAAAGCTTCCCAACTCTCGTTTCGGATGCGGCAATCAATTGTAGGTTCCTTCCATTTGTGTGCAAAGATATAACATGCACAATACGAATGGTCGCGGGGTGATAGTCCTTGAAGAGTCGCACCAAATATTATTAATAGATGGGACTACCCCCACTTACTATTGACGGTATCAGGTACGAATGGTCGCGGGGTGATAGTCCTTGGACAGTCGCACCAAATATTATTAATATATAGGACTACCCCCACTTACTATTGCCGGTATCAGCTAAAAAGTCGTAAATCGTCTTCTACACCCTGCAGTTGTCAAGTCGATAAACTGAAGTTTTTACATTCAGCTTATCATAGAACATCAACTTACTACTCTACCATATAGCTTGGAGTTTTCTGAAGAATTTGCTTCTGCTTCCGGTATTGAACCACTTAGCCAGGCATGTATTTAGAAAGCCTTTGAGAAGCAAATTATTTATTCTAAAAGACTCGCAAGACATGTATAGTGTTGTCAAGATTCGCCAGTTCATTCTGTAACAAAATTATTATCGTTCAGAGTGCTGTCAGGAGATTTTACAATTTGGGCAAGTATCTTATCTATCTATATACACGTAAGTTATAACAGAAGTCTAGGAGGGCCTAGATTCTCGCGACGATACATGTATGCATGCTATATTTCAGCACACAAATGAAACAAGAAGAACAACTTTCTATTTAAACGCAATTTCCGAAAGGCAAATTGAGAAGCTTTCCGTGATAATGAATGGGTGAGTTTGTCAGATATTCGCGAGAGGTGGAACCATGAAGAAGCTTTTTGGCGTTTATCTGCGATTCGAAATTGAAACCATCCGCTCAGTATTTCAATGCAGTAACCACTTTAACCACGGTGGCCACGAAAAAGTAAACATTGCATTTAAAAAGCAGGAGCAGAATTTTTCATATATGCGTTGTTATTAGCTACACTATAACTCCTCCCGGAGCATAGCTACGATGTCAAATTCTGGGACTGAGCTTCCGTCAATACAGTTGGCCTCTATGTTTTTCTAGGCAAACCAACTCGCCTTGCACCTTGAGATTTCCATACGAAGCACTTTTTCGATTTTGTCGCCTGGTCTCTAAGTGTCCAGAAAGCAAAGGAAATGGCGCTAGATCGGGCCATTCTGTTGCTTTTCCACTTTTGTTTGTCCAGTCCTGGGCAACAGTTCATTGTTTAAAATCATTTGTGGCCACTGGATCTCTAGTATGTAACGCAGACATTGATTAATAAAAGCTAATAACCTGCTCGAGATGTTGGCAGAGAATTTCCACGTTTCACAAGCGTATAGCAGTACGGATTTCACTAACAGGTGCATTTGACGTATGCGTGTCCAATATGATAGAATATTAGCCTTTACATGGAAAAGTTTTGAGTCTTTGAGGGGAAAGAACGGTTTGAATACAGATACTAGATATAAAACAAAACATTTGGGCATGCCTCCGGATTGTAAAGAATTGACAATGTAATTTTTGATATTATTGGGAACAATTTCGCTCTTTCAGAGCACATAGAAAACGACCTTGCTTCGGGAGCATTCCATCCCAACTTTAGAAATACATGAATGAGCGGAAATATACCGCACATGAGGCATTCCTGTATCTAGGTGCAATAATTTATTAGACTCGCATAACAGACCAATAGCTTGACACATTGCAAACGATAAAACAATGCAGAATATTTATAATGAGATTGAATAGAAAAGTTATGCCAAGAAAGAGTTGCATTGCAGAAACTATCGCAAAACTAAAAGTGATTCGAATTCAATGGCAGTTTCGCCACTCGTATTAACACTCTCTCTCGAACTATCAATTTATCTGATCAATGTGTTGGAGGTTAAAAATAAAATAAACAAAAAAAAAAGTTTCGAGTTTCCACCTACCTGATTATCAATATGCGTCGTGACGTACTGCTGCAGGGCTCGCACCGCATCCTGTACACCGAGGTTTGTATGTGGCCGCAACAAGGCTTCATCTGCTGAGCTGTATCCAAGCAGAAGGAACACTCCACCTGGATAATAATGATATGGAAAAAAAGGGGTAAAGAAAAAATTATTATCAATATAACTTAAGATGGCCATAAAAGCGAACAGCTGCAAGCCAATAAACAAAATATGTTCATTATTTTGTTGGATAACTAATATTCGCATTTTTTATTGCATGTAGCAGCCACAGTGATGGTGGCTGTTGCGACTGCTTCACTTGACTTCATTTGCAGGTAAATTGAATGTTTCTTCTCCTATATAACGACATCACAATGTGATACCCCTGATGCTTTCCGAAATTCCAGCGCACATGGACTTTATAGCTTTTGTCATTGAGAACACAAAGCATTGACGAAAAGAAGGATAATGTTGCTCCTGCCTGAAACAACCAATTTCGAGCATATTATCTCCCGTGTCTCTTTATATAGTAAGGAGTATCATCTGCGCTGTCATTCTCTTGTACCGCGTTAGTTAGTTTTCGAGTAGAGCTGAGATTTTTCGCTTTTGTCTTTAAAGGACAGGAACCGTTTAGCTAAATTGAATTTCCAGAAGATTCGCCAAATTTCTTGTCTACTTTCCGCCATAACATTCTGCTATGCATTTAATGGTGCAAGTCTGTGTGTGGAATCCCGGGTTTATATTGCATAAACAGTTGCCACCTTACCGGAAAATCGGTGGATGAGTGCAAAAATCTGAATATCATGGCCGTACTTTTGAGATGTTTTGACTTTTTGTCCTACCGTTATACAGGAAACTACTCGTACTCGTAAATGCAAGATGCAGTTTAGTTCAATTCTATACTGTACACTGAGAAAAACTGAGGTTTTCTTATATGACATTTAAGTTGACTATCACTTATATTTTAAAAAATAGTCCAGTTGTTTGGAGCAACAATCTGGAAAAGATGATCTCGATTAGATTTAAAGTAAACGAATAGATAATCATGGGCACTATTCAGAAAATTAATTGGGCAAGTGTTGAGCAAATTGCAACAGCAAAGAGTTCCGTGGTTAACAGCACTGAGACATCAAGCCCCAACGACTTTTTAGAAAAATTAACGACCAGAAAATAAGATGTTTAGTTAGCAATAAGAGTACAAAATACATACAAATACAAGTTACACAATGCAACAAAGTAGGTAAGGAGACCCAGAACTTTATGAATTTAGAACGAGTCTGTAAAGGTCTCAATTTCCTCGCATTTCTCAGCTGAAACGTGACGTTTAACTGAGAATAATAAGAGGTCTGTCGAAGCTGACCGCCATCTATTAATTCATACAACAGATTATGTAGAACTTTTGCCATTCGTTGTTTTAACCAATTACTGTTACATTAACATTAGGTACCAACTGGAAACTTGGCCAAATCAAATATACGATTTCGGTACACAATCTGATTTGTATTAGATTTCGGGGCTAAATAAGAAGGGGACTTCCCTTGGTCGGCGGCGCTTCATTTCGACCTATGTTGCGGTTGGCCAATCACCACTCAACTGAATTAATTGATTCTTGAAACTTGGACACATATCGAATTTATCAACAATGACCTTTCGATCACGGAAAAGGACACGTTTTGGAACTTGGAACATTCTCACGCTCGCCAAGACAACAACGCTTGCACAATTAACAAAAGAATTTCGTAAATACGATCTAGAGATTCTGGGTCTTAGTGAGGTGAGATGGCCTGTAGTAGGGGAAAACGAACATCTACTGGCGAGTTTCTAATTTTTTCGTGTAAGCATGCAGGAGAACACCATGCGAATGGAGGGGAAAATCTACTCTCTAAAGCCGCAAGAAGGGTTTTAAAAGACTGCCAAGCAATTTCCAATAGAATTATTATTGCAAAATTTACATCTGCGGTTAGACAGGTAGTGTCTGTTCAAGTTGACGCAACAATGGAACAAGCCACCTCTGAAGAAAAAGACACGTTTTACTTGCGTCTAAATAATTCATTAGATCAACTATGAAAGAGTGAAATCGGTAATTTGATGTGTGATCTTAACGCAAAGGTAGGCAGCGACAACAGTGATTGGGAACATGACATGGGAAAACACGGCCTTGGTTCTATGAATAACAACGGTGAAAAGTTTGCTGATCTATGTTCTGATTGCAACCTTAACATTGGAGGCACAAGTTTTCCCCACAAAAACACCCACAAAGCCACCTGGATCTCTCCTGATCACATGTACAACAACCAGATTGATCACATCGCTATAAGCTGCAAGTGGCGATCATCTTTGCTGGACGTTAGAACCCGAAGAGCAGCCGTCGTCTACAGCGACCACCACCTTGTGGTTGGCAGTGTGCGGTTGAAGCTCGCGGTCCACTAAGCCACACGAAGTCATATAACGAGAAAGTCAGCTGTACCAGCACTGAAAGACCCAGATGTGAAACTGCAATATGTTATCCCGACGAAACTAAAAAAGAATGGATATCAGAAAACACATGGAAGACCATTCGCGAACGCCAATCAATCAACGCAGAGTTAAACGATGCTTCGGGGGCTGAGCGAAGAGCATTAGCGCGGAAGTATGGGGATCTGGACCGGCAAGTTGGCCGTTCAGCTAGAAACGACAAACGACATCGCAACACAAGCACAGCAAGCCGCTGATAGTAGACAATACAGCACAGTCTTCCAACTCGCTATTAAGCTCGCCAACAAGAAACACCACATCAGCTACCCTTTTAAAGCAATAAACGGCTCTTTGATCCTTTTGGAGAAACAACAATTAACTGCAACAGAATATTTTAAAAATGTTTTGAATTGTACTTTGCATTCGGCTACTTAACATCAGCGTCGCTTCTCCTTCGTTGGATTAGATAATGCCAACAATTCGTTCACTGCAATCAGGTAAAGCAGCAGGCAATCATAACATCTACGCAGAACTCCTTCAAGCCGATGTCGAGTTAACTACGCGAACATTGCATGCGATAAATCAAGGTATCTAAGAATCTGAAACTATTCCATCGTCGCTAAAAGAAGGCTTTATAGTCAAACTCCCCAAAGAAGGTTATTTGAGCAATTGCGAAAACTGGAGAGAAATTACTCTGCTTAACACCATAAACAAAGTGATATCCTCTATAATAGCTAGGCGCTTACGGAATGCGTTAGAGCCAATTTTGAGGAATGAATTAGCAGGATTTCGCCCAAACCGTTCTTGTACTGATCAAATTAACAACCTGCGTATAATCATTGAACAGTCAGTTAAGTATCGCTCTCCTCTGTTTATCGTTTTTGTAGATTTTAAACGCGCTTTTGATAGCGTGGGCCGAAACATGATGTGGCAGCTGTTCCGGAAAAACTCATCAACATCATCGAGGAGCTGTACCGCGACTCAACATGCCGCGTCATTTATAACGGTCATCTTGGCTCACCTTGCAACATCTACTCGGGAGTCAAGTTAGGTTGCACCCTCTCGCCATTGCTTTTCACAATTGTCATCGACTAGGTGATGAAAATAGTAACCCGTACTCCATCGGGTGTGCCATGGAATGTTTTTCACCGCCTAGAAGACCTGGACTATGATGTCTGTCTCCTATCACAATCGCTAGGTGACATGGAGCGAAAATTAAACTCACTAGAATTCCACGATAACAAAGAGGGATTAAAAATTAAACGAAAAACTACTTTGCGTTAACGCTAGTCGAATATGTGATCTCTCGATTGACGGACACCAGATAGAGGAAGTCGATAAGTTTTGTTACTCGGGCAGCTGGATGTCAAAAAATGTTGTTGCTGTCTCGGTTGTGTACTCTCGTGGAAACAAGGGGCGACACTCCTATAGTATGCTAAATAATATCTGAAACTACTCGCAAATCTCCCGGAATATGAAGTTAACGATCTTTATATCTAACGTTCTCTCAGGACTCTTGTATGGTTGCAAAACGTGGAAAATCACAGAATCAATTACATCCAAGTATTCGTCAACAAGTGCTTAAGGCGGATACTGAGAATAAGACGGCCGTACATTATCAGCAATCAAGACTTTTGGAGAGTAACCCAGCAGGAAGCAATCGCGATCACCATCAGACGACGAAAATGGAGCTGGATTGGCCACACTTTAAGAAAGCCAGCAGACGATTTTACGATCCTAGTGCTTGACTGGAATCCACAAGGAAACCGCCCTAGCAAGACATGGAAAAGGACAATAGAAGAGGAAGCAAGATCGCAGGGGACAGAGTGGCGTCTCTTGAAACCTCAGGCGGTTAATCGAGTTCGTTGGCGGGCGTTTGTATTAGCACTATGCTCCCCCGCGAAGTAAAGAAAAGAAAAAAGAAACAGAAGAACTATGAACTTAGCTATCATTAAAGAAATTATGTGCACAGATTATACAATCGGGTTTTTTTCTCAGTGCACCAATTGCAATATCCAGGATTGTGACAGATTTTTTCCTTTTTACTCTATCTCTTCGTCATCTCGTCTGTATATTGTCTTTCATCTGCAGTTTACTACAACACAAATCTTGTATATGACCACCATATTTATCTTACCATCTCTATGACATCTCTTGTCTTAAATAAAATTTTGTAAAGTTTCTCTGCTGTAAAAAGGGAAACGGATGATGATGCCGTCTTGTCTTGATACCTCATCCGACCGGATATCATTGAACGATGATTACATGCGATCGTAAAAAAACATAGCAGCCCAACATATATACATACTAACCTGGCAACGTGTATTCTCCAAGTGGCGGTTTCATACAGATGAAACGTCCCGAATAGCACAGACATCTTCCACGAAACGCCTGATACGCCGGTGATGCATGACTGTAAAATGCAAGCGCTGTTCGACACGGTGCAAACGGAACACACAATGCATGGCATGTTAGAGTCAGTAATTCACCGCAGGTACACAATTCGCTGCATTCGACATCGTCCAATGAGTAAATCTGCGGATGGAAATGTTCAAGAAAAAAATTTGTGTGAAACAAGAATAAGAACAGGATTCATGTAGTTAGATTCAGATGACAACACTCGAAATACGAGTATCAAGTGAAAAGTTCTGTGAAATGTGTGGTTGCAGTTGTGCCTGGTTGAGCAGCGCTTACAGGAACAACTTGTCCAAAGTGAAAAAGACAGAGAAGACGGCGAGAAGATACAGGCGAACTTAAAAACATTTTCGATTCCCGCCGATTTGTTGCCCCCTCTCCAGCACACCTCTTCAGCTTTGGATTTTATTTCGGATTAAAGATATTACACTTGGATTGTCTTTTGGTAATACAGGCAAAAGGATTCTTCATCACTAAAACGTACATATAGGTAAACAGATAACTCCTTCGCCTGTCTGTTTGTCGTACATGAACATAAATAATGTCATGTGCACAGAAGGAGACAGCTTATGGCTTTCTCAACAAACTTTCTTTCGGTCATTTGTGCGGTTGAAATAGAATTTGTACACTTTCGTATGCTTTTACATACGAGCACATCATGCAAGGATAACCAGGGATAACGATCAGCAGAATTTTGCGAAATTGTTTGTGGTTTGTTTGGGATTTATGACAAAGTGTTGTGATATGTTAATTGTTTCGTATGTGAGAAATGCACGTCACAAAGGTACGAAAAGTCTTTGCAGCTTAAGAATTATTATTTGGCAAATGGAAATGAGGTTTCTGGAGCAAATCATAACCATAATTTGCAAGCACAAGCACTTGAGAATTCATAGGATTTCATATGATGAGTAAAGACCCATTTTAATAATGCATTTGGAGCATTCTTCATTTATGTTTATGGAATCAGATATCAGCCAAAATAAAACAAAAGTGACAGCCATTTTATTAACCAATCACAATAAGTGCTGTCGCTTAAGGAAAGTGTTATTTCACTTAAACAACACGTAATCCTACATACTGAGGTGAGTTCAATATGAAAGGCTGATCATTTATTAAATTTTGAAATAATGTTTTTTAAAATAAGATCTTTCTTAATTAAAAGTGGAACTTAAAAATATGTCTAGATAACAATATCCACTTGTTCTGGAACCTTGAACTTGTTTGTGCATGTATATTTTTGGACACAAATGGAAGGGACCTACAAGTTAAGGCCGGATCCGAACGGCGAATTGAGAAGCTTTCCGTGACAAGTTAATACTCTCGGAACGTTAAAAAGAAAGCTACGGAATTAAAAATGGAATCCTGATCAATATCATTTACTGTAATACTTGGTATGCTATGCCAGAAACAGAAAACTTACTTATAGAACCATTATTCATACAAAAAATAAGATTAAGAAAATGTAAGGACCATGGTAGATAGATAGAGTGGTGCACCTTGCTCTACTTTCGAGGTCTTCAATTTTGATACCAGAAATATCGAGGGACCTGACATGGATGTTTACGCGGTTTAAATTCATTCTGTAGCGTTCAGATACGAAATAAATTCGGTTATCCTGTAAACTGAGAGCTCTTTTAGGCCCGGAAAAAATGGTTTACCTAAAGTGCGGTGTCTTGACGCTGCTAGGGCCGGACAACTGCAGAGAAAGTGTATGAGAGTTTCTTTCTCATTTTCATCTTTACAACTTCTGCAGAAATTGTTGTGTGGTATACCCAACTTGGTAGCATGACTGCCTACTAATCAGTAGCCACAACTCTGGCAATATCGTTCCGGGTTCTAGATAACAACTCGGTGGTTTTCCTTTTGATGTATGATGGCCATATCAATCTTGATATGTGATCTTGATAGTATTGACAAAGGAGAGAATTTGTTCCTTGACTGAGCTCATTAGACAGCTTACCCTCTAACCCATAGTGACGCCTTTCTTAGTCAATTAATCCGCCCTCTCATTTCCCACTACGCTACTGTGCCCCGGCACCCATACAAGCAAATTATTTTTCACACTGTTTTACAAGTTTCGAGTTTCTGGTGGTCGCATGAATTGCTTTTATGGTTAGCTGAATCGGTTAGCTTGTAGGACCTTGACAGCTTGAGATCATCCGAGAAGATACCTGCACTAACTCCATCCTTCATCTTAGGTCCGTCAGAAAATATTGTTGCATCAAATTACCTCATTACTGCCCAATCCTTACAGTTTTCACTTGTAGGAAGCTCGACGCGGAATTAGGAGTTGAAGCTAAGTTTATGGATGCAGTATTCAGTAAATGATGGTACATATCATCAGGTACTGTGTGCAGTATATTACAGTGCCCGTATGGTCTTGTAGCAAACCACCAGATCCCCTAAGTCATACTGCACTGCACGTTGCAACATACTTTTGCTTCTGTAACGCTTCTTTTGTAAGAGCGTACCGCACAAATGACACTTATGCGACTTGACAGCTTATTTCACAAAGCGTTCCACTTTTTAAATTCTCTATAGCTGCATTTTATTTGCCGAGCGAGTTCGGAACTCGAATGTCAAAACCAGTCAAACAGCAGGTTTTCACAATTCCAAAGAAGGAATTGGACAGTGCAATTGTTGTTGCTCCTCGGCAAATAAAATACAGCTTATATTAACTTCGCGTGGCTGGCTGGCTGGCTGGTCAGACTTTCTGATAAATTTTTAACCCACTTCCCAAAGCCCGATTTTATAGAAATTTTGCACACATGTATATTTCCAGTGACAATACTTTCTATTAAAATTCCAAATAGATCAGGCAGCGGGATCGGGGGCTCCCATATAAATTTTTCCATTTAGCGGCATCAGATCATATAATACTATAATGACTGTGTTCTATGTGCGCTGATGAGTTGATGAGCTGATGAAATGTGTTGTACAGTCAATTGTGTGAGTGCATTCTTAATTTGTGTTTAATACAAAACCTTCTCTATAGAAAGCCCAACTGTTCCGATCGTACACAGATACATGCTTAGATTTTGACCAAACGTATTTGTATTAGTAATCAATTAAAGAGCAAAATCCATATAAAATTTTTCTGTTTCCCACTACCGCATCTTACGTTTCTCGCTCTTTGAGACTGCTAATTTTTTGAACACTGTATTCACATCTCACAAACACACATGCGTTTGGTGTTGGTTTACAGCATTAGTATGCGTACAGTTGGGCTTTCTATAGAGAAGGTTTTGGTTTAATATCATATTATATGAAGATCATATGTTATATGATATGTCTGTTTGTCGTAGAATATTGCGATCAATTTTTAACCCACTTTCCAAAACTTTTGGGACATTTTTTCAACGAATGGGCCCTGAGGCACGAGGGGTGCCCGTATAATTTTTTTTAAAAATTAGCCCGATTTTCTTCAAATTTCAAGCATATCTTTATACCGATAAGTAAAAGTTTTTGGAGCGAATGGACCCTGAGGCCCGATTACTTTAAATTTTAAACATATGTGTATATCCGATAGACCAAACATTTTGTAAATTTTTTAATCAATTACATTCCACCTCGGTAGGTATATAATGAAAGGAATAGTTCCATGATCATTCCAGACAAGTAAAATAATAGAATAACATTAACATTAAAAGAACTCCCTTTGGCTTTCTAAAATTAATTGAAAGTTTGGAAAAAGTTTCCAAATGAAGTCCAAACAAAAATGTAATAGAGGCCCGATTTATAGTATAGTATCAATGGAATGGATTATAATATGGTTATAATGATCAGAAGTCATCAATATAACAAATGGATTGATATAAAAAACTTACCCTTTTGCTAGTTCCTTCTCTGATCAGCTGATCGGACTGATGTGGCCGTTGTACAACACAATTTCCTGAAAAAAGTTAAAAAAAAAATTGATAAAATACCTCTACGTGACCAGGTAAAAATATAACGTATCAGTAGTTCTTCGCGGGTTACGGGCAAGCTATGAGCTTTAAAGCAACTTAAGCGTAAGATAGAAGGACAAAGAAAAGTCTTGCAAAAGAACATTTGTCAACCTTACAGAGCTGATAAATTGCAGCACTAAATAATAATCTTAAAAAGAAGACCGCCATCCTCGACCAGTGTTTAACAAATGAAAGCAGATATCCTTAGGAAAACTCATACAAGCACTTTTGCCATTTGGTAAAAATTTTCCTCACTTTCATAAGTAGTTGTTGCGTATTTGCCTGAAACAAGTTCACCAAACACACAACGCAACGTGATATAATATTACCGTGCATCCCTTCACACTTTGTGCGCGCGTTTCCTAATAATAAAGTCACGCGGCCATCCATCAGTTGGGTAGCTGCCACGAGTTGGCGCCGAAGATGGATGTATGGCGGTGGCAAAGGTACAAGTGCAGCATCATTGTCCCTGCAAGGACCATGTTATACATCATGCAGATGAGCCAAATTACTACATCTAACTGCGTAAGGCATACATATACATGCAGAGCATCGCTGTTTGTCTTCCGGACACGATTCACGATTACTACTCCTGAGCAAGGATCATTTGATATAATACTTGGCCATTTATACACATCATTCATTTAATCTGGGATAGAGAAGTAGCCTTTCGATCCCCCCTTCCATCAGCTTTGTTTGTTGTTTATTATTGGACAGGTCAAGCGTTAGACCATTCCGAATGAATGTATCCAATTCGAAAGAACGGACTTCCGATACTCCATTGTCCATTCGTGGGTAGCAAACAAAAGCTTACATCCGCAGCAAGCGAACGAAGGAGCATTGTACACCTACAAACATGCAGACACAGTTCACGTACGCCATCCGGTAATGGAGCGCGCAATAATAAATAAAATACTAGCAGCAATGATTTATCACCGCAGGACTTTTGATAGCAACGCACGAACGAACGAACGAATCGACACCGCGAGCTTCTTCACTCTTTCCGCTTCCAATTTCCCCGCACGGAATGTGCGCAACGTACCTGGACCAGTAGCGACTGGATGACTTAATGGGATTTGATTTGAGTTATTTCCTTATTTAACGCTCAGATACGTCCTGGACTCGCATCTGTCAACGTTCACCAACGACGACGAAAACGACGATTGGGGCGTCGCGTCTTTTGCATGCGAAAATTGCCCTCCTTCAGGCAAAACATTCGGCAACCATAAGCAGGACACGGGATAAAGGACAATGTCATCATGCTGATGTCGCCTCAACTGCTACATTTAACATTTTACTGCTATTGGCCATGGTGATGAGGGTTATGCGGCTAAATGCGCTGGGTGCCACGATGACTAATGATATTACGCGGAAATTGGGAAAATGGTGTTTGTCAACTACATGTCAATAAGTTTCAATTGAATATAATTACGTTATAAGGTGTGGCAACTTGTTTTGTAAATGAAGTTGAGTATATGTGGCTTTGGAAAGTTTGTTTTGAAATGTTATTGCGCAACTCTCTGTAAATCCTTGAGCCTTTATTAGCGAAAAGAGGACGTAATTTTTCTACAGAACAGTTTTAGTTGAGATTTTTAGGTTTAGAGATATTAGTTTTTTATAATTTATCAGCATCCATTCAAGACACATCTGCCCAGACATTTCATATTTTTCTACTTTTCTCTCAAGCACTTGCAAGCACTAAAGACACATGCACAAAGAAATCTTCTATTTTCCTCACTTTTGTAACTAAATAGCCGCGCTATTCAACACCCCTACGCGTCTACTAATTGTAAAAATAAATTTTCTCTTTAGCCAAGGTTTGATCTGGTTCGCTGACCAGTCCATAAATACTACAGCAGAGAACTCTTTAAGAAGGGTTTTATTCTCTTATGCGATATTATCCGGTGCTTAGTAAAGCCTAATACTTTGTATGGCATCAAAATCACGGCAGCGTTTATACTTGTCTCTATTATAGAATACTTCCTAACATAAGGGCAGAAATTCTATAAAAATCAGGGAAATCAGAATGCTACCTGTGATAACATGGTCTCCCCGTGGGGGCTCCAATTGCGTCTTAACCTATTCTTGGTAGATGTGCATGGGATATTAAAAAAAGCGCGGGTACTTAAAGTATGCTCTTTATGTGCAATGTCTTCGTACTTTGCGACCCGAAGTGGGCTACTGATACTAAGAATAACCTTATGGGCGACTCTTCGTATTTAGTAGTGCATTTCGTACACTACAGGTCTGTGTGGGACAGAGGGAATAGTTTATATTCCAAACGGCCTAGGATAGCACCGTATCCTAGTGACAAATGATAGGGTTCGAAGTTCGCTAAATGGGAATAGTTCATGAGCATACCTAATGACGAATGCTAGGCAAGCAGGGTTCGTCCCACTCAAAGAATGATGTGATAACATGGTGCAAAAGCTTGAAGTCAAGAAAAACTTTAAAGTCGAAATGAGCACCAAGAAAGAATTCAGGTCTGGAACTGAATAACATATACATCCGTGGAGTACTAAAGTGCTATACCGATGGTTCAAAGAAAGCAAAAGGCATGGTAGCAGGAGTCCATGTTCCAAGAACCATGTACTTTGAAGCAATGGGGCAGTACCCGAGCATTTTCCAGGCAGATGTACATGCCATCGAAAAATGTGCTCAATTTAATCTGGAACGGAACTGCATAAGACAGGAAATAGCAATCAAGCTTCTTTAAAAGCCCTAGATGCATTCCATATCACGACAAGACTGCTGAAAGAATGCAGAGCGAAGATAAACAGAGTTGGCGAAGTAAACAAAGTACGTTTGTACTGGGTGGCGGGACTGTAGCAGGATATTTTAGACTGAAGGGGCACCTAAAGAAGTTAAGATTAGCAGGGGATGGCAGCTGCAGGTTTTGTGGGGAAGCGAAAGAAACTCTGTGGCACCTTCTCAACAAATGCGGAGAAACGATCTGTCAGAGGGGAAACCACAAGTGAACTCAGGCGATCTCGGAGTCTACACGCCATTTACTGAACCCAGACTATATCTATAGGGATGGACATGTACTGTCTTTATAGCACTATTTAGGGGGAAGGGGAATAGATCCATAAAGGTAGCAGTGCTATTTGAATATACCCCATTTTTCAGGGACCAGGACCCCCAAAGTTTAGGGATACCAAACTCGATGACATCGGCTCGAAATCGGGACCGGTGGAGACACTTTTTCCGGGAGGCCAGCACCGGACCCCGGTTGTAGAGCCAAATATGATGATATGATGAATGTCAAGGATATCTCTCTTAAACCACTAATGCGAGGAGATACCAGCGTGTGAGCGTAATGGCAAGGATACTTCTCTTTTTTTTTGTGGAACAAACTTTTACTGGAAAGATGGCGAAGACCAGAACAACAAAAGTATTGAGATTCCTGACTAGATGACATCACCTTAAAATTTGAGGCAATGAAGAGAGAATAAAACTTTTCGTCAATAGCGATGAGTCGTGTTCGAATCAATTGAAATCGCCAATATTTTTCCATAAACGCTTACTTACTTTGAAGAGGACAACTTAAAAGTTATACTAAATTCGAAAGGTATTGTATAGTCAAACTGGTTATCCTATAAAAAGACGACTTTAAAAAGTCGACCATCAAAATTGCGACCTTCTAAAAGGCAACCTATTTTTGGATCTTTTTGTTGGTCGACATTTTAATCGCGCGCCGTTTTGATGGTCAACTTTTCAAAATCGCTTTTTTAAGAGTAAACCATTAAACAGTTATACTTCAGTACTTCTTGTAGGTCCGAGAAGTATTATTAGATTCGCGTTCTCCCCTTAAATTCCAAAACCCTTGACCCCCTCTTATGTTCATTTTTTCGATTTTAGTATTACGATTTAAGTTGCCCAAAACAAATTGGCAGAAAGTCAAACAAAAATCCATGCACTTTTAGTGCAGCAGAAATGGGCAATCTGAAAAAGGCCACATTTTGTAGGAAATGAAAGGATTCGCTTTCCAAAAAGAGTACATCTCCAAAACACTGATTTTAATATTTATTGTCACTTTTCAACCGAAAAGTACCTAATCACTTAAGGCCCTAACTGCTTACATAATCCCTCCTTATCAGCTACTCGAATCTTAATTTCCTGTTTCCCAAATGAACTGCCGTACGCTGTGCTTTCAAATTCAATTCTGAAACAGCAACTAAATCGGGCAGGAAATTCGACCGATGTTCCTGCAGAACAACTGCGCCCCTCTGCACCCTCATTTCTATACGAGAACCTATATAGGTATATGTATTTAAATTGACTAACGCTAAATGCATTTTGGACATCATCACATCATTCATGTTATTGCTGTATACTCACTTGGTGCTTCCGTTGTTGTGGTCATAGTTGTGGTTGACGTTGTCGTTGGCTCAACTGTAGTTATCCGTTCGGTTGAAGTTGTTTGAACAACGACAACAACTGATTGCTCGACGAAATCGCTGCTGCTGCTGCCACGATGTTTACCGTTGCCATTGCGACCACCGCCATTGCTTTTGCCATTTTTACCCTTGCCATTGCCATTGCCGTTACCATTACTACGGCTATCAGTTGATGTACCACTGTGCTCTGTGCCACTGTCGCCGTTAATCCCATTCGACCCACCACCCCCGCTATGGTAATCGTCAATTCCGGTATTTCCGTTCTCTCCATTTCCGCTGTGCAACGGTATCGAATCTGGTTGCTCGATATAATTGGTTTCCACTGATGTTGGCTCGGATTTCGTCTGATTGAGTGAAATTGCAGGAAGTGCGCCCAACACAGAAATCAGAAAAAAAAAATAAGAAAAAAATAAGAAGAAGGTTCATTTAAAAGCGGGCAACCGATTAGGAGAAACATCGCATCACTATTCACAACTTAATATTCAACTGAATTTCATTAGAATGTCGTCCTTACCGGAAATTCCCTGAAGATTTGGATGGCCGTCTTTTTCGGTGGTTGCACGACAGCGACTGGTTGTCGGGTTGTTGTGGTTGTCGTCGTCGTCGTTGGTGGTGGCGGTGGTGGTGGAGGAGGCGGTGGTGCCACTGTTGTAGTTGTCGTTGTTGTCGTCGATGTCGTCGTCAGATATCCCAATTCAGCCAAACGTTTCATGTGGAAGTCCTTTTGAGCTTCAACTGGAATTTGTAAGAAACAAGTCATTGCCGATTTCCACCAGCCATGGGTGGGTACGGGTATTATATAATTACCGACACACGGATTCATCCAGAGGAGACGACGCCAACCTACACATTGGTACAGATGCTGTGGATCGGTTCCCTGGCAGGCGCATGTTGTTCGCAATGAGGTGCCAAGAATACCCAGCATTGCCTGTCGACAGCCGCTCGGTCGGCCGGCGCATTTTTTGGTGACACTGTCAACAGCGCAAGCCTGCTCATAGAATTCCAATTTTATCCTAAAAGGATGAAGAAATATTTGGTGTTATATGTATATACTTAATATGATTAATTATAAGAGTGTAGTTTTGTTGGTAGTTAATAACCGTACGTTTTGGAACTTATAGTGAATTCATACTCAGAACTATACACTCAAAGCAACAGTAGCTGAGAAAATTAAAAAATAGTGAATTTGGGAGAATTTTTATTTTTTAAACGATAATCTTAGGGCTTCATCGCTTTTATTGACATTTCGAAAGCATTCGTTACTGTAAATCGTATGTTGTTATTATATTGGTGTTAGAGGAACGATGTCTTCAGTAATGAACAAATAGTAAATGTAGGAGTTCCGCAGCGTTCGGTTTTAGGACCTCTACTTTTTCTTATTTACTGTAACTCTATTTTAAGTCTTGATTTGAGAGGTCAAATAGTTGCATTTGCAGACGATATGGCGCAAATTTATTCGAGCTCAAGTATAGATTGGCGTGGATATTTCATTTCAAATATATCTTCAGTCAAGTCAATTCAAAAAACGATACTTAAAGTTGTTAAGATTTAGCCGAGCTTAAACAGACAACAAGCTTTGTACAAAAAAAAAAAAAAAACAAACGTTCAAGGGGCTTAAACCCCTATGATGCTAGGCAAAGCGTTGGCATAAAGGTATCAAGGAAGGAAAAAGGAGATATCGGTTGAATGCCTGTGGAAATATTGATGCTGGAAAACAGATTTTGGTAAAGCATTCCACATTCGTGTTGTACGACTAAAGAAAGAGTCTCTTAACTTAAGAGTACGTACGAAGAATGGCTTTAGAGTAAATTGATGAGCACTTAGAGCGCCACGAGTGTTGCGGTTGAATTCAAGGAGAGGTGGCATGCAACTAGCTATTTATCTTGAGCACATCTTGATGGTGGAAGAAGCGATAAAACAGTGACATACAGGAAACGTACCTGCGATGTTGATTTTGCTTGATTTAGCAATGTTTGCGTCGCCGATAAGTTTTATAGCACGGTTCTGTATTCTGTTAAGCAAGATAGTCTTAGGTTCACCTAACCAGACATTACAGTTATACTAAAGTTTAGGGCGAATGAATGCCTTGTAAAAAGTAGCCAGATCATAGGGGTTGAAAAATTACTTGCACCGTATTAGGAAGCCAATGCACTTCGCAGCATTTTTGGCGACACGTTGAATATGTGGTCATTCCAACGCAGTTTGTCGTTAACACACATATTTCGCTTTAACGACAGAAGACATTGGGTTTTGGAAGCGTTGAATTCGACTCTATTGTGTTCTCCTTACTTTGCTATGTTGTCAAGGTCAGAATGTAACGAGCTTAACATACGCTCTTGTTCTAGTTCCACATCCGAAGAGAAAGGACGTGAATCTGCGAACTTGTAAGAGAAGCTAATAGTAATGTCGTCAGCGAAGAAATGTATTGGATTAGAAGAAGAAGACAAAAGAACGTTAATGAAAATAAGAAAGAGTGTCGGACACAAAACACACCCCTGAGGGACACCTGCATTTATGTGGTGAATATCGGACGTAAAACCGTCCAACACAACTTGGATTGAACAGTTTGAAAGACTGCTTCTAATACATTGAAGCAGGGTTACATCAAATCTATATGCATGCGTCTTGGACAGAAGAGCTTGGTCCCAAAACAGTGAACTTCAGGTACTACAACTCTGCTTTCACTAAACTGATTTTTTCGGAGAGATGTACCATCAGATCACCAGTAGAAAGTTGTCCACGGAAACCATATTGACGGCCATTGAGAAGTTCTCAATGGCGGTTAGTCAGCGTTTCCATGATCTTAGAGAGATAAGGGACGTTAGAGTGCTCATGCTCGGTACGAAGATAGACATGACTGTTCGCCTTTTATTAGAAAGGGCTGGACAAATGCTATTTTTCAACTTCTCGAAAAGAGTCCAAAAGAATATGATAAGTAGAATGGTAGTACCAGCGGTAGTGAAGAACGCCTCTTGAGAAGTGATGGGGGGAATACTTGTCTATGTTCGACTTTTTACATTGCAATCATTACTGGCACGCTTGTCACGCCAATTAAAATGACGTACACTAGCGCTAATTGGTGGTACACTTTCCCGCAAGCACAGCGGGGTCCATCACTCTACCTACCTACCATGGAGTAGATGAAAACCTATTTATTGGATTAGAGACTGCTGTTCGAACCGTTAAATCCAAGTTTTATTTTGGAAGGTGTTATGTAGAAAATTCACGGCATAAATGTTAACGTTCCCCAGGACTTTTTTTTTGTTACCGACACTCTTCCTTATTCATTAGTGATCTCTTGTCTGCTACTTCTATTATCCTTTGCCAACGACAGAACTCTCAGCTTCGAAACATATGAGTATGAAGAACATTCTTCTTTTTCTCAAGTAAAACTCAAGCAACAACATATGACAAGCGCAATTCCTTAGATCGATGCGGAATTGACAAATTGTGAATCTCGCACATACACTCGCGAGTCGCGACTGCAACATTCTTGCAATACCTTGCATTACTTTGCCTTATTGGCACGGGAACGTTATGAAGTGCACGACTGCAATTTTCCGCCAGTCTTTAATCTGGGCGAGTACGACGACTGAAACTTGGTGCTCGCGCACGTAACATTTTTGCAAACGATTTTGAAGAGTGTACTTTTTTATGTTTACATGGCAACTACAGAGGACTTTCAACGTCAACAAAACCACAGCTAACTTCACGCATATTGGAAAAATGGGGCGTCCTTATTGAATGACTTAAATGAATTAAATGATGAAAGAATGAATGAATAATGCCCATCATCAAAGAACTGACATTAAGTAAGCGGCCTCTTCTGATATTAAATGTAATGATGGAATTGGAGCCGAAATCTCAGCCAGCTTAAGAAACCGGAAATTGAAGGAGAAGCAGATGCAAAACTGTAGACATCTCTTATATAAACTTTGAAACAGAGTGAAATAAGGAACTGTTTTATGTTCTTATCTAAACGGAGAAGAGCTAATTAATAGGCACAACACTGGAAGTATTTCATTAATCTGTTCGCCTTTAATAGAATGGCTTAATTGATACTTCAGAGCAGGCTGAGAGCATCATACCCAATGTAAAAAATTTGGAGCTACCGCAAATGCCCACAAAAATTAGATCAAAAAACTGTTCCCTCTTCTCAGACTCTTACTCAGACTGGCTTAAGTTTAAAGAAAGCACACGATATGCCTCAAAAAACGAATTTCAGATTTTTTGTTGATAAAAAAACATCCTCATTCTCAAATTTTCGACATTTTCCGAGCGTTAGAGAGTCTTGTTAAACATGCCACAATCAGAACTTTCCTCTCAACCATTCCATCGGGCACACCGCTCGGTCTATTCAATGGCTTCAGGTGAATGACGACCAAACAAACATCCTCATCCACGTCCTTATCCACGTCGTGTGTTCATCCCCGTCACAAGTTGAGCGCAACAAGCAATCTGCATCGCATCTCACACTAACTAAAGCCTCCACCGGAATGCATCAGACGCATCACTTCGGCACTTCATGATACGAGTACGACGATGGTAAAGAACATATTTCCCCAAATTCCAGCCGGTGAACCACCTGAATCATTGTGAACCAGACAAATCCTTCATCAACTGAGATTGATGTTATCCCATTTACGCCATTAGATACTCGTAGTATTTCAGTGTGTGTGTGTGTGTGTGTGTGTTAGGAGCGACAGTGCGGAGGGCTCTGATGAGCAATTTGTTCGGTTCGGCTTTTAACTGATGGCTGATTGCCTTATGCTAGATGATGAGGACGGTAGTGACGATGATGATGATGATGATGAGCAATGCGAGTTGGCAAAGTTGGGTGGATGTCTAGTTGGTTGGAGTCAGATTGTGTTGTGGCGGTACTGAGCCCACGGTACAGTAAAGAGTGGTGGATGCGGTACAGGTTGTTCGACATGACAACTTAATTTTTCATTTGAAACTTTACGCCAAAGAACGGTCATAGCCTGATCATCGCTGCTGGGTTATGTCTAATATACGTGTGACAGCTGTTCAGGAGTTCGGGAGGCTTAACGCAAGCGCTAAAACGATGAGAGCACGGGTTGAACGTCATTTAATGACATTAATTGTACACCCAGTTCAGCTACGTACAATGATTAAGTGAAAGGAGATGAAAGCTGGTGCTGCTGGCCTTGTCGCTTGTTATTTGTTCGTCGTGTGTAGTTTATTAATTGCTCTAGAATTTGACAACATATGTTACAGTAAACCTTATTATTTGGATCATTCAGGTATTTGGAATGTGACATTTATGTTGTTGTGGTGGTGAAGCATGAAATAGATGCGCACCCGCCAACTTGGCTAAAAAAATTGCAACAGACCATTTAGATAAGTGGCAATTAATCCTACAACTACATTTTGTTTTTGTTTGTTGTTTGTTTTTGTGAACTGCATGTTGCCTTCCTCCTATGGGGTTGTACCGAGCTATACCTATATGGAATATTGTAGATTTTTAACGATTTTACTGTTTACTTTCATCTGGGAGGTCATCTGACTACTTGAGCTGTAACCAAAAACTGAAAACTTGGGTTAAATAATTTTTTTGAATGGCAGAATTGCGAAAGAGAACGCCGTTAGCAAATACCAAAGCAAAACATAAAGATTCTTGATGGCGTTTTAATCAGAAATTGTTAGTAACAGGTGTTGGAAATATCTATTTAAATCATCTCGTTGCATAGAACGCGCTTCGTTTAATCTATTCAGTGGAAAATCTTATGGCGAGTTGTACAACTCTTAAGTTGTCAATATCGTTCAAGTAAGTTAGTGCCTGCATGTAGAGGATTTTTTCTCTCGTCGTTGCATCAAGGTCTCCCTTTCTTCACTTTCTTCAACATCAGTTTGACCTGAACGCAAGATAGTCCATTCCCCTGTTGGAGCCTATTCTAGATTAAGTGATCATGATATCTTTACTTTGCTCATGGTTCACCTACATAGTCGGGTCAGTTTATATGAGATGCCGACTTCTCTTTTCAAATTCCACTTCCCACTTCCTAAAGTCCGAATTCATTGAAACTATGCACACATGCACATCACTTTCTATTACAAATTGGGGCCTCTCGGGCCATACAGATATTTTACAAAATTTACCCGATTTTCTTCAAATTTTATACTCATGTGTATCTCCAATGGACTACAGGTTTTTTTAAAAATTTTAGTGACACCGGGCCCCGGACCCCATACAAATTTTTTTTTAAAATATACCCCGATTTTCGTCAAATTTTTTTATACGTGTGTATCTGCAATGGACAACACTTTTTGTAAAAATTTTGGAGATCCTGGCCCCGGGGTCGTAAGGGCCCATTCCAATTTTTTTAAAAAAAAATTTCAACACATGTGTATCTCCGATGACAACAATTCCTATCGAAATTTGGAAGTGATCGGGCTCCAGTGGCTCCCATACAATTTTTTACACATGTGTATCTCCAGTGACGGTGGGCGCCGTGGCTCAGTGGATAAGAAAATGGCTTCTTAGCAGAAGATTCGCGGTTTGAATCTCAGTAACACCAAAAAGTAGTTTTCACGGTGTACCACCTCTCGCGAAAATCTCTCTAGATTATATCAGCACGACTGGAAAGGCTTTTGATACCGACGCCTTATTATTTTTAAGACGATGTACCGCTCTTCTAAATTCTTATATAGTCATCAAGTATTGGTTGAGCCTTCAATTCCTAAGTTGGCTGGCACTATACCAACTCATGAAAGTGCTCTTTCTATCGATTAAAGATCCTGCCTGGCATATTAGTCCGAAAAGTTACTCTCCCTTCATTAAGGGTAAATCCTATCGCATGGCCGTAGCCCGATAGAATTAGAAATTATAAGAAATAACATAAACAATTCAATTTTAATAAAACTGTTTTATTTATGCCAAAGAACAGTTTATGACATTATTTGAAATGATTTCGGGCATACGGCCTGCGTAGCTGTTCTTGCGTAAGCCGGTTCTGGACGTACAGTTTTGGACCACTTTTTGAGCACTGCTGGGTGTATATCCCAAGTAACACGAATAATGTTGATCTACAAAGCGTCAGTTGTTGCTGATTTATCAGTATAATCAAGTGACCTGACGTCGCCCAACAGAAAACAATCAAGAGGTGTCAACCGCACGAGTTTCGACTGATTTCTCGAAATCAAATTATCGCCAAATTTTCAAACTGCTCAAGAGCCCAACCGGTGAGGAACGACACATGTAATGGTCTTGTGGCTTTTGGATCCGGGTGTAGGCCAAGACCTTTGTGCAAAATTGTCCACAGACAGACAGGACAGAGCCCCAATTGCTGCAACCGACGACGAATGTATATATTTGGATCTTCGACTTTCATTTAAAGTGGTAATATTCTCTTCAGTGCGCTCATTACCTCGGTGTGTTGGAGTTATTGCATTATGTAGGATTCTAGGGAGTATGTGGTATGAAATCAAACCATAGCTCGACGGATGGTTTTCTCAGATGAACGATTGTGTGCGACATAAAAATCACAAAGTCGTCTAAAAGTTATGCGAATCGACGACTAGTTTTCAAAGTAAATTTGAATAATATGGAAGCGTTATTCAAGTGTGAGTCTATTCAAAATGATTTGCTAGAGAACACTGATAATGTGATTATGCATTATGATTGCCTGTTCGAAAGTTAAACCTTCAATAGATTCTACATACGCATACCTTTAAAAGCAAATTGAAATGGTTTGACAAAAGGACTCAAGCTGATTGTACCATTTGCCAGCTCTAGCAAAAGCACGCGATAAGGTCATTCTGCAAAACAAAAGTTTCTGCAATGCGCAGCAGAAATATTATTCTGAAACCTGAAATAAATGCCACAAAAAAGTGGGGTACCTTCCTACCAAGGTACCAAATGAGACGTGTACTTTCGCTTTGTACTTTTCACCCACATCACGCAATACACAATACCACCGTGCAGCGTGTATCGCAGGAAAAAGCTGCCAAAATCTAATACCTTTAGCTTTGTGGTTATTCTGCACGACTTCGATTCGTGCTCATCAGTGCAAGTGCCCTGATGCACTTCTCTGAATCTCAGAACCATCGAAAAAACCAAATTAAAAATCGGAAACTTCCGGTGATATCCGGGGGACAGGCATAGTGTATACGTTATTTTTGCTTTGCTTACCTGCATTCTCGATCCTCTTTGCATAGCTCGGCCACAACGTGACATGCTGGCGGTGGATGGTAGAATATCCCGTTTGTGTTTGTCGGATTTATGCTATCAGGAGGTCTTTGTGCACAGACTGGATGAAGTTTCTCCTGGGCAATCATGCACATGTCGTGGCGATTTGTTGTTTTTCTATTTCATTTGCAACACCGCACCACCGCAACACCGTATGTGTGTGTTTGTTATCGAAAGCGGAAGTTGTTGTTGTTTACATGTGATTTAAGGGAGAGATAGGGGAAAAATATAAAGCACAAAAATATCGTTACAAAAGGTCTTTCTATTAAAAAAATTTTGCTTGATGGATAAACTGGCTTTTAGGATAGCAACTTTTTATGAACATTTTTTCTAAAATCATAAATAGTTGCCAATTAGTAACCCAAAGGATCATCATCATCAACAAAAGAAAATATGGTTCTAGTAATATGGATAAAGGTCGAATATGTATGCACTTACAGTTCGGCTACTACACTATGGCACTACAACAGTTCGGCCAGTAAATATTTGGTTATTACAACTTTTATGTCTTGCAGGAGCCCAATAATTACTAAGTGCATAGTTAGAATTTGCTTTTGGCGAACGCAGCAAAGAAATATTGATAAAATGATAGTACAGATATAGACAAATAGACCGACAGACGGACAAACAGAGGGAATAAAAAAACTGAACCGCAATGACAGTCAGGCTATTTGCTTTCAAAAAAACCACTCAGGAACTATATCCAATTTGTTTGCTGATGATAATGACCGCACTGTGTAAGCCTTAAGCTCTTATAGCTATAGTTAAGCTCTCATACTTACTTGCAGAGGCAGAACGCAATGTCCAAATTCAAATCCTCGTGCGGACCCTTGTAGAATGCCTGCAGCGAATTCATGCACGCATTTCGATTACAACGATGCATCTCACAATGTATCAACATTGGCTGCAGGGATGACGAGCAGGACGGATCCTCCCGGCATGTGTCCAATGCTGTATGACAGGTACTCTGTTAGAGTGTGTATGTGTGTGTGTGTGTGCGACAAGAAAATGAAATATGTTTTAGATTTACTGAGATTTTGAATGCAATTTGAGTACGAATAACAATTCTTTTTGTGGAGAGGGTGTGGGAGCGGACACAGCAAGGAGCAGAATGATTCAAAAGACGTGAACAGTGACCGAGAACGCAATTTCAAAAGAAGAAAAAACTTAATGCTGAATAGACAAATCAACGACGACAAGAGGTACTGCTCTGTCCATTGAGTGGACACGTATAAACTATCCATCCAACCATTCATCCGTTCAAGGACGATTCAGTAGTGGATTTGCATTCTCGTCCTCATCAATCGACATCTTTATTTCTATCAATGCAGCTCTGGACAAACAACTAAATGAGATATGCGATTCTTTTGCTATGTCCTTATATACTGCAAATATGTAGATACATAATACATGCATTCATGTGCACATAAATGCAGTGGACAAAAGCATACATTTGTTGCTCGTGAGCGCACTCACCTGAAAGTGTTGCTTGATTATTTCCGATGAAATGTCCGCTTCAACATCCTGGCCACCTGAGTTTTGCGCCGTGACAGTTGGTGTTGTTATCGTTGTTATAGTTGCCATTTTGTTGCAGGATGTGCCGCACCGTTGATGATGTCGATAATCGTGCCCAAGTGTCAATGTGGATTTCATCAGTGGACAACATCAGTTCATCATTTCAGGTTTTAAAGGACACGTCGATAATTCAGTTGGATTTCGGCGTAAAACAAATTTTTTATGGCATGGCATCAGTGAGTTTGATGAATGGAGAAGAAAAAATGGGGATAAGCTCAGCAAATGAATTGGTTTTTTTTATATTTTTGTGCTCAGCATTTTAAGATTATGAGAAAGTCACTTGTAAATAGGAAAACAGCTTCTTAAAAATTATATATTATTATATTATATTACTTAAGTTATTTTGTAATTTTTATAACAGGACCCAGAATAAACAAAACTTATAAATAATGAGTTAGACAGTTGTTATAAGCAACTGTTGCTACCTATTTCTTTGCAGATCATTTGCATATTCAAATTTTCCATACCTATATTTCAAAGCTAATGAAATAATTTTAGCCTGTTCCTTATTATTGGTAGAAAAAGCGGATATGCCTATAGCTGGTGGTTGACATGTACTTATATCTTGATCAATTCAGGTCTGATAAAGGTCTTCAAAATTCAAGATGAAGTGATATGGCGAAAATGAACGACAATCAATTTACAAGTCTTTTAAAAACTTACAATAACATCGAAAGAATTACAAGACTAGATGAAATCACACTTTCATCTAACTTGCCAGTATGATAGGGGCATGATATCAAAATAGAGTCTGTCGGAACAGAAGATTAATTAAGGTAGTGGAGGTTTTTAATTGGAAGAAGTGTAACTCTCTCAGTTGAAATATAATTGCTTCTTAAAGCTAACAAAGCCAAGAATTTCTAAATACCAAGTCTTATTTATAACATTCTAGCTGGTATTGTATACCATCATCATATTTGACTCTACAAACGGAGTCCGGTCCTGGCCTCCCGCAAAATTACTCTTCACCGGTTCTGATTTAATGCCGATTTGATACCGTTTTGCATCCCTAAACTCTGGGCGTCCTGGTCTAGGCCATCCTTCCAGCGTAGGCTTGGCAGGCCTGGCTATCGTGTTCCATAATTCATACCGCAAATGATTGTCAGAGCAGCATCCTATTCGCTCATGTGAGCTAGGTGTCCTGCCCACCGGAGCCTAACAAACTTGATTCTCTTCATGATGTAAACATCGCGTTAATGCTCATAGATCTCATTATAGAGTCTCCGGAATCGACCTTCCTCACATACAGAGCCAACAATTCTCCGTAAGACTTTTCTGTCGAACGCGGCTTAAAGGTCAGAATGCGTTTTGCTAAGCACCCATTTCTCGGAAAATTACTAAGTATAACATGGCCTTATATACCAGCTGCTTGGATGTTATGGTTATGGGGCCTTATTATTTTTGAGCCGATTTATCGCTTTGCTAACTTCGTCATTACTTGGTGGCGGCAGCATAGTATGATCTTCGGTCATTGGTATAGCCTCCAATTCCTCAGTTAGCTGACCATTTAGCAACTCATGAAATAGCTCTTCACATCACTTTAAGATGCCTTTGAGGTCGGCAATCAGATTACCCTCTTTGTCTTTGCAGTATGTGCAACGTGGTATATATTGCGTCATATCACGGGCTCTTTGGTGCAACTTCCGCGCCTGCTACGGTCTGTGTGTTTTTTGTCTTTGTTATATCTGTTAATGTTAAATGTATATTTTTTTCGCCATACGCTAAATAAATAAATAAACATTATCGTCAATTTTTACGACATATTAGGTCGATATATTGAGTATTTATTAAAGCCTAATAAAACTTGAAATTGTAAGTAATAACCCTGAACATGTAATTTTATTCCAATACATTAATACATGTCAGTAAACTGCATTAATTTTCAAAAATAGCTTGTAGCATATAGCAACCGCGGCTGTTCTTGACAATGCGCATCCTGGATGTCCAATTTTTGGCATCTTTTTTCTAGAACTGCTGGCCGTATATGATGAACAACACCCAAAGGCCAGTGACAGTCACGTGGCCCCACAGGAAATTATCTAGAGGTGTCTAATCGCATGACCATGGAGGCCAACTGACAGATCTATTTCTCAAAACCAACTTATCGCCAAATTTTGATTTCAATAATTCGATGATTTCTATTGCGTATGGCACGTAGCGCCATCCCATTGATACCACATTTTATACAGAGCAATATTATCAATATTTTTAAAAGAAAAATCATTAATAGTAGTGCGGTAAAGATACCCATTCACTGTAACGCAGACTCCGACCCAATTTTTAAAGAAATAATGTTCAATGATGCCAGCAGAATGTGAACCGAACTACACGGTGCATTTTTCTAGGTGTAGCGAAGTCTCTGAGGTGGCAATTTTGCTTATTTACCAAAAAATTAGCCTCATCACTAAACGATTTTGGGTGTGATAAAAATCAAGAAGTGGTCTCGCGAACTGATTTTCAAAATAAATTTTATTAATTTAGTAGGGTTGTTCAAGCATGAATCTATTCACCATGATATGCCATAGTATACTGATAATAAATGTCAAATAGAAAGCGCAGTATGACATCTCTTTTGACAGTGTAGGCAAAATAATAAATAATCATTAGTATAACAGAAACTAACCAATTAATTTTTAATTAGGAATATTAATGTCCTTTGTATAATTATAAACATTACAATATACGCTTGAAATATATCCACAAATTTCAGTCAACCCCTAAATAGTCAATCACATCAAATCAACAATTTGTAATTTAATTGAAATGAAATCAAAACTCAACCCGTAATTGAATTCATGGGATTAGGTGATATCTATAATTTATACTAACTAACACTAACTAATATACAAATTGAAAATAACTATTTAGTTGCGCTTTATATTTCTAGAGGAATATATATATAATATATTTATACCCGGGTAGTGGAGCTATTCAAAAAAAAAATCAAAAACTTCATTGTAGCTGCAACAAATTCTAGTGCGAAAATTGCAGCATAAGATAACAACAATGATACTAGTCTATGACTAGCCGCTAACATAGTTGTGTTTATAAATAGCAATAAAAACACACTCTTATAATATATCTACCCCTCAATTCACCACCCACCTAGCAACTAATCCAAAACACCGCATACAAAATTGCAAATAAACTCGCACACAACATTTCGGTTATCCACCTGACTATCAATTACCACTATTATTCAGGACACCCAGAGGTAAAAAATATTCATTTTTTAATTGGGTGAAGTTGGTGCTAAATTAATTCTATAATAACTGAACTGATTTTTGACGGCAACATCGTTGGTAAGTGTACGCATTAAATGCTTTTTATAAATTAATAAATAAATAAAATGTGACCACAATTATTTGAAGGGAAAAAATGTAAGCCTAATTTCACACCAAAATATCAAAAGGATTTATTATTTTTATCCCATTCCACCGACAAACATTATTGATATTAATTTTTGTGTTTGTTTTCTGTTTTTGTTTATCATTATTTTGCATTTTAATTATGTGAATTTTTTTGTTATTGAATGATATTTTTTCTGGCCTTTTGAGTAACACCAAAATTGCAACAACAAAAAAATTGGTATACTACGACTATATTATAATTTCATCGTCATCGACGATAATACGTTTAAAAAATAAATAAATAATTGTTTTTGTTGAAGAAGAAGAAGAAAATTAATTCAATTAACTAAATAAATACGAAATCGATAATTACTTTGGGTTTTGGTTAAATGGGGGCAATGGGTTAATCAACAAAAAGTGTTGCTTTTACAATGGATGGTATGGTTGGTATGTATTTTGACTGAGTTTTTGTTTTTGTTAAAATGCATTGTGTAGAACACCAATTGAGAATCTTTGTTAATATTTCTGGAAGCAGTGTTGCGCCGATGGTGGAGTAGATAGTCAGTAGGTCGATAGGTCTTTGTCGAAAACGCCGCGAGAGGAAACCAAATCTTCTTGAGCCACGCAAAACCAAAGAAACGAAAAATAAATTAATGAGCGTATTGACAGAGTTCGTGAGGATCGGCAGTAAAGCACTGTAACTAAGTACTAAGTAAGTGGAAGCAGATCGCGCAAGGAAACACAGTTTTGAATTTGCAGGAGTTTTTTTTATCGCAATTACTTTATATCAATAAAACTGGCGTGCATTATAACGGATTTTGTTTTATATATAATCTCTTCACTCTTCAAGAGATTTGCATCCACCCTTATAGTGCCTATGCACAGCGTGAGCTTGGAAATATTTGATTAAAGAAGGAAAGAAAGTGTTGTTGTGGGTGAAGTTGAATTCAAACCCAAGCATTAACAAATTAGAGACCCACATTGATGGCTCTACATTTTGATTACTTACGATATCAACTTAACTGTACATGTGAATACAAGAATATACGGCAAGGGTATGAAATGTCTTTGGATTAACGTGAACAACGCCAACAGAGGACATAATTCCACGGTCCTCTTCGGACATGGATTAGCTATACGACAATCAACGTCCATCTTAAACAGATCTGCCCATAATAACTCATTGGTTAGAGCAGGACCTACCTAAATCATTGCCGATCGTTAGTTCACGACAACTCAGTATGAGTGCCTGGGCGAAGAAAATCTAGCCCTTGCAGCACATCATCCGAAACTTAAAACCCCATCATTTGCCACTAGGATAGCAAGCTATATGCCATCAAATCATCAGTAAAACGTTGCCCACGAAATACGTACTTACGGTTACTAATGATTTTGTTAATTTCAAGATATTTCATAAGCTGAAAATTGATCAGCGTTTCCACGACCTTAGAAAGAATGCATGTAAGTGCTATGAGTCGGTACAAAAAAGGAGATGATGTCTCGTCTTTTTTATGTACGGGCTGAACAAAGGCTGTTTTTCAACTTTTCTGGAAGAGTCCAGAAGAATAGAATATATGGAAGAGCTTACGCAATGGTAATGATAGCTTGGAAGAACACCTCTTCAGAACTAATGCGAAAATACCATCTGGCCCATCGTATTTGTGAATGATGAGATCATTTAAAACTCTATAAAAGGAACGAGTACGATTGTAGAACTGTCCCATAGAGTGTTCAATACTCGGAGGTACAGGCGGCAACAATGCACAATCTGGAAGCCTGGAACTAGCTGCAAAATGCAAACATATTGGCCTTATCCTTAGCTGTCAGCTGGATTGTCATTGTAAATAAGCATTGGAATCGACAATGAGCCGTATTTTTGATTCATCTCACGAATGAGCAAACATTTTTACAACCTTTGGGACATTGTAGTATTCTTTCTCAATTTTTCTTCGTAGGCAAATTTGACTTTCCAAATATGGGCTTTGCAATCATTTCTGGCTCGTTTTAAATATTTTCAGTTTTTTCAGTAGGATTTACTTTGTAAAACCGAAAGCATACCTCTCTAATCCTAGAGGCCTTCTTGCAAATCCAGTCATACCATCCATCCTTGTTTGGTTTGATAGACTTATTCATTACAGAGATAAAGTCTCTCATATCAATAAGATTGATGTTAGTTATGGCATCACGTTGCTATCGCGGAAAATAGCGACCAGTTCATACTCCCAAGGAAGTTTTTAAGGCCGTATCAATCAGCTTTCTCGTATTGCCATACTGTTTTTTTGGGAGTTTTTTTTTTAACTGCGTGGTTTATTAATGAGAAATTAGCTTCTACATCTCAATTTTCGGATTAGCCTATAGGCAATAATATATTGACGGAGAATTTATCAGCATGAGAAGCAAAGGACAGGTCATTCTTGTAGGCTGATTTACAAGTTATTTGTTTTTCACACGCCCATAGACGAAAGTGACTGTTTCATACACTATAACCTAGCTTCAAAAGTAGCCGTTATACACACTAGTGAGATGGCATATAAAATACTTTTGTTATTTACTGCAGTCACAGCGAACACACATTCCCACCGGTTTAGCAGAAAAACCCACATTCCTCGCTCGTTATGTAATATGCTATATCTCAACACAGAATCCTTCGAGCATTGTCCGGCTAGAATGGCGAAGCCTCCCAGAATTGTGTAAATTAAAATCGGCTGCAACAATTATTTCAGTGTGATGATTTGTGTGACAATTCTAAAATTGAATCAGACAGTGCTTCAAACTCGGTATGAGTTGAATTACTGTCTGAGTTGGGGCTTCTATAAATAAAGCAGTAGTGTATGTTTCGCTTCTGTACCTTCACTTTGAGCCATATGAAATTAAATTTCGGATTGGTGCATTGGCTAAATTGTGGGATAAGTTGGAAAGCAACATTACTACGAATAAAAATTGCAAGTCCGCGTTGCGGGAATAATAAGTACACTAAGTTATACCTAGGAAGATTTAATTCCGAAGCATCGGAATTCTCATGTGACCTGCGCTAAAATTGCTGGACTGGCTGGGCATGGACAAAATATACCAAACACAACTTACCGCTTATTTTTGCCGAACTGAGAATTGGATGAACGCTTAGAAGATTTTCAAAACGAATTGTCGCCAGTGTTATACCTTCACGACAAAATGATTCAAATCACCAGTAGAAAACATTCACATTCCGCTATTTAGTTGCGAAAGAATTAGATCAACAAACTACCGCATGCAATAACATACGACTGTTAAGTAATGAAGTAAAACCATGCTATCGTCTGTTGGCAGATTATCAGTGTCGGTGGTGCAGTGGTTAGCAAAGTTGACTCCCACTCAGGGGATACCCTGTAATATAAATGTACATTTGTCACACGCGCGTTTTCTAACGTTGACCAAAAACATAGTCCAAGAAAACCGCCAAATTAGTCGAAGAAAATCGATCTATAATAAGATGATGACTGAAAAATAAATCAATTTTTTATCAAAATTTAGCCACTTTTCATCACTTGTAGATTGGATTTTTGCAGAAATTTAAGTCCCACCAGCATTAACACAAACGGCGTGCATGGAGTTAATATCATCTCCTAATCGCCATTAAAACTTCGCCCAAAATCTAAAGTTTTGTTTAGTTTTCTGATGCTCAAGTGCACTTGGCCGCACGAATGCCAGAGTAAGCATTTCGAATTAGAATAATTAACGGTTGTGTCAGTCGAAATTTTTGTCTTCATTGCACCTCTCTACTTTATACTTTAAAAATTCTCTATTCCGCTGCACAACACTGCATCATATAGGATTGTGTCATCTACATCACGGGACAATGTCAGTTACTTCTTAAATGTGTGCAATAATATCTACAGCGAAATTAGGAAAAAACGAATAACTCTAACGGTACAAATTAATTAATTAAAAAAACCCTAAGAAAAATAAAAACCAGAAATAAATTTGCATTTAGCCAAAATAATTGGAAACAGATATGATTCGCATGGAAATGAAAATGGTTTTGTTTTTGATTTTTGGTTGAATTTTTATCCAAAAAAAATTGTGGTGCTAAAAAAAAGTCAGCGTGCGTGTAATGGAATTTTTTAATTTAAGAGAATTAGAAATTTTGTATAGGTACAGTAAAATGTAAATTATTAACAAGAATTTTAGGTTAGCAAAGGAAAACTAAGCAATTCTTTGATTTGGCTTCAATGAAAAATTTTAATTTTTTTTTTTTGTAATAGGAAAAGTAGCAAACTACGAAAACATTGAGAACTTTTGGAGTTTTTTTTTTTTGGTTTAACGATAATTTTTAAAAGTAAAAATAGTATAAAAATATTTGTAGAAACAATTGCAGTATCATTTGGTTTTACTCTAACTGGAATTGGAGATAAAGGGGAAAACGAAACAACAGAACAACAATACAAGAAAAAACCTTTGGAGTGGGTTGCCTATTTGGACGTTTTTTTGTTGGTTGTTTTTCAGGTAAAAGGAGGAGTAGAAGATGGAAAAAAAAGAAATATTTAAATATACAAATAATTTATGATTTGTTACACACTTTTCTCTTGTTATAATAATAATTATAATAATAATAGATATACAATATAAGACTAAATAAGATAAGGTACTTTACTCATAACATACTTTGATAGCTATTGCCGTAGCCGTTGGGATTTCCGGTGTCGATTATGTCCACAGACGTTGATGACGACGACGATGGCGGCGTATTTGGCCGCTGTTGAAAGTCACTCACATTGAATGGGTAAGTAAGGACGGCGGGAATGTGATGCTGGTTCTGGTAGTGCGTGCTGATTGTGGCAACTAGCGGGGTGTCTATTAGGGCCAAATTGTCGTCGAGCACACGCTGATGATATGTCTCGTCCATGCCCATTATTCTAACTGTAATATAGGATAAGTTGATGTGGTTTTCTTTTTTTTTTTTGGTTTTTTTTTTGTGTAAGCACTAATTTACTTTTGTTGTTGGTATGATGATGATTTTCATTGAAATTGTTACACACGGTGTTTTTCGATTTTCAATGAATTTATGTATCAGTATTGTTGTTGTTTTTTTTTGTAAATAAACTTTTTATACGTTTTTAGTTTCAATTACATCATAAAATTATAAAACGCAAGCTACTATAATATATAATTGGATATTGAAATCACATATTGAATATTGTTTTGAAATTCAGGTCACTCATATATGGGTTACAGGTTATACAGGAAGTGAAGTACACAATTGCTTAATTGCGATGCAGATCAATGTGGACTTCCAACGCGTTCACAGCATCCACTGTTAATGCGAAGTTTTATTGAAAGCAAAAGATATTTCTCATGTTGAGTTTTATAAATGCATCTAAGGTAAGTGTATAATAATAATAATATTCGGCGCGACAGACCCTTGCGTTCCAACCCTAGATTCTCGTGACCATTTGTGTTTTGAATGTATATTTTTGGAAACAAATGGAAGTATATGATAACTGCAAAAACGATGGTTAACACGGAATATATTAAACTTATCCCCCAGACCTAAATCTCATTGAAAAAAATACAATAGAAATAATGAAACCGTTTTCCAAGTCTACAGCTAACCCCATTCGACCGAAAATCATTAGTTATATTCCGAATAAGGTTTATGCGAAGAAAAAAAAACAGAAAAGTTGCCCAGAAAATTGGAAAATTCGGAAAAAACTGAAAGTTCATCTTTCATAGGATTTTTGTATGAACTCGCGACCATAACTCACGACTCGAACATTGGATTTGCGTAATTCTTTTTTTGTTTTGTTCTTTATGGTCCTGGGAAAGAAAGATAATGGAATGAAAAAAGGAAAAAACAAAGAAAAGTCGGAAAATTCGGCCAAACATTAATGATCGGCAAGGATTTAGATAGGTCCTGCTCTAACCATTGAGTTAATACTGACACATCTTCCATTATGGACGTTGATTCTCGTATAACTAATACACATCCGAAGAGGACCGTGGAATTATGCCTTCAGTTGGTTTTTCACCGATGGATCCAAGATGAGAGATGGAATCGGTGCTGGGGTATTCTTAGAAAAGCTTAATCTTTGAAGCTCCTACAAGCTGACCGACTCTGCTAGCATCTTTCAGGTGGATATCCTAGGAATTAGAAAGACATGCATGGCCCTATCTTATAGTACCGTAATACTTGATAGGGTTGGCATATGTGTAGACAGCCAATCTACCATTATTGCAAGAAGCAACAATTTAAAACTTACCATGCAGTGTCAATCTGAACTGGCTTTGATAGCCAAAGCATAGACTTAACCCTAGTATGGTTGTTGGGGCACAGCGACATAGACGGAAATGAGACAGCAGACCTAACGATGAAGAAGAGCGTCACATTCGCCATTAACTAATATGGGTTTATCTACGTCTACGCAGAAGACTGCGTTTATTAAGTACAATGGGATCAAGAGTGTTATGGGATGTATAGACATTGACTAAGTTATGTCCGTACATATATTCAGTTAAGAACAAAGGGCGATAAGGCGAGGAAAGTCCTTGATTGGGTACTTTATGAGGGACATTGCAGAAGAAGAAACCTATGGGCAATTGGTCCTTCCCACTGCTGCTAGATTGCGCAGAAAGCCACAATAAATATCTACCAATAGCTGCAATAAAACAAGAAACCGCTAAGAATCAGATGATGGAGGAATTCAGTATAATGACACACGATAAATTCATTGCTGAAAGAATGTCATAGAACGTAGACAAAAACGCCTAAAATAAATCAAATTTTTAAACTATAAAATTTAATAAGTTTAGAAGTTGATTTAGAAAACTTTAAGAATAAAAGGATCGAGAATGAAGTTTTTTATATGAAGGGTGAATGAGAACTGTCGAGCAGTTGTGCTGAGGAGTTTGACATAACAAAATTAAGCAAAACGGTGTTGCCACCTGAATTTAGTTCCAACAGAAACTATACAAAGCTTACACCTGTTCTGTATAACTTTTTTCAAAACGAACCGCTTACCTTTTGCCACGGACTCTTAGAAATATACTTTTTACAAAATGTTTTGTAAATTCGTGTTGCCTTTTATTTCGAAGTTAGTTTGTGCTGCGACGGCTTTAATTAAATAAGACGCTTAAGGTCTAAGGGCTTAAGGTCTAAAAACTGCAGTCAAAGTTGCCTTTAGAAACTGTTTCTGTGTAGGAAAAAGAACTACTATTTACTATCAGGATATTGAATAGCAATTATATAGCAACACAAGCAACAATACATCAATTTCTTGTCGATTGTTTCCCAAATAGCTAGCTGTTTCAGTTCAATTTGAAAAACATGCCATCATTTCCTTTGTAACTGCACATCATTTAACGGAACTATATCTTGTTTTCTCTGAGCTTTTTCATCATGTTGCATTCGGTGGGAACTTCCTGACACAATCCGTCCGTGTACGCCGGCCGCCTTCCTCTATTGCACATGACGTTACAAGAGATAAACCAACAGAACGTAGAACATTAAACAGCCGTAGCGGGATCACAACGACAAGCGGATTACCCTGATGAGAGGGCTGAGTAAATATTTGCTATGACAATAAATCGTAGGAGCGGCACCGTACAGCTAAACTCAAGTTCCAAGTCAAACGAATGACAAAAATGAGATAACGGAAAGTACTACTGCTATCATATTCGTGCATTACAATGTCGCAATGACAAAGATCAACTTTTAAGCTACTAAGTAAACAGATGATTTTACTCATCCTTCATACTACAGACGATTTTGTTGCAGGAGGAGTAGAAGAAGGATGAGCAGAACGACGACGAACACGACAATAGGGAAGACTTCAACTTGACATTGAATCTGCCTGCTGTGTGTTCCATGAGGAGAAAAACAAAATGTTTTCACTTCATTGCGCTGCTTGATGGAATAGTTAGAGCTTGAAGTTTGTGCTACTTAAGGGTAGGATTAGGAAGAGGGCAGCCCATCATTCACTCAGTTTTGCTTTACTTAAACTATCAGTGGTGATTTAGAAAGATGATGTGGTAAGGTGGTGCTTGGTGCGATAGCTAAAAGATCTATGGTCTTTTGTTCGATAGATGCATAAGCGATTGCGTCGAATTCTTGAATAAATACGAAATTTCTTTTTTCAAAATTTACTCAATTTTTGAATTTCCGTAATTAGATTCTGGCCATAACCCCTTTAAATGTTTTTTTTTTGTGTTTTTGGGGATGTTTTGGGAACATTAATGAACATTATATGTAGAATTTGGTAGCAAACCGAATAAATGGTGACCATGATGACGATGACGATGATGACGATGATGAGATGACGAAAAGTCAAGTTGACGGATGCTGAATGGTGAAGAAAATTTCAGACAACTGGCATTGTCTGAAAGGAATATAGTTATAATTAAACGAAAACCTTGAGACCAGTTCAGTCCAATTTAGCCATTTGAAATCCTACAGGGAAATACCATCGAAAAGCTGTTTTAGTGATCCACGATATGAGAAAACTGTAGAACGATTGTTTTTCTTAACGGCCCTTAGGTTCTGTAGTTTAGTGATACCACCGAAAAGCTAGTTAAGTGTTCCATGATATGAGGAAACTGTAAAAGGATTGTTTTTCTTAACAACCCTTAAGTGCTGTAGTTTGGTGACACCACCAAATAACTGGTTTAGTGATCCATAATATGAGGAGACTGTAGAAGGATTGTTTTTCTTAACGGCCCTTAGGTTTTATAGTCTGGTCATACCACTGAAAAAGTGATCCATAATATGAGGGAACTATACAGAAGGATTGTGGGCGCCGTGGCTCAGTGGTAGTGCACATGGCTGCTGCGCAGGAGGTTCAGGTTTGAATCCCAGCAACACCAAAAGTATGTAAGTTTCCCACCTTTCGCGAATGGGTGACAAACGTTCCGAGAGTAATTAATACCTTGTCACGGAAAGCTTCTCAATTCGCCGTTCGGATCCGGCCTTAAATTGTAGGTCCCTTCCATTTGTGTCCAAAAATTAACATGCGCAGCACAAATGTACGCGAGAAGTTAGGCCTTGGACCACAGTGGTCTGTCGCGCCAAATATTATTATTATATAGAAGGATTGTTTTTCCTAACAGCCCTTAGATTCTGTAATTTGGTGATACCACCGAAAATCTGGTTTAGTCCATCCATGATATGAGAAAACTGTAGAAGTATTGTTTTTCTTAACGGCCCTGAGGTACTGTAGTTTGGTGAAACCACCGAAAAGTTGGATTAGTGATCCATTATATGAGGAAACTGGATTTTCTCAACGGATGATGCAGAACACTGCAGTTTTATAGGTATAAACCTAGATCGAATAGATCACTGTCTATGCAGAGGCGAATGACTTGTAAATCGCAGTCGTCCGTTAACGAGTTGCCTTAAATCAGGCAATGATTACGGAAGGTAACGCCTTTTCAGAGCCTTCTTAGAGCCTTTTCGGTTCTGCTAGTAATATCTTGTCTGGGAGGAATCAATTAATTTTGGTTGAAAGAACTTTAGTGTCAAATTGACTTTTAATTACTTGATAAAAATTTTCATTGGCAGATCTTCACAAGCGCAAATGCCTTAGAAATATCGAGTGCAACAGCTTTGCTTTCGCCAAATTGATGCAAAGAATGGTCCCATTGTTCGGTTAGATATACCATCAAATCACCAGTAGAACGTTGCCTACGAAATCCGTACTGCTGGTCTCCAAGGATCAATTTGGCTTCAAGATATTTCATGAGCTAAAAATTGATCAGCGTTTCCATGACCTTGGAAAGAATGGATGTAAGTGCTATGGGTTGGAACGAAGAAGGAGACGACGGCTCGCCTTTTTTGGGTATTGGCTGGACAAAGGCTGTTTTCAAACTTCTCGGAAAGAGCCCAGAAGAATAGGAGAGATGGAAAAGCTTACGCAATGGTAATGCCAGCTTGGAAGAACACCTCATATTTAAAAGCAACAGTCAGATGCATTCCGTCCATCTTCGAAAACATCCGCAGTACTTGTGCCTACGAATCCATCATTGAGCCCATCTTCAGATGTACTGAAAAATATGTTAGAGTTATCTCAGTGTAAATGTAAATCAAACACAAGCAAGCCGTATAAAATAAAACAAGGTAAAGAAATTTATTTTGTACTTGAGCACAATTTTTATTGTGTATCGGTTAAGCGACAAAACGAGACTAAAATAAAAGAGAATGACAAAAACAATAAAATGAATGTTTATGTTCATATTGCTTATCTCAACAAAATACTGATTCGTTCTTTAGCCGTACAGTAATTATCTGGAATAAATTGCAAAGTTCTGTGTTTTTGTATCAGTATGATCCACAACATAGACATAAGTTAGATATATATTCTCTTCCTCTCCTTTATTTTCTAGCGCGCACGTAATCCTAAATATTTAAACATTTAGCAAATCCCTTAAGCGTTTGTAAGTACATTGTTGGCAATTTCTAGGCTCACAGTACACCTTTTTTGCCTTTTTTTCGAAGAATAAGACCGCATTCAAGATAGGAATGTGGTTTTTTAAATTAAAGACAATTGAATACAACTTGAAAAAAAAAAACACCTTTCGAACTTCTTTAGATAATTCAATTACAATATATGTATTTTATTTTCCAACCTAATATGTATTTGCCATACCATAGTCCCATATTCTGCTGATGAGCCCAGAGAATGGATGGCAATTGCAACTGACTAAAATCTTAAATGCAGTATTGGTTCCCGAAATATTTCCTAATTTATGAGCCACATGAGAGATGAAACTTTGCAATAAAATTGCATACTTCCCTTACAAAATATCCTTTGCTTTCAATAACGTTGATGACTTATGAAACATTTCATTAAAAAAAAACCAACCCACATAATTATAGGGGACACATTGACTCTCTAAATACAATTTGTAAACCATTTCCCGACAGAAGAACAACAAATCCTTTGCCTACTTTCTGGAACAAATGCAAACACATTAATGGGCGCATTCGAATTAATGTAAAATAAAAAAAGAATAAATAAATAATTTCTTATCGTCCCTCAGTTCGAAAAACTTCCAATAATAATTTAACCGCGATCACACATCACACAATTTAATATATAATTTTAATAGTTCTTTAAATCATTTATTTAAGGATTAAGGTAATGTGGAAAATTGTCCACAACTTCACAAAACAATTAAATTAAAAATTAATAAATTTAACGTAAAAGCCACATTTTTTTTATGTTATTCAACTAAACACATACGAACGAGAGGATAAATGCTTATGCGCATAAAATCGGAACTAAAACAAAAACATACCAGAACAAAATTAACAAAACTGAACAACAAAAAACGCATTGTAATAAATGCATTTTACACGTGAAGTGGAGCAATTATTTGGTATTTATTTCCCCCATGGGGTGGATAGTAAAAATAAGTAGGCAGAGAGTACGCTATAAATAATTGTAACATTAATTAAATTAAATAAATTAATAAATTCACATATACAGCAGAGATACAGATACATATATGTATTTAGGTGGTACAGATTCATAACTATAGCTGGTTAGTAGCTTTTAAAAATACATAAATTTTATTTTAAATGTTAAATAATTATATAAGTCGTTTAAAATAATATCAATTTGTTTAAATAAATGGTTTATACTTAAGTTTGATTAACTCTAAAACAATACGGCATACATTTACGAATATTATACTGCTTATTGCAAAAGCAAATGAAAGAAATTCAAAAGCACAAAAAAAAGTTGGGATTCTGTCCACCATTTGTCGATGTATTCGTCGTAAACTAACAACAATTTAAAGATTTGATTTTTCAAATTGATTATGAGGATGCCGTGTACTTCTGGTTGGACACGTCGTCATTAATTTACCCCAGTGAGGTCCAAATAAACAATTAATCAGGTTTTAACCCTTACAAGATGATGACCGAATGTCAATTAGAATTTCATAAAGCGAAAACAAAGTGATTTCAACAACACAAATAAACTTACGCGACTACACCTGAAGGTTAAAACTTTCATTAAATTAATTCCACGAACGGAACATTACTTTTAATGGCGTCTGTAGCATTACTCTCTATTGCAATTGCCACAATGACTTCTCTTAAACTAAACCCAATATAATAAGCTAAGTACGCCTCCATAATCCATAGATTTTGTCTAAAAGTTAAGGGTGTCCCCAAAGCAGCGAACTATTGTAAAATTCATAACCTTTTTGTTTTAATTTTATTTATGTTTTATTTTTTTACAAAGCATATAGTGAACATTAGGGAGTTTTTAAATGGAAAGTTTTACAGTTGAGTAGCGCATTATAATTTATGAGAGAAACAAATTAATAATAATATTCGGCGCGACAGACCACTGCGGTCCAAGGCCTAATTTCTCGCGACCATTTGTGCTGTGCATGTTAATTTTTCGACACAAATGGAAGGGACCTACAATTTAAGGCCGGATCCGAACGGCGAATTGAGAAGCTTTCCTAGACAAGGTATTACTCTCGAAACGTTTGTCACCCATTCGCGAGAGGTAGGACACCGTGAAAAATACTTTAGGTGTTGCTGGGATTCGAACCTGAACCTCCTGCTCAGCAGCCATGTGCACTTCCACTGAGCCACGGAGAGAAATAAAAACAACCCTTAAAAATTAACATTTTTCTTGTAAATTCTCTAATTGAAGAAATTTGAAGAAATCCTGTTTATTTTTAAAAAAAAAAATATATATGAGAGCCCCGACACCGGGGCGCGATCTTTTCAAAATTTTCACAAAAAGTGTTGTCCATCAGAGTAAAATTTGAAGAGAATCGGGTAAATAAAAAAAAAAATCGTATGGGAGCCCCCCGACTCTGGGGCCCGATCACTTCCATATTTTAATAGAAAGTGTTGTCACCAGAAACACAAAAGTTCACAAAGTTTTATTAAAATCGTACCTTGGGAATTGGGTTAAAAATTGATCGCAAGATTTCACCACCGAAGGAATGATATAATAAAAAGATTTGACGCATTAGACCATTCAGTCCATTGCTTATTGTCTTGCGACTATCTGTGTTCTTCGTGTTATACTTTTGGAGAGAGCCTACAACTTTCATCATCATATTTGGCTCTACAACGAGTGTCCGATTTTAACCTACCGTAATTCAGGAATATTGTAATTTCTTCCGTCTTATGTATAGGGCACATGATGCCCATTGGCCAGTCTTCTGGAATGGCTTATTTTTTCATTAGTTCATGAACAGATCGGTATAGTGCGACACCTCCTGATTATTTCAGCAGCTTATTGTAGTCATCGTGGGCGCCGTGGCTCAGTGGATAAGTGCATGGACTTCTGAGCAAGAGGATTTTCAGTAACACCAAAAAGTATTTTTTTACGGTGTCCCACCTTTGAGGCAATAGAACATTCTGGTACATTGCTCAGCGTCTCGCGACCATCTGCGTTCTGCGTGTTATACTTTTGCAAACAAATGGAGGAGACCTACAACTTTAAGCCATTTCAAAAAGTCTACTTGAGAAGCACTTTTATCAACACAAATCCTGTTTAACGGACAGGTAAGAGATGGGAACGTGCAAATCCTTTTATTGTTTTTCTGGGATTTGAACTTCGAACCTTTCGCTTAGTAGTCCAACACAATAACCCCTGAGCTACTATAGCCATAGAAAAAAGTTTCGATCTAAATACCTGCCTTAAATCGCTGCATTATCTTTATATTCGGTATGAGTGTAAGGTGTTGCTTTGACGTCATGTTATCACCATATGGTAAAACTAACGGCTAAAATATGCCTTTAAGAAAAAGACTCCATCCCACTAGAAAGGAACACTAGGGCTACAAGAAACAAAACATTTTCATCAAAATGGCATTGCAGGGAATCAAGCAGAATAACTGCGAATTTTCAATAACATCAATTTCTCCAGTAAAACTGTACAAGACGCACCTTGAAATCTGAAGCTGCATAAATAACAGCAAACTAAAGTCGATTTTATTATAGTAGTGGATTGTTTATTAAATTAGCAAACCGCTTCATGTCCTTTAAAATTCAGGATTTTTCAGCTTTAGTGTAGACCCAAAAATGCTTAACAATTATGCAATTATGGCCTTTACTCGAAGTGTGGTTCCCCTAGGCCACCAATTATTTACGGATTCTGGTGGCTGCGGCATCTAGGCTGAGAAAAGAAGAAATTCTTGTTACGGAAAACACTTTGCCGAAGGATTTTTAAGACACAGAAATTGTGGCTTTTGCTGAAAATCTGGTGTCTCCTAGGATACCTATTATTTAAGGATGCAGAAATATATGATGTCGGCTGGAAATCAGGAATGATTGAAAAAAAATTTATATATTTGCCCGAAGAACATACCACAGTTGTAGACCAAAAAATATAAAGGTTATTTATGCGATAGATTCCGGCTACATTTTTTAATCGTCACTGGGTATCTTAATTTGTGAAATAGGCCTAAAATAGAGAACTTTCCTTCAAGATGTGTACTTCTGACATAGTTACGTCACTGCCCATTGCATAGCTTTTTGTTGGATTAAATACTAATAATCTTCTGCTCACAAGTCGGATTATTAATTCAAAGCTGGGGGTGTCGTCTACCAGAAGATCTGTCTGCATAGGAACCCAACAGGCTGGAGTCATATCCAACCTTCTATGGAACTTAGCGGTGAATGAGCTGCTGGTATGCTTAAGAGGTCAGGGCTGCAGAGTAATCGCTTATGCGGATGACGCTGCTATTGCAGTCTCAGAAAAATACCCGAATACCTTAAACGAAACCTTCAAAATTGAGCTTGTCCTATTCACCAGGAAATATAAAGTTCCACTTATTAACTCTCCTTCTATAAAATTTATAAGCTTTAAATTCTCTGATAGAGCCAAGTATTTGGGCCTTATTTTGGACAAAAAGCTGAGCAGGAAGCCAAACATAAAAGAAAGAGTTCGTAAAGCCACAGTGGTACTCTTCTCATGCAATCTTCTCATGCACTCTTCTCATGCAAAAAAGCCATTGGTAGCAGATGGGGTCTTCAACCCATTGGCTATATATACAGCGGTAGTAAGACCTACTCTACTATACGGTGTAACTGTATGGTGGACTGCCTTATATAAGAAAGTAAACCTTGACAAATTAAGCAAAGTCCAAAGATCAGCTAGTCTGTGTATGAGGGGAGCACTTCGTAAAACCCCCTCTACCGCATTGGACATTCTGTTCGACCTTACACCACTCGAGATTTACAACAGCCAACTAGCTGCTAACTCGGCTATTCGCTTTAATGCTATTTTCCAGTGGACTAGAAATGAAATCATCATTCCTCTATCCTGAATTTAGACAGGATCCCAGACAACATAGACTACACCATTCTGCAACTCCATTTCAACAAAAACTTCTAGGTCACCTTCCCCCAAAAAAGCTTACTTGGAAGATGAACACATTCAGACACATTTTGGCGATCAGTTAAGCCTTGTCTTGACTGAAGAGAAACGTCATATCCGCTAAGGATATCCGTATACTTGTATTCTAAGATATCAGTCTCTACAAATTCAGTTCTAGCCCTTAACTGCCGTGGAGATGGCAGAGCAGTTCAATATCCACCTGTGTTGGGTGCCAGGGCACAGAGACATTCCGGGTAACTGTATGGCTGACGAACTCGCCAAACAAGGAACTACACTACTACCCTTCTCACCTGAATATGGTTCCATCGCTACATGCAATCTCTTGTTAAAGCGGGATGCAAATGTAAAAAGCTCTAATTGGTTAATCGAGTAGGTGGAGGGAATTTTTCGTGACCATTACTGGTCTAAGTGTGTTGGTTTCACTGACAGTCACCTTAACCAAATCTTACCTAACCTAAGGGTATTAAAAAACTAAATAGACGAAGCAAGAATGAAATCGTGCTTTTTTAGCTGCATCAGTCAGCTCTTTTGTCCTTCAGGTTTCATTTTCTGTAAAAAAATTTAATAAATCCAATTTAAATTGCTGTTAGTTTAAAACGTCGACTCATATGTGAAATTGTTTGGGGTTTTTGGGTTGCACTATAACATTACGCATGCACTACTATCCTACAATGATGCAGCATACGCAGTTAAACGACCGCACGTACACCATTCGATTAAAACAATGCACGTCATATAAAATTTATTGCTTCAATTGCAGATACAAAATACATACGTACATAAATACATACAAAACATAATAACATCGATGTTGACTTTAAGTTTATGTTTAATAATAGTTTGATGCAAAATGCTAACAGCGTACACTACCAGTATAAGTATGAGGAAGAGCAGGAAAGCGCAGCTACAATACAAACATAATGCAAAGGAAGGAAGAAGCCATCTTGATAAGGAAAATTCGATTTACAACAACACGCAGATACATAAAAATATAATATATTATCTGTATATGTTTATAGAACAAAAAAAAAATATTCTACCATTATTATCATTGCTGTTATGGTAACCATATTAATGCAACTCTCAGCGGTGAAATCTTTTTTTTTTTTTGCAAAGAACGAATAAAAATAAAAATAAAAACAATATTGGTCTCACTAGGGACCCCGTCAAGTACATCACACATACACTCATATCAAACATTACATAAAATCGCATTTTATTCAGGAGCTTAAGCTGCGTAGTACATACTACGATTTTTCTAAAACTGAAAGTGCAAGCTTTGGTGTGGTCGCAGTGTTAACTGGCCGGTCAGGACATACAAATTATTTATTACAGAGAAAGTGGATGTGCAGTTATATAGAGATGCAGATACAGTTATACGTGGTTATTGAATCGATACGCTAGGTTCGTTTGTTTGCTTGCTTGTTTGTTTGGCTATTATTGAGTGCGCTGAGTGCATTGTGCCAAGAAAATGGAATAGTCGCAGTGTAATCGGGTTGAGAGTTGACTCTTGCTTAGAGGTTAGGTTGGGTTGAGTATAATAGAGCCACCATAGAGATGGTCTCTGGTGCTTTATCAAATAACAATAATAATGTGGCGTAACAACAGCAGCAAAAACAACAACAATAGTAGGACGCATGCACAGCACAGCACAGGCTAGCAGGCCAGCAGCAGTTATTCATCCAAAATCGGATCAGTACCCATGAGACCACAACAGCATGGCGCCCTCCCATCAGCCTATTCATCATCATCATCATCATCAGCATTGCATTGGATCGCATCATCAGCTGGAGAACAAGGATAATTCCCTGCTGTGCTTGTCACTCTTGCCATTGTTATTGTTGTTGTTGTTGTTGTTGGTATTAGCGCAGTTAAATTATTATTAATGTTATCTGCATGTGAGTGAGTGTTAGTGGATCTGTGAGTGCAGTCAGGCAGGTAGACATGGTTAGCAGGCAGGCAAAAGTGGAACCCTTCGATATTTTAAAGAAGTGCGAAGGAAGTAGCAACAGAGAGAGTGAGATTAAGAGAGATTTTTGGTTAAATAATTATTATTTTAGTGAGTTAATGGGTTAATACGATTGTACCGCTGAAAAAGAACTTTACATTTACGAGTATTTATAACAAATTAGTAACCATTATCACGAGATCACGTCACGTCCAATAATATAGAAGCGACTTACCTCTGTCGTCCATTGATTCGCCAGCGTAATGGCTACCTCCGCCACTTGGCTCACTATCACCGGTGATGGTGATGGTGCTGCTGGTTGCCCCAATTCGATGTTTATGACTTGAATTTGATCTATCACAATTACATATACAACACATACGAGTACGAGTTAAAAAAATATATTGTGCAAGGAGTTGGGATTAAGAAAATTGAGTGCAGTTTTTTATGCATTAAAAAAAATCATGTTAAAAAAAATTTATAAATAATTGAAAAGACGATGAAGCAGTGAATAGGATGATGAAAAGTGTTGGGAGAGAAAGAGAGAGAGAGATAAAGGAAGACAAAGCCTTTCCCCTGTATATGAGTGTCAGTTAGGGTTGGGTACGATATCCCAAATACAAAATCCCAAATAACAAAATACAAAAAAAAGATACAAAACTAATTTGCAAAATCCCAAAAACAAAACCCCAAATTATAAAATCCCAAATAACAAAATCGCAAATTACAGAATCCCATTTATATAAAATCCCCCCAAAAGTAATATAAAACTAATTTACAAAATCCCAAATAAAAAAGTCCCGAATTACAAAATCCCATATTACAAAAACCCAAATTACAAAATTTCAAAATAAAAAATCCCAAATAACAAAATCCCATTGATATAAACACCACAAAAAAAAAGAAAAACTTAATTACAAAATCCCAAATTTAAAAATCCTATATGAATTAAAATCCAAAAAAATAAAATCCTTAATTACATAATCCCATATTACAAAATCCCAAATTACAAAATCCCAAATTACAGAATCCCATATTGCAAAATCCCAAATTGGAAAATCGCAAATTACAAAATCCCAAAATGCAAAATCCCAAAAACAAAGTCTCGATACTAATGGGAAGAAGAGTTTAACCTTAATAAAGGAATGAAGGGTGCTAAAATATATATCTAGCCACAGGCAGCACTTAAAGCGCTGTCGTCCAATTCAATGGACTCGATATTAGTCAAAAACTGTTACGATGCACTGCAATCTCTTGCCAGACACTGCAGCATTCTTAGGACCTAAAACTACTGTGGTGTCAACTGGGCTATCGCCACAGCACTGATAAATTGAAGGGAACACAAACATAATCTGGTACATTGGGAAAGCGTCCATATGGAGGTGGTACGTCTCTTAGAATAAGCAAACCCTAAGATACAATAGATATTTTAGGTCGCAGTATCTGCCATATATGGGCTAGGGTACTAATCCAAAAAAAAAAACCGTCGACTTAAGTTGTTTTATTGGGCTCAAGTTCTTTAAGAATCCTTTAAGCAACTTGCGAGCGGAAATAGATTTTAAACATACCTGGTCCTAAATTTGGGAGAATTAGTGTGCTTAAGTTAGATAATGGAAGAGTAGTTGCACAAGCAAAATGCGAAGCTTAGTTTGGTTTGGTTTCTGAATACCAGTTTTATAAAAAAAATACCATTATGGAAAAAAGAAGAAATAGATGAAGTCCTTGTCCTTTTTTCTTTTAATCAAGGCAGGTAACGACCAAAAGTTACGACTGCTTCAATCTGGATCCAAATTTTTTCGCATACTATCCCTAATCTTGAGGACATTTAACGGGTGTTTTTTTGGGAGGTTTGTTTTTCCGATAGATGTCGTTTTATTTTATGACAGTTGTTTTGACAGCTCAAAGTGGCATTTCTACTCAGTATTGTTTGGCAAATCATTATGAAAAAAAAAAAAAAAAAAAATGACATTTGTGAAAAATAGTCGTGGTAGCCATATGCCAGAAATTGTGTTTAAATGTTAAATGCCAAAAAATTATCTACCAAATAAAAAAAAATTTTGGTCATTTCATAATTTTATATGTGTTTTATTCAAAAAAAAAATCGGCAACCTCTTAAAAAAACACCCGTTAGATATAACGTGTTTTTTTTTATTTGGTAGATAATTTTTTGGCATTTAACATTTAAACACAATTTCTGGCATATGGCTACCACGACTATTTTTCACAAATGTCATTTTTTTTTTTTTTTTTTTTTTTTTTTTTTTTTCATAATGATTTGCCAAACAATACTGAGTAGAAATGCCACTTTGAGCTGTCAAAACAACTGTCATAAAATAAAACGACATCTATCGGAAAAACAAACCTCCCAAAAAAACACCCTTTATTATTTTGGTGCAGTATATGTTAGCGTTTGCTGTGTTTCTGGATATTGGAAACTTAACAAAGTTTTATCGGGAAGTACAATCAACATAGTCCCAATGGGCTGCTTTTTTACTAGCGACTACTGACTTGCATTTTTCATTAAACCACATATTCTTTCGACGATGGTGTATGGCGATAATTTGCTATGAGTAAAGATAATTCAAGTAAACAGAAACCATGTCTGAAAGTCCATTATAATAGGATTATGGGGGAATGGCAGCGTGCCAGGCCAGCCTTGATTAGAAATATTGCATAGATCTGGGTGAACAGAGTTTAAATATTTCCAAATATTTGCTTGAAGAGAAAATGTGAGAATGAAGATTTCAAATGAATACCACGCTTCTAATTCATTCATACAATGGAAAGGATTCAATAACTTGTCAAAGTTCACTTTTAGATTTCGTAGATTTGATGACACAGGAAATATTTCGAGTACTTCCCTAGTCCGATTTCTACTAATTATGTAAGTTGCATTGACGTCCTCTTTCTAAAGGATTTTCCATTAATTAGGAAGGCACGAGTAACTCTTTTCGTCACAGCCATTATTTGTTATTCAGCAATGTGTGAAATGTCAATCCTATTCTCCTCCACATTAACAACTACTACAATCCCTCACTTTAACCCTTCTTGTAACACATTCACTAGAACTTTGCCAATTACACTAAAAGTTCCTCATTTCAATTGCATTCAATTAACAAACTGGAATAGAAGCTCTCGTTGCCCTAAGCCTTTTGCAATGTGAAAGTAAACACTAAGAACTATTTGCCAGAAGTTATGAAAATACAACTGTTAATGTTTGTGTGATTATTATTTCGAGTTCAATTTTCAATAGAATATTTCTAGAGATGACTTTACAACAACATACTACGGGTTGCTTTACTCGTATACACAATATCCTGTGTGACATGTCATTCAAATTTAATGTGAAGTTTACACATTTCTAATGAAAATGTTTATGAAAGAACGAGGAAGAATATCTGACTTTATGTAAGCTGGTGTATTAAAGAAATCTGCAAACATAGCATTAGTAGTATTATCAATACAGTTGCCAAGAAAACGGATACATGCTGAGTTTCCATCAATTATTTTGTGTTCTCTGATGCTTTGCTATTTTACTGAGTATCCTTTTGAATAAAAAGTTTGAAACACATAAGCCAAGGAGATCAAATTAATTAACAGATCGTTAGATTGCCAGTTATAATATTATTTAATCCTCAAATATCGAAAGAGTTTCTACTTTTCTTCCTTGTAACTTTGTTAAAATAAGTGGTAGATGGAAGCATTTAATTGTCCTTACAGAGACAAGGATATGCATTGCTCTGCATTAAGGATAATATTGGAAGTATTTTCACCCTACCGGTGAAACGAAATTCATTCTTAAAGGATTATCACTTATAAATAAGGATAACCATTTGTTTCAAGTTGCGTGTCTCTCTCTCACTCTGTCTTCAACACAATACTTATTTACTGCTTCACATCTTTAACATTTTTTGATGGAGGAGGATAATAATGAAAGAAATGGTATTCAGGGTTATAAACGCTATATACACACACACACGTATGTATAATGTATTTATGTGTACACCATAAAACTCACACATTTACGTACAATGTATTTTTATAATGTTTATTCCTATTGTCATGCTCTATCGATGGATTAATTACATGATGTGTTGAGCTGGAGTGATCGCTGGCGCCATCATTTGTGGTGATGCCACCTCGGGCATAACTGCTGGATCCGGAATCCCCCGTTGTTGGACCACCAATTTCGGTGTGAACAACAACCACAACATCGTCGTCATCATCACCATCATCGTTATGATGATGATGATGATGGTGTATATGGTCAACGCCACTATGACGGCCGACATCACCGTCATCGATGACAACATCATCATCGTCGTCTGTTGCCGGACTGTGCGATGCCAACGCGAGTGGAATCTTGCGATTGAGCCCCGACGATGGCGGAAATAGAAAATGCGGAAATAATGAAAATATCTCCGCTGTAATGAGATTCTCCTCTTCCTCCTCGAGGTAAACGCTGTTCGATGATGTCTTCTGCGATGAGGGAGATGACGACGACGACGACGATGAGTGGCGGTGTTGTGTCAATTGCGGTGGACCTAGGCCGCTGTGGGAGAGAAAAATTATGTCTGCAAAGAGATGGAGAGAGGTGTTTTTTTCTTTTGTGGCTTTTTTCTTGTTAATTGTGGGTACAAAGTGAAGTGAATTGGAGTGGGGTGCAAGGTGGACAGGAGGATAATTAGCTGGAAATGAACTGACAAGAAAACAGAAGTGATTCTGGTTTAATTCTTTTGATTAGTTCGGAAAGGTAAGATATAATAAGGTGTTAAGAAAGAGAGAGTGGAGGGTAGAGGAGAGTAGAGGATAGTAGTGGAGAGTAGTGGAGAGTATTGGAGAGTAGTGGAGAGTAGTGGAGATAAGAGGAGATTCGAGGCTAGGAGAGGACAGTAGAGGAGAGTTTAGGAGAGTAGAGGAGAGTAGAGGAGAATAGAGGAGAGTAGAGGAGAATAGAGTAGTGGAGAGTAGTGGAGAGTGGTGGAGATTAGAGGAAATTCGAGGTGATTAGAGGAGAGTAGAAGAGGATAGGGGAGAGTTGTGGAGAGTATAGGAGATTAGAGCAGAGTAGAGGAGGGTAGAGTAGATAGAGGAGAGTAGAATAAAGTAGTGGAGAAGAAAGGAGAGTTGTGAAGAGTAGTGCAGAGTAGTGGAGATAAGAGGAGTTTATAGGAGAGTAGTTAGGAGTAGAGGAGAGTAGAGGAGAGTAGAAGAGAGGACAGAATTTTAATGGAGAGTATAGGAGTATAGAGAAGAGTGGAGAGTAGTGGAGAGTAGTGGATAGTAGAGGTGAGAAGAGGAGACTAGAGGACACTAAAGAAGAATAGAGGGGAGTACACAGTAGATTAAAGTAAATGAGAGTAGGCATTAGAGGAGAGTAGAGGAAAGTAAAGAAGAGCGGAGCAGAGAAGAGGAACAGAAATGGACGACTGGGTGATAAACTGGAAAATTAGGTTCATCCGGGAAATTGGAAATGTACTGAAAGAAAAAACTAACGAAAGTGAGTAAAAATTATTCTACCTTTAGTTTTGCAGAGAATAATGCTTAAAGTGCATTGAAGCTCATAAGCTCAGATGTTAGGGGAGGTACTAAAATAGCTTTATAGATTAGAGCTCTGGAGACACTATGGCAACGAAGCTAGAAGATTAGCTATTGAATATTGAAAGGTTAAAAATTTAAAAGTAAAAATGTTCAGGAATGAAAGAGATTAGAGGCGTAGCTTAGGGAAAAGTTTTAACAAAAAAATATCAAGAGATATAAAAGTAAAAGTTTATTTGATGAAATTGGATTGGATTATAGTTTTATGGCCATTAAAGATTGGGAGTTAAAATAGGTTAAATGTTAATTGTAAATAAAGGCTGAACTCTGTTAAGTTACTAAGGCTAAGAAGGATTAAGAGAAGAGGAGAAGAGATAAAAGTTACAGATTTGTTAAGGGGCTTAGTTTAAGGAATATTTTGAAGGTTAAAAAAAGATTGAGACCTAGGAAATAGGTTAGGTTTAGTTAAGAGGTTAGTGTCTATTATAGGCGAAATTTGTTTTTGGATTATAACCTTAAAGATTATGAGCTTGGATTTTGTACGTTCAATGTTCTCAGAGGTTGAACACGTACAAGTTACTATAGTTGTTTAGATGTTAAGGTAAGACAAGAGAAGAGTTGAAGAATTTGAGTTAGGCTTCACGGGTAAATAACAAAAAGATTGAATCCTAAAGAGGTGTTTAAAGTTTATGGCTTATTTATAAAAAGTTTATTGAATTTAGAGACATTGGAGCTAAGGATCTGGGAGCTGGTGTAGATTTAATGTTGAAATTTTGAATTTCATACTTAGGTATTTAAAGGTTAAGGTAATGGTAAAATCATAGAGTTTGTTTAAGGTTAAAGGCTAAAAGTTTAAGAGCTGGAAAGGTGTAATTTAAATATTCAAACCTTTTATTGTACTTAATTATCAAAGGTTAAGGTAAATAGTTCGCGTTTTAAGTTTATTTACGGTTAAAGGGTAAAAGGAAAGAATTTTCGGTTTGTTTAAGGTTAAAAGCTAAAAGTTTAAGAGCTGGAAGGATGTAAATTTAATATTGAAATTGTGAAGGTTAAAGGTTAGTGTAAGGGTAGAAGGTTAGAGTTTTAGGTTTGTTAAAGGCTGCAAGATACAAATATTGGATTTAGAGAAAGTTAAGTTAATAAACTGGAAGGGTTTAGATTAAATATTGAAATTTTGTATTGTACTAAGGTATTTAAAGGTTGTAGTGAGATTATAGTTTAAGGCTAATAGCTTAAACCTTAAAGGCTTAAATGCTGCAAAAACTAAGATTTAATGCAATGATTAGGAATAAATATGTTTTAGGTAAAACGTCATTGGATTATAGCTTAGGAACTTTGTGGTAAGAGCGGAAAATTAGAGAATATAGAGACAGGAATTATTTGATATTAGCAATAAAAAAACTTTTAAGTGAGTCTTAGGGGTAAAAGGCTCAAGTGTTAATTGAAATTTGCTTATGAAAAGGATTTTAAGGATTAAGATATGTTAGGAGTGCATTTTTGATAGGAAAGTAGTTGGGAAAAATTTCATTTATTGTTATTTATATTAAAAAAAAATTAAAAAATTTGTGTATAGTGCCAGGTTAATACTAATTAGTTTACACTAAAGTGCTTTGTGTGCTTTTCTCTCCTCAATCAAATACACAGTGCTCTTTGCAAGTTGACAGAACAGTGATCGTTGTGAGATATATGTGACGACAGTGCGATTGTAAATATTCAGTACTATGTGTAACAAACAAAACTATGTGCATTGAAGAGTGCATGATACCAACTATTATTATTGTGCCATATCAATCAGTCATCATATCATAAAAGCTGCAGCGGTGCGGTGTGGTGCAAGAGAGAAGTGATTGCTTGCTGCCGCTTCGTTACACACACACATATAAAAACTATGATCACAACGATTGACAAGTGAAGTGACAGTTGGTGAAATTGGTACATGGTTATCGATACAAAAGCGTGCGTTTGGGTTTCTGAGATACGAAAATTATTTCAAAAACAAAAGAAAAAACGAAACAAAATTTAAAATAAAAAAAATTAAATTCAAAATTAATATCACGATTAAAAAAATGGAGACTTGATAATAAAATGATATATAGGTACACCTTCTGAAACGCCGACGATAACTTGTCTTTCTTGCTCTACAGAGACTGCACTTGGCACTTAACTGTGTCTGTTTGACTAATTTCCTTCTTAGTTAATGTGATTAACCCATTTTCTGTTTTTTTTTTGTTATTTGTTAAATTTGTTGTAAATTTTTCTTTTACTTAATAATTTTTATCGTATTCGTTGCTAAATAATTTAAGTGAAAAAGAACCAAGTAAATTGATCCTTTATTTCTACGTAGAAACTCACCCACACATGGATTGTGGTTAACAATGTTGAATATTCGATCACAGCGTTTTTTCATATGATTATTCGGACAGATGCAGCCGAACATTGGCGATAGCCTCAGGTTTGTCCAGGAATCGTGACAGGCATCTCTGTAAAAAAAAAGCACCGAAAAAATTGGAGCAATTGGTAAAGGGGAGAAAAAAGAAGAAACTGTTAATAAGTACAATTCTAGTTGGAAAATAGACTGAAATTTAAAGATACAGATAAAGTTGTGAAGTGAGTTGAATACTGAAATAGGTTAGATAAAGTTTTCATCAGGTAGTGAGACTTCATGGCAAAAAATTAAAACTCTATTCAGCAGCAGAAAAATTGATTTCCACTACGCAATCTTCTAAAGAGGACAAAACGGTTACGAGTATCTTAAAATACGGCATTGAGAAAATGTTTAGCAATTTTGAAAAGACTTCGCGTCACTTGATAGAATAGAGCATTATTTCCATGATCAGAGCTAATAGCACTTAACAAATTTTTCCGAGTTATTGGGAAACAGTCCTGTCCAGCATGTACCCAAAAACGACAAGCCGTCTACTTTTTTTTCGTACATTCACATAATACTAACGGCGATTCCTCCTAAGGTCATGGGCACGTTGATAAATCGTCAGCTAATGAAATATCTTGAAACATAAGAAATCTTTAGTGACCTGCAGTACTGACACTATGAACAACATTCTACTGATAATTTGATTGCATATCTTACTGATCATGGAGTGTATTTAGATTTCCGTGGACAACTTCCTCGAGGGCACAATTCCACGGTCTTCTTCGAGCACAAATTAATTAAACGATAACCAACGTCCATATTAGACAGATGTGCTAGTTTTAACTTATTGGATAGAACACGATCCATCTTACATCCTTGCCGATCGACAGAGAGCACATAATCGAACCGGTCACTAATGTATCAAAGAACTTGGTGACACCAGAGGCGATTGATGTTAGTGCTATACCCGCATTTTGGTGATTTACCACCAGGCATAACGTAGGTCAAGCCCAGAGCGAAACTGGGTCCTCAACCAAAATGTGGGCACAGACTCAGCTAGCCTCAAAGGAGGTCAACCTTATCTGTGGGCATAAACCAACTCCCATAGTATCAACGCTGCCTGGGAGAACAATCTCGCCCGTGAACTAGAACAGTAAAGAGAGCTAGGACCGCACCAGGAAGTGCGGAAGTTATACCAAAGAGTTCGCGGTACGACGCAATATACACCGCGTTGCACATACAAAGAGAATAATCCTATCGCCGATCTCAAAGGCTCAAAGGATGGGAAGAGCACTTTCATGAGCTGCTTAATGGCCAGCTAACTTAGAAATTAGAGGCTCAATGACCGACAACCACACTATGCTGCCGCCACTAAGCATAGACGAAGTTAGCAGAGGAATAAATAATAACATAAACTAATAGAGCAAGTACTAAAGAAAGAAGCGATGCCAAAAGACTGGCATAGAGCCATCATGTGAGTCATATCACAATGTGCACCGCGTATAAGATTGCTTCCTCTATCTTTCAAGACAGGAAAGCCCCATACGCTAAACTCATCATTGACCTATACGAGCGTGGCTTCATCCCAGGCAAATCAACAACTGATCAGATTTTCACATTTAGGCAGGTAATGGAAAAATTTCTATGGTTTCAAAACTCACTACACCATCTTTTTATAGACTTTAAAGCCGCCTATGATAGCATAGCCAGAGTAGAACTTAATAGAGAGCCATTAGAGAATTCAACATTCAAAATAAACTAACACGACTATGTAGGTTGACCGTGACCAATGTTATAACTCATGTTAAAATAACCGGATCACTATCAAGCCCATTCAACAAATACAACGGGCTCCGACAAGGAGATCGAGTGGCCTGTATCCTATTTAACCTGGCGTTTGAGGAAAGAGATCCGAGACAACTATCCTATGTAATGGCGAGACGAACAAGTTGAGGAAAGGGATTCGAGACCACTATACTATGTAATGGCGAGAGAAGTCTATAAGTCCATTCAGATACTGGCTTACGCAGACGATATTGACATCGTTGGTAGAAACCCGAGAGCTGTAAAGGAAGCTCTAATCCATATTGAGTGGGTTGCACAAAATCTGGGTCCATACATAAATGAGAGCAAAACAAAGTACACGGTGACCATGTCTGTGAGCAGAAGATACGATTAAAATAGTAGAGCACGTATTTGAATTAGTGCTATCCTTTATCTATCTCGGGTCAACTGTAGCAGCCGATAATCAGAAATACGCGCACGGTTACTTAAAGCCAACAAAGCCTACTTTGGTCTGTCAAGACTCTTCAAATACAGGAATTTAACCATAACATCCAAGCTTCTGGTGTACAAGACAATGGTCGTACCAGTTCTTACACATGGATTGGAGAATTCGGTGCTTAGCAAAAAATGTTCTGACCTGATATTGGCCCCGTACATAAGGAAGGACGATTTCGGAGACTCTATAATTATGAGATCTACATCTACGAGCGTTATTGCGATATCGAAAAGTGAATTACGCTCCGGTAGGCAACACATCTAGCTCCTTTAACGAATATGATCCTGCTCGAAAAGTCCTTAGGATTAGGAACGCCGACACAGCTTACATTAGAAGGACGCCGTAGACAAGGACGCCCAGAGTTTGGGGATGCCAAGCTGGATGACATCGGCTCAAAATCGGGACCGATGGAGAGAGATTTTTTGCGGGAGGCCAGGACCGGACCTCAGTTGTAGATCCAAATATGATGATCATCATCATCATTGCATAAAACTTTGACTTCTGAGTAGTTTTGATTTTCAAAGCGATGCTTGTGTCGACATAAGCTACTTCATTTTCTAAAATTGCTAGTTTTTTAGTAGCTTAACTCATTCAGAATCTTTTTTAAGTGCTTATAAAATTTTTTATCAAAATTTATTTGACAGTGAGTGAATTTATCTATCCTGTGGTTGATTGTCATGAACCTAGCTGCAAAAGTTTTTTTAAACAGTACGTTGTAGCTTCTTTTGGCTGATTATTATAAAAATAGACATAAACTACGAGTACTTTATTTTATTGCCACAGAAGATAGCATTTATCCAACTTAACATAAAGCTCGGTATAATGAATTATACAATTTATTTAGGTTTGAGTTCATCGCAAGGATATTCTAGAAGCATATAACACTTAACCGCAGTCAAAAGAAGTTCCGATTCTTAATGATTGAACCGAGTACATCAAAAACTTTGTGGCTTCCAGGATGAAAGCAACGCACCGCACTTCTCACACAGAAAAATAATCACATCGAGTGAATGAAAAACATAAAGGATTAACTTTTAAACATTTCTACTAATCGGAAATGATTTCTCTCAAGCAACAGATACATTCGTGCATTCGTTTGGGCGTTATCCTTACAATTTCTTGTGCGAATCAATATTTTATTGAATAACTAATTTTGCAGAAAGTTTCAACAGTTCCATTGCATTAATCGGATGCAGATAGGATCTCGTATTTGAAAATAAGCCGGCAAAGTCGACCAAATTCTGCATTAGCTAACGTTCGAAATTCCCCTAGAAATTGATTAAAGCAAATCTTTGGAAAAGTGCCTAACAATCGATTGTATGAACGGTCGGTCGGACACATTGCCTATTAAAATCCATGGGGAAATCCGATATTGAAAGTAAAGCAAACTTTGAAGATTTTACAGATTTATGGCAAGAGAGATAAAGGAACTTCAAGCAACAACAAAAGTCTAGAAAATCGCATGAACTAAAACGGTGCACCCAGAGGGACCTACTGCTGCATTTTCATAAATGTAAACCACCGCACTAGCCTAAGGATTGACATTAATTATGCACGTCATTATCCAATGTAATAATTGAATTTCATTGGAAAGTTTTTGAAAATAATCAGACTAGGTTTGTCTGAGAGTGGGTAGATGACAAAATGACGTGTAGTTGAAAAGCACAGTGGATCGGTAGGATAGTACGTCGAACTTTCGAACTTAAAAGCAATAGAAAAGCTGTACGCTTGCGCTTTAAAAAATAAAACAAGTAAATTTGAAAGAACTTCGTTTCTCGAGTACAAAGGTTTATGTATACATCGACACACGCCATACAGTTCTTTATTATTTGGTAATAATCGCCAAAATATATGTTTTTGAGGTCAGGCCTATTTCAAAGTATTTTCTTTTTTCCACACATCACACGCGTCTCATGCGGGATATCAAATTGGCTCTGACATTGAGCTGCCCACAAAATTTCAGCCCTCTAATTTGTGCGAAAAGTGATTAAAAGGGAATTCCAAAAACGAGAAAATGGTGGCATTTCCAACGCTCACACGCGCCACATGCGAAACTCGACACATGTTGCAAGTGAAATATAAAAAACACTATTTGGAACTAAGAAACTTAGCTCTTTAGGCCGTGTGGAAGGTGGTTAAAAAGAAAATATAGACAAAAAGGGGTCAAATCAAGTTAAAAGTCTATATTGATCTGGAAAAAGCTTTTGATTTGATTTTAATTTCAAAATTAAAAGCTATTGGTTTTCGGTCCCCAATGCTGAATTGGATAAAAGCTTATCTAAGTAATAGATGGAATTTGGTTTGTGTAAACGATCTTCATCCGAATTCTTTCCAGGTTTTCTCAGATGTACCACAAGGCAGTCATCTCGGTTCTCCTTTGTTTCTTTTATTTCTGAATGACATTAATAGTAATCTAAGGTCATCAAAAAATCTCTTATTTTCTGATGATGTTAAATATTTTTTCAAAATTTCAAGCTTGGAGGAAGATGTTGATGCCTTTAGTGATTGGTGTAATACAAATCTCTTGCGTATTTACCATTTAAAATGCAAATCAATATCTTTTTATAGAGGCCTGCTTAGGTATTCAAATACATATAGTCTTGGCACGATTTCCATTTCTTAAGTGAGTTAGGCTTAATGATGGACTGTGGCTTAACTTAAATAAACTTAAATATTTCTGCAAAAGCGTGGGCATCTTTGGATTTTCTTAAAAGGCATGCTGTTGAGTTTTAAGAACCTAATACCTTAAAAAGTATATATGTGCGCTCCATTTTAGAATATGGTTGCGTTATTTGGAACTTTAATATTAATTTATATTTAATTTTAATTTATTATGCTATCCTTTATATAAGGCTAGATGTTCATTGATCGTCTTTCAACCACGTTCAGCTAGAAGAGAGATTTGCTTGTTAAAGGCATTTGCGCTCTAGGGACCTTTTTTTACAGGAACTTTCTGTTGAATGATCCGATTGTTAAATGTTCTATTGCTTTCAACTTCATTTTCAAACTAATTGATTTTTCGATGTCAAAATTAGCGTTTAAAAAACTAATAAATGATTTATTTAGATAATCAATTACTAATTTAATATAACTTCTTGTAAATCTTAGTTTTTAAGTTTTTTTTTAAGTCTGTTTATAATAATAATAATAATATTCGGCGCGACAGACCATTGCGGTCCAAGGCCTAGCTTCTCGCGACCATTTGTGTTGCGCATTTATATTTTTGGACACAAATGGAAGGGACCTACAATTTAAGGCCCGCTCCGAACGGCGAATTGAGAAGCTTTCCGTGCCAAGTTTTACTCTCGGAACGTTTGTCACCCATTCGCGAGAGGTGGGACACAGTGAAAAAAAACTTTTGGTGTTACTGGGATTCGAAGCACGAACCTCCTGCTCAGTAGCCACGCGCAATTCCACTGAGCCACGGCGCCCACTGTTGTTTATATCTTAGACTAAATAAATAAAAAATTTTAACCCACTTCCTCAAGCCCAATTTTATTCAAAATTTGCATGCATGTGTAAATCTCATGACAATAATTTCTACTAAAATTTGGGGCCCCTAGCGCCTCGGTTTCAGGGGGCTCCCTTACAAATATTTTACAAAATTTACCCGATTTTCTTAAAATTTTATTTTTTTTTCGGGTAACTTTAATACATCGGTGTTTTTAAATTCTCTACATTTAATTGAAATTTTGCACACACGTGTATTTCTGGAGACAAAACTTTTTTTTAAAATTTGGGGCCCTCAGGCCTTACGGCCCCCGGCCCGATGGACAATCTTTTTTGTAAAGTTTTTGTAGTGAACGGGCCCGGGCTAAAGTTTTCCAAAAAAAAATCAAAAAATGTTGCCCATCACTGATACACATGTGTTTAAAATTTGAACAAAATCGAGCTTATTTTTAAAAACTTTACATGGGCACCCCTTGGGCCTCAGGGCCCGTTCACTCCAAAAACTTTACAAACAAGTTTGTCCATTTTCTTCAAATTTTAAACAGATGTGTATCAGTGATGGACAAAGTTTTGGTTAATTTTTTTTGGGGTGATCGGGCCCAGAGACCCGAGAGGAGCCCATGTATTTTTTTTTTAAATTAGCTCGATTTTCTTCAAGTATTAAACACATGTGTATCACTGATTTTTTGGAGTGATGGGACCCGAGAGGTGCTCATGTAAATTTTTTAATAATTAGCCAGATTTTGTTCAAATTTTAAACACTCGCCAACCCCTGTATTTAAGTGGAATTTAAATGTGTGCTTCACTCCCTGCCACTTTTGTGGTTTAAAAATTGTGATAGGTAGATTTGTAAGTTTCCATAATGTAATGTATCTTCTATTAGAGAATTTACATGAAAATTTTTAATTTTTATGGGTTATGGGATAATTGCAGAACAAAAGAGAGAGAGAGAGAGCAACTTCCAAACCATTACCTGAGTCTAAGGTAAAATAAAAGTTAGAACTTTATTTTTGGAACCAATTGTAATTACGATCACGCAGTCAATGAACATTTTTTTGGAGTTACGCATCGAGTGCCTTGAAATCCAATCCAATTACCAGAGCACAAGTTCTGTTCTGTTTTATTCCAAAAAGTAAATTAAAACGCGTTGCTACTCTTTGGAAAACTTTTAAGTACAAAAAGTAAAGTCGACAAAGTTCTCGTCTAATCAAAATGAGATTATAACACCAATAGAACTCGTACATTTACACGTTCATGAAAAGGACATGGAATAAGTAAGAGAGAAAGAAAGACACTTTTTGTGTCCTTTTGTGTCAACTTGTACAACAAAGGAACTCGCCTCACCTACGAAATGTACGTTCTTTTTTTTGGATCAGTTTGTTATTTTACTTTACTTTTCCCAAGCACTGAAGTCCTTTGCACAGTTTGGACTGAAACTCTTAATAAAAGAAGCGAGGATATTTTTCTTTTATCCTGCGATCATCATCATCATCATTTCAATATATATATATATACATATATAAAGTGGTTGTCATATTGTATGGTTCTATCTTAATGCTTACCTGTCATCCATTCGGCATTTATTGTCCCGCACTTTACAGTGAGCCTTAAAGTCCTCGAACAATTTCAAGCATTTCCTTTCCTGTTGGCACACGGACAATGCATGATTGCACGTTGGTAGCGCATCGATAGGATATGGATCCTTTTCTGCTGGATATTTATTGTTGTCGTTTTCATTGATTTTTTGTTGTTGTTGTTGTGTATTGTCGTAGTATCAAAATCCATTAATATTTCAGTTTTTCGATTGTTTGTTTGTTGAACAGAAAGGGATTGTCGAGCGCAGAGAATTATTGGCGGTGTTCATCCATGACATAAATGAAGTACAAAGTACATAAAAGCAAGGACGAAACAAAATGTGAACACAATTTATATTTTTATAATTCGTTTATCATTGATTCCTTAAAGTTTTAAACAAACAAAAATAATAACAATTTTTCATATCCACTATCAGGGAGGGTGTACCTTTGCAAAAGTTGCAATGTGCACACACGAATACCTCAAAAACAGGAGATACCTCAATTCCTATTTATTTATAATCTACAATTTAATACTTTTAGTTAGTATACAGTTTTAGCTTTGACTTTGTAACAAAATGTTATGCCTGTGCCCTAAGTAGTTTTTGAGTATAGCAGCACGGCAGAAGTTTTTCTTTTTGCGTTCATCGTGCACAGAATGGGTAAGTAGTAGTAGTAGTAGTTGATGTGTGTTACACCTGGCAGAACTCACCCTTTAGTTAGATTATATATTATTACGTCATGTGCAACCAGTTTTTCATGGCAATAAATCTCTGGAAAAGTTTCACGTTTGCCAGCAGTAGTTCTTTCTGCCTTTGTAAAAGTTCAAGGAATTACGTGCGTGACTGTATGTTAGGTAGTAGGTTCGCTACATGCAACTAGACATTCTACAAAGATCGCTGCACTGTATATGTTCATCAATTGGGGAACATTTTTTTTTTCGTACATTTAAAATAACGCAACGCATTTACAAGAGCATGCCACCCTTTCTATTTGTACACTCACTTTTGTGTGTCTCCGTGATATCGTAGGAAGTAGCTCTTTCATATGCCGTACAGTCGTACTTTCATCCCCTTAACACACCAACGGTCGTACATACCTTTCTTAAGAACAAAGCCACACGGATGATCAAAGAGGAAATCTCGAAAATGATTGCAATCCGGATCTACTCCCGGCTCCTTGCAGAGGCATGTTGGACGAAAGAACTGGAATGCCTGAAGTGTCCTTAATGCAGCTTGACATTTTGTCACCGTCACTGTACTGCATGAAACTGGAATGGGGATGAAAAAGAAAAATAAAAAAATTCTATTAAATTGAAGAAAATTAATTTCATAAATGTTATGATAAGAAAAAGTCAAGTGCAGGTGAAATGCATTCATCAACAGCCTTGCAGTTTGTAGCATTCAGTAGTTGTTTATAATATAAGATATGTAGTTTGTTATGTTAATGATATAAGTGATGTGCATACATATTATTTATTGCACTTCAAAGAAGTAAGTTTTATACAAATTGCAGCTTGTATAATATAAAAATTCACATAGAAACTGAGATATGAATGTAAGATCCATCTTTCAAACCAAAACTGACAAAAGCAAGAAAACTCCTAAACCCTCTCAATGATGATAAAGAAAATATAATAAGAAAACACTTTGAAACCAAACCAAACCGTTCACTTTTGAAATCGGGTAAAAGTTCAAGAACACTTAACAGTAACATTTTATAATTAATATATAAGTAGATTGCATCAGAATTCACTAAAACAACAATCAGACAAAAACCGAGGCAAATATTGACGTAATCTTCCTTAAGTTATTGATTGCTCTCCGACTATTGTCAGACATTCGCGAGAGGTGGGACACCGTGAAAAATACTTCTTGGTGTTACTGGGATTTGAAGCACGAACCATCTGCTCTGAAGTCATGCACCTATCCACTGAGCCACGGGTCCAATTTTATACCCGTTGATTTGTTTTATGACAACAAAATGACCATTGTGTGCAAAAATATAATAGGCACAATACGGATGGTCGCAATAAGCTACGCCTTGGACCACAATGATCTGTTGAGCCAATTATTATTATTATTATTATTATTAAAATTACCATCTAACAGACGATTGATTGATTGATAGTTACAAAGAACGCTTATTCAAAATTTGCCTCCATAAACATGAAATTCTTAGCCAACTAGATAACAAATCGGTGGTTTTTCTTTTGCTATAGGATGGCCACATCAATCTTGATATGGCACAGTTCGGGATACTGCTCCACCTGAGCTGTGACTGAGTATTAAAAAATGAGAGAATTTGTTCCTTGATTGAGCCCATGGGACAGCTAACCCTCTCCATAGAGCATAGCGATGAGCATCTCAGCCAATTCTTCCGCCCTCTCAGTGGTATAGATACTGTGCCCCGACACCCATACTTTGGTGATGTCCAGGAATTGGCTGATCATGGCACTGGACACATTAATCGCCCTTATGGCAGATTGTCCATCAACAAATATGTCAACCCTTCCGATTTGTGCGTTACTGAGCCTTAGTACCCTGCAGGCCTCACTAGTTGCTAGTTGCTAGAAGCTCTGCCTGAAAGATACTAGCTGAATCGGGTAGCTTATATGACCTTGTTTGGATTGGATTTGGATCATCCGAGAAGATACCTGCACTGACTCCATCATTCATCTTCGACCAGTCAGTGAATATTATTACCCCATCCTTCCAGTTTCCCATGTTAGGAAACTCGATGCGGAGTTAAGAGTTGAAGCTATGAAGTATCATGCCTTCAGGTTCTGTCTCCAGTATATTATAGTGCCCGTATGGTCTAGCAACAAAAACCTCCCAGATTCTATGAGTTGTCACAACATACTTGATAAATATGTCACGAGATAATAGGTGCATGATGGTATTAGGGGCCTCGGTTGGACATGACCGTTAAGCTCCTGTGATGCCAACTGTTGCTGCTCGCTATAGTTTGCTGATGGCCTTATACTTCTTCTTCATGGCTGGCCACCAGACCAGCGATCAGGTAGAATTGGTCGTACAACACCTATGTACAGCCAGAGAGCCATCTTTGGTTGAAGACCCCATTTCCTGGCGATGGTGTTAACTGCAGGAATATGTGTGCAATGATTAACTATGAATACATTTTTAACAAAAATGAGGAAATCAAATAAGAAATAAACGCTGACTAAAATACTTTTTTATCTCCCTTAAAACTCAAAACTTAAAAGAAGTGTCACTGAAAACTTCTTAATCGCATACGAGTACGACTATATCTTGAAGTCGCTTTTTCATAGATAACGTAATACACCAGTTAGTACGGTGCCAGTGCATAAGTGTCAAGTGTCATGTTAGGAAAAGTATTTTTAATTGTTTGCCCCTAACGCCAACGAGAATTCCATTTGTCGTACTCGTGAATGCACAAACCCTTACATAGTCACTTACATGACATATAATGCGAAATGTAGAGAGTAGTTCGCTGCAAGGAATTACTCGTACGTCGTCGCATGACATCCACCATCATCGACAAAAAAACGCAAAAATGAGGAATGCGACGACGGACGACGCACCTGCATCAAAGTTTTGGCGAAAACAACGGTGGCGATAGTTGTGTTATTCCTCCCCCCTGAAATGCTATTCTCATTTAATTTTAATTCATTTACAAAGCCTTTCAGTTGCTTCATCTTTCCTCTTCCAATTAGGGATATAAATAAAAAAAGGAATTCTCCGAGTCCTTATTTCGGTTGGAGCTGTTTCTATTGTGTTGTGACTGGTAGTTGATATTTTGAGGTCTATTTTGCCGCACTTTTTTGTCGTCTTTATAGGGTGACTATTTCTTGAAAGTGCATTGCGGTTAAAAAGCTTGGAACTTTAGAGCGTTGGTAAAAGAAAACTTAAAATCATTTTTGGCGCCCGTAAAAATGCCTCCACTCGTCAATATTATCCAACTTAGCATCGATATCTAAGCTCTAGACGACATGGTTTACGTCATCCTTGATAAAATCATAATTTACTACTTAATTTAATTATTTTTCTTTTTATTTTAATGAATACCCTGTATCTTTGTACCTGCAAACAGAGTGAAGCCCACAACAAAGGACCGTCGACCGTAAATTAAGTCAGTTTTATTCTTCATTCTTTTGTATAAATTGAGGTTAAATGTGAAAGTTGTTGCAAATTTATTTAGCAACTGGATGAGTTGGATTCGGGTTGGGTTGGGTTTCTACCACACCATACAGAAGTGCAATTCCAAAGCAACCAACAACGTTCATTGTGACAGGCTTGTGCAGAGTGTATGTATAAGTACTTTGTACCTTTTTACCTGTCTTGTGGTACCTCATCACACCTATACACAGACAATGAGAATTTCTTTAAAGAAAATAAATTTCTCCCACACATGAGGAGAGTTTGTTTTTTCTGCATTTCCTTATTATGTCGTTCTTCCTTCTTTGACGAATATATGAAAAGCAGGCTAAACAGAACATGGCGCTATGATATGAAACCAAGGCTACAAATGATTACTTTGAGGCAATTTTTGCATAAACTTGTATTTCCCCACAAAACTGTGCAGCCGTTTTGCTAAATTGGTAATTTGGTAATTGGAATTTTAGACAATTGCGATGGTATTCGAGAATAGGTCCCAAACAGTTAAACGTTTTCTCACACACAGTTTGAGTTTGTTTTGAAGAAAAGAAACGCATGTGTAATAAAATCCGGTGCAAAATGAAAACCCGCACAGTTCGATCGAACAAAGGAATGTTGTTGCGAATAGTTTTAGGTTGCCAGTTTTGCTTGAGTGTTGCTTGTTGGCGGTCAGCCATCAGCAAAATAGGGGGAATAACACAGAATGCTCTAGAACTCCAGATAGCCGTTACTATCTTTGATTATGGTAAAAGTTCGATCAAACTTCCACGTGGTGGCCACCGGTAATTTTCCTGCAAATACAGGAAAAGCTAAATGATCGGGCTACTCCCTTCAAAGTAATGTTGGCGCGAGGCCAATAAACTCGCCCGTAAAAAAACTCAAATCGGAACCCAAAATCAGAACAGCTAGCCGATATCCAGTTCAAATATAATGCTGACATAACATCAATCCAGGAGATGCGGTGGACGAGAAATGGTGGCTTACAAAAATCAGAATATGACATATATTGCAGCTGTCATGCAAGACATCGTGTGCTCGGGGTGGGGTTTCTAGTCGGCCAAAGAATGAAACCAACCGTTATCAGCTTTAAAGCAGCAATGAACGGCTATGCATCCTCGCGTGCAGTGCAGATTTAAAAACATAAGCCTCATAATCGTTCACGCACATACAGAGGATTCCGATTCCCCAGATGATGAAAAAGAACAATTCTTTGAATCAGTCGAACGGGAACTCCAATCCTGTCATCAATATGGCGTAAAAATCATTCTGAAGGATATGAATGCCAAAATATGTAGGGAGCCAGTATTCAGGCAGTGCATTGGCATCCACAGCTTATACGAGAATACTAATGACAATCATCATTACTAACACTACACAGAAGTAATAATCTCATAGAACTCGGGCACGCGAAGATCATTATAAAGAGCTCAGAAGATATGAAAAGCAGTTCACCGGCGAAAGAAAGCAGCCTGGGAGAAAAATCTCGTCCGTGAACTAGAACAGTGCAGAGAGCGAGGATCCCGCCAGGCGCGGAAGTTCTACCAAAGGTCAGGACCATGACCAATGTTATAATTAAAGTATAAGTAAAGTTAAAAGTATAAGTAAAAATATTCGTATCAGCCCATTCAACATCTATAACGGGCCCCGACATGGCGATAGACTGGCCTGCGTCCTCTTCAACCTGGCGTTGGAGAAAGTGATCAGAGAGTCTGACGTAACGGCGAGAGGAATAATCCTCTATAAGTCCATTTAGATACTGGCTTTTGCAGACAACATCGACATCGTTGGTAGAAACCAAAGGAAGCTTTCATCCAGATCGAGCCGGCGACACGAAATCTGGGACTGCACACAAATGAGAGTAAGACAAATTACATGGTGGCCACGCCTGCGACTAGAAGATCTAACATTGGTCCCTTAATTAATATAGTGGAGCGCGTATTTGAAGAAGTGCAATCCTTTAACTATTTCGGGTCAACTGTAGCAGCCGACAACAACATGGCACCACCACGATTGCTCAGAGCCAACATAGCGTACTTTAGTCTGTCAAGACACTTCAAATCCAGGAATTTAACCATAACATCCAAGCTGCTGGTGTATAAGACAATGGTCGAACCAGTATTTACATACGGATCCAAGAATTGGGTGCTTAGCAAGAAGCATTCTGACCTCTTAGCCGCGTTCGAAAGAAAAGTCTTACGAAGAATTGTTGGCCCCTTATATGAGGAATGACGATTCGGGAGACTCTGTAATGATGAGATCTACAAGTTTTACCGTGATGTCGACATCGTGAAGAGAATTAACTTTTGCTATTTGTTAATTATCGTTGTAATTTCTAAATAAAGCGACCTTGTGTTGTGTTTTTATTTGCAGAAATCCATTACGAACTCTTCAGAAAAACTAAATTTTGTAACAATATTCACACTGGTGATTGCTTATTATTTACATAAATAACACTTATATTCAATATAACACTTCTGTATTTACTTGAAAGTACTCTCTAAACAATTACTAACTAGCTGCAACCTAGTGTGGGCTATTTATACCCAATCAACAGTTTCTTTTCGATATCATTCTCTATCTATCAAGCAAATACCACAATATACTGGTAAACTCTAATATTAGACTCAACAACCGACAAGTAGATACAAGTACAAACACATACATGGAACAAGGACCACACATAACTTTTAAGAATAAATTTCACATAATTTTATAAATATAAAATATAAATATAATTTTATATATATATTATATCTACTGAGATACAGATGGCGCCGTAAAGTGTACTAAATCTGGGATCGAATTACGACATCAGTTAACGTGCGAATGAAATCGTTACGTTAACGAGTGATCTCGTCACTCGTTCACGTTAGCGATCATGCCAAATCAACATTATTCAGTCACGTATGTGGTAATTCGAACCCTGTTTTCGTAACAATATAACGCATTTATTGTTTCTTCAATCTAAGAGCATTGTATTTACATAATTTGTAGTTTTTTTTTTAACCTTTGTTATTATTTTCGATACACTTCAAAAGTATAAGTTCAAAAAAAAAATTGTTTTGTTCAATAGAGTTATTTAAGTTGTATTAAGTAAAAAACAAATAAAAACATCAAACAATTTTTCCCAGATTTTGTTCAGCAGTGAAGAAATTTAAAACAACTGTAAAAAATGTTCACTTTTAATTCAAAAATAAAGCCTAAAATGCTATCTGACAAAAGCAAATGCCGTGAAACATTGCAAAGAGAAAATTCTGGCAGACCGATTCGCTGTGATTCTTCAAATCAACCTGCACCAAACTTCCCATCCTGCTAACATATATTTTTATTTTTACTTTTTCTTTAAAACCGATAAACATTTAGTTTAAATAACAACTTAACAATTTGTATTTTATTGTTCTTTATGTCGATTTTGTTGTTCATTGAAATGCTCCTTTCGCCACAACTTTGTGTTTTTTTTGCATTTTTTTATTTATGCTATCACATTGTGCTACAAACGTGAACCAACACAGTGGGGTGGCAAATGCCGGCACGTTATAACAGTTGATCCTTAAAAACCACCCAATCCCGGACGTAATAATACAACGATTGTAAATTATTCAAAGAGTTTTTGCTGTTCGTTCGTCGATTCGCTACAGCGAATATTATTGATCAGGGCAGTAGGTCCTTTTAGCTGCCACATAAACACACTGCACAGAAGTACAAAAGCACACAACTAGTTACGTATAAGTACCAACTATGACACCGGCACATATCCCACATATCGTAGAATGTAGTACACTTTGCTGACTGGCTGGCTGAACGAGTAGGGTACATTTTTACTTAATTATTTATAAGTACATAACTGTTCAGTGTTCGCTGGTGGTGGACGGTATAGTGATTGGGGTGGTGGTTGATCAATATGAGTTAGGAGAACCCTGTAGTATAAACACTCGAGTTATATTAGTAGGTCAGGTAAACCGGCTTACTCACACATACTCGAATGTACTTCCCATAATATATCGCGTACCCAGAAATTAAGACTGAACTCGTCTGATTGAGAGCATACGTGGGGAAGGGTGGTAGTCACTTAATTTTTTTTTCAAGTATAAAATCAATTGGTTTTTATTTTAATTTTTTTAACAACGGCACTTGAACTCATACTGGAGGATACAATTCGATTCAAAGCACTCACCCTCTATTTATTGAGGACATTTTCGCATAATCAGTTGAGCAGACAATTTGCATTACACATACATGTAGTAACTGTATGGCTTTTTTTAAGTTTTTTAATATTTATTCATAATAATAATTAAAATACAAAAATAAAAAGAGGGAGTCTTCAGGTGTTCTTCCGGTGGTCTCCATGGTGGTTTGAGAGGGTCTTCGCGATGCTTTTGCGATGGTTTTGCAGAAGCCTTAAAAGAATCTTGAGTGGAGCTATTGAGAGGATTTTCAGAAGGAGTGGAGACTTGAAGAGATCTTAAGAAGGTTTTGAGGGGGTCTTGAGGGGTTTTTAAGAGGGTCGTGAGTGGAACCTTAAGGAGGTTTTTAGGTGGTCTAGAGGCAGTATTGATGGGGGTAGTAACGTAGCCTTTACGGGATATTGAGGTGACCTTGAGGGAGTAGGGGACTTCAGGTAGTCTTTAGGTGGTCTTGAGAAGATTTTGGGAGTGTCTTTAGTAGTGTCTCAGAGGGTTTTGTGGGGGTCTTAAGAGAGTTTAAAAGGGGACTTGATGGTATTTAAGAGGGTCTTGAGTGTAATCTTAGGAGGGTTTTGAGGGGTTCTTAAGGGAATCCTGAGCAGGGTCTTGAGGAAATCTTGAGGAGGTCTTGAGGGGACTTTGAGGGGATCTTAAGTGGGGTCTTGAGGGGGTCTTTAGGTGGTGTTGAGAATGTTTTGAGCGGTCTTAAGGGAATATTAAGGAGGGTTTGAGGGGGTCTTGAGGGATTATTAATGGGGGTAGTAACGTAGTCTTGACCGGGTCTTGAGGTGATCTTGAGGGGTCTTAAGACGGTTTTTAGGGTGTCTTGGGGTATTTTTGTTTTGTTTTTTGAAAATGTTTTCAGGGGAGGAGCGACCTCCTTCCAGCGCTGTCTGTCTCTCGCCAGCAGTTTGACTTCACTGCGTGTTCATTGGGTGTCATGGGTTTCGTCTTCATTTCAATTTTCGCAATGTCCTGTTTCCGCAGGGTATGCCCTAGCCATTGTCATTTTCTACGCTTAATTCCGATGTAGATTGGCTCATTAACTGTCAAGGCAAGTAGATCCGAGATTAAGATCGTGTTTGGCCAAAATATGCCACAGATTCGACGTAGACACTGGTTGACGAATACTTGTAATTATTGAGAAATGGTTGTTGTTACTTTCCAAGTCTCACAACCATATAATAGGACCAATTTAAGAGATGTTATGCGCTCGCCACACTTTGTTTAATGAATAGAAAACAAGGCGTGCTTGGTTTATACGATCCGTTTAACGTTATAAATCAACCTCTCAAGCTTACACTTCATATCGTCCAATATGTGAGTCATCATACCGATGTCGTCAGCGTAGTCTTGATCGTTTAGCATTTCGTTCGAGCGCCACTGAAAAAAGTAAAAGTTGGTCAACTCATCATTGCCTGACTACTTTGGAGATGCTGAAATTAGTGCTGTTCTGTTCTTGTATCGGACAATGCAAGCGGCATCTCTATATAATTCACGGATAAGGTTTACGATTGTATCTGGTATTCCGAGATTAAGCAATGATGTTTCTCGTATGCGTTGGTTACATACATACTAGACGCTATAGATTGCTAGGGCATGAACAGCGAAAAGACATCAGCGCAACTGCCTGCAGCTTCTTCGATTCTAACCCACAGAGCCACAGGGACATCATAGTTGGAGAAGATAGCGTGCATAAAAGGAGGAGGAGGGTGACCAGAAAATCATATGTGTGCACAATTAGAGGTAGTTAACAAAAGACCGTGCTTGTTGGAGAGCCATGCTAGTTGAAGCTCATGTTCACTTGGACTGTTGCGCCACCTAAGTAAGTAGAAGAGTACGAGTACGAGTACCAGTATGGTAAGGAGCATTATCATAATGGCATGGCCCATGGCGTCATCAAATCTACCCCCAGGGCCACAGGGACTTCACAGTTGGAGAAGGCATCGCCTTAGATAGCGCCCACAAAAGGATGAGGAGGATGACCTGCAAAGTATAGGTTTGAACAATTGGAGGAAGTTAACAAAAGACCGTACTTGTTGGAGAGCCATGGTAGTTGAAGCCCAGGTTCACTTGAACTGTTGCGCCACCTTATTAAGTAAAAGAGTACGACTGCAAGCGCCTTCCGGTTATTGTGGTAAGGAGCATTATCGTAATGGCTCTACGCCCAGGGTCTGTTCTGTCCTCCCAATACTAAAGATAACAGCAGAAAAAAGCAATTCACGCGACGGCATTCAATTCAGTTCAGTGTGATGCTAAATCCTTATGAATTGTATCCCTAATGACATGTCGGTGACAACATACTTAACTGCTCTTCTTTTTATTTCGCCGGATGTATTGTCTGTCTGGCACCAAATGGTGGTAATCACTCCTTACTACCTTCTACGATTGTTAAATCGATTCGATCGAAATCACATTGATGGGGACAAGAGGACAAACAGCATGTGAGCCAGTCACTTATAAGCTTCCAATTTCTCTCCGGCATTTGGGGGAATCGATATATATGTATGTATGTGAAAATGTATTCCTCCGCATGGAAGTGTGATTGCTGTGCAATGGGATGGAAAAACACTGTCAGCTATATTTCATAACCGCGTGTGACATAATGACTGGATTATATTTTATATACGCAACGTCATACACAGATACTCGTTGTATACGTTGTAATATTTCCCCCTTGGGCTGGTGTTGGTTGCCAGTTAATCTGCCATTCCGCAGCCATACAAAGGACGACGAATCCAGCCAATTTGTTTGCAACAAGTGACACTTTTCGCATGGCATCCATCATTTTTATGCCCCAATAAAGCATGTGGTTGGTTGGTAGAGATGATGTTGTTTTTGTTGTTTTTGTTGTATTGTTGTTTTTTTTATGTGCTTGTCGATGATTGTCACACACTTACTCTGTATCATATTTGCTTGCTCTGTGTGTGTTCAATGGTAAAAATCCTTTAATCGTCTCCATTTAATTTTGATGACAAACTAAATGACTGATGTGGAATTTTCAGAAAAGAATCCTTTTTATTAACTTTAAGGATTCTTTTTTTTTTCTCTATTAAGATATTCCTTTCCTGATATAACTGCTGGATGGACTGTCCACAATGCCACAATGCCATTCGGAGAAATATCGTTTGTTTGGTTGGAGTTGAAATTGTAATGAAGTCTCAGTATTTACATACGGTAACATATTGAATTCTCAATTGTAAATAAAACAAAAACATTACAAAATGACGAATTTAGGCAATAAACGAGAAACCTGTAAAGAATGCCAACAGCATAAGGCGATTTTCCACAACAAAAAAACTATCAGGAACTTTTCTCTGCTGTTAAGGACATTCTCTGCAAACAGGAATCAGAACGAAACGACAAAGGGATTTTTTTTAATTTAAAGTTTTTGCCCCAAGCAACCAGCGATTTGGTGGCAAATGTTTTTGTTGCATATATGCATCGTAACTGCGGTTCGAGTGCAGATGTAACTCTCACTGTTTACGAGGAGTATAAACTTTCAGTCGAACTTTGTAAGAAGTTAAGTGCGGTAACTTCTGCAGTCGAAAAGTAAGAAAATAAGGGCCGTAAAAAAGATTTTTTGAGTTTTTTTCAGGAATTCAAACCTCGAACCTCCTGCTCAGAAGCCCAACGCACTAACAACTAGAGCCACGGCGACCACCTGTCATAATTACATTAACATTACATAACATTAACAACAAAAGTCTTGTTATTTGATGTATGGGTGTGAATGTGTGGATGTAGGTATCTGAACATGCACCCACGGGCTCACCCCCCAACAATCGATCAACTTTTTTTTTTTTCGTATTTGGAGATTCGGACGTTATGTGAGATGTGAGGTAGGGAAGTTTTGTTGAAGTTCGTGAAATAATAAGATAGAAAGAGATAGATATACTTTTAGTAATAAAATAAAATCTTGAATAGTCCACAGTTCTAAAATTTGAAACTAATATCGACCAACCACCCTGCCCAAACACCTTTACAGAAGAAATAGCCGAAAACAGCGAGGATTGTTTTTTCGCCCTCTTTGAAAAAACTTACGAGCAATGCTCCATATATGACACTAAGATCGTGTTAGGTGATTCCAAAGCCAAACTTGGGAAGGAGGACATCTTTCGTGGCACTGTACTCTCCGTCTCCTTCCGTACTATGTGAATATCAAGCCACTCATCAATAACCTGATTAGCCTCTATCGGCTTAAGGTCGAACAACTATTCACACTGCGCAACTACCCATACCATCGCATCGCATCGCTTACTACCCATACACATACGTAACAATCAACCCTCCCCCTGGAGCTGTTTTACCACTACTATTCACCTCAGCGACCCCGTAAACGATAAAATCGACACTAATATCGGTAACTCACCAACCCCAAACAACAAATAACCCACCCGCTAGAAGTGTCCTACCACCACTATTCATCTCAGTTACCCTGGATATCGGAATGCCTCTCCCTCCAAAAACACCAGATCACACAGCACCATACCACCCAGCACTATTCATTACCTGATCCCGAAAACTATGGGTTCGACCACAAAAGATGTTATCCCCCAATCGACTATGATTCAATGTTTGGTTGAAATTGATCAGGGCGTTTCAGAGTTAGGAAGGCACAAACAAACGTAGAAGTAAATCTCCATATATATAGAATATATAATGCGCGGTGATCAAAGTGTTTCTAACTTCACGCTGCTGTATCTGCCAAACGGTTGATGAAAGCGCGACAAGAACCACCATGTTTTGAAATGGGTCGAGGGGGCCAAATCTCATTTTCCGGGGCTTACGCAATCCAAAGAATTAATCAGGCCCTTTTCGTAAGGAAATCGTTAATTATAATGGATATGGCATTAGAAAGCTGGTGAGTTTTCTAACAGGTCATTGTGACCTGCGATATCACCTTGTCAAAATTGGTGTGGGCTTAGAAACAGAATGTAGGTTCTGCTCGGAACATGAAGAGTCATCCGAGCATATTCTCTGTGAATGCCCAGCACTTATTGGGTTAAGGAGACGCATACTCCATAAGGAAATATGCTCGACCGCGGAGTTGAGAAATTCTGCTACTTAGGATCGCTCATTAGGAAGGTGGTAAGTCTCTAAGAGTAAAGACACGCTAAGATACAATAGATCTTTCAGGTCGCAGTGTCTACCATATGGGCTAGGGTAGAATTCCAACCTCAATACTTCGATGACCGCACTTTCTATAATGATGTCGACATCGTGAAGAGAATCAAGCGCGTTAAGTTAAGCTTGCACGAGCGAAGATGATGATGATCGCAAAGTAATTTCGATAGGATTTAAGTGACACGACAGCGATGCCGGAAAAGCCTTGTAGAGAGAGCAAAACATGATGAGGATGATGAACTTACGCGCTGTCATTCAGTGGTTAGTGCATCGGATTATATAGCGGCGGTTTCGAAATTCAAATCTCAGACTTCTCCAAACGAATGACTGACAATCGGCCGAGATTAATAACTGTCATGGAAAGCTTCTTAAATCGACTTTCAAAAATTGCTTTAAAATGTCCCTTCCATTTGTGTGCAACAAATAAATACGCACAGAGCATGAATGGTCGCAATAGAACACAATAGTATATTGCGTCAAATCTTATTACGAATATTATTATGTGAGGAAGGACTATTATGAAACTCTATAAGAACTAGCGACGCTCTGTGTGGCAGGAAACCCAGCCCGCTTGTGACAAAGCTTGATGTTCAGAAACTCTGCTTCAATATGATTTATAAGACACGACAGTGGAGCAGTGTAAGTCTTCTCAAGATAGTCGACCAGATTTTGAAGCTACATAACTGGGACTCATGTCAGGCGCTTATATTTTTTACAATATTTCCGAACTCCCGGTTGAAGAGCCAGAAATGATGATAAAAAACGAAATCTTGGTCGTTATTTCTCCTTCCAGAAAATGAAATTCTAAAAAAAAACACGATAAAAGACAAGCGGCCGCCCGGCCGGCCACAAAATTTATCCTTTCATGAGTTTATTGTGCGCAACGACAAGATATGCAAATAAAATAGCAATTTTGCGCCATCGCAGATGATTTAACGACGTACAGCGGTACAGAGTCGTCGTTTTTATTTTTGTACAAGCAGCAGTTTCTAAAGAAGCATAAGATAACATGGCTCAACCCACCTACAATCTATTCGAGCAGTAAAATCCATCAAGAGGCAGAATCATATTTGCAACCCAACTTCAGTGCTAAAGAATCTTTACTCTCGTCGACGACGACCATTCATCCATTCATCCGTCCATTCGTTCCTCCGTCGCCTGTGTGCTCACATTCATCCAGACCAAAAACTCCAAACAAAATGGCTTAATTATCCGACTTTATATGGGCTTAGCAGTCTCGACGATGTGTGTTTCTGTACGTACACACTTGGGCGGCAAGTGCTTATTGTCCCTTGAGTGTAATGCAATAAAAAAAGGATATCACAACGTGTCGGAGCGTTAACAAAAGGAAGCGCGGAGCAGACGATTGTGTGGCTATGTGAACCCGCAGCGAGTGGCGCAGGAACAGTAAAACAGGATATCCATCCAACTGTTCGCATTTGTCTGTCATGTCGCTTTGAGGTTGGTAATGGTTAACACAGGGAACGTGAGTATGTTCCTTCTAAAAAAAACTCAAAAGAAAAATATGAAAATTATTTTCGCAGGAGCTAGCAATGGGGTTCAAGGTGTGCGTCCGTATGTGGTACACACTACACAGCATTCTCAGCTCAAATGATGAATGGACATTATTGTTTTTTATGCGATTGAGTGTACATTTTGCGAAAATGACACAACTCCAGCCGGACGCTTGCCTGGGTGCGCCACACCAAGCACCAAATGGTGGCCGCACGCGCGACTGACTCATTTTCGCGGTTGGCCATTTCGGTTTGTGGAAAAAGTGCGGTCGGTCAGCGAGCGTTGGTTGGCGGTGTAATACCGATTATGCGGTCTCATAAATCCACCTTCCCAGCACCGGCGATGTCGATGTCGATGTGAGTGGTTAATGGATTGTAGGATTTTTTGTTGTTTGTTTTAATTTTTCGCGATAGCTGATGATTTAAATCTCCCGCCAAACACAGTCAGCTGAAATTTGGACGGATTTGGTAGGATTGTTAACTGTTTTTGTTGTCTGTGTTGTTGTTCCTTCCAGATTTATGTTAAATTGAAATTTAAATTTGAAAAAAAAATGCTCATGCCTTGGCCGTTTGGGATTGTGGTCGGATGAGCTGTAATAATTGAATCGTACTTCATGTGATTGTGATACAACGTTAATTATGCAAAGTCCTTGTCCGACAATGCAGAAAAAATTACCTCTCTTGAAAAAAACTTCAAAAAAATACTACGATTCTTCCCTTGTCCTGCCCAACTTACAACTTTTCAACAAATTACAAAATTTAATTTAAATTCAAATCGACTTGAAGAAGGACCGGCACAGATCTTCGTGGACATACCTACTCCTTTTTGTTAAAACCATATAATAGTTTACATAAAGTTACACAACCAGCGGGATTTTATCACAGACAGAACACCTGAATTCCTAATTCCCGGCGATGGAATTGCATAATTACGATTTGTTCTTTTGTTCTCAGTCCAAGTCCAAGTATATACCTAGTCAAGGAGCAGACTGATGAATAATTTAATTCTTTTTATTTTACTCAGATAGATTGGGTGTTCGAACTTTAATTTTGGTGGTGGCAATAGCTCCCATCTATTCGGCTTATTACAAGCTAAAACTAAAACTAACAACATTAAAGACTTAGATCTAAGACTTAGACTTAAAACTAACATTTAAAGCAAAGGTTAGTGGGGAAGGAGATCAAGTCTAAAGCGGGGAGTGCTGCAGTTTAAATCGAAGGTACTGTTAAAGAAAAGCAAGTTGTATATCGACGCTTAATCGACGGAGTATGAGAGAGACGATGTAAGAAAAGAATGTCAGCAGCGCCCCTGCAAGCCCTCAAGGGTATTCAAGCTTATGAGCTTGAGGCGGTCTTAGTAGGAAGGCAGGAAGACTACGAAGAATGTCAGCAGCGCCCCTACAAGCCCTCAAGGATATTCCAGTTTATGAGCTTGACGCGGTCTTAGAAGGAAGGCAGGAAGACCACGACACGGACATAACGACGTGTAATGCGCTCTCGATTCTGAACACATAAACTTGTTGAAAGAGTGTAATGACAAACATTTTGATCGTCAAATTTTGTCTTACACCCACTGTCCACACATAAAGAAAAATCCCGCAAACGCTTATTGAGTGCAAATGCATGTAAACAAGTCCAGCATTGCAACACAGCACAAGCATGCAAATAAATCCAGCGTACCGACACAGCCAACGCAGTAGGTATTTACGAAATAACGGAGGTGACAAAATGTCAGATGGAAAAAAACCCACAAGATTTTCAATGCATAAGCAGAAGAGAAACACCAACAACACGAGAGAGCTGAGAGAGCTGTAAAGCTGCAAATCTAATAATAGGAAAAACACAGAAACGGTAAGTGAATAATGAAAGAGCAAACACCTCAAGGAGAATATCGATAGCATCGACAACTACCGTAAATGGGTCAAGTGGGAACATCGCAGGCGGGACACTACAAACGAGACCAAAAGCTTTCAACAAAGCCAAAGATGGAGAAATTTTGAAGGCGGGATACGGATCAGGTGAGCCAAATTCCCCAGTGATTAAGCCTTAGGTCCCCATTTCTTGGTCTCGAGACTTTGGCGGGCCTTAAAGGACTCCATATGGAGACCCTAAAAACCTCGAAAGGGACAGATTCCCCTTTGTTAGGTGTAGAAATCCTTCATGCTCAGGACTCTGGCGGGCTTTATAGGAGTCCATCCTGAGGATCGATCTTTATATGCTTTATATGACTTCATCTCGATACCCTGAAAACATCGATAGGGAGAGATTCCCTCTTCTTAGGCGTAGAAACCCTTCAAACTCAGGACTCTGGCGGGACTTATAGGACTTCATCTCGAGACCCTGAAAACCCCGATATGGAGAGATTCCCCTTTGTTACGTGTAGAACCGCTTCGAACACAGGACTCTGGCGGGTTTTTAATAAAATTTTATTTATTCTTTGTATCTTTTTGTAGACTTTATTTAAAAAATCATAATTTAATTTTAATCCAATATTTCGGTCCTGCGGAAAAATTAATTAATTTCTGAATAGTCAGAAAAATCAATTCATTTATCTTTTTTTCCGAAATATTGGAATAATTAAAAATATAATTTTTGAAACAAAGTCTATAAAAATCTAAAAAGATTAAATAAAATATCCGAACAATAAATATATTTTTTTTTGTTTAAAAATCATGTTATATAAGGTATATAATTTAGCCTTTTAAAAATTTAAGTAGCATATAATTAATATAAACACTTTAAGAAAATATATATTCAAAAAATTTAATGTTAAAAACTTACCAGGAATCGGTCCACACACCCTTGGAATAATTTCCAGTATAGCCGAACATGATGGATCCTCAAAACATAACTGCCGCGCCAAAATGCAATTTAAAATTGCAATGGCTGCTTTAATGTTAGAACCTAAAATGAAAGATAAAATTAGAGATTTTAATTAACTTTAGCGGAATTTGTGTTAAATGTATTTTAAAAATTAAATGTCATGAGAGATTTACTCAACTAGTCACAACTAGTGGAATACGGAAATAGAAATCTCTTTTTTTTTTGTTTTTATTTTTTTTTGTATCCATCTTTTTTGCGAAGCCAATAAATCAGGGAAAATTAATTTCATAAGTGTGTTTGTTTGAATGTGAGTTTTTCCACTTGTCAGAATTAGATGAATCTTGTTTAAAATGATTACCACCTGACCAATTGTAAGATATTGATGGATTTTGTTTTAAATGAATTGATTACCGTCAAAAATGTTAGATTCAGAAACTCTTGAATGACTTTATAATTAATTTTTAATTTTTTCGTAATATTTGGGTATAATTGTTGATAAATACCCAAATATTTCGAAAATATTTATAAAAATAGAGGTGTTGGCACAAAACATAGTAAAAAATATATAGATTTGGCATCACTATTCCGCTTTATATTACATTTGACAGTGCTGTAGAAACGATGATGATCGTTGTTAGTTGTCAAATCTCAAATGTCAGTGATCAGTTTTCAGTTTTCGGTTTTCGCTTTTGATTAAAAAATAAATAAAGTTGGCTTGAGAAAATTACTATTCTTTCGCAGGGAGTCAGAAATTAAAGCAACACAAAATGGAACGGGATAATGATATTGTGAAGGATTTTGAAAATCTCTTAGTATCAACTGCAAAACCAACGGAGGAACAATTAAACAAAGCCAGCGCAGAAATTGTTGATCAAAATTCGATGGAAGGGTGCGACGAGGCAGCCAACAACAGGAAGTGCTCCTATAATCATCCGACGTACTCAACAATTCCGAAATTCTACTACAAGCCGCCCGATGCCAATGATGTGCTGCGCAGAAATCTACGCAAAGAAGCGCATTCCTTGTTCCTGCAAAAACGCTCCACTGAGCTTCTCGACATGGAGCAACTCAATGCACTTTGGACGATTCTCGAGCGAAATTACACGCAGATCTCGCCGATGGGCCAACAGCTTATCGGTTACGATGATTACCTGAAAGTAACGGAGGCAGTGTGCGAAAAATGCCGTCGTTATCTAACGGCGACGCTGTTCGCAAAGCTTCAGTGCACCTCTGGTTATCCTGGAAAAGTCGAAATTGTCTCCATATTCAACTACACAATGCGCAAAGTGTGGCTGCAACAGACGCGCATAGGACTTTCCTCCTACGACCAAGACGGTCAGGGATATTTGCGCGAAATCGACATGGAAAACTACATCATCGATATAATTCCGACACTGGCGCAGCTCAACGGAGGCGTACAGCAATCTTTTCAAAGCTTCTACGTCTGTACAGTGGTGAAAAAGTTCTTTTTCTTCCTGGATCCACTGCATACGGGTCGTATACGAATTCGTGAGATTCTAGCCTCGGAACTGCTCGAAGAGTTGCTCGAGCTGCGAGACAAAGACACATCCAAAGAATCTCAGGAGCTGAATTGGTTCTCACTTCCATCCGCACTTACGGTCTATGGTAATTATTTGAATCTCGACAAAAATCGCAATGGCATGATAAGCAAGTCGGAATTGGCTGCTTACGGCACTGGAAGTCTCACATCTGCATTCTTGGATCGAGTGTTCGAGGAGTGTCGCACATATGAAGGCGAAATGGATTACAAATCATTTTTGGATTTTGTACTCGCTCTGGACAATCGCCATGAACCGCAAAGTCTTCATTACCTCTTTCGTCTGTTGGACGTGCATCATGTGGGCTACTTGACGGCGCAGACACTGCACTATTTCTTCAAAGGAATCCAAGAGCAAATATGCGCTGCAAATGCGGAGGCGGTAAATTTCGAGGATCTCAAGGATGAAATTTTTGACATGGTCAAGCCAAAGGATCCACTCAAAATAACCCTGCAGGATTTAATAAATTGGTAAGGTTTTAGTTAGCTTTATAAAATATGAAAAATCGTTAACTTTACATTTCCCCCACAGTGGACAGGCAGAGACTGTCGTCTCAATATTGATCGAGTTTAATAAATTCTGGGATTATGAAAATCGCGAACAAGGATCACTTAATGTCTGAGACATTAGCTTCAGCAGGACTCACTTGGCATCAGCATGACGATAGTCGATATTACTAAACATTCCATGGACTGTTAGATAATTTATTTAAAGTTTTTCATCGGCTTCTAATTTTGTGTCGTTTCTTTGTAATAAATTTGTATTTCCACCCGAGGTGGAATGAGTTAGTAACAACTTAAGTAGAATAACATCAATTTATTTTCTAGAATGACGATGCGAAGAAGAAAATTAAATTGGAATTCAAGATAAAACCAATTTCATAGTTGCTATGTCATAAATGTCGTTACTTGACCGGCAGCTGCAGATTTTCCCGCCATCAACACACACCAATCGAAAATCAAATCTTCCAAGACTACTCAAGTCATTCAAAGTAATTGCAGTTCCATAAATGTCATTGTCCAATGCAGATGTTTTGACTGCTGCATCGCATTAGATTTTATTGTCGTTGTACAGCAAAGTCAGTCGTCATCATTGACTTCGAAATGGCAATTCAAAGAACAATTCGACAATTCAATGGAAAACTGAACAAGTTCAGTGCTTTTATTAGCGATTCTATTCTCAAACATCCGTAGCAAACGCTAATCCTAAAAACAAAATCAAAGCAAATTGAAAAATTGATTGTCTGGCTCAATAATTGTCTTAGATGCCTAATTGAAGGTTACTTACAATGATGACTGCGTCTATTCCAAGCGATCGATTAAGTTACATGTGGGATAATACCGAGGCACACATGAATTATGTACCATAATCCATTATTATCAATTGGATATTCTGTGGTATCAACCGAGCCGTAACTACGGTCATATTTTTTGTCCAACTTGCGGCCATATTCATACAACAGTTCAACAACCCAAATTCGGGTCTGTGAACCCAAAATTTATATTTACTCAGTCGTTCGTTCGTTCGTTCGTCGACCCAGTTAGCCAGTTCCAACCAAGTAGTCGCATATGCAAATTTCTCCAAACATTCATTGCAATTTCATTTCGTTATGTAAAAATGAAAACGGCCAACTGTCTGGACAGAGGAAGAGTGGAGTTGTACTTTCGAATATGCAATAGGCATTTACTTGCATGGTCAGGAACGATGTTGCAGCGACATTATTTAGAAACCGCAATTGTAAGAGAAATGTGGCTGGGTAAAGTGGAACGAGGCAATGACGGACGCGACAGCGTATATCAAATTCAATGCAACCGAGAGTGGAATTAATTTTCTGTTTAATTGCTTTTTGAGAGATTGACATGAAAGTGGTAATGGTGGTATCGGGAAAAGTTACCTCCGTAATATGAACCGATTGTTCGCAATAATTCGCTGATGGGGTTGGAAGCATCTGTTTTTGTTCTTGTGCTTGACACATATGAATCAGGGCCAAAGATTGCAGCATTTTCAGGAAGAAATGGTTGCTTACAATGGATATATAGAACGAAGTAACACATTAATTAAGTAACACATTAATTAAAAGCGTCCTCCTCAATTGGTGCTTTCTATTAATCTTTTTAACCACTCCGGGTGTCAACCTAGAGTGGTTAATCTTCTGCCTGGTGCCAACCTAGAGAGGTTAATCGAGGAAGCTAGCAGTCAAAAAGCTGGTCTCATTATTGGATGTGATGCTAATGCTCTTCATTCAGTATGACAAAGTTCCAATATCAACAATAGAGGTGAGTTACTTTTAGATCATCTTTTAGGTACAATTTTGTATCAGATGAATCAACATTCATAGCCAACTCAGCTTTGTTACGATGGTAGCACCTGAAAATTCTTGACTCAGTTCCCGAAAGAGACATGTTTTGCACTATCCCCGACATCATAGTCAGGGAGCACTGTTTCGGCAGGTTTTTTGAGGTAGAAATATTGGACGGGGTAAACTGGTGCAATGGTGTTCCTGCACTGGACGCTAGAGGTCTGGTCTGGTTCACAGATGGATCGAAGATGGAAACTGGTGTTGGAGCTGGTTTTTTTACCTTTGGACCCAACACCAAAGTGTCGATACCAATGAGAATGAGTACCACGGTTTTCCAGGCGGAACTCCATGCCATTTAGGTCTGCGCTAGGATTAACCTTAGTAAAGGTATTATCGGCGCTAAGATTTAGTTCTTTTCAGGTAGCCAGGCAGCACTCATGAGCGACATGACAAAGGAAATAAAACTGCTGGACTTCTCCTCGACCTCACTAAAGCTTTACATCTAGTTGACTATAAGCTTTTGCTGAAAGTACTCGAAAGGCTTGGTTTGAGAGGCAATAGCCTAAAGTGGATCGCGTCATTAAAAACAGAACACAGTATGTTCGAGTAAATTCTACATTAAGTAATAGTTGGCCTTGCCGGAAAATGGTGTTCCACAGGGATCAGTTATAGGACCTCTCTTATTTATTATTTACATAAACTTGATTTTCAAGCCGACGCTCTATGGGAAAGTTGTTGCCTATGCTGATGATGATCAGGCTCTGTCGTATACGGCCCCGTGTGTGAATGTAAATACTATTAGGCAACATATAAATTGTGATCTATTCAAAATTGAACAGATGGCTTACGTTTGATCGCATGATACTTCTTTTAAATCGAAGGTAATGTTATTTTCCCACAACAAACAATGCTTGATAAATAGAGTGATGTTTCATACCCTAAATTCTGATCAAATTGCAACGCATCTAGCATTGAACAGGAATATGTGCTAGAGTTCAAATATGTTGGGCCAACTCTTGATTGCAATTTAACTTGGGAGCCACATATAGTCAGTCTGTGTCGCTATGAACAGAATATTTTATTTAAGAATAGTAGTCCTTCCAAATCTGCTTGTTACTGTATACTATGCTATAGTACACTTGCGTCTAAACCCAAAAGCTTGCTGCCTCTGGATTCTTAGCTGGCTGACACAGTCAATAATAATGTTAGCAGATGTGCATACAATCTAATGCCCATGATGATGATATTGAGTTACTTTCCTGGTTACCACATACAGATTTGTAATTGTCCACCGTAATATTTACCATCAGGCAGGTGCAATGGGTGTTGCTGTACTTGAAATTCGTTCAATTCTAAAGTCGGAAATCCCTCGACAGATCCATCCATTAATTATATTCATAAATCAAAGATTCACTTCATACAATTTTTAATTAACAGAGAGAGACAGAGAGGGGGAGAGAGAAAGCGAGCGAGAACACAGCTCAGTCGTTTCAAGAGGGGAAAATACAAAGTTATGGAATTTTTGTTCAATTTGAATAAATTCAATTTACAAAGGACACACATCCAATGGATATGATTATTTAATAATCCTCACAATATGTATTACAATTTGTTCCCGTTTTTATGCCGATACCCGTAGGTATCCTGCCAGAATTTATTACACTGTAAGAGTACTTTGGAGAACAGCATAAATCCTTAATCGACTTACGCGAATTGTTACAATTGTTTTTTATCTTCCTCAGCTGCTGCTGAGTGACTCCTTTGTCGTAGTAATTCAGGGAATCCCAGAGAGTCGGGGACAACGTACACCAATCAACAGGCAATAATACTCGTAGTACATGTAGACCATTGTCCATGCGGTATTTATTGGGATCGCTTTTCGCCAACAATTATTGTTTCCCTTAATGCAATATTTTCATTGACAATACGGAAATTGTTACACATACATACGATCACAAACATATACCACCACAATAACACCAAAAAGACGTACATTGTTAAATCGACAGAAATAATCTCCTTGTGCTTGTGGAGGAATTTCTGAAGTGCCTACTCTTTCTCTTGGGTAGGCATTTCAGAAATTCCACCCACACATTGGCCTCGTTGTTGGTTGATCCTTTACCATCCATAGAACAACAGATCATTTGTTGATATCCTCTCCATCGAAGTGACTAATTGTTGATCGTTGGTTGTTGTTAGTGGAGTTGTCTATAGCGGCAGACTCACACAAATGAACTGCATTGGCTGTGGAGGCTTCTTTTGGCCGCATTAAGAAGTGGTTTAAGTGGAACACAACGCGTTGCTCAAGTTGTTATGTCTGTTCCCTTTGGTAGTGTGTGTTATGCGTTCGCTTTCATCCGTTTGGCGGTTTAATTCCCCAAAACAAATGTTACAATAAAAAAATCGCTGCCAAACCCAACCCTCTGAGTCTCCTATGTAACGAGTAGAAATACAAATTTCCACAGGAAGTCAAGGATCAGATGAATGGGGAATGCCGTTGCAAGAAGAGGACGTGAGTGAGAGCTTTATATACAGCACCGGACATGGCTAAAATAGTAAATCAAAAGCGCGTTGCAAATGCAGAAGCTTCAGCTTTCGCCTTCGTCAATGTAGGGTTCTGATTTGCAGCTTCGGCTCTTCCACTCTTGTGCTTGCAGAGAGGCGAAAACTTTTTCATTTCGTGCGGCCCAACCGCGACCGAGAGTAATAATTTAACCCTCCTATCTACTCCTCCTCCCATCATCAACATTCAAAAGTGAAAATCGTTAAAATTTCCTGAAATAGGGATGACGCTGATGGAAGGGAGGGCAGAAAGTTGTTTCTTTGGCAGTGGGCGGACGGACGAACGATAGGCCATTCTAGCCAAAATAATTTATTTAAAACTGTAAAAAACAGAAGCAACATCAACGACGAACAAAACGAGTTAACGCCCGGAAAGTAATTCCCGAACAAACATCACATTGGAATTGGACGTAGCGTTGTTCGCTGAATGTGGGAAATGCAATGAAATGTAGTACGAGTAGGTATGTTAGTTAAATGGGAACGCAGTCGCTGTATTCAGGATACAGGAACAAACACATATGGGTAATATTATAAAGATGGTTTATGTTCTATTTTTTCCTACCACTGCGTATATGTGAGTGTGATTAAGTCAGATATTGTCGCTATAACCAACATCGGTCATCATTGCATAGCTGATTGGTATGTTTTTTAAAGCTCCATTTCATAAAGAAAGAGCTTCAAAATCTATAATAAGCTATGCAGCTTGGGATCTTAATCAACAGCTTTGGTTTTGTAAGCAAAACCTAAAAATACCGGATGATACTAAGAAGCGGAAGGTATGCTTTCGGTTATATGAAAAAACCACACCGAACAAAAATTAGACAATCAAATAGTTATAGCATTCTTGTTGTGGATTCCTACTGACCAAAATTATAGGAAATGCTTAAAATCCATTCCTCGGTACCATCAACAAAGGTAACTGAAGCTTACCTTACCCAACAGTTCTGCTGAGCTTATTGATATTACGTTCCCGTACTCATAGTCACCTAATTTTTATCTGATAGTTATTAGCTGATCCCAATCCCAAATAAAGAAGAAGGATGAGAGGTAACGGAGTAATCCAACCCTCAGTTAACTTGATTCAACTTATAAGCCAAAGTGTTGAGATATCTGAGCATATGGCGGCATAATCAGTAAGTGGCTAAAGATAATTAGTTGTTAACAGTCCCTCCGTGGCCTAGTTAAGGTCAGCTGAATTAAGTCTGACACGTCGGTTGTGCAGCGTCTGCTCCAATACTCTAACTTCACCGTAGCCGGTCACAAGTCCGTGTTGAGAAAGGAGGAGTGGCAAACTCGTGGTGGAGTCCAGCTGCATCATAGCATCTTATCTGGATATGGTGCGGGGCTTTACCACGGGAGATTAATAAGAGCCGCGGCACTCATTATAGGCAATGTCTTCGTACTTTGCTACCCTGAAAGGGCTGCTAATACTTAGAGGTGATTTATTTGTTGGAGTTCTTCGTATTTAGCAGCTTCGTCGTAACAAAACTGATTGGACTGGAGGTGTCTGGGATAGTTTCTATCCTGGGCGGTCTAGGATAGCATGCTATCCTAGTGACAAATGATTGGTTTCGAGGTTTCGGACGATGAGCTGTCAGGGTTGGCTTTTCCTACGCCTAGGCACTCATACTGAACGAACTGAGTCCCTTGATATAAGATCTCACCAAGGTCGCGTTGATCCTGCCTACAGATAAGGTTGATCTCCTTGGAGGTTAACTGAGTCTGGGCCAACTTTTGGTAGAGGACCCAGTTTCGTTCTGCGCTTGATCTACGTAGTGGCTGATGGTTTACTACCCAAATGCGGGTAGAACGCTAGCATTGGTAACAATAGAGCTGCCTGGTGTTGCCAAGTCTTTGGTGAATCACATGCGCCGCACGCTACACGTGTCATACTCGTTATATAAAAAATGCTATTTCGGACATAGACAGAAGTCGGTTAAAAAGGACCTCAAAGAAGTCGAAAAAAAAATTTCAACCCATCACACGCGACACACGCGACACTTTGTTTTTCGGGTAAAAACTTTTATATATACATCGAAACACAGTCTATTTTTGAGGTCGGGCCTATATCAAAGAATTTCCTTTCTTCCACGCGGAGCACGTGCCACACGCGACTCGCAATACGCGATTTCAACACATCACACGCGCCACATGCGACACGCGTCATACTCGGAATATAAAACCAGTTTCTACCATTAGTATTATTAACGAAGCAATTTCCGATAACATGGGCCAGGGTACACCAAAGAAAGCTTTTTCTTAAATCCCCGATAAATAATGTCAACATTGGAGAGAGACCCTTACTGCAGAACGAATTTTTTCTTAGAATATACCCATATATGTGGGCGCCATGGCTCAATGGAGGTTTGTGGTTCGAATCCCAGGCTCAGTGGAAATGCGCATAGCTACTAAGCAGGAGGTTCATGGTTCGAATCCCAGTTACACCAAAAGTATTTTTCACGGTATCCCACCTCTCGCGAATGGGTGACAAACGTTCCGAGAGTATTAACTTGTCACGGAAAGCTTCTCAATTCGCCTTTCGGATCCGGCCTTAAATTGAAGGTCTCTTCCATTTGTGTCCAAAAATATACATGCGCAACACAAATGGTCGCAAGAAGCTAGGCCTTGGACCGCAATTCCCAAATTATTCTTGACGAATTAGGGGACACCTACCACATTATTTACTATAAACGATCAACGGAAGCCGCTGAGTTATGCGATACAAATTCTCTTACCAAGGGTCTCATTAGTATCTTAAAGTGAATTTTTTTTTTTCAAAAGTTAGCAAATTTTTGCTTTCTGTTTTTTTTTTAATATTTCATTCGCATGCCCGTAGGGATCCTTCGTGGTAACATTATCAGCAGGTACTGAGTATTATGAAGAATTACGATTCTCTTCGTTTCCTTAGAGCTGGAATGACTTTTTTTTTATAACAGAATAATGTTACGTTAATATAAAAATTTTATTATATGCCTCTCATCCAAAGATTGTCAGTGGGAGCGCACTGATGAATCTGATCTGATGGTTGCCAAAAGGGCGATCTTCAATTTTATGCCAATCGATTTATCTGATGAGCATAGCTAACTCTCTGCCACTTGATGCACAAATCAAAGTTGAAATGCCAACGATGATGATGATGATGATACGTCATACTTTCGTTCTTATACTTGTAGTTGTAGTTGTGATTCTACCACCCTTCTGAGTCCAAACTCAAAAGTACAAGTCAATAGCTTTCCAGCTGAAGTGGATGCTTCAGCAACAAAAGCATGGGGAGCAAGAACAAAAAAAAAACGAAAAAGTATTCCACAGACAGAAGAAGAAAACCACAAAGCGAAATCAATAACAGTAAATTGCCAATAACGCGCCGCATCCTGTAGACTGTACACTGCACAATGGGGGAACTTTGTACAATGAAGCAAGTGGGCAATTGGGAGCACTTTCAACAGCCAACGATAATAATAGCAATTGACAAATTGAGTGAACAATTGTATGATGAGGATTCTATTTGTGAATAGGCTCAACGCATCCTGCTTACTGGCGTACTGGCGACAAATGAAATACCTTTCATCCTGGATGATCCCGTCAGCACCAGATGAACTCGATGGAAATGCGCATCACCACTCATGTTTTGTTCTTGTTCTTGTTCTTTATTCAGTCATGTAGAAAAGGACATTCTTCACACAATAAATTGAAACCCGGTTTCTCAAGTGTGTGCATTGCAGTGCGTGGCAAAAAAAGGTGGACAGGATAAAGATGGAAGTAGCACCAAGAAATTGGGTCATTTGTTAGATTTTTTTCTTTCTCTCCTTTTTCTTAGGATAGGAATAAACTTAAATATGGAAAATTAGTAATGAAATGTGTGAAAGAAGTTGAAAAAAGGATATAGACAATTCATCGTGAGTGAATGTGGTGTGGATACGATTTAGAGCGGTACGGTAAGAAACAACGGAAGTAAGATCCCTAATCACATCAAATAAATCCCAGTGAAATAGCAGAAGGATAATGGCAGAACGTACACGCTGATAAAAAAGAGATATATCAAAAATAATCTGGCATTTTATTCTTAACTCATTTGCTAAAAGGTAACTGGCAGATTTTAAGGACGAAGTTTCAGCGAATCCGCTTAAAGCAAACGAATTGGGTTGGCAACAATTTAACTTTGGATTTTTTTCAGTGCACAGATAAGGCCATCATATATCCCATATATATTTTTTTTTTGATTACAGTTTAGCTCCGGCTGCAAGGATCATCTTACTTTTCCGCTCTGATATACACTGATGCTGCGCTCTCAAGTTGACGTTCATAATTTTTCATTTGCGAGTTGCGAATATTTTATTTAAGGAAAGTCCTTTTAGGCACTCCATATCCGGCTCACAGACACACACACCACCACCACCACCAAAATGCAAAATAGTTCACTAAAAGATGAAAAAGTGAAATAAAAATATAAAAATGCAATAAAACCGTTTTTCCGCTGAGCGTTTGTTTGTTTTCCTTGAATATCCTGTCGGATTCAAGCGACAGTCATAGTGCGCTCCGTTCGTTATGTTCAGTACACAGACACAGCACAGGCACGTTCTCCACATGTTAATATGTCTACATGTAGATGTGTATACTGAAATATGTACCCTACTATGCATACACCTTCATATTGTTTTAACTAAAACAATTTCCATAAGGAAATTGGGGATAACAGGAGCGACAGGAGTAAAATTGAATGAATGGCGATGGTAACACAAAAAAAATTTTTTTTGAAATAGAAACGAAAAGTGGAACGGATAGAAGAAGAAGAAGAAGAAGAGAAGGGAGTGTGGAGAGGGGAAAAAATGAAGAAAGGAAAACAACAACAAAAACGACCACCACTCATTCCGTTCCAAATCCTTAGAATCAGAAGAAATTGTTTCCACCTTTTTTGTTGTTGTGTGGTTTGCACATTTTTTTGCTGTCCCACTTTTAATCCGCGAGTTGGTTTAGAAGAGCGTTAAGTAGGAGCTGGAACGGGAACGCATTTGTTTGAATTTTTTCTGTTTAAGGAATAATTTGAAGCGGTAACGAAATAGCAGAATGGTTGTTGTGTTACTTTTTTTTTGTTATCCTTTTTCTTGTGCCGAGAATTTTTCTTTTTGATTATTTCGTTTGTAGTTACCTTAGGGTGCATAAAAGTTATATAGTTGTGGTATAAGAGTCCTGCAGAGGAAACTTCGTTGTTTTGTTGTCGTTGTCGCCGCATTTACTTGACCTATCTGAATATCGGTTTCTCTTTCTTTTTAAGGATAAATGAAACTCTGATAAAAGTGGCAATGAATGCGTAAATTTCGAAATGAAAAGAAACTTTGTGACGCGTCTATTAGTTCTTCGTGAAGCACAACTTTGGTTCATTTTGTGACGTCAATTACCGTTTGGCACCTACTGATCAATATTAAGAGTCTGTCGGGATTAACTTAGAACTTAGATGCCACACCAAACGGTTTTCTTAGAAACGGACTGGTTCTGCAACGCCAATCAACGACTATCCACAACATTGCTATTGCAGATGTATCAGCAGGTCTCATTGATATGAGCGAGACCTTCCTAAATGTCTACCGCTTTTTAGGTCATGATTCCCGAGTTACCACAGCCCTTATGAAATACTAAAAAAAAGAAATGGGTACGCAACATAGTTGGCACAGAAAAAGTAATGTTTCCCTCTCTGCGGGCTAAACCAACTCCAGAAATACCAATATACCCTCTGTGAGGTTTGCGTAGTGACCTCAGCTCGTTTAGTATTAGTGTTGGGCGTACCCAGAATTAACATATTGTCCACTACTATGATAGTTTTTAATCTATCCTATGCTTAAATTGCTTTCTAATGGTTTTTATGGATGGGCTACTTAAAATGAAAAAGTTCCAACAATCCATCAAAATCCTATTTGCTATGAAATCTTCCATGTTCACTCAGCATCATACCGATCGGATTCAATATGATGCAGCGGTCCACATAGCGAGACAGATATATAATAATCAAATAAACTTAAAGGGTCCATCAACGTTCCGAATGATAAGAGCAATAGCTTGAGTCATTGTATTGGAACAACGATAATCCACGCGAAGTAGAGCTCTCTCCACATCAATCACAGCCCTTGCAATTATCCCCAAAGGGTCACAACTACATATAACCTGACCTTAAGTTTAGAATAGTTTTTCTTGAATTTACTGGCTTTTAGATCTTACATCTTTTCTACGAGCAACAAGAGACGAAGTGCCGACCTGATTTTGGCACGACTGCTACTAGAGCTACGGCAAGAGTTACCTTAAAACTCCGGAGAAACGTGCTTGTTGCAACAAAATAATATCGTAGCTTTTGACGAGCTTAGTAACTCCTATATATCCCACTTACGGCTCAGTCTAATGACAGCAAATCACAGCTTTCCCACTTCTTCTATGGCAACTTCCATAAAAGAAGCACGACATTTCATAATAAATAACTCTGCCTTGTTAAAATAGTAGCATGCAGGTCCCAAACTCGGCTAAAGGAGGGGGGTTTGAGGTAAACGACCAGTCCTATCCTCAGTAAAAATTTTTTAATTTCTTATCCAAGGTGAAACAGCTTACGCCAATGGATGCATGACTAAGAGGGAGTTTAGTCGCTAGTAAGCGGACTCCGAATACCGAATACGACCTTCGGTTTCAACCAGTCTTACCATTGGAAACTGGGCTCTGTTATGGGGCACTTTTCTATAGCATCGATCACTGAGCAGTATAATGAAGTACAGGCAAACTCATGGAAAGTAATACAAAGAAAGCAGGAAGGTGCACTCCTTCACCTCGTATTGGCAGTTGATGACGCCTCCATGAGTAGGCTTAACATCTGCAAAGGTAAAGTAGGCTACTGCTTTTGCCATGTTAAACTAATGCTAAGCTGGTCCAAGCTGATCTGGCAACAGAATTAGCAAAGCGGTATGGATGACTATCATAAACATTGAACGAATACCATACCTCATACCCGTACGACCGGTAACATGGCCGGTTCTTCCCATCTGAAAAGCGGTGCCACTAAGCACGTGAGTCGGAAGAAAGATGAGTCTGCCAAGAACAGACGACTGGGCCGTCAAACCCCGACAAACCCCCCAAAAAAGCCCAATTACTCCGGCAAACTAGATCATCAAGGGAGGATTAATGAGCACCATCAGGGTGCTACAAGCCAATCTACTTTAGGCTAAGGGTGCGTCCGCTACCCTTAGCAAAAGATTCGCTGATGACAATATAACACTTGACCTCATCCCAGAATCTTGGTTATTAGCAGACAAATCAAAGGTCTACGGAATAAGGCCAGTAAGTTAATCATAAAATCCTGGGAGCCAGTGCCAGGGCGGCCTGCTTAATCAGCACGAACGTTAACTTTCTTCTAATTCTAAAATTCATGACCAAGGATCTGGTGGCACTCTTACCGACCGACCGATATGGGATCAAATTGGTGACTGAAGTGAAGCCGCAAAGAATTGTCTGTCTCGGTGTTACGGGTGCCATGCGTATCTGCAAAACCGCAGCATTAGAAGCTGCGTTGGACATTCTCGCTTGCAAATCTTCATAAGGAAGCCGGTCACTAGATGTGCTTTTATGCTGCTGCTAGAATACAGATACAAACCAGGTGACTTTGTGCGACACCTGAATATTCTTGACTCAATTCCCGAAAGAGACATGTTTTGCACTGACATCAATGTCATGGAGCACTGTTTCGGGAGGTTATCTGAGGTAGTAATAATAGACCGTGCAATCTGGTCTAATGGTGTACCAACACTAGACGATAAAAGTCTGGTCTGGTACACAGATGGATCGAAGATGGAATCTTCAGTCGGAGCTGGTGTTTTCGGACCCGACACCAAAGTCTCGATACCAGAACTTCGGAACTTCATCGTTGAGATCTGCGCTAGGATTAACCTTAGTAAGGTTATTATCGCGCAATAAGTCAGGCATTTTTCTTACAAGAAAATCCTTGATCTAGAAAAGGATAGCATTAGAAAGCTGGCAAGCTTTCTCACAGGTCGCTTTGGCTTGCGGTACTCGTATCACATTAGCAGAATTAATCTAGGCTCAGATACGTAGTGTAGGTTCTCGACGGAGGATGATGAATCATCCGTGCAAATTCTCTGTGAATGCCCAGCATTAATTTGGTTAAGGAGATGTTTTTTCTATAAGGCAATATGTTCGTCGGCAGATCTGAAAAAACCACCCACTAAGGAAATACTATCCTTCATTAGGGAGCTGGTAAATCTATTAGAAGGGTGTAGCTATGAAACAATATATATTTTAGGTCGAAGTGTCAGCCACTTGTCTTTTAGGTATGGTTGTCTTTTAAAATAATTCATACTGTTTCTTCACATCCTTGGATGAAGTCTACTTTATAGTCCTCTTGAATCACCTTGCCTTTCTTCTTCACTATTTTTAAGGAGCTCTCGGCTCCACCCTCAGATTAACAACTACAGCTACCAAACTCCACAATCAGTCTTTTCCCTTTTACCTTTCTTGGGACGCACACTAATTGGAGGCATACTGCACTCCTTCGTTTTTTAAAAATTAACCCGATTGCGTTCAAACTTTGTACCTCAGATGAGTTCTGTATGCACTTGTGCACTGTGTGCTTTAAGATTGGGGTTGTTAATTGGTTGGGTTGCAGTGCTTCGCATGTGTTTTTATTCTTCAGCATTTATAGTTGAATAGTATACTTTTGGTTATCATAGAATTTACATGAAAAATTCAATTCAAAGAAGGGGAGAGGAAAGACATGAAATCTCTCCCCGGCCTTCTAGGTCTCACAAAAAGATTGCTGGGTATAAAAATTAAGTTTTTGAGGACTAATAATCACGCTGATGTATCACCCTGTATTGATTTTTTTCTAATTTTCATAATCATCCGTATATCGAATAAACGTTTAAGCGCTTTGATAGCTGTAAGTTTGAGTTGCTTGCTGCGCTCCTCACCAAATGCCCTCACATTCAAAGAGGGATCTGCATAACATGTGCATGGAAGTACGTTCAGTCTGTTTACGATTTCACATTCAAATACAACAGCAAAGTTGGTTAAGTTTCGTCTGTCGGTGTGTTCGGCACTCTGTTATGGTTTTGTGGCAACATTTAAAACAACACACAACAAACCAAAACACTATAAGAAAAGCCGGGAACGACAAATGCAAAAAGTATTTTTTGTAAGATAAGAAAAAACGTAAAAATCACACCATAAAAAAAATAATTCACAGAATTTTCACTCAAAGCGGTTTTTTTCTATGTTATTGTTGCTGCTGTTGTTGTTGATATCTTTATTGTTGTTGTTATAATAATATAAATAATAAATTGTTTCACTTTCGTCTTGCTTCGCTTTGAATTTTATGATTGTGTGATTCTGTGATTGTGAGAGTTTTCGCCAAAAAGATATATGTTCCACATGCAGTAGGGGACAAAGGACAAGGAGTGTGTGTGTCTTATGTTTTGAATTTTCTTTTTCATTTAACAAAGGACATTTTACCGGTAGAATAGTCGCGATGAAAGGATAAGGCACCACCCACCCACACAGCACTCACTTTCAGTTGTGTCACTTTTGAAGTGAAAAAATAAAACGAAAAAATGGAACAAGCCATTTGAGCCCGTCAACTCTAAAGGATATAGCAAATTGTCTGGGAGAGCAACTTGTTCTTCAATGGATTTGGGACAGAGAGTTACACAACTTCTTATAATACGGATATGATCATGTCGGCAGAAGACTTCACTTATATTTATTTACTCTAACTAACATGGTTTATTGTTCTTTCACTCTTTTTTACTATCCCCCTTTTTTGTATTCTGTTGCCCAGAATAAATTGAGTTTAAGAAACTAGATCCAAGTTTCAAATTGAGATCATCTTTGAGTTTTATTATCCTTGCTTTTCGAGCGTTAGTTGCTATACGGGGAAAAACAGGTTTGAATATAATATGTATGCTCCCCTCAATGAAGACACCAGAAACAGCATTATGGAGCTCGGTCTAAAATTTGAAATAGAATCATGTTAAATTGAGTTATGATCACACCATCAAAATACTCTCTATGGATCTTGTTGCCTTAAGACAACAACGCCAACTATTAATTACTTTTAATACAGGAATCCAACCATATTATCCAAGCAACTGTTGTACTATGAATATAACGCGGTTTTTTCATAGATCCAAAACTTTGGGGCTCTAAAAAAAATAGACACTTTCAAAAATATGAGGAAAGACCCAAAAACAAGCTCTAAATCGTGCAACCGGCTCCTGTGATTATGATATTAAGCTCGTATGAAGTGAAATCTGCTCGATATGTCCATATTTTCGGCATATGCTTTACAAGACATACAAATGGGACAGATTATAAGGATGTCCAAATCTTTCATGATAATCCAAATGATGTTCGGACCAATTAAAGAAGCCAAACGAACAAAAAAAATTTTGATAAAATAAACATCATCGGTTTCATAAAATCTCGAAGTTTAAAGAAATTCACGCCGATGTACCGCATGGTAGCATTCTCGGTCCAATCCTGTTCTTGCTTTACACAAGAGACATACCTCAAGACGAAGAGACAGTCGTAGCCACGTTCGTAAACGATACGGGTATCCTCGCAACGGGTAATACTATTGAATCATCAACGAGAAAACTTCAACGAGCTTTAGACAAAATATGCGACTGGGCTTCTTTCTGAAGTGTGTGTTCTGTCGAAGTGTTCTCAACGAGACAAAGTCAACGTATGTCAATTTTACATAATAATTTATCCCTTTATTTATCACCTCGGTGCAAATACCATATGAAAACGAGGCAAAATATCTAGGAATAACTCCAGACGTAAAACTTAAGTGGACGTTAAAAAGAAGTGAGACGAGTTCGAAATCAGGCTCAGAGAGATGTTTTGGCTTATCGGAAGATTTTCGAAACTAAGCGTATATAACAAACTGCTCTGATATAAAAAAGTTCTAAAACTTTCTTGGACATACGGTATACAACTTTGGGGTTGTACCAAGCAATATATAAATATTACAAACATTTCAAAACAAAACACTAAGAGCAATCGTAAATGATTCATGGTGCATAAGGAATAGTGATATTCACAGAGAACTAGAAAGTGCTACTGTGAGCGATGAGGTAACAAACTTTCGCTCCAGTCTTCAAGTAGAACCATGAAATAGTCAGAACTTTGGACGAGACGGACATTGTGCGCCGACTACAAAGAACAAGACCATTCGATCTAGCGCAGTAAGGGAAAAACGCATGATATGACGGTTATAGTAGAGGTGCCATCGCTAACCTAAAACGATAAACTCCAGAAGCCTAAACTACTAAGTAAGGAAACTTAGTTGTAGTAATAACCAACAGAAAAAAGAGAGGATCGTATTTCCTACTACTGTGAGCACGCGCGGCCGGTTCTCATAGTGCCTCTTTGAGGGGTGAAGTTTAGCACGTATGCATATATCGGCTAACATAGCCAAGATCAGGTACATGAAGCGGGCAAAAGCAATGGTACGGGCCATTGGTATCTTTAGAAGATTCCTGCACCTCCAAGCGCATCAGAAAAAAACTTGATGTCGAGTTTCCGACTACTGGAAATTGGAAGGACTGGGGACTAAGGAAGTAAATTAACATGACAATGTAGACTAACGAATCCAAAATGAAGGATGGAGGCGCTGCAGTTGTAATCTCAGATAAACTTATTCTGTAAAAGAAATACAAGCTTCCTGACCCGACTAGCATCTTTCAGGCAATGATTTTTAGCTATAAGAGTGGATTTTGTAGACCGTAAGACATAGTATCATGCATATTTATATAGCCAGTCTGCAATCAAAGCAATTTATGCGACCGTCAGCAACTCAAAACTTGTTAAAAAGTGCTTTGCAATTTATGCAAAATATCTATCATCTATTGATCTATCATCTAGAGAAGATTTTCATTTTCTTAAAACTCAATTCTCACGCAACATTGTGATGTATGCGGAATATCAGCGCCACAGGTTTCCCGCTTTACCCGTATGTGCCAAGACAATTTATAGTCACCCACGATGTTGGGGAACGAGAGTGAATTATGGAATCCAGAATTTGATATGAATTTCTAAAACTACATCATGTGTGCTACACGTCAAATCTATGGATAGGTATGCATTGTTCTCAGATGGAACGATAGAAAGGATAGGGAGTTCCTTATTCTTTTAATAAAAAATGCAGAAAATCACAAAAAGAAATAATTTTTTTTTGATTTTTTGCTTTTACAGAAATGTTTCGGGCCAAACTGCGTTTGCACTCAACACAGATTCAAATTCAAGTTAGGTGAAGTTTCCCTCAATTGATTTTGCAAATTGCAAGGAACTTCAGAATTTTCACTACACTGCACTGCAACAACCACAACAGAAACCAACACCAACAGAAAGAAAACTTTAAATTCGTGTACAATAAATTGAATCCAATAATGATTCAATGTACTTTAAAGTTGAATATTGCTGAATCCAGCCAAGCTGTTAACAATGCAAAACCTCCTTAAGACCAAACAAAAGTTTATTGACAACTTCTTTTTTGTTAAGGGTAAAGGAGAAGCAATTTGGCACAGCTCAACATAACTCAAGTAAAAGTTTGGCTTTTTTAGAGGTGTACCATGCAGCTGGAGTCTGGAGTTATATGACAAAAAAATATTTGTGTAAAAAACGTTTATGCGACGAAAATACCTTTACCCTTAAAAAGAACTTAAACTAGAAAGAGAGTTTTTATTGAAAATGGGTTACACTGTAATCCTATTGTTGCTGAACAAGAGACTTATTCACGATTGATTGATCGTGCTATCTAAATGTAGTCATTCTTAAGTCGTTAATTGTAATTGTATGACAAAAGGCAAACGAAAAAGCAAGAATCAGTTATTGACCAATGCTACACCAGAAAAAATTCCCGAAAGCTTTACCAAAAAAAGAATATGTCAAAGCCACAAAACTCGAACAGAATCATGTCCTGATAAGAAAGGAAACCTTGTAGTGGAATCACAGTCAGTGCTAAAGACTACTTCTGCAGACTGTTAAACAGCGATGTAGATCAACATTATTCTCTCAAGCATAACGAACCATTCCACATAGACTATCAGTCGATCAGTCCTAATGTCCGTTCACCTGACCAATATAAGGCGAAGATTACAATATCCAAAGCTGCTGGCCCTGAGAGACTGTCGGCCTAGCTTTTCAAAATTGCAGGAGATTGCATTCATCAGCTTATTTCTAAATCTAAATCATCTGGTTCGATGTAAGGATGCATGAGTAATGAAGTCTTATAATTGTGTGCCCGATCCACAAGAAAGAAGACTCACTAAAGTGAGACATATATAGATGAATTAGTCTCTATAACATTGTCCCTGAAGCCACTCCTCAACAACTTGATTTGCCCCTGTTAGTGCGGCTTAAGGTCAGGAATGTCCTCAGTTGACCAAATATTTACAGATTTCAGATCCTCGGTGCAAATCGATAATCACCATTATTTTAAAGATTCAAAACCGCACATAACAGCATTTCTAGAGACGAGCTAGTTTTGACTACCCTGCCCATCTCGTTCAACTATGCACAATGACAATTGTGAGTTCTTGCTGTTCCGTCAAGGTCATGAATAACTCAACCGAGTTCTCGATTACTTATCTATGATATATCGATGACATTCGGACGATTTTCCATTCCCTTTTCGTAGACTGGCTTAGAAAGAGAAGACTCAATAACGATTATATATACCAGCTGTTCAGTGACATGAATCTAGTAATACAAAGACCCAATACGAATGTATTGATCATAAGATATTGATCATATCAGACCTGCCATGTGGCGCTAAGACTGATCTATCGAAATATATTTTTATTCGTTTCGAGCCAAAAATTCTTCGGACGATTTTCCATTCCCTTTTCGTTGACTGGCTTAGAATGAGAAGACTCAAGCTCTACAGTGACATGGACCTAGTTAGGAAGCTTCGTACAGGTTGTTTGCGATCGCTATAATATGTAGAGCAAATGGGCATGAACTCTCGGAATACAGTGTCTTTGAATCTATATCAGTAGGACAGCGCAGTAGAGAAAGGCTTAGCCTTAGATATCGCCGTGGAGAGTTGGAAAATAATAATAAAACTTGGCGCGACAGACCGTTACGGCCAAGGCTTATAGATTCTTTCGAACATTTGTGTTGTGCGTATTATTTTTTTCCAAGGCCTAGCTTCTTCCGAACAATTGTGTTGTTCGTGTTATATTTTTCCACACGAATGGAAGGGATCTAATGCCGTATCCGAAAGGCGAATGAGAAGCTTTCCGTGACAAGTTATTACTCTCGGACGTTTGTCAGACATTCGCAAGAGGTGGGAACGTTAAAAATACTTTTGGTGTCTGTATTCGAACCTCAAGCTCAAATGTTCCGCTCAGAAGTCCAACGCACTTACCACTAGAGCCGCACCGCCCACAAGGATAGCTGTGCGCAATTTGAGGCAGATAGCTAAAACTGTGCAAATTTACGATAACGATGCATGCAAGATGAGGCTCAGGTCTTTTTCGAACTATGGTGCCACCTAAGTAGGTTGTAATGGCAGCAATTGCCCACTTAGACCAGTAGCAGTCCTCTTTGGATCTTAGACCTTTCCACCTCTAAAGGACCAATTTCGTGCTTTTAATGAATCGTAGTATCTCTCGCACCTTACTGTTCTGAGGTTGAGAGGTTATTCATCAGTACGCTAATGCCGAACAGGAGCAAAGAAGATGTTCTATTGTCTACTACTCCTGCTTCTCCTCGTCTATACAGCTTCTTCAGAGATCATTAAATTCAACATCCATTCTTCTCGCATGTTTTTCCAGTCTTGATATAATGCATGTGTCGGTGTTTCGTTTTGTTATGGCTTCCGACTCTTTTCAAAGCATAAACATAAGTATCGGAATAGGAATCTCCAAATCTGTCCTTTCGGGTAGCATCTGGACAGCCGTACCATGTCTAGCGGACGTATTACGCACTGGAGTTCTCTTCCACTTCCAATTGACCCGGAACCCAAATGAACCGAATATTGAAATTAAAGGTTTACTCATCTCGTTCAGGGAGGAATAACAGCTCGACGCCACCTTAAACGACAGTGATACATTTGACGTTACTGTTCAATTTATTAAATAAGTAAGAAGTCAATCAGGAGGTAAGCATTTCATTGCTTAGCCAAAAAAAGAAAAAAGCTAAAAAAATATTAAGAATTCTGATTTGAAAATTTACCTTTCAGTTCAAGTTATTGTGATAAAAAAAAATCCCCAAATATAACTGAGTTTCAAAGATAAGGAAACACTAATTTTAATGATATTTTCTCTAGCCGCAATTCAGAAGGAGTATTTATCAATTTCCTATAGAGAGAGACTCAATTCAATAAACAGAAATATACTTGTGACGAAATTCTCTAAATATCCTCAATTTTTCTTCGGTTTAAATACAGTCGGACTTGTATCTACCTTATATATACAGTGAAAGTAAAACAAATTCTCATTCCAATCTTGTGTGGGACTTACACGTTTGTTTCACTGTTCATTCTGTGTTCGTTGTCCTTAATATATATATAAAAAACGCAGCCCCCCCTCAGAAAATACTTTCACATTCAAGTATAGCCGCAATATATCTGCAGTCACCGTCAGCTAACTTGGCATCCACAAGTAATTGCATTACAACGAGGACAAAATTACACTCTTAATAAAGGACATAGTAGTGAGTCTAAGAGAAAATCCAGTGGAAACAAAAGATATTTCAAACTAAACACTTAAATATCTAGCAATGATAGCAAAAAAATGAAAGTAAATCAATTATTTTTGCATTTTGTCGTATCATACTGCAGCTATGGTCCGTACAATGTTGAATGTAGCCTTTGAGGTGAAAATCTTAAAGGTTATTTTTGGTACAACATAATGCATAATGAATCTGCACGTTTGTTAGGTTCCTGTCCATTCTGTGGCCTAAAAGAGCTTCAAAACTGTAACTGCCTAAAAAAGCGACTCTAAAAGCCTTTGTTGGTCACCTGCTGTAAAGGATATTTTCTTTATAGGAGATGACTCAAAGTAATTGTCCAGAATGATGCCAGGTCGAAAACTACCGACTAAAAATGTACTCCTGGTTGTAAAAGTTAATATAACGTATAGCACACACACACACATACATGAGGTTGTGTCCTATATGTTATAGGGGCAAAGAGCGCATTTAAGAAAATTACAAAAATGAAAAAAAAAAAACTCCAAGGAGGTGAAGTTGAAGACACTTACTCGCTTTCAGGTAGGACGACGACGACGGTAACCCCAATTTACACCAGCTGAAAGTTCTTCTTCATCTTCCTCTTCACATTATTCGCAGCTCCTTGCAGCCCCCACACATCGACTGCATTCACTTTTCGTTTATTCTTCAGCGATTCTGGAACACACCAAGGGCTTACAAGTAGGTAGAGGTACGTCGGTACAATGAGGAGTACCTTGTCCAAGGCATATGGTATCTTTTAAAAAGGGAGCAGAAGACATTTCTGCTATATATTTGTGTGTGTGAGTACTAGGGTATTTCTTATCATGTTCCAAGCTAAATTATACACACTGCACAACCGCTACTACTACTACTAAACCGAAATAAGCGAAAAAACAAAGAAAGCCAAGTGACGAATGGGCGGACAGAGTGTGAACAACACACCGTCACTGAACAAACGTATCAGTGAGTGAAGAAGTAAGTGCATTTGTCTTCTAAAAAAAAGAGGAAAATAAAACACATCAGGACCTCGGATAAAGTGAATGATGTACAACTGTACAACTGCAAAATTGTTGACAACGTCTTTCTAGTTCTACAGATATTGTTTTTGTTATTGTAGTGGGTGTTCCCCCTCTTTTTTGTGTCTATTAAAAGAAAGCGCTCAAGATTTACTCTATATATATGAACTCGTGTGTTAAGGGCTGCATCTCTGGGCTAAAATTTGCAAAATTAAAACTTTGCAATATTTCATGTTTAGAGGTGGAAATTTCAAGGATCTGTATATAGCTTATGTTTTAAATCTTGGAGTTAAGTAAACGAGTATAGTTTTTAAATAATTAATGAATATATCATTCCTGAATTGAAGTTGCAATTTATTTTTTGTATCTGGCATACAGGAAATTTGTCCTGCTAATTGGCTAACTGTCTGAATGGTATACGGTGGTCTTTTCTGACGAATTTTTTCATGATTAGAAAAAAGGTGGTGTAGATCACACAGCCAGCAAGACGATGGTATGGAATAGGGAGCAACATTTTAGGCTCAGTTAAACTCAATTTGAAAAGCTCCAAATACATACTGGCTTTTTCTACGTTGTCTTCATTTTTTGGTTGACACCAGTGGACTTCTTAGTAGTACAACGCTCCCATACACACCACTAGCAGGTTAACCAAAGCTTGAATTCAAGGTCAAAATGTAAAACTTTTGCCATGACCGTTTAACTCAACTGACTTGAGCATAATGGAAAATGGAAAAAGAAAAGGAATCCAAAGAAGACTGAAGCTATAAATTCATCTTGGACATATTTGCGGCGCTAGAGGCTTCTAGAAGTAATTGAACATTCTTACTACTGAATGCAATTAAAAGGAGTAAATTTTTCTTAGAAAAATATTTTTTTTTTTGATTTTCTGCTTCTTTAAAGTTAATTTTTAATCGTGTGCGACAAAAAATGATCGATTGGTTGAAGTTCCACAAAGCTAACCTTTATTTACATGTATTCATTTGGTGACAAACAGTAACGATGACGCGATTATAGATAGTCATGTCCTAAGCCTCTCGCATCACAACTCCTATCTTCGACCTAGGTTGCGGTTGTACAACCACCACTCAACTGAATTAATTGATCCTTGAAACTAATACAAGCCTTCGATACATATCGAATTTATCAACAATGACCTTTGGCCCACGGAAAATAACACGTTTTAGAACTTAGAACTTTGGAGGTACATGAAGTGTCATTGGATTTACGTGGATACCTCCATCGAATGGTTTACCCCACGGTCCTCTTCGGACTTGGATTCGCTATACGACAATCAACGTCCATCATAGACTGATGTGCCAGTATTAACTCAATGGTTAGAGCAGGACCTATCTTAAATCCCTGCCGATCTTTGGTTTTTCGACAACCGGTTGATCTATTCAACTCCACAGAGAGCACATCATCGCACCGGTAACATCAGGAAGGATACTGATGAACTAAAGATATTTGGTAACATCAGGCCTTCCACTGATGTTACCATGTAGCGCTCTACCCGCATTTGGGTAGTAAACCACCAGCCACTACGTAGGCCAAAGCCAGAATAAACTGGACCTCAACCAAAGGTTGGCCCAGACTCAGTCAAACCTCCAAGGAGATTAAACCTTATCTGTGGGCAGCCAACCCCCTTAGTACCAACGCGACCTTGGTGAGATCTGCCATCAAGGGACTCAGCTCTTTCAGAATGAGTGCCTGGGCGATTGCAAAAGCAGACCCTGGCAGCACGTTCGTCCGGAACCTCGTATCCTATCATTTGACACTAGGATATCAGCTCTAATATCCTAGGCCGCCTGGGATAGAACTATCCCAGGTACAACGCAACGCTATTGTATGGTAGGAGCGCTTCATGCTTAAAAACAGCGCCCATTCTGACATTTTTTAAAGAAGCCCCCTGCCACTATAATCTACCGAGTATGACCAAGTATCAGACTTATAATAACCAGACAGCTAAGTAAGATACAGCGGCCCCCTCGGGGGATTGGAGGTACAATTTTTCCACACAAAAACATCCACAAAGCCACCTGGACCTCTTCTGATTTCATGTACAACAACCAGATTGATCACATCGCTATAAGCCGCAAGTGGCGATCATCGTTGCTGGACGTTAGAACCCGAAGAGCAGCCGACGTCTACAGCGACCACCATCTTGTGGTTGGCAGTGTGCGATTGAAGCAAGCGGTTCACGAAGTCAAACAACGAGAAAGCCAGCTGTAGCAGCACTGAAAGACCCAGATGTGAAACTGCGATATGTATCCCGCATACAACAGTCTCTCTCTAAGATACAGCCCCGAACCCTAGAGTCTAAATGGTAGAAAACAGTAAATGCGTATTCGAAAGCAACCTTAACCATTTTAGGTTATCACGACAAAACTAGAAAAGAATGAATATCAGATAGCACATCGAATAGCATTCGTGAACGCCAATCCATCAAAGTAGAGTTAAACGCGGCTTCGGGTGCCGTGCGAAACGCATTAGCGCGGAAGTATAGGTATCTGGGACCGGCAAGTTGGCTGTTCAGCTAGGAACGACAAACGAGCATGGCTAAGCGACAGCGCAACACAAGCACAGAAAGCCGCTGCTGGTAGACAATACAGCACAGTCTACCAACTCGCTCGTAAGCTCGCCAACTAGAAAAGAAACACCACATCAACTACCTATAGTATGCTAAATAATATCTGCATCTCCTCGCAAATCTCCCGGAATCTGAAGCTAACGATCTTCAGATCTAATGTTCTCTCAGTACTCTTGTATGGCTGCGAAACGTGGAAAGTCACAGAGTCAAATGCGACGCGCTTCCAAGTCTTCGTCAACATGTGCTTAAGGAGGATACTGAGAATAATATGGCCGGACATTATCACCAATCAAGAATGTGTTTAAAATTTCAAGAAAATCGGGTTAATTTTAAAAAAACTTATATGGGTACCACTCGAGCCGTAGGGCCCGATTACTCCAAAAAAATTAGATAGTGATAGATAGATAGATGATAGAGAAAACTTTTTGTAAAATTTTTTGAGTGATCAAGCCGGTTGACCCATACACATTTTATAAAAAAAAACTCGATTTATTCGATTGTGTATCTCCGGTGGACAGCACTTTTTGTAAAGCTTTGGAAATGATCGTGCCCCCGGGTCGGGAGGTATCCATATAAATTTTGTAAAATAGCACCCGATTTTCTTCAAATTTTATATGCATGTGCAAATCCGATGAACAACACTTTTTGTAAAATTTACCCGATTTTCTTTAAATTTTAAGCACATGTGTATCTCCTATGGAAACACTTTTTGTAAAAAATTCAAAGTGGCACCAAGGCCGACCATATATTTTTTTTTAAAAATTAGCCCAATTTTCTTCAAAAAAAATCCAGCTGTATTCCACCTCTTCATCAATTCAACCGCAATAATTCTTTACCCACACAACGTCTCAAGAACAACATCGATGCAATACAAAAACATTCAAACTGCATGCACTCTTCTTATAGGGATCTAATTTCTTCCTAAGCTTCAAATATCTGCCAATTAATTAATTAAGTATACGCCTCGTAGTTTTTTTTTGTTATTAAAATATTCTCGTAGTTTGCTTTATAATTTAATTACTTCAACTTGATATTTTTTTGTTTAACAAAGAACCAACAATTTCTAGCCATCTCAGCCTCTGTGACATTGAGGAACGTTGTCATATATTGCGTTTGCGTTTTCCCAATAATCTTATTTATCTATTTGCCAACATCAATCGCAGCGGAATCTATCTACACGCATGATAAATTACATACTACAGCAGAATTCTCTTCATCTTTCATCTATGCACCTGGACGAATGTCCTCGACACTTAGTTCACTTTCAGATTTAGAGCGACAGATAACTGCTTTGGCTGTATGTTTTTTTGTAGGCGGTATGTTATCTTAATCATGAATCGGCCCAGCAAGCTGCTGCAAGGGGTCCGTCAATAGTCTTAGGTAGTACGTAAATAGAATATCGACCAAAGTCAGTGTTATAATGAGAGCCATAAAAGCCATCAAGAAACCAGTTGCGCAGCAACTAACGGAGAATTAATGTCAATGTCATTGACTGCTCAACGAGGCGTTCTGTAATACGAGACGACCGACTGAACTTACCACATAACAGCGATTTCCAGGTCATTCCGCAACGAAACTCGTCATAATAATAATGGACAAAATAAAAGTAACACAACTAACAATAATAAAAGCTACTACGACGATGACGACATCGGTTGATACAAGTAGTACCTGTCAAACATTAGAGTGAAAGTAAAAGAGGACAGCAGCAAACGTATAATAATTTCAAGGACTCGAAAGGATATCTCAGTATCATCAACGGTGAAAGTGGAATATGGTAGGTGCGTAAAGTGTCATATAGGCACACACTGGTACTTAGCTTAATTATGCCATACACACATGCACATGCACACATGCATATTTTGTTGTGTCAATTTGAAAGTAGAAGATCAGTGGGATAATACAAGTGAAGTATCTTATTACGGACGAAGGACGGGGTGATTCAGTATTTGTGGAAATGCAATTGCAATAAAAGAATATTTGAATAGAAATTTCACGCGAACGTCCGTCAGGCTGATGGCAATACATTTTAAAATAGAATAAAATAAAATAAAACATTTCAACGGTGGCATTGCATAAAAACGCATTTCAATAAAGAAAAGTAAACCAACTGTTATATAAACCAACTGTTATATAAATTAACTAGCTGTTCCCGGGAACTTCGCCAACCGCCCACATGAACCCCTGCCAACCTCTTACCAGCGCCTGTTAGGGGGTGTACTATAGGCTATATGCTCCACCTGCCAATAATATACATTGATTATTTTGATTCATTGATTCATTACATTAAATTCGGTTTGTAAATGTGGCTGATATTGTCATTTAATGTTTCACACCACAAGGGCGGGTGAAGGAACTGTACTACAGCTTATAAGTGCCTGCCTGTAATATACATTGAAAATATCATAAAAATCGGTTGGCAAATATCCATTTCCATAAACAACAACTGCACAAAATTTCATTTTTATTTTATTTTGTTTGCGCTAAACTTGAGTACAATTGTGATATCTTCTCAGGTGCGCTTAAGACTAGATAGAATGCAGAAGCGAGCTTTAAATCTTATCGGTGATAAAAAAATTGTCAAGCCAGTAGATTCGATTAAGCAACGTAGGAACTTTTCCCGCTTGTGACTGTTTTATCGCTTCTTTCACAAGCGGTGCTCAAGAGAAATAGCTAGTTGCATGACACCTTTACTTGAATTTAATCGCAATATACATGGCGCTCTAAATGCTCATCAGTTTACCGCCAAGACCATCTTCGGATGATCCGTTCTTTATACATTCAATACACAAGTTCCTAGACTCTCCTCTTTTCACTTTCTTTGTCTTAAGACGAAGGCTGTGTCAAGCATATAGCCAAGCATTATAAGGATGCAATTTGTATATAAAAAAAGTAAAAATGCGAAAATTCCGATTAAAAATCTCACTCGTGAAGATTCTCCATTCTTTTGATTCACCCTGTATGAGTTGTTCGTTATCTATCTATGTCACTGCAGTGTTAATATCCTTCCTGCATGTACGATGGCATTTTATTGCCGCTCTAATTAATGTCAGTCAACGAGTGAAATCGGTTCGAGCAGCTGAGCAGCCAAGCAGGGTTGGAGTGGAAAATGCTAACCGAACCGAACCGAACAGAATGCAACACAGTAGTAGGACTAGGACAGACGAGTCTACTGATAGGATGATATCCTTGCGGCAGAACATCATTGAAGGGAATCAGCAAGCAGCAAGCGGTCGCTTCTGTCTTCCATTCATGGTCGGTCGAGTCCATTGTTTATAAGTGGAAAGGTGTCCCACGCCCATCTCTCTTTTGTTACTGCAGTTACGCTTTATTATCAGCTATTACTGCTGGTTTGCGTTCCATTGTTTGTGAGTGTGTGAGTGTGCGTGGCCACATCACTAGACCTGTGGATGTTGCATGTCAGAGAATTATCCTTATCGTTTTGTATTGAAAACACGTTGTTCAATGTGGCGATTATCCCCTTAAAGAAGGATCATTTTGCATTACCTTGTTGTTGTGTTTTTTGTGACATGTTGATGTCGCACGTCATTGTCGTAGGCGGCCTGAGGAGTATCCATTGACTTTTGTGGGATTGGTAGCGGGCTAATTGAAGAGTACAATTGAATAAGACATGACATCGATTTAATATTGAAACATCTGAGCTATCATTTATGTTAATTGAGCATCGTATCGTCGATGTTGTACTCCTTTTTCTTTTGGTTCTGAAGGCGAATAAGTAATACAATCCTACATAGCAGTGGCGACGAGTAAAACTCGTACAGTTATGCACTAAAAAAACCAAAAAATTTTGGAAAAAAATACTGATACTGAAGTAGCAAGTCTCTGACAGTGCATAGCAGAGTTTGAACGATGCTCGAACAGACATCGGAGTATAATAAAAATAATAAAAGTTAATTGGAAAATAGACGACCAAAGCTCAAAACAGTCTATGGAACGATAAATAATGAAAAAGAAAACTATTGATTGACAAATAAAAAAAGTTAAAGATTAGAGGTTGCGGACAGGAGATCATTAATGAAAATGAGAAACAGTGTCGGACATAAAACAGAGCCTTGAGGAACATCAGCGTTTACGCGGTGAATATTCGATTTAAAATGGTTAATAACTTTTTTGTAGTTTACTTATCAGAAAAAAGTACGGAGGCACTAATTTTTGATCAAATAATTTTATGCCAGACTCTGCCAAATGCCATGGAAATACCGAGTGAAACAACTTTGCTTTGTGAATAGAGTTCCACTTTGCTGTGAGATATGACATCAGATCACTAGTTGAACGTTGCTGAAGGTCGCTATTGATACGTGATTCAGGTTATTGCATAAGCTGACGATTAAGCACCTCTCCATGATCTTGAAGAATGTCAGTTTATACTCAGTAATAGGAAGGAAAGGAAATTTTTGCTAACTCCTTAGAAACTAGAACATATGGTAAAGCCAACACAAAGATAAATAACACCTCTTCAAAATTTCAGCAGATCATCGATATCTTTAGAAACTGTACGAGTACGAAAGTAGATCCATCCCATAGAGCATTCGATTCTTGAAAGTACATGTGTCGGCAATGAGCAATCTTGTAGCTTCGAGCTAGCTGCAAAATGTGAAGCAAGCAGATTGGCCTCGTGTATAGAGCTGACGGTGTTAAGGTCATTGTCAATGAGCGTTGCTACAGTCATTGTCGAATTTCACTCGTCTAAGGTACGCATATTCCAATAATTTTTAACTCGTCTACAAAAGAAAAACCCAGGAGGATTCTTCTTCATCATCATATTTAGCTCTTCAACCGGAGTCCGGTCCTGGCCTACCACAAAAAGTCTCTCCACCGGTCCCGATTTCGAGCCGATGTCATCCAGTTTGGCATCCCTAAACTCTGGGCGTCCTGGTCTACGCCATCCTTCCAGCGTAGGCTTGGCCGGCTTCGCTTTCGTGTTCCATAAATTCTACCACAAAGAACTTTTCGAGCAGGATCCTCTTCACTCATGCGAGCTAGGTGTCCTGCCCACCGGAGATTAATTCTCTTCACGATGTCGACATCGCGGTTCGGCTCGTAGATCTCATCATTATAGAGTCTCCGGAATCGTCCTTCCTCAAATACGGGGCTAAAAATTCTACGTAAGACTTTTCTCTCGAACGCGGCTAAGAAGTCAGAATGCTTTTTGCTAAGCACCCAAGTCTCGGATCTATATGTAAGTATTGGTATGCCCATTATCTTATATAACAGCAGCTTGGTTATGGTTAAGTTCCTGGATTTGAAGAGTCTTGACAGTTTATAGTAGGCTTTGTTGGCTTTCTTTAAGCAACCGTGCGGGTATTTCTGGTTCCATGCTGTTATCGGCTGCTAGAGTTGACCTGAGATAGTTCATATCTACATGCATATTCCAATTTGACACAAAAGCTTCCGCTTGTGCATACGTATGCAGTGGGACCGTAAAAAAGCTCTTTTGTGTTTTTCTTGGGATTTGAACTACGAAACTCTCGCTTAGTAGTCCAACGCAATAATCACTTGAGCTACAGCTTTAGTCCCCTATTATTCATCAAATTCCTCGTCGAGATAGGGAAAAGTGCAACAAACAGAACGTAGGTCCATATTAAAGACTAAGCTCCATTTACTAGCAGTTCCAACTTTACGTATATGACATAATCATCGTAGCCAACTCTCATTCAAACTACAGCAAGAGCTTCTCATCTAGAATGATGAACTTGATATCAAAAGGAATGATACTAAACGCTGATAAAAGCAAAGTTTTGTGGATATTTAAGGAAGACTTCAGTGCAAACACAGACTTAAATATCACCTGTAACGGAAATTTCAACAAAAGTATATCTAAAGCTATACAGCAGCATAATTGCCTCAAACGCCCTATATAGAGTCAATTCCCTACCATAAATAGCTAGTCACTTTCACTCGACAAATATGAGATTTGTAAGACGGGAATCAGGTTATATGAACGCTTCGCCACTGCTAACATTAATTCAAACTAAATAAATACACGGACGATACAGAAATAAGGTTAACACAGCGTGTAACATTATTGCAACAAAACGGAGATTTCCTTTTTTTTAGAAATATTATTACGCTGTCATAGCATTTCGTTCTTATCCCGAAAAAAGCGCCTCCCGCATTTTCGGTAACCACGTGTTTGTTTGCGTTATGGTTTTTTTTTCACTGTAACATCGAGCAATCAGCCCTCTTCATTCAGGATAAACTGTCGAGATAGATTTACCCAAAGTGATAAGCTGCTGTGCACTACTGTGGGCGCAGGCGATATCCTATTACACGCACTTTTTACACCAGTACTTCTCAGGATGTAATACTTTTAGTGGATTTGCGAAAATTTGTCTTTCTGCTTCCCACTAACTTCTCTCTTTTTTGCCCACATTTTGGTCTTTTGCTCAATTTGTGTGGAATTTATGGACATTTTAGCGTTTGGGTCGCACGTATTTGGCTTTTTTACTTCTCGGTTTGGTTCGATTGAGCAACGATGAGCGTGTAATGGGCAAACACTAAACAACATTCTGAAATTGGATAACAATCGTAGGAAAATCGTTTATAGCACATTGCGTTGTTATTATTGTGAATCTATTTGTTTGCTCAAGCATCGCCCATCAAACAGTTACAGTACATAAAGCAATTTCCGCCCATTTGCGGTTGTGTCCTGCTGCCTGAGGTTCCCCAAATTAAGGATATTGTGGGAAAATTTTTCCATCAATTGAGTTTGCCTAAGTAACGACTTTTTGGTTGATTTGACAACCTTGCGATGAGTCCTTCAGTAATTCGCTTTATTGATGTTAAAGAGATTTTCTGTTGAGATTTTTGCGTCCTTTGTTTGTGCTTCTTCTGAGTTGGGTGTAATAGGATATTTTTCATGGATCGGATTGTTTTTGCTAAGATAATAATTTGTGCTTTTTAATTATTTTGTAGATTCTTCTCCTCTTTGTTTTTTACTGTGACGATACAAATTGTTTATAACACTATATAAGGTCGTTTCCGATATGAAGACTTCAAATAAGTCTCCTCGTGAGGTGATCACCACAATCTAATTTGGTTTCCAAAATCATAAAAATGTGTGACAAAGACACAATTTTTTTTTTATTATGTTGTCAAAATAAGTATATGGAACCAATTCGGATGGTTTTACTGATGAAGGCAAACAAGACAGAAATCTAACATGTCTTTGTTTCCGAAAGGGCAGAATGACAAGATAAATTTTCATATAAAGCAAATGTTTCCATTCGGTTCTTGGTCAGGATCAGGGCAACTCTAGCATGTTTAAAAATTTGGTTGGATAGTTGACGACATCATCTTGGCTAGTAATGGAATCCATCAATTTTTCGTCATTAATTCACTAGCAATTTTACTTTGGTTAACTGGCAAAAATTGTCGGGAAATGTAATGCAGCCACGGGGATTTTGCCATTGCCAATGTCCAGCAATTTTTTTTGAAAATACTACTCTAGATTGGTCGTTCTGCAACTGGGCATGCATGTACATACTTAATTTGAGTGTCTTGACGTGTTTCCATAAAGTGGACGACCTCAAATATGCATTAAGTTCATCGACTGGCGTTGACCGTGGATTCTCTGGCCATGTTTGGCGAAAATCACCTTCTAACAGATTCATTACACCACCAAACCGACTTTTGTTGTTTCGTAGGTCTTGCATCGTTCGATCTAATGCCTCCAAAGACTTTTTATGTTCCATCCCAAACGATCAACTTGCATTGCTTCAAAACATTCGCTATCGCACAATTTTTTGAAAGTCTGCACGTTGGAGTTTTATTGATTTGCATATTCGACGGCAATTTGAGTACTGAACGAGCTGTTCGACCACTTTCCAACAATATAGCTGCAATTCCTCATGAAGCAAATGTAAGTTTTGCTCTAAGAATGTACAATTTTATCGTCTTCCAAATGTTCCTACTTTCTTTTGTAATTTTACCGAATTTTCGTGCGTTCGTCATTCTCAAGTGATGCGGTTACCAACAAACAGCATTTAAGTTTTATTTATTTAATTTATTTATTGTCCATCGTAACGGGTCACGGTTTCACCTCTCGCGAATGACTGGCAAACTTTTGAGAGTAATATCTATCATGAAAAGCTTCTCGATTCGCCTTTCGTATAATTGTAGGTCCCTTTCATTTGTGTGCAAAAATATAATACGCACAACATGGATGGTTGCGAGAAACTAGACCTGTGCCTAATATTCTTAATAAAACAGGTATATCACATAGCGCTAAACTTGCTTCATAACAATATGAAATAACTACCATTAGCCTGATAGTACTAAGACGTTTGTGTGATAAGCATTTCAAACAAAGCCTGATTTAAGTCGAAACAACTCATTTTCGTATCAATTGTGTTGAAAGTGGAGTCGGAAAAATACTCCTAATAAAACTCCAAATAATTGCGGTTATTGTGAAAAGAGTAAATAGCTTTTTATTTAAAACTTTTATTCAATTTGACTTGCCCCCTTTTTTCCTGTATTTTCGAATAATTTGAGGTACTTTTTAACCACCTTCCACACAATTGAGAGAGCTGAAATTTTGTCAGTATCTAAGTCCAAAATAGCATTTCTAATGCGTGTCGCGTGTGACGCGTGTGATGGGTTGAAATTATTGCTTTTTCGGCTTCTTTGAGGTCATTTTTAACCACCTTCCACACGATTTAGGGAACTGAAATTTTGTGAGTAAAAAATAACATTTATTATATTCCGCGTGAGATTGGTGTCGCGTGTGGCGCTTGCGATGGATTGAAATTTTTATTTTTCGACTTTTTTAAGGTACTTTTTAACCACCTTCCACACAATTGAGAGAGCTGAAATTTTGTGAGTATCTAAGTCCAAAATAACTTTTTTATATATCGCGTGAGACGCGTGTCGCGCGTGTGATGGGTTGAAATCGCGCAATTTTCTCCCACCACCTTCTTTTAACCACCTTTCGCCCGACCTAGAGTGATGAAATTTTGTGAGCGACTCAATGTCAGAGGAACATTTTCATACCCCGCGTTTGACGAGTATCGCGAGCCATGTGTGGCGCGTGTGATGCGGGAAAAAAGAAAATACTTTGAAATAGGGCCCGACCTCAAAAACATATATTGTATGTATATATTCGATGTATACATAAAAGTTTGTACCCGAAACACACAGTCTTTTTTATATTTACTTGTTTTAATGTCTTAATATAGTGGCTGACAGTTTACGAATTAAATAAAAATAAATAGAATAAACATCGGCCCAAGCCGATGGATGGAGGTAGGTTGTTTTCTTTTATAATTATAATAATAATATTCGGCGCAACAGATCATTGCGGTCCATGGCGACCATTTGTGTAGCGCATTTATATTTTTGGACACAAATGGAAGGCACCTACAATTTAGGGCCAGCTCCGAACGGCGAATTGAGAAGCTTTCCGTGACAAGTTATTACTCTTGGAACGTTTGTCACACATTCGCAAGAGGTGGGACACCGTGAAAAATACTTTTGGTGTTATTGGGTTTCGATGTACTAACCCTAATGCTCAGTCTTAGTCTATATCCAACAAATTGCACAACGATAAAGCTTAGACTTATAATTTTGCTATTTGTTTCAACTGATTTTATCAAAATGATTGATCACTATTCGACTTTCCTCATCGATATTCAAATCTCAGTCACATATTGTAAAAATCTCACTTTTTTGTAGAATACTTTTACAGGATAACATAATTTTCCAAATATACGTATAGAATATTCTATATGGTATTTTAAGTTATGAGTACATTTAATTTATTTTTAGTCATCGCATTTTCCGTTTCTGCTCTCATCTCCTTTTCAGAGCAGTTATTTTGTTTGCTGCGGAACTGCTGACAAGGCTAACGCTAAGCTTATCGCAAATGAACAACTGAATCGGTTGACCACTAATTGCACTCTAATTTCACAGCCGAAAATGACATGACCAATTGGAACAGTGGTATACAAATACACATACACACAAAATGAACTGCTGGATATCAATATATCGAATATGTATGATATTCCATATGACAAGTTCTAAAAAGACTAGGTTGGTAATTGTTGCTACTAATAAGCCTTCTCATCCCATCATCGTCACTTACTATGCGCTAATTATTCTTTTATAAGGTTTCAACCTTGTCGCGTTCGCCAGATAGATGTGAGGCGATAATGAGGGGATGTACGAGGCAAAAACCCATCAATCTGTTTGATGATGACTACGAGGAACACGTATCGCGCTCACGGGAAACATCAGTAAACTCCATTATTTATTCAAAATGACATGAAGAGATGGATCGGACGAGACACAAGCGGAGTGTCTAGGAGGCTAATATAAAATTCCAACACGGATTTGAAATAATTTATTCCATGTACTTGAAATTGCCTCTTAAGCATGGCATGTGGCGTCATCCATGGTTTGTGCAGCAAAAGCAGCACAACTAATTTTGAATGTTCAATGTTATTGTCATTTTATTCACCGTTTCGAAGTGCTCGCTAGTATAAACGACACCAACCATTCCTACCACCCACCAACACATCCACCGAAAACCGATTTCACAAAATATCAAGTCATAAATATTTCCTCGATCGACGAAGTTCATTATAAATCGATTTCCATTTCGATTACCGAAAAATTACCGCTCGTTTGTCGGGCTATGTTGGCGCTAAATTAAACCGTACACTGGTATGCCATGGCACTGAGAAAATAGTCGCAGCGCGTTCGATATGTACTTTCACATATAGATACAGAACAAACCCATACACTCACTCCGTCCACCGTAACCAGATGGATCGAATTTCAAGTTAAACAACGCCATTCTTGGTTGAAATGGTTTTCATATTGTTCGTGTGTGAGGTCCCCGTACGCCAGTCAGGATATATCCTCGAACTTAAATCGAAAATCCTTTGCTTGCTTTTGTGGAAAGCTATTGATTTTTAATTTATTTCAGCTACGGATGAAGTGGGCTTACAGAGAGTCGGACATGGGTCGAATAGCCGAATTTGAAAGCGATAACGAGGCATAAAAAATGTTTTCGTAGAATCGTGATTATTATAGCCATAAAAGAGTGTTTAAGCTTGAAATTAATCCCAACAGGTCGCAGATTATTTTTTGATGTTTATTGTTTCTCATGTAGTATTGTATATTTATGTACATATGTAGTATGTTCGTTTGTTCTGTTAATATGTTTTCCGGTTCTTTGAATGAGAGTTTACTTATGAGGCGATCTAATAGTTTAAAAAGTCTACTGAACATTACAAAATAGATGATATCTTAAAGATGCAAGTTTTCCATAAGGAATCCTTCAAGCAATATTATTCGTAAATAAAGTATAATTATCCTTAATTTTCAAAAATAAAATCAAAATACCAAATAGCAATATATTTAATTGGTCTACCACTTAGGCTATATACTAAAACCACTTCTTGCTAAAGGTTCTGGAGTGAATTCTATATCATAATATCAGGCATATCAATATAATATCATAATATATCATAAGCATCGAGATCTCAACACGCATTTCTCAAGGGCAGGTCCATGGAAACCTCCCTCCATGAGGTAGTGCGAACTATTGAGCACACGATTAACTACAAGCAGTTTACGCTAGCCACCTTTTTAGATATAGAAGGATATAGAAGAGGAATGTTCACATTGAGGCCATTAAGGAAGCTCTGGCTCAGTCAGGAGTTTAATCCTCCCTTACGCAATGGATCATATCCATGCTCGATAGCAGGATTATACATGCCAACCTTGGCAGCTGTTAATTTCCAAAGGAGTCGACAGACGGGCCTCCCCAAGGAGGGGTCATCTCTTTCTTACTGTGGCTGATGGTTGAAGAGGATAGGGCGAAGGTAGTTGCGTACGCAGATGACGTGGTGATACTCGTATCAGGCCAGCACCTCTCCGTGATCATTGAAGTCATGGAAAGGGCCCTGGGTAAAGTTAGCTCCTGGGCAACAGGTTGTGGCCTTAGAGTCAACCATGGGATGACTGAAATAGTGTTGTTCTCCACTACATCCAAAATACCGGTCATAATCATTTCAAAACTTAATGGGAAAAGTCTCAGCCTTGCCCCCAGCGTCAAATATCTCGGAGTAATCTTGGATACGAAGCTTAGCTGGAAGGCTAACATAGAGAACAGAGCTAAGAAAGCGTGCGTTTCTCTCTATGCCATCAGAAAAACCATTGGCAGGAAATGGGATATTTAACCAAAGATGGCTTTCTGGCTGTGGCCTGGTGGCCAGCGATGAAGTAGAAGTGTAACGCCATTAAACTCAGCAGACTACAGCGATCCGCAGCAGTCGGGTTCACAGGAGTTCTAAGGTCATGTTCAACTAAGGCCCCTAACACCATCTTGCACCTATTACCTCCTGACATATTTATGAAGAATATTGTGACGTGCAGTGCAGTACGACTCAGAGAATCTTGGTGGCTTGTTACTAAACCATATGGGCCCTGTAATATACTGCAGACAGTCCCTGAAGGCATGATACCATCATCTACTAGATCCCTAAATTTAGCATTAACTCCGCGTTCGGCGTCAAGTTTCCACTTCTATCTACTTGGATGATCTAAATCTCTCATACAAGTCATACAAGTTACCCGATTCAGCTAGCATTTTTCAGGCAGAGATCATAGCAATTAGGGAGGCCTGCAGGGCACTAAAGCTCAGTAACGTATAAATCGGAAGAGTTGGCATATGCGTTGATAACCAATCTGGCATAAGAGCGATTTATGGGACAATAATAAATTCGAAACTCGTAAACAGTGCCAAGAATAATTGGCCTCGATTCCTGGACATCACCATAGAATAGGTGCCGGGACACAGTAAAACAGGTAATGAGAGGACGGACAAATTAGATAAGATGGGCGTCGCTATGAACACCGGCTTTATGGAGAGGTTTATATGTTCAATGGGTTCTGTCAAGGAACAAATTTATTACTTTTTTAATACTAAGATAGAGCTATGTTATAGCAGTCTGTCGAATTGCGCCACATCAAGATTGATGTGTCCTTCCTACAGCAAAAGGATCAACACCGAGTTGTTATCTAAAACATCTAAAATCTGGCAGGATATTGCCAGAGTTGTGGCTATCAGCACGGCCCAGTGGCCAGTGGGCAGCAATGCTGCTAGGTTGGGTACACCGCACAACAACTTCTGCAGAAGTTGCAAAGATGAAAATGAGAAAGAAACTGAAAAGAAACGATTTTTTTAGGTTCACGATTGGATGGATGACATTGGCTCGAAATCGGGACCGGTGGAGAGATTTTTTGCGGAGGCCAGAACCGGACCCCGGTTTTAGAGCCAAATATGATGACGATGATTTGTTCACGATTACAGGATCATCGAGCTGGTCTCGTATGTGAACGCTACAGGCTGAATTTAAACCACCTTAATATCCATGCCCGGCCCTTCGAGAGGGCGCACACTACCGCTAATTGAGTACCTCGCAAGTACAGCGGGGTCCACCACTCTAGCTACCTACCTTAACAGAAGGATTGGTTGGCTTTAAGGAACCATGCGCGTATTTCTGGTTCCATGCTGTTATCGGCTGCTACAGTTGACCCGAGTTAGTTAAAGGATTGCGCTACTTCAAATTCGCGCTCTACTATTGGGATTCAGGGACCAATGTTGGATGTTCTAGTCGCAGACGTAGTCACCATATACTTTGTTTTGCTCTCATTTAAAGTAAGCAATTTATGTACTGGACATTTGAGATGGCTAGGAAATGTTTTGTTCTGTGTTACATCAATGCTCCGGACCGCAGAGTCCTCAAATCTAAACCAGGAAACAGCGCAGTATAGGAAGATGGCTTAGATGGCTGAACTGAATTGCAGCGCCTGCTAGAAGTAAGTAAGTAAGAAGCCACCAAGTGCGTAATTATCAAAAACACGCACTTGCTTGTATTTGTCTGAAATTAAGTTAAACGCTTTAATTATCAGCGCTTAAATTTTCAATTTTTTTTAATTTAAAGAAAGGTAAGAGCGTCATTTGAATTTATTGTTATGCCATATTGTTGGTATGCATTTCTATTTAGAATTCTATGTGTCATTGTAATTAGAGGGATTATGTGTATTAACCCTTAAATAGTGGTAATTATCTTCCGAATAATTGGATTTAAAAATGACTTTCATGTCGAACCTATACATACCTTTGACCGAAGCAGGTAGAAAGTGGCCTTAAAACTTTAATTACAATTCGTCCAATCAATATTTTCGATTGTATGTATACCCAATGACAAAAGTTTCGATTAAGTTTTACTGTTTGCTGCTTCTCAATAAGTGAGCGCTCTTAGAAGACGTGTCAAATGTGTCGTCTTTTACTTCTTCGTTTTACAAGGAACTCAAATTAACTTTCGACCAATTCGTGTGCGATAACTTGTAGTGGTGACTTTGTAGACTGCATCGCACTGCACTATACACTGATGTGAAACTGTCAAAAGCCAAAGGCCATTTGGTGGGTGACTACGATGAGTGAGTGACGTTGTCGTATCATAAAAAAGTTTACATCCCCAACTTGACACTATATGAATTCATAAATAATTGTTGTTATTATAATTATTCTGTGGTGTTGAAAAGTTGATATTTCGGCGTGCCACAAACAAACATTTTATGTATCATCACATACGCAGCCCATCCCAGAATACAACAGAGACGATGGACTTTTTGGATGGAGCAGTGCTTCGAAAGTTTAATTTATTCTGAGGACGGATTTAGTGTGGAGGGAGTAGGGTAAAAAAGGCAGAAAATAGCTCATTCTATAGCTATGAATTTTACGAGCTTATTTCGCATTTGAGAAATGGTCAGTAAGCTTTCACAAGTACACATAAGATGATGGAAATATCAGCACTTGGGACATTCACGTTGCATATAGGCATAGAAGCGAAAAACTTCATCAACGAACGAACCGAACGAGCGGAAGTTGTTATATTTCAACTTCCGGTTTATTAATATTGTTCGGTTTAATACCGTGCAGCAACGACTACAAGGCACTACTAAAATACTGTGTTTCATTATAGGAAACTAATAAGGATACTTTGGCATAAGTCTATCAGTCAGTCAGTCAGCCTTAGCCGGAGAAATATTGAATTTGTAGTGCTGCTGAAATGGAGTGACTATGTGCACATTGTTTAGGTTCGCACTTCCGTTTTTATGAATATACAAGAAAAGTACAACAAAATCTAGAACGGAAGACCTAGTTTTAAGTATCAAAACCAATTTTGTAGTTGGTTGGACAGCAAGCTGTTGTGTTTGTTAAGAAGCTTAAGTTACCAGTAGAGCATTTCAATAATAATTTTGTAGTTTGAGCATACATATCGTCAGAAGTTTCTATAACACACATTGCCATTATTTATTTAGGGAAAATAAAAAAATCTGTTCCTGCATTCGTTAGAGAAAGTATTGCAGTATCAAAGGTACTCTGCTGATTTTAAAACAACAAATCATAATTTTAATTTAATTTATTTTTTACCTCCATAGTTACAAACTCTGAATTTTAAAATGGTTTACTTTTAAAAATTGCAACTATTTATAAAACTCGGCATATTCACCATACATACCAGTTTGTCTTAATAGTGGTCGTATGCATTCAGTAACAAAACAAAAACAAAAATTTATGATTGAGTTAAGAAGTTATGCAATTTTAACAAAAACTAAGATCACATAGCTTTATATTTTTTTACGATAACCAAAATAAATTTAGTTTTACCCAAAGTACCAGATCAGTCTGCATTCTATTCTCGGCAACTAAATAGTATTTTGAATTTTGTAGGGGAGTTTTCCCAGCCGGAGTTAACTCAGCATGACCAGGGTTCAGAAAAAAAGGTCGTTACAACAAAGTTTATAATTTGGTGACTTTTCGACTTAAACTTTAAAACCTTTTTGCGAAAGTTACATGTTACATGCTGCGTTGGCCGGGCAAACATGATGTTGATTTGCGTACGCTTGGATAGATCGTAAGGGTCTATAGCAACGTGAGCCTTATTTGTGATGTGATGCGTGAGTCTGAACGATGTGCTAGCCTTGCATGACCCTTGATCGAACGTGAGTCTGAGCATGTGTGAGCCTGAATGATACGTGAGCCTGAACGATGTGCGAGCCTTGCATGACCCTTGATCGAACGTGAGCCTGAACGATGCGTGGGCCTGAAAGACCTGCAAGCATTGCACGATGCGTGACCCTGAATGATGTGCGAGCCTTAAACGAACGTGAGCTTGAGCGATGCGTGAGTTTGAATGATGCGTGAGCCTGAACGATGTGCGAGCCTTGCATGACCCTTGATCGAACGTGAGCCTGAACGATGTATGGGCCTGAACGATAGCCTGAGCGTGGCTTTGAACGATAGCCTGAGCGTGGGTTTGAACGATGCATGAGCCTGAACGATGCGTTAGCCTGAACGATGCGTGAGCCTGTACGATGTGCGAGCCTTGAATGAACGTGAGTCTGAGCGATGCGATAACAAAGTTTTCCTATTCCACATAATGTACCGCTAGAGAAATAATCTCAAACCTTAACAGTGTGGTGCCTAGAGTATTGCGGTTTAATTCGTGAATAGGCGACATGAAACGGACTATTTCTCTTGAGCACAGATGGTGGTAGTAGTGACACAAAAAAAACAGTGAAAATCAGGAAATATTCCTGCGATGATCAAGCGAATCTATTGAGTTACTGAAACTTTTCAAAACAATTTGGATTGAGCAGTTCGAAAGACAGTTACTAATCGAAATGGGAAGTTTTTCATCGACTCTGTAAGCACGCATTTTAGACAGAAAGCTTGATACCAAATGTCAAATGCTTTGGAGATATTGAGTCCAACAACTTCGTCGATCTGACATTGTCTCGCGAAATGGTTTTCCTGGTTTTGGGACCATGTTGACTTCAGTCACCTTCCACAATTAGGGTACATATTTTAGTTGAAATGAAGCGATACGCAAATAATTTAATGTAACTACGCTTTTCTTTGTAGTTCTTTTAAAATTTGGCCAGTTATTACGTCAAATCCCGGAGTTTTCTTTTCGGATTTGTACAGTGTTTTTATCTCTTTTTTCACTTTGTCTGGGGGTGTGTAGGTGATTTCTTCTATGAGGTTATTAAGTATTAATTTTATTCAAAATTCGGTTGGAATATGTTTTCTTTATGCTCTGAAAATGTGATTGCCTTCGGCTCGTTGCTTATAGATGAGCATTCACCGGGATTTTTATTGCTAGAATTTGCATGATGGGTTTCTTTAAGCGTTTGGTTGTTTTCCACAGAGAATAATAAGAATAACTTTGCAAACAAGAACGAACCCTTCCTGTCTTAGAATGGCATCTCTGGGTTACTTTTTTTTATGTTACTATAAAACTAGAGTCGAGTAACTGCTAGCGCAGGTAACGAAGCGCCCCCAAACAGCTAGTATTTTATAAAGAATTTTAAAATGATCTCTCATTCTCTTTACATCCCCAAGATTTGTCAACCTTGATACGGTTTTTTTAAATATGCGATCTTCAAGAAAGTTTCACTGTCTAGGTGCATAAGGGATGAACACTCTCTGAACTGCAATTAATGCAAAACGCTTTCCAATTAACTCCATGGTTATATACGAACAAACATATAAAATAAAAATTAACGTCAATAATAAAACACAAAAGCAAACTTCTCGAACTAAAGCAAAAAAAAAAACAAACTAAACTCAAAGCCTCCGGATATTATCATACATCTATACAACTATTGTGAATGTAACACTCGCAAGTGTGTATCTGTGTGTCGTACATAATTACAAATAAACTCACACAATGTAAAAATGAGGGATAAAATAGTTTTTGTCAACTGGAATAGGTAGATAGGTTGAAGGACATCGTTGTTTCCATTGCCACCCAGCCGCAACGTCTTAGTATTCATTTCCTCTGATGGACCGCCCAGAGAAGAGCAAACACAGACAGACAATCCCAACTGCACACAAGGAAAACATGAAGAGGGTCCTTCAAGGACTATTGACATTTAGTTTTCAGTTTTCCCTTTCATTTTAGTTTCATTCATTGCAACTTTCCACAAATCATAATGCAATGCAATGCAAATTTTTAAACTTCGACAAAGTACGAGTATGTAGGAACGATATCATTTGTAGTCGGGCATGGAGTAGGAGCGCGCCACCGTCTCACTAAAAAAAGTGATTTAATGGGGTTTGCATTGCTTGTTTACTGGGTTTTTCTTCCACTTTATAATTTTTCGATGTATAGTCTTCCTTCCTGTATATGATGAACCGTTCTTTGTGGCATATATTGCTTGGAGTCTGACGCGCCATTATACAAAGATATTGGGCCATCGTCGGTGTTGCACCATAATTATAATACTCTTGGGTCAGCCATAAAGTCTCAACAAATTCTCAGATAATTATTTGTTCTTCCACCGAGCTGTGCGGTGATGGTTTTTTGGGTGTTTTCTTGGTGTTCCGCAGTTGGTTGGTTGGTGCCAAGGGAGGACGAATTATGTACCTTTGTGTACTCGCACATGCTGTTCTATTTTTATGCCAAAAAGATTAAAGGGGGGGGGCATTTTTTTATCTATAAAGACATCTATCAAAAACATCTGGAGGAAGCTAGAAAACAGCTTTTGCCTGTCCGGGGAGGCTTCATTGCTGGCTTGCACATTTTTCTACAAGCAACAATATTCACTTTTAGCGTTTCGTATAGAGCTTAGCGCCAGCTGAGGCAATAAATTTTAACATGAGCTCATGAAACGATTAATTACATTTTAATGGAAAATCCATTTAATTACTCGAAATGCTGTGCAGAGGATTTAAATTTAAATTTTTTATAATTAATATCAACACGACATCTGTGGAAATGTTGGTAGATTTCGAGGAAGTGAGTGTGTTTGGCAGAATATTGAATCTTAAATTTTATTGAATTTAAAGACCTTTTGTGAAGCTTACGAAGCTCGAGCACAACAAAGTTATAAAATTCTTAAGCTACCAGTCGATTGAAGAATGAAAACTGAGATTCGCGCTCTATTAACTTTCATAGTCTGTCAATATTTTAATAAGGATCAGCGCTTTGTTAGGAGGAAACAAGCCAGTCAATATCTTTTGGCTAACATTGCTCATCGATGTTTACAGCTTGTATACGCCTTATCATTACATATAGAGAGCAATCGATAAAAAAAAGGTTGGACGGGGCTGTGTCGGGGCATACAGCCGTTGGTTTAGCGTGAAACATGGTGTGGTGTGGGCATACAGCATTTATAGACATGGTGTGGTATTGTATGTTGTTTTTTTAACTTCAAGGATTTTGGTGGGACTTCGTGAGATCTGGAGAGAGATCTTGAGCGTATCTTGATGTTTGTCGATACTGATATTAGTGTCGCATCCATAGTTTTGGGGGTTTCTAAACAGCGCTGCTAAAATAGTGATGGGTCGACAGGATGTGGTGTTGTATGTTGTTTTTTATTTTAATTAGCGCACGCTTCAAGGGATTTAGATGGTCTTAAGTGGGTCTTTGAGGTCCTTCCACACGACCTACAGAGCTGAAATTTTGTTAGTGTCTAAGTCGAAGTTTCATAGTTAATCTGTTGTTAGTCTGTGTGCGTCTTTTATCATGCCAGTCTAGCCACGAATAAATCTGTTCCCTCTGATGCCATGTTTTTTATCGCGTTCAGGAATAGCCATGCAATATCGCCAGACAGGATTTGGGACACTCCAGTCTAAGTTTGGTTCATACGTAATTTTTTTATTTGTTGCGCGTCTATGTGTGCGATACAGCACAGGCAATGCCTCGGGCGGTATTAAGCAAGTCTCCAAAGTCCTCCTGAAGTACTCAGGGTTAGGATAGAATAGCCCCGATATTAGTTCATTTTCTAAAGCGTTTGCTGACCTTGCGAAGTGATCCCTTATCTGCAAAATGATCTCATTATCTATTCGGGATATTCCCGAGTCCAGTAAGTCTTTGTTCGAGACCATATACAGATAATCGGTTTCTGCGGTACGATAACTGCTTAGACACGCCCTGAGACATTTGCGTTAAAACACTCGGATGAGTTCCATATACGAAGGTCTTAAATTGAGCCAAATAGGACAACCATACACTATGATCGATCTGACTAACGCCAAATAACACAACACTTTGACATTGGAAAAAGGATTGTCTTGAACAACCAAGTGTCTTGAAAAGAATAATCGTTTCAATGCCATGAAAGCAGCTTTCGCATTTTTCAGTTGTCCATTTACGTGATCACCATAATATAAGAAGTTGTCCAGGCCAATCCCAAGATGTTTGACGCGCTTTTCGTTTCGGATTGGTACTCCGTCGCCATCATGAAGGCGTAAAGTTTTATAATTTTTCCTAATATTCCTATTAAAGAGTGCCAAAGGTGTTTCACATCCCATATCGTCATGTGCATACAATACGATATCGTCAGCAAACGCTAGCGTAGTGTTCCTATCCCTGAACACCTCGCTGTTGTAAATGCATAAAAGGAGCGGCGAATTCACAGTCCCCTGCTGTCTTGTCACGGTTATCAGGTACAACCAACTTCTTATCATAAATCATTTGCATTATTATTTTAATAATGCCTGTGGGGAATCCTAGTCTTATTAATTTACAAATCAATCCATCAGTCCACACTACAAAATTGCTTAAAAAAATTGTGGTTTCCTAAACAAACCCAAAGTTAATAACAAAGTGGGAACACAAAAATTATATAACCCTTTAGCTCCTAGAGAAAAAAACAAATATGTAACTAGATACAGTTTCATATCTATAACTGATTATGCAAGCACAACCAACACCGGACTCGGTTGCATATCCAGCCCATTTTATTTACTCTACACCTGACCACGAGACTACTCAATCGTATCAATCGCGGCTGGTGTTACTCCAACGCGGTTTTTTGCTTTCTGCCTCATTAGTTCGAAACAGAAAGCCAGAGCTAGGGCGTCATGAATCGTTGCCCAAAATACTGACTACCCAACAAGGAACAAGCTAATGAGTCGTGTAAAAGCGACAATGCTCGTAGATCCGTGAAGTAATTTTAGGTGTTTTTGGTGAAACCACCAACAAGCATGTAAACAGAAGGACAGGACAGAGAGTTCTTTTTATGGACTTGGAAGGTACCCGTTGTTGCTTTAGTGAAGGATGGCTGCCATTAGGCAATTTGGAAATTGGCAAGTAAATTTTCTTAAAGGGATAAGACAAAACCTCAGTACTTATTTCTCAGTTAATATAAAGTTTTATTCTATAAAAACCCTTCTTCAATACTCGACCTTTGAGGGAATCTTATACTCCACATACTTATATACATACTACCTCAAAAAAAAATACTAAAAATACTAAAATAATAACCAAAAAATTTTTTACTAATGAAGCTGATGGAGTGTTCCACCACCAAATGACATATTTATAATCGTACCACAACGACGATAAGGACAAGGATTAACATATAAATAATTTACCTTTAACTGTCGCATATATTAAGAAAAGTTTACTTTTGGTTGGTTAATGTTTTATGATTTTTTTTTCTTTTTGTTCAAGGATAACTGTGTGTATGTGTGTGACGAGTTCATTTGGTTGTTTGCATGTTTTTGGTAAGTTTGCCGGTTGTGATTCAGTTAATACCGAGTTTTAATAGCAGACGTTAAGTGTGTTTTTATCGACTTAAATGTAGGTCACCTTTGCGGGGCAGGCGTTACTTTATGTATGAATATTTTTTTCATATTCAATGTCACCATTTTTGATAACATTACTTGTAGTACTGCAGTAAAAAAAATCTAATTTAGGAACAGAAATACTTTCACGTATACGAGTTACATTAATTGCACGCTTGCGGCGGAATATTTATCGTGGCACTCAAATTAAAAATGAAGGTTGTCCTTTATTTCGTTTGATTATTTGCTTACATACTCAAATAGAATAACTTACATTTAATAATCTTTCGTTTGAGTTAGTGTTGAGTGCTTCAATTAATAAATAATGACAAGTCAATTAAAAGGAGGCGTACTTGATGAATTTTCAAACTGACGGCCATTCTTTGTGTGTGCACTTACCTGAAAATAAGGAAATAAATTATTAACAAATAGAGTTTAAATGTATTATATATTTAACTTTTGATTAAATTTTTAATTAGTTCGGTATGTCCTAATGTGAAATGAATGAATGTTGTGGAAAGCAATCTTTTTAAGAAAACAATGATTACCTCTATTATCTAAGTAAATACATGTGTGATTTCCCTGTACTGTTGTTCACTATGCAAATGGCGTTAAGTAGTGCCAATAAACACAAAATAACGGCAAAATCAATAACAGAGTGGTTAGCACAGAGGCTACAAACTGTTACCGACAAAGGTGGTAGCTGAAACTTTTAAATCTTTTGCGAAGAATGTCCTGAAAGAATGCAATTACGGCTTTCGTAATTACTACTTCAAGACTGATCAGACGTTTATTTCTAAATAAGTCTAGAAGAGTATTACGAGTTTTAATTACCCACCCACATTTGTGGGAAGTGGGTGGTACGGTCAGAACAACCTATAACGAGAAAGTTTGCAAAGAACCGATCCCCATTAATCAACAATGGAAAAGGTTTTAACCCAATAGCTCGATGGGCTAAGAAATAAATCTACAAAGACATCAATCCCTTTGGAATAAGGACCTAGAAATATGTGACATAAAGCCCAGATAAATATAAGAGGACTTTTACGTAAAACCAGTAAAGGAGTCCGTAAATCTTGTAAAATATAAAACCAAATCAAGACGAAGTCTTCGTAATCCATAATCTTAAAATTCCATTAAAAAGATAAGGGCTGTAGTAGTCCCTTGAAATATAATTTCAAATTTAATTTTAGAATAAAACATAAAACATAGACTTTAACTAAATAAACGAGAATGCAAAGTCTATTGGTTTCAGACAGTGCGTCTGTGAGGCTATGCCATGCAGATAGTGCCAGTTTTTCGAGCATGAATCTGGATAATCAATTAAGAAGGAAGAGGAAGACTTAATAGCAACTGTTTTGCGGCAGAGTAACACTTCTTTTTTAAAACAAGTTTTGTTTATAAAGTTTGAATTATTCCAGCGCTTTGATTGCAAATATCCTGTTAAATCTTTTATCCACTAATTATTTGATTCTTCTGAATAAAAAAAAATGTATGTAAGCCAGTCTATATCTGATGCATTCCATTCTCGATAAATCATTTGAAGTGAAGGGCACCTTCTGCGCTTTTGCCTTTCCTGTAAGCAAACTGACTTGAGTGCAGAGGGGTAGATAATTCTAACCGATCTCTGTTATGAACATCATTAAATTACTCCATGATTTGGAGGACGAATATAGTTAGACTTATAGGTCTGCATGATTTAGGCAACTCACTAGGCTAGGGGATAAATATCACATTTACCTGTCTCCAGCTAATAGGAATGTAACCCCAGTTTTTGCTGGCTCTAAATAAAACAAACATACCTGGTAGGTTGAAATCTATCGTCTTCTGTAGAAGCGTACAGTGCTGTGTGTTTTATTTATAGATCTGCTAGTGGGTGCTTCGATACGCGTACATGTGAACCCCCGAGATGGGCTATAACATATAACTTTCCCCTACCTGCCAATAATTTACATTGAAAATTTTATTGGTTTTTAAGTTTGCTTGTTATTAGCATTTCACATTTCTTCCATGGTGGGTAGGGGTGTACAATAGCCTACAACCATCGTCCACCTGTCAGTTACGTTAGGTTAGGTTGAAGTGGCCGTCAATCAAAACCGACGCACTTAGACCAAGAAGGTCCGTTTTGATACCACAAGGATCTAGAAAATCCTACGCCTACTCGTTGAACCACTTGAAGCACAATACACTATTAATATCAATTTGGGTTATATCGTTGAGATCGTTCAAAATGAACGCTCCCAGATGGAGCTTCCGCCTATTGGAGAGGGCTGGGCACGTACAAAGTAGATGGAGAGTTGTTTCCTCCTCCTTCTCATCCATGCAGCTTATGCAGAAATCGTTGGAAAGGACTCCTAGTCTTTCTGCATGCTTGCCTATGAGACAGTGTCCAGTTATGCCACATATAATGGCACTAATGTGCAGTCTGTTTAGAGAGATCAAACACTTGAAGCGTTTCGGATCTAGCTTGGGCCAGATCTGCTTCGTTGCTATACAAGTTGTACCTTTTGACCATCTATAACTAGTTTTTATCATAGCATCCCGTTTAAACATGAGTTTGCATGTAGCGATCGGCATGCCTAGTAAGCCATGTTCAGCCATGTTCATGTCTGTGCCCCGGCACCCAGCATCCGAGAAAATATGGATATCCTTAACAGATATAACATTAATCTTCATCCAAGACAAGCCTTCCTTAATAGCCATGATTTCCGCTTGGAAAACACTGCAGTGATCAGGAAGACGGACAGAGAGACTTAGATTTCGTTTTTTTTTTTTTTTTTTTAAAAAGACACCTCCGCCAACCCCTTCATTAATTTTCGACCCGTCTGTGTAGAAGACCTGGTTACCATCCTACCTGGAAGTTTTTGTTGAAGTGGAGCTGCGGAATGGTGTAGTCTAAGTTGACAAGTGGAGTCCTGACTGAATTCAGGATAGAAGAGTGGCCTAAATCATTCACGGTCCCCTGAGAGATTGCTCTGAGGCGAGTAGCCGCGCTTGCAGCCAGTTGTCTGCCGAAGATGTCGAGTGGAGCAAGGTTGAGCAGAATGTCCAGTACAGCAGAGGGAGTTGTACGAAGCGCTCCGCTCACACAAGGACAAGCTGATCTTTGGACTCTGCTTAGTTTGTCGCGATTGATCGCTTTATCTAATGCAGTCCACCAAACAGCCACACCGCATAGCAGAATAGGTCTTACTAAAGTATAGTAAAAATAAAAATAAGTAATGAAATAAAAAAATCCGCTGTGCCCAATTAAGCCTTTTTTATCACAGCCTTGTAGTTGTAAAATTAAATTCACTAATTTATGGGCAAACTAAAATATTAAAGCAACCTTTTAGAAAAACATTTGAAAATTTTTGACAAATGAACACATACTGTCCGTCACTGTCCGAATCCGAATTAAGTAAAAAATTGGAAAAAAAAGATTCAAAATTTTAACCGCCAACAAAAATTCCAACCTTACGTTTCACGTGGAAAATGTTTATATTATGATTCATTCCCCTTTGTATATCCTGTAAAGCACTTGTTATTATGGTGTAATTTGGAAGTTCCATTATGTTCACATTATACGTTCACAGGACGTACAATTCAGACATCTCGGAGTACGAATGCAACACGACCTCTACTAAACGTATGATGTGTCATAAAATTTTAAGCATTCACTTAGATAACAAAAATCCTATTATATTTCAATATTCTCCCCAAGTGACAGCGCGGACAGAAAAAAAAAACAGGATTCGTGAAATGTGATAAATTATGGTTCACATTTATATGGCACAGATGAAAGTTCAAACGGCGAAAAGTCCTCAACCCTCTGACGTGACGTAATAATATTCTGCATATTACATTAGCAATCGTGCGCTGCGATGGTTACCAATTAAAATAACATCGCTCCGCCGTGTGGAGAGCAAGAGAGAGTGAGATAGAGAAAGAGATAGAGAGAGAAAGGTAAGAAAGAAAATGGTTTTGATTTTTTTTCTGTGCCATCAAAACTCGCGAATCGCACATATCCTTTCTTCCCTTCTATGATAAGCGGGGTAATATGTGCGAACATTAAAAATTGAAATGGTTTCGTGTGATACTGTTGGTTGTTGTGTGGAACTAGGGTCCGGAGCGGGTAAGAATTCCTTCATATAATATAAACATGAAGAAGACATCATCGCTCTGTCATCTCCGTTTGAAGATATGGGTGTGGGTGGGAAAGTGCCATAGCTAAAGGAACGATTGCGACGATAATTTTGAATCTGAATTTGAATTTCTTTTGCACGTCGTTACTCTGTCGGTTCGCGCGTTTGTAACGATTTCCGTACTTGAGATTCTATGGGAAGCTCAGAGTATCGCCGGCGCGTAGTTGAAAGCTTAAAGGAAGTAAGGTAGACAGGAACTTAGCAGGACTGCGAATGCTGTTTATTTAACATGATTTAATGTTGTCGCTTTTTTTTTAAATTTTATTTTTCCTCAACCCCACTCCCAGCTATCGGGTTTCTCTGAATTGTATTTTTAATGTGCGCGGATATCAAATCATTACGATCTAAATGGCACTTTGACAGCGGCAAGGCTGGCGATAATAAAGCGCAACAAACAAACGAGAAGAACTTTTCCGTCAGCATCGTCGTCGTTGTTGTCGTCGCCGCGCCATCGAATAACGCCAACCGCAAATAACGAATCGAAGCAAAGGAAATACCTTGCAGGCTAAGCTAAAAGTAAGTACTAATGCGATAGGTAAATGCATAAGGCGATGCGCATATCCTGTAGCACGCCCAGCCGAGTACAGTAGAGAACATCGACGGAAACGACGGAACGATTCTATCGCCTCCGGTGGTACCTTGTCGTCGGTCGCTTCTTGTCAATGCAACGACGAAGAGGTAGACTGCGAGTGATGAGTGAGTGCTGCGAAATGAGCATTTCGTCAGTAGTCAGTTAGCTACGAGTACTCGTAAGTTGGCAAATTATCAGCTCGAGGCTAACGAAGAGACCTTGTACCAGTTTCAGTGTTTGGAAAAGTGCCGTGAGTGGGTGGATAGGAGCGAATGACGGTTTTTTCTTCCCATTTCTCGGAATTATTTCCAAAGAACGACAGAAATCTTCCTTTACAAGTTTATTCGTTGGTGTAAATTTCTAAGTTACTCATTCGATTATGAAATGAATCAAAGGAATTGCTGTGCAATTGTGTGTGGGTTTTGAGAGTGGTTCTACAGGGTGTATGGGAGGAGTATAACAACAAGATGTAGTGTACAACATTAGTTGAGATTTTTCTTCACACCTCGTTTGGTTTGTGTTACATTTTATGCCTTACTGATTAACATTAAGATTACTTTTCTGTTTTTCATTTGGTTTTGTTGCTTTCTTAATGATGTACTTCTTCATTTATACAAATAATGTGTTTTTTTTTATAAATTACGTAGTTTTTATAAATTTATCAAAAACTTCAAGAATGTAGGAAAATTAACGGAATGAAATGCAGAATGCCATTTGCAGAGAAAATGTGTGAATATAATGAGTGTTCTTTTTAAGCCTCATAGAAATTGAAATAGTAAAAGATAACGCAAAATCTTTAGTTTTTATCAAATTATTTTATTTGTTCAGAATCCCCATATATGTTATTCTTGAATAAATTAAAATGATTTTGGGATTAGGGCTATTCTTAACGAAGCGTATTCTGGACGTCCACTTTTTCGAGCATTGCTGGTCATATGTCACAAATGAAACGAACAATGTTGTCGTCCAGGGCGTCAATTGTTACTCGTTTATCAGCATAAGCGAGTGACTTTACAGAAACGCACAGGAAATTAAGCGTTGTGTGCATTTGTTTTCACGATCAATAGAAAAGGAAACCAACTATAGGGGAATAGGAGAATCTAAAATCGACATGATATGCTGCAGATCTTGGATAAAAGGCATAATCTTTACCTACATCGATTTCAAAGCTGCACTCTATGACAGCACCTTTAGAGACGAGCCATGGCTTGTTTTGATGTCACTGTCCAACTTGTCCGACCATGGTGAATAATTCTTACTGCGCTGTTAAGGTTGCCGACCCCACTGAAGTCTTCAATTCAGACAAGTTTTTTTTATTTCTCTTTAAGTAGTTTGTGAGAATCCAGCGAGCTGTCAAGTGTGGTGGCGCGTAAGACAGTGCGACGGAAATCCTTTAGCAACTAGATGACAGCATGACCAAACACTTGCTGCCAACAAATATGGGCACTCAATATTCCCTTATTTTTTTGGATTGGGTGTGTGAATTGACTTTTCACACTATATGTCAGATTTCTTCGAACTGACCTAGTAACATTTAGCACATTTTTTCGTGCTTAGCCGTTTATTCTAATGATCTAAGAGGAGGAGGAGACTATCGTCCATTTTCTCTGTACATATGGGAGCTTTTTCCTACAACGACACTAACGATCTCATCAATATTGACATTGGTAGTCTCCTACGTTTCATCATCATCATCATCATCATCATCATCATCATCATCATCATCATCATATTTGGCTATACAAGCGGGGTCCGGTCCTGGCCTCCCGCAAAAAGTCTATCCACCGGTCCCGATTTCGACCCAATGTTATCCAGTTTGGCATCCCTAAACTCTGGGCGTCCTGGTCTTCGCCATCCTTCCAGCGTAGGCTTGGCCGACCTCGCTGTCATGTTCCATAAATACTACCGCAAAGGACTTTCCGAGCAGGATCCTCTTCGCTCATGCGAGCTAGGTGTCCTGCCCACCGGAGCCTACCGCACTTAATTTTCTTCACGATGTCGACATCGCGGTAACGCTCGTAGATCTAATCATTATAGATTCTCCGGAATCGTTCTTCCTCACATACGGGGCCAACAATGCTCCGTAAGACGTTTCTCTCGAACGCGGCTAAGAAGTCAGACTGCCTTTTGCTAAGCAATCAAGTCTCGGATCCATATGTAAGTACTGGTATAACCATTGTCTTATATATCAGCAGCTTGGATGTTATGGTTAAGTTTCTGGATTTGAAGAGTCTTGAAAGACTATAGTAGGCTTTGTTGGTTTTAAGCAACCATGCAGATTTCATGCCGCCTGCTCTATCTGGGTTAAAGCTTTCTGTACAGCTCTTCGGTTTCTACCATTCATGTCAATATCGTTTGCGTAAGCCGGTATCTGAATGGATTTATAGAGGATTGTTCCTCTCGCCGTTACGTCATTGTATCGGATCACTTTCTCCAACGCCAGGTTGAAGACGACGCAGGCCGTATATACATACAGGAGTCAGGTGCAATATTACCTCTAAGGCGCGTGTAGGTGTTGTCTGTAATACCCCACTTATGTGCAAACAGGCTGCCCCTTTGTACAGCTTCTCCAAGTTGGATTTTTCTAGAGCCAGCCACCAGACACCTACTCAGTACATAAGAATTGGTCTTACTACGGCAGTATATATTATTACACGCATATAGACCTCTAGTAGCTTTGTTAACTCTCTCTAAAATATTCGGTTTCCAACCTAGTTTTTTATCCCGAATAGTTCCCAGAAATTTTGCCTTATTTGTAAAAAATAGACTAGTACCGTTTTAAGTGGATGCAATAACAGTTGGAATTTTATATTAATTTGTAAGGAGGCCAGATAAGTTTTGGGCGGGTTTACCCCTAGTCCGCAGCTTTTGGCCCAATTCGTGACGATTGAGAGAGCATTTTGCATAAACTCTGTGGTCGTGTGGCCTACCAGATACAATTTACTTAGCTTAATATCTTAAATGTAGTTTAGTTTTTCTGCAACGAAACCATTTTCAGGATTTAGTTTGACTTAAGCTGGTTGTTATTCAATCCAGCTGGGGTTGTACCACATAAGATAAAATAATCATCGCTAATAACGCTAACGTACGTCGAATGGCCAATTCTTGCATTAGGCTCTTTGCTAATTACCTTATTTCCAAAAAATACTTTGATTAATGGCAATTAAACAAAAAACTTATGTTTCAAAATTTAAACAAATAAGCTTTGCAATTTAACGTTTTTAGCAAAAATCTTAAATCTTTATATGGTAAACGTTCCGCACATTACCTTGAACACACAATATTTCGTCGCATGAAGTAAATTCCTAATACTCTTGCTAAGTTTTCTCAAGTTCCTTTTTTCTAAAGCATTAACAAAATCAAAAATCTACACGAATTTAAAGACTTACAGTGGGGTAGTTCGTACCGAATATTGCTCCTTTTCTCTTGATATTAAAAATTATCTAAAGAAAATATCAGCGGAAAAATTGCAATTACCCACAAAAAGCAAAGAAATTAATTGTTATCGCAATCAAGCCTGGGCGATGCATGGCAAGGCTAAGGGTGTATCTTGTTGGCTCCGAATGACCACTGACCGATGGCAATTCAACCGAAAAAAAAAAAACATACACATGCAATACTAATGCCTAGATTTTAACATCTGCAGAGCTTCCGTGCAAACGTAAACGTGAACCAAAACATTCGGCTGGCAGTAATGCTCTTTAAGCAAAAGAAAGTCGAAATACGAACCGACCATTACAACAAAGGGTGAGAACATCAACAACAATAACAACAATGGCGAGCTGGAAAATATGCAAAGAAAAGCCAAGAAAAATCTAAGATACGAACTAAACACCTTCCATGTGACCCAGTTACACTTGTTGGTAGTGTAAGTGTAAGGTGGATTGGGAATTGGGTGTACCTGTGTGACGCAAAAGTTTGAATATTCCAAAGGGATGTAGAGTCACTGGCTCTGCACATTGGGCAAAAGTGCTGCAAATTTCGTATAAATGAGCTTGGACATTTCATGGAACATTTTCATGTCTAAAGCCTACCCTATATCTTGCGTTCCTCCAATTGATATAAGAATGGATCGATAAGATTTGTCAATTCTTATAGTAAATGTAGAGACATAAGATCTATATTTCTTCGGCAGACGCTAGTCTTCTGATGGCGTCCTTTCTTGCACCACTTTTTGAACCTCTTCAAGTAGGACCTTGCCACTCCAACTTCCCAAGTATCAAATAAGATGCGAAATTGCGAATTGTGAGTAATGAATTTGTGAAAATCTTTTCTTTACCCCACAGTGCACCAAACGCAGAGTGCACCAAAGAGTGAGAGAATCCTCTCAGAAAAGAGGACGTTTTCCTTGTTTTTTTTGGTTGCTGCACATACCTACGTACACTTTTTTCTAGAATGCAAAAACCATAAAAGTGGGTGACACATAAATAATTAAATTTGCCTGTTTCATGGGTGCACGCGCTCACGCCGCGCCGCTCCAATTTTAAAACCTGCCTTACAATCGCAGCATATACCACCCACCCACAAAAGCTTGTTTGCAGTATACCTGTCTAAACAATGCTCCACAGTAAGCAAAGGACTTCTTACTTTCATTCTTATATTATATTGTCATTGTGTTTTTGTTTTCTTGAAAGAAAATTGTTCTTTTGTCCTGAAATTGGATTCGTTATTTTGAAAAAAGAATTAAAATTTTACAACACTGCAATGTTCTCGTAACTGTTAAGTGGCTTTTTAAGTACTGAGTAAGCTTAGATTGTTAGTTATTTTCCCTTTTGAATATGAATTGAAAGTGTACATTTCCTATGTTTTTACTGGCATAAGAAACAAGTTATTTGAATGGACTAATGGACGGATAGAGAGATGGACATATGTACAAACGGTCAGATAGATAGAATAATAGTTGGAATTATGTACAGAACACAAGTAATTAATAATAAATGATTATCGCAACGAACATTTAGTATATACCACTTTTCCTAGGTAGAGGTCAACTATGAATAGCAATCTTCACACATAACAATTTATCATTCACATTTTCTTTGCTGTACGGATAAACATACAAGCGCTAGGTTAAGGACTTTCAGGACAGTAAGCATAGAAGATCTGCATTGGTCGCAGTATTACAACATACATCAAATCAGTTAATCAATCGATTAATCAATCAATGTATTAATTTTTTTTTTGTCAAAACACTTGTAAAGAGGTTAGTTTAGCTTAACTAAATTCAAAAATTTACAAACAGTTTATACACATCTGTATAAAATTTGAAGAAAACAGGGTTATTTTTTTTTTTTAAAATTTGTATTTGTATCCGAAATTTATACAAAAATTGTTATCCATCGGAGATACATATGTATATAAATTTTGAAGAAAATCGTGTAAATTTTGTAAAATATTTGTATGGAAGCCTCCCGACGCCGAGGCCCGAGGGGCCCCAAATTTTAATAGAAATTGGGTTAAAAATTGATCGCAAAATTCCACGACAAACAAGCAAACAAGGACACGGGCACGCGAAGTTAATATAGAGAATTTTAAAAATCAGTCATGATAATACAGAACCCAGAACGACAATAGCACTATGTGCTACACCACTACCGATAAATCTCAATGTTATGAGTTCAAATCTCAGCACACATAAGCGTCAAATAAGAAACTTATTTTTTTAGGAAGTAATATTATAGGAAGATTTCCCTTTCCAATATCAGAGCTGAGAAACAAAGTATTAAATATAAATCCATAATACACAAAGAACATTTATGTTATTTCTGACATTTACTTTATTTTCGCCAGTAATAATAGAATTTGCAAACGGTTAAAGCAAATAAAAGACGATATTTGACGAGAAAATCCCAGTAAGACAGAAGAGAATTCTACTGGGAAGGTAAAGACATATTTTCGGTAGGCTAACGCTAACGAACGAACAAATACTTTTTGGTAAATTATAATCCAACTTGTACTTCTGTTCTGATCTCGTCGTACTTGTTACCTATACCGAACCGTCCCCGTTCAATCGTTTCCCCTTGGGGGAATAACCGAATATCTTCATTCTGAACATATCTTTCATTCTTTTACCAACCAAGGAACGAAAATAAAACAAAACCTGAAATATAAACCGATAGCAAAAACATTCTTTAGAATTTGTAATGCAAGAAAAAGATGGGAAAGACACGAGCAATCTGCATAACACACTTGAGCCAAAAAACAATATAGAGATAAAAAATGTCATTCATGTTTATTATTACTGCAATCGTCATGGAAACTTTTAGTTTCCTTAAAAACAAAATGTATGACCAATTTCTGGAAGAAGGTGGTTAAAATTTCCAGGGTAGTGTTAAACTAGAAATAAGTTGAGTACTTTGATTTATACATAAAATCAATTGTCGGGTTGTCACTTTTAAAATTTGATGATGCAAGTTTTGCGATTAAATTGCAGCGGGAACAAAGCTAAATAACAACTGATCTAGTGTGGGTTAGCGAATGGAGAGAAGCTAACTACTCGTCAATAAAGGTAGATATGATTTTCACTGTCCTATGATCGAAAAATACTTATTTAGTGGGTTTTTTTAGGTAGTCGTATTGGAGAGCAACAGAAGTCTGGTCTTGGGTATATCAAAAGATCGAAAACTGAATCTGAAATTAGAGCTAATATGCCCGCGCGTTTTCTAGACTGATATCCATGCTATAGTACGAGTATCATATGGATTTTAAAGACGTCAGAAGCATATTTAACTTTTTTCGGTAGTTAAGCAAATCTGAAGCGCGCTCCTTGGAACCTCTAGGAAGATGTCGGAGTTTTTTTTTGACTGATTGTCAGAGCCGTTCAAAGCATATTTCTTTTTTCCGGTAGGCAAACTATACTGAACGCGTATGACTTAGGTGCTGCTTCTGGAAGCCTTGCCAAATATAACAAGGCTAACGTAGGCGGATTGAATGATCAACAGCTACTGCATTTCGGGTCCTGACACGTTTAACAATTAAATAAGTGTCATAACTGCAATTATCTTTTGGAAGAGAGCTTTGAGGCTTTTACAATCCAATCTACTATTTAAGTTACACGATTACAACACAAATAAGGAACGCTAGAGCAAGCTGTTTCCTGCTTTCCTGATAGGATAGTTATAACTTAAATGCCTTAACAACACTTAACAACAGGCTGACAGAGTCCAAAAACATCAAAGAAAATATTTATGAGTATCCTGCTCTAATGTGGTTAAGCTTATAGCGTATTGCTTTCTTTTGTGGAGGTCACTTATTTAGGAAACTTTATTTAAGGAAAGTGGTACGTGTCTTAGGCTAGTTGATACTATTAATACAGTGAACACCAGTAGCGTTAACTACAAATATAAAAATGAAATGCTGTTCGTTGGTAACCGCATCACTTGAGAACGGCTGGACCAATAACGTTTATGTGGAAAGAAAAGTTTGAAAAGTTTCCCGAAAAATTGAAAAATTCGGAAACAACTGAAAGTACTCTTTTCCATGGGATTTTTGTATGAACTCGAGATAATAATTCGAACGATGGATTTGCGTAATTCTTTTTTTGTTTTGTTTGACCTCCAAAAAAACCTGTACAATATCCTCAAAAACTTCCCAAAAGACCCCCCCCAGAGGATTCTCAAAACACCTTGCCGAATTTCATACAAATCGGTTGAGAAATGACTTAGTTCCCAAAATTTTAAAATGAAACACAATAATGTGAACAATAGTGCGACTCAAAATCGCAACACAAAACTATTTTTTGATACCATACTACATTTTTTGTTCACCGCGCCTATTACTTACAAAAATGTCGTGTATCATAAAGCATTGCAATGAACGAAATAGTGATGTGCAAGCAAACAATCATCAAAACAAACAAATGCTTTGTTTAGATTGGTTTCCTATGACATTGCAATCGAAATCGAAATGTAAATAAAAAAATAAATCATTTGGTTGACGCTTTTTTCTTAAGTTTCATTGATTTAACATTTCAAATAGCTCTTCACAAATTCACAAAACGATCACAAAAAAAATTTATTAAAAATTGGACAGGACAACGTCTGTCGGGTTAGCTAGTTGTATATAAAAGAAAAACTTCCCTTCAAAAAAAGTCTTCAGTCTCATCCTAACAATAAATCCCCCTATATAACTCCCCTAGAAAGTGTTCTAAGCTACGAAATTTATATTTTTAAAATCAAATTTTAATAAAAATATTAACAACCTGTCTCGTTTTGGAAAATTTCTAAATTTCCCCTCAGAGCATTTATCATTGCCATCTCAAACTGAGCTTCTGACTTTGCCACATCCATTTAGCTGCTGAGGCAATAATCATTAATTAATTATTAAGTAAATTTATGTGTACAGAGGAGTAATTTACGAAAGCAATCATGGATATGGTGGTATCCAGTTCTTCGCCTGCCAACCAACCTGCTTTTCATTCGTCAAGAACAAAAATGTTACCGCTGTAGTGCAGATACAAACACACGTCCTGCCAACCCCATACTTGACAGTGAGTTTAAAAATTCATTATACTCTCTCCTCATTTGCATTTGATTTTTTCACTTTCAATGTGTGTGTGTGTGAGATATATATACGAGAGTGTATGTTAGATGTAAATGTTTGGATTTTCATTTGACCTTCATGCGAATGATGATGATGGGAAAAATCTAAATAAAAAGCAGACATATAAGGGAGGAGATGGATGGTGGAGGAGCTGCCTGTCTCTACTCACACGTCCTATATCTTTGATCATCATTGCAATTGTTTTGATTTAATGTCGAATACATTTAGGACTTCGAGACTTAGCAATTCTGTTTTTCTCATTCAAACGACATCGCACTAATCGATGTCCTTGTCGTCGGAGACATCACTTATTAGAATCTTATTTGTCTGTTGAGACATAGATTTTGAATTTAATTGAGCATCCTATTGGAACACATCGATATTTTTGTGTATCAATATTATCCTTATATTCGTTATAGAGGATCCAATGCCTGGATCTGGATCTACGGTATGGTATGATGATGAAGATTTTGATGAAGAAATATCAGTAGAGACGCAACGCCGTATGAGATGTTTTAACTACAAATGATATGTTTCTATACATTTATAGATTTTTAAAATGTGGGTTGTGGTTTGAAAAAGGAAAACCAAGCTTAAAAAACTGTTTGAGCGGTATATTACTCAGACCACTGATACTAAAACTATAAGAGGTTAATATTAGTTTTTGTTTTTTTCTTCAAAATTTTCGATGAATCTCAGTGAGACTTAAAAGGAGACAAACGTTTCGTTGAAAAAGGCAAAAATTTCCTACGTAGTATATAAAAACTGAACTCCGTAACAAGGAAGAAGAGAAAGACAGGCTTATGTTACTGAATAGGTAACTAAAGTTACTTAATTGATGCTTCTTCCAAAAATACGTTGAAATTTTTACTTGAACAATTGGGGCTCTGAGCCAATTACAACGCCCCCTTTCATGTTTGATGTTGGTAACTATTATCCTATCTTCCACGCCTACTCGACATCGTACCTGAAATGGTTTTCAGCTCTCTCCGACTCATTGACGATCTGCCTAATACTCTTCAATTATCCGTCAACTGTTCTGCACAGAGCGACCCACTTGTCTGCCTGGTAGGGCAACTGGATTCCAGTGCATAACATATTTTGCAATGAAACTTTAACCCTAACATAAATTGTGAGAACCACAGACTTGAACTCTTCCGCAGCAAGTCATCTTATCTCACTCTTTCCAAGATATCGATTTTATACCGAAACTAATTTTCAAGTTTAAGGAATCTGGTGGTGTGGAGACCCTCTTTATGATACTCAAGAAGTATCCTCATGTTCCAGAATCCAATTGATGTTCTTATTCGATAGTCAAGTGTCGTCAACAAATTATCATTTCTTATCCCTGGCGTTAGATTGATAGCACTGGGCTCAACGATCCGTATATATGAAAAAACAGGTATTCGAATCGCTGGCCCCAATTGTCCACATAGAGAACCGACCAAATAGTCTGATATTAGTGATCCATCATGTTGGCTTGTTCGTCAACAACCCTTTTTAAAAAAAAACTCTGACAAAGTATCGAGAACCCTTATTAACATGTGGTATGTATAGCACGAAGTAAACCAAAATAAGGTGTCATAATGTACTAAAATATTCATCGTCACTGACAATTCCGTCTTGAGTATTCTCTAATGGGGTTGGATCCCTATCTCTAGCAGAGGTACTATACATACAGCGTTCACCACTTGAGGTATGAATAGGAGTATATACACTGATGTTAAGATTTGATGCTTTGAATGTCACTTTGAATGCACTTGTCTATTATTTGACACTAAATGTAATAACACTCTATTATTTGAAAAAATATCTACACGCACTCTGTCCATCCCTTGTAACAAATTTCTCAACAATTTCAAACAATTTAATTGATAGATATGTTTATAAAATATTTATATAAGAATTTCAGTTTGAAAAAATGTTCCCCTTACGACACGAGTTAACTCAAACTACCGCTTTAGTTTAACTTTTTATACATATTATGTAAGTCTTCCAGTTTGCCTATGAGTTTTGTGCCCAATCGTTACAATCAAGCAAAAATGAGACGTTCTTCTTGCAAAGTCAAAGGAATCCTTTGATTAGAAATTCTGATTAAAATTTTAAAAACGTCTGGAAAAGTATATGTCTATGTATAGGTATACAACAAGATGTATCTCACGTAACTTTGTAGGATGTGTGTACGTGTGTTATCGATCTGAATGTTTCCAATTTTAGAAAATTTATTCTACCATTAAATAAGTTGGAAATGACTTGGATATTAGTTTGTGTAGATGCATGGGTCACATATTGCACTGCACACTGTGGTGTTTGTTATAGACACAGCCACTTAAATACACACACTGTAGTAATAAACTATAATTAGTTATCGATTTTAATCGACCAGCGAGGAACTATATTGGCTCTGCACTTATAGATGAAAAGACAAAATCGTGGTGCACTCCTTTAAGTATGGAATTTAAAAAGGGCAATACCTTGTAAGCTGTAATTATGAGCTGGCATTTTGTGGCTGATGGAGATTTTGATTTATTCTTAAAGTGTAATATTTGTGAACTCTTGCTATTTGTTAATAAAACTAGTACTTTGTAAATAAACAAACTTGCGTTTGTGTTGTTATTTCCAGAATCCAAATGCACTACACAATCAAATCAAAATCACTGCTAAGAGTTTCTCCTCTTATCAAAAGTAAAGAAATATGGTATGCCCCAGACGTTAAACTTTTGGATTCAAAATGGAAGTGTAAATATAAACGGATATAATTATGTTGTTCCTTATCATCATCATCGAGCCGTCGTCTCCTTCTTCGTACCGACCCATAGCACTTACATCCATTCAGCTGATCAATTACCAGCTCATGAAATATCTTGACACCAACGAAATCCTTAGTGACCGGCCGTACGGATTTCGTGGGCAACGTTCTACAGGTGATTTGATGGTATATCTAACCGGACAATGTAACCAGTCTTTGCATCAAATTGTTGAAAGCAAAGCTGTTGCACTCGATATTTCTAAGGCATTTGACAGAGTTTTGCAACAAGCTCTTTTGTGCAAAATGCGTGCTTATAGATTAGCTGAAAAACTGCTTCATTAGAAGCTATTATTTGGACCGCTCAATTCAAGTTGTATTAGACGATTTCACGGCTAAAGTTCCTGGCGTTCCCCTCGATACTCTTCCTTATTTTTATTAATGATCTCTTATCTGTGACTTCTAATCCAATTCACTGACAGCACTGTCAGCTTCTCATATAAGTTTGAGGAACGTCCCTCCACTTCTCATGTGTAACTCAAAGAACTACGTATTTTAAGCACGTTAAGTTCTGACATAGACAGCATAATAACATGGGGAGAAAACAATCGAGTAGAAGTTAACGCTTCAAAAACCCATTGCTGTCTCCTGTCACGTAAGCGAATCCTTAATCCCATAGCATAATCGATGAATGAAAATCTCACAATTCTCTGTATGTGCGTTAACGACAAGCTTCGTTGGAATGACCATATATTTACCGTCGCCAAAAATGCTGCGAAATGTTTACGTTTTCTAACCCGGTGCAAGAAATATTTCAATCCGTCTGATCTGGCTACTATCTACAAGGCTTTTATTCGCCCTAAACTTGGGTACAATTGTAGAATACAAAACCGTGCAATATAATTTATCGGTGACAAAAAACATTACGACATTACGATATCAACAGATTCGCTTGAACGCCGCCGTGTTCTGCTTGTCACTGTTTTAACTCTTCTTCCACCAGCGGTGCTTAAGAGAAATAGCCAGTTGCTTGCGCCCTAAATGCTCATCAGTTTACTCTCAAGTCCATCTTGGAACATAAAGTTAATTTCAGAATTTCGTTCTTTAGTCGTATAAGATGTATGTGGAATGCTTTGCCAAGCTCTCACTCACTAAGATCCACATTCTTAATACCCATGCTGTGCCAAGCATATTGCCGAGTATTATAAAAGTGCGAACCTGTGCGCGAATTTAACGCACGCGTCACGCATTCAAAATACAAAAATGACACATTTTACAACTTTTTTCCTGACAAGCGAGACTACATCAATGCACTAGCTGAAGAAGCAGAAGACGCGCTAGCAGAGAACAGTTGACAAAATCAGTAAAGAGCTGGCAGGTGTTCACAGCTCTAGTCAACATTCGGTTAAGTGCTTAGAGGTTATCACTTGTTTCGAAATAGGATCAGCTCAAGTGGTTAAAGGAGCATATGGCATCAGTTCTTGACCGTTTTTTTTCTTTCGAATATGTGCACCCAAGCCTAACTGAGATATTCGAGGTAACGAATTTTAAATTTCGGAAGATATTACATCGTAATTAACAAAAAGCAATGAATAAAGATATGGGCTTTGCAGAATTTCCGCCGAATAACTCAAGTAGAAGAAAGGAAATCTTGCAGAGTGGAAAAGAGTCTTCGTGCTAGCTGCTGTGGCTAAGATATTATCTTAAATTATGCTTAACCTCTTGATGATGCCAAAGAATCAGGGTTCCGCAGTGGATCTTCCTCTGTGGACAACACTAAAATCCCATGGATTAATATTATGGTGGAATTGAACGAACATAAAAAACTGGCTTTTTCCACTGGACCGGCTTCTGCTTTCTAAACTAACCACGCACTAATATTTGTCCCACCAAAAAATACAGTCCAAGTAGCAGCAGGTATTTATTTCTTATATAATATAAGGCGTTGGTTATCTGCAACGGCTTTGCTTTCTCCCAATTGGTAAATAAACATATTTCACTCTTCATGCCTTTAAATCACTAATAGGACATTGCCCCCAAAAACGTACAGCCGAATTTTAAGAAATAATTCATGATTCGAGATACTTCATAAGCTGGCAATTGATTAGTGGTGTTAGTTACTGCTATGGCCTTTTGTTTTGGTACATGCTGGACAAATGCGGGTTTTCAACTACACAGGAAGTGTCCTGAATAAAATGTGGGAGTTTTGGATTGCTTCATTAAATCGAAAGCATTCCTCCCTGTACCTTAAAGCTAATTTCCACTTTTGTTTTAAAAGAAAAAGTTCTTCAATTGGTTGTCTATGTAAGGAGCGCATAACGTTTGTAGTATAAACAAAGCTTCTAAAGATGTTACAAGTAATTTTAAAAGGGTTTTTTGTGTTTTTGTTTTTTACATTGCCAAAGCATAATGAGGTAGAAGTATCCATTAATTTCTTATGACCAAATCTCCTTATTTGGGGAACACTGTAAAATTGTGTCAACCGCGCTAGAAGCTTGTTCCTATACCAGGAGGCAGACATTGAAAGGGATTATAAATTTATTAATCCTGATTGAAATTGTGTAAACCGAATTAGATACCGTACAGCAGTCCACATGTGGCTCATTGTGAGCGTGTTGTTGCGAGTCATGAGTTGGCACAAACCAAAACGATAATGACATATACCGCCCAAAGGGAAATTACGTAACTAGAAAAAGGACACACACAAAGTTCTTACATATATACAAGCCGAGTTCCCTTTGCTGGCCTTCCTCTATCTATTCGACTTTAGCAGACATAAATAGAAGTTTCCAACACCAGAAGTCCTACATGCCATTCACCTGAGTGCAATTTAAAATGCATAAACCACCTCCACAAAAGCGTCCGTTCCCATAGTTAAGTCGATATGCAGCACTGCCACAAGTTCTTTGCTATTATTATAACTTTTTTTTTTGTATTTCCACTAACGTGCTACCGTTTGTCAGGACGAATTAGATGATGCGGTTATTTGTACGATTACTTGGGTGTGGATATGTGGGTATATTTGCGAACTCATCAAAATCAATTTGTCATCATTTGGATTATGTGCACAGGAGGATGTCTTGAAGTGGAGGCGATGTAAATGTCATGTGAAATTGGTTGCGGATTACCTTCACAAAGTACATTGAGGCATTTGTACGGGGTTAAAGAGAAAAATTAATATCACAACCTATAAATTACAAAGCTTATTATAGTTTTTTTTTGTCGTGAACTAAAAGGACAGTTACGACAAATTCCAATTGAAATGAACTTAAAAATAAGTGATAGCTACTCTAAGAGGTCTAGAAATGTTATTCATAATTTTTTGTTTTAAAAAATTTAGAGGAATTTTAAAGATTCGTCTTTGTTTTGAAGTTACCTTTCACAATTATAACAAGAGGTTCCAAGAGGTTCTCTAGGAATAGATGTTCATTTGTCGAAATGTGAATCTGGAACACGCAAAAGATTGACCTCAAACTACTTTGAGAGAAGTGTGCTCTGAATGTTCTGGTAATAATTTATTTTTAATTTTTCAAAATAAAACAACAACATAATCAAAAAATACTAACACTATGTACTCACCTCAGATGCAGTTCGTTTCTGCGTGCGAGATCTGATTTTTATAGCACGCAACGATCGCTGCGCGCATTTGCATTTGTTGCATCAACCTCATTCGTCAACAGAGATACACGTAAGGGTATAAAACAGCAAAAGGCAATACATGACTGTGGGACTATTGAGAGATCAAACCCTTGGAGCGATTAAGATTCAGCTTGGGCCAGATCTCCTTTGTCGCTATGCAAGTTGTACCGTTTCACAACGCTACGATTAGTTTTTCCATCAGCATCCCGCTTTGAAATGAGTTTTCATGCAGCGATTGGTATGCCTAGGGAACCATAGTGTAGTTTCTTGTTTAGCGAGTTCGTCAGCCATACAGTTTCCCGGAATGTCTATGTGCCCGGCACCTAACACAGGTGGATATTGAACTGCTCCGCCATCTCCATTAAAGATGATCGGCAGTTAAGGGCTAGAATTGAATTTGTAGAGACTGCTTTCAGGGATTTCAGTGCAGATTGGATTGGCAGATCCGAGAATATACGGATATCCCTAGCGGATATGACGTTTCCCTTTAGCCAAGATAAGGCTTTGTTGATTGCCATAACTTCAGCCTGGAAGCAGTGGTTAGGAAGACGCAAAGAGAGGCTAAGATTTAGCTTTTTTAAGAAAACACCTCCGCCAACCCCGTCATAAATTTTTGAACCGTGTGTGTTGGCGTCTTCTGATCTGGAGAGGAAGGAGACCTGGAAGTTTTTGTTGAAATGTAGTTTCGGAGTGGTTTAGACTATGTTCTCCCGATCCTGATCAACGTGAGGATGGAGGAGTGGCCGATTTAATTTCTAGTCCACTGGGAGATAGCATTGAGGCGAATAGCCGAGCAAGCAGCTACTTACCTGCTGAAAATGTCAAGTGATGTAAGGTTGAACAGAATGTCCAGTGCGGCGAAGGGGGTTATACGAAGTGCTCCGCTCATACATAGTCTTGCTGATCTTTGAACTTAGCTTAAGTTGTCAAGATTTACTTTTTTTATTTGAGGCAGTCCACCATACAGTCACACCGTATAGAAGAGTAGGTCTTAGTACCGCTGTATATAGCCAATTGGTTATATGGGGTTGAAGACCCCATCTGCATGGGAAGAGTGCCACTGTTGCTTTACGAACTCTTTCTTGTATGTTGGGTTACCAGATCAGCTTCCTGTCCAAAATAAGACCCAAATACTTGGCTCTATCAGAGAAAGTTAAGCTTATACCTTTTATAAAAGGATGGTTAATAAGTGAAACTTTGTATTTCGAGGTGAATAGGACACACTCAGTTTTGTGAGGTAAACTACAGCGATCTTCATAGCAAGTTAGATTGTTAAGAGCATTTTGCAGGAGTTCGTTTAAGGTATTCGAGTATTTTCTTGAGACGGCTTAAGAATTGTTTCCAGCAAAGGAAGGATAATATCCGAAGTCCTGGCTGGCTGGAATTATGCCATCAAATCCTGTATATTTGTAGGGTTTAATGCTTTGTAGCGCCCAAAGCCCTTATTTATCAGATTATTGGAGATAGTTGTTCGAGTGTCTGTCCTATCAAGGCTGACATTACTTAAGATATGGGAGCTTCCCGTGAAGTGGGTATCTAAAAGGAGATTGAGCTATTCTTCGCCTGAAGTAGTCCATAAGCCGTCAGGCTTTTTCAGGCAGTTCGGCATTATTGGATTGGTTGCGAGAATTTTTCTAAGCCTAGTCGCCTCAAAAGATTCCTCTATTTCTTCACAGAATAGTCTCAAATGAAGAGCGCTTGGCTGTCTGAGAGATGCTTTGTATACATCCCAGTCAGTTTCTAATCCAGTAGCCTTTGCTACATTGAATAGCTTTTTGCTACTGTTGCTAATATGTCCCATCTCCAAGGTCCACCAATGTGGTCTCTTCTTGCCTCTGAAACTAATGAGGGGCAGGAAGTATAAAGCGTTTATTAAAAGCATAGGTGAGCAACTTGATATTGTTGTCAAGTTCAATATTGCTAAGGGGGGGAATAGTAAGATCAGAGTTTAAACTCTGTTTCAACGTTTCTCTGTATTTGAGTCAGTCAGTCTTCCTATGACTTCTATTGGCTCATTGGCGAGCAGATTGGTCATCTAAACTGAATTGAATATACCGGTGATCGGAGAAAGAATGTTCAGTCTAGAATTCTTTCGTTGGGGGAGTCGGTGACAAGAGTAATATCTAAAACTTGTTGTCGACTCCTGGTTACGAAGGTTGGTTCATTACCAATATTGACTAAAGTAAGGTTTGTACTTAAAAAATAATATAGGTGCTATTTAAGCAATGTTTCCCTTTACTTTTCGTACTTTAAGCATTGCCATTACAGAAAGTCCTGGTGTTATTATCATTTCGAAATACTTCTTTACTATTTCTATTGACATCCTGTTGAAAAACTGTTTTGCCTTAGCTGAAAACTACAATTTGGTTTTTCTTTAGATTCCAGACCTTACAGTACTCCTCCTGCTTTCTTAGCATACACATCTATAACGTGTAGTCAGTTAATTTGACTTCCCAACATGGAAATTAACTTGGTATATAGGTCTTCGGGATTTCAACAGCTCCGCAAGGGATGCCATTAGCAGCGTAAGGTCTTAACAAGAAAGGCAACGCCCACACAATGACACTTTGACCACAAATGACGGAAGAATGGTAACAAACCCAAAATGGAATTACAAGTCGTCAAAAACGACGTCCAACAAATTGTTAATTTTTGTGGCGTTATGTCATCTTTAAGTGGTCGTTAAGGCCTTCGGAGATAAAGCATTTGGCGTTAAGATCAAAGAACCTTAAATATGTCCATCGCCCAAAAAGTGCAGAAAATGAAGTGAACATTTTGGGTGTTATGATATGCCTGTTGCATTAAGACCTAACACCACTATTATCTCATGAGATTTTTTTGATTCGATTAATTGATCTGATAACTTTTTTAAAGCTTGCTGGTAGCTGCATATATAGTCCTTAAGTTTCAACTTTCTGGCTGTTAGTCGCTCAGAAATGTATTTTTTCTATCGCTGCAAGACACCTTTATTGTCTTATTGTTTTTACACTATGTGCAACGCACCAACCAGGACGAGTATTAAAAATCTAATTGGAAGTTGGGATTTGATGAAAGCAAAAATTTCGCATCATCAACAGTCCGAAGCCTAGAGAAAAGTGAATACGCACTCATTTATGCACCTATCTACACATATCATTATCTCTATGATTAAGATGATGCACAATATTTAATAACGTCATGAATGTTCATTTTTTATTTCTATAGCTCTCGCCTAATGAGAGGGTAGCTTGGCATATACGCCTCTTAGCTGTACCAACACGCACATCTTCAATGAAAATCAAAGCGAAACATGACATAAGTTGATATGATTCACAATTTCTCCCGTGAGATATACAAACATTTCTTTTAAATAATCAGCCCAAGGATATATCGTTAAACTAGAAGCAGAGCTTTAATTTAGAGAAGGTTGAAAAAACGATATCAGAAACTAGGTCATCCTTTGAGTTAAAAATTGAATGGAATCAAATATCTTTTGTTTGGCAAATTCTATGTGCCATTTGGTTGCAATTGATGAATGTTAAATACACCACAAGGTGGAATGAACATCTAGCATTTTATAGTAAAAATAACTAAATACATATATTTCAAAAATATCCTTTAACTTACCCGATCGTCCAACTGATATTGTCTGGACAGATGTTGTTGCCACCAGTGATTTATCCGTTGGCTGTGCTGCCGGTGGTATCGGCAATGGTCCAATTGTTGATGTCGTCGTCAAGTCACAGCACTCGCGTTCTGGAAACTCACTACACCGGACAGGAGTGAGTGCCCCACCAAACAGTAGTGCCACCCATGTAAGGCAATATGTTAGTATTTTTCGGTTTTTGATTTTGAATCTTGTCATTTTTGACGTCAAGCATTAAGCAGCATGAGTGAGTTAGTGAGCGGAGGATATGTTCCGGTTTTGAGATGACACTCAAAGTACTCAACGAAAAATGTTTACGGTGTAATATTTTCTTTGACTTTATTTTGCAAACAATTGCAATATAGCCAATTCCTGTAAAAGCGAGAAAACGCCAACTACTTATAATACTTAAGGTAATTAAGAGATGGGAAAATAAATCGCCGCAGCTTTTTGACCCCAATAGTGCCCTGAAAACCAGTGGCGTCGTGCCAAAACTCACCACCGCATTTTACCATTGCGCTGAAGTGCTAAAAACAATGCCGAATTTTAGAGTCCTGTGTAGATCAACATAAAGTGAGCCGAAGCAGAGTCCTGTATTTTTTGTTTATCTGAACGTTCATTTGTTTTTGCTCTTCTTCTTCTTCTTCTTCTCTGCAGTCAATTGAACTAACAATTGTTTGATTGAGAGCATGCAGAGGAGAATTAAAAATGCATTCTATGTAGTTGTAACAGCGGGAAACACAGAAATAAAGATAAAGAAATAAAAAAAAAAACCAACAAATTGCACGAAAGAGGCCAACTCGCTAAAAAGAAAACCGCTAAAAGTGAACAATAAAAATTCGGTAGCCGAGAGAACCGTTTACCATTTCGGCCCCACTCACAATGGCTACCTGTATCTGTGTATCTGTGTCTGTGTTTGCGTTTATCTATGGAAAATCACAACGGAAAACTTTTAATTGAATTTATTGCCTTTTTATCTGTGTTCGTACACTTTACCAACGATGTTCCGTTCCGACAATCAGAAAATATTTCCAAATAATAAGGACGACACGAGCGTTATTATGTTAGTTGCAGATTTCAAGCAGCAGGGTGCTTTGTTTCAGTTTTATGAAAATGAGAAATAATTTCATTGGGGAATAATGTAGTACGATTAAAATTAACCGAATTCATTGAAGGACTTCAGTTTGACTCCATTTTTAAGAGTGATATTTATTACGACAAAATCCTTTGATTTTCTGCGAAATAGGGCAGCAGTGAGAAATTGAGATCTTTCAAACTTTGACAGTTTTTTTGTATGCAGATTAATAATTAATTATAAACTCAATCTGGGAGTCCCTTTTAATTGAATAAGGCTATCTTAACCTGCTTCTTTCGAGAGCTTTTCATTTGTTAAGTTACTTTTCAATGTTTTATGACTTTGTTATTGTAACGCGTAGTGTTCTCCACAATCTTCTTACTTTTCAGAGAGAATTTGCATGTAAGTACTGTGTATCATTATAGATCCTTGCACCGGTAAATTTCGAATCTGTATATAGATCACATAATCATTGAGAAACGGAATCAAAATGAGAACGACGCTATCTTCAAATTTACAAAAAGAAGCTGATTGCTATGTGTGTTTCTTGCTTGCGGAAAAAATGCGAATCTTCAGCATTGTAATATGGCTCCAAAGAAATATCTGAATTTTAAACCTTTGAAGGTTTTAAGATTTGTATTTTGTCAAAAAAAAAGTATTTACAAATGGGGCCAAAAACATCACAAAAAAATAAAAAATTTAACTCATAGCTATGTCTTTTCAAATAGACGGCATCCCTGGACATAACACTGACCCATACATTTTCTTTACACTACTAGCGACGCACAGTCAATGAAGATCGCTATCAGAGTACGAATTTTGGTCGCAAATGTGCAAATTTCACCTGAACGAGGTGTATAGCATGTTTTTGGTGATGTTTTTTCATTCTTTGGGTTGATGTAATTTCAATTACAGATTCTAGTATAATTTCTGAATCGGTTCGCTTTTGTCTCATGTAGACGACAAGTCGCGTACTCAAAACTTGGTGAGATGTGAGAAAGTCGCACCAAAGTGTTACTCGTTGTTTCCACCTCAAATAACAATAATGCTACAATAAAATAATTTGGTTGTTTTTATGTACACGTATACGGGCTTCAAATAATGCTACAATAAATGTGAGCCGAATTGAAGGGGAAATGCTGTAGGATTATTTTAAGCGTTTTCAAGGTCAGCACAAAACAAAATGGCGAAATTTGAAATTGTAGAGAAGGGTCGCACTGCAAACACCGAGACGTAAGCAAAGAAAATTTAGAACATATGTATTGGTGGGCGTTATAATTGTTAGCTGTGATCACCGAAATTATGAACGAAACCACAACTAATGCACTACCAAACTCAATATTTAGAACACATATTACCTTAAGAATAGATGTAACAAAAACAGATGTTTTCTCATATACGATAACATGTGTTCTAAATTTATTAATTAATTTTTGCCATGAATGCATTTTAGAGATAACTCCATAATTTTACTCATTTGAGGTGGAGACAACGAGTAACACTGCTGTTGGCATTAATAATAATAATATTTCGCGCGACAGACCGATGCGGTCCAAGGCCTAGCTTCTCGCGACCATTTGTGTTGTGCATATATATTTTTGGACACAAATGGAAGGGACATAAAATTTAAGGCCGTTTCCGAACGGCAAATTGAGAAACTTTCCGTGACAAATTACTACTCTCGGAAAGTTTGTCACCCATTCGCGAGAGGTGGGACATCGTGAAAAATACCTTTGGTGTTAATGGGATTCGAACCACGAACCTCTGCTCAATAGCCATGCGCTGATCCACGGCGTTGTTGACATTAAAGCAAAATCAAATTATGCGCATGCGTCAAAAATCATACTACTACACACAACCTCTACTAATACTACGAACTTGCGGTTAAGATGTGAAGTTATGCACATTTGTACAAAAATTCGTACTCAGAAACCAGACTCTCTTGACTGACTTTTTTTTGGGATAAATTGAAAGATATTGAATAGGGGAGTATGTGCTTTCAACAAAATGGCACCACATTCTGCGCAGTTGGACTAATCATCGAGTTATTGCAGTAGAAGTTCGGTGACTGTGTTATTTACAAAAACGGACCAATCAATCGGCGGTGGCGTTTGTATGATTGGACGCCTTTGGATTTTTTTTGAAATTATATTTCTTTGCCGCGTAGAGGGTGAAATTGAGAGTGTTACGAAAGTGCGATATGATGATCGATGCTATGTACAGTGATCTGTGATCAACCAAATGTCCAGTACACAAACCACTAAACGCTTTTCAACATCTTGGTTGTACTTTGGAGTTTTTTGAGGGTCTTTAGTGGTTTTTTTTGGGTATTTTGAGGGTATTTTGGTGGTACTTTGAGGGTCTTTTGATGGTCTTCTTGGGGTATTTGGGGATATTTTGGAAGTGTATTGGAAGAATTTTTGGGGTCTTTTAGGAGTGTTTTAGGAGGTATATTGATGGTATTTGGTGGGAGTTTTAGGAGTGTTTTTGGATATTTTGAGTCTTTTAAGGGTCTTTTGCGAATGTTTTGGGGGTTTTTCGGGAGCGTTTTTATGGGTCTTTAGAGGGTCTTTTGGGGGACTATTTGGAGTGTTTTAGGTGGTTTTAGGAGGTTATTTTGAGAGGTCTTTTCGTAGATCTCTTGGGTTTCTTTCTTCTTTCCCTTTCTTTAGGGGTTATTTTGGAGATGTTTTGGCGGCCTTTTTGGGAGAACTTTTCGGAGTTATACGTTCGTGTGTTTTGGGTTTTTTTTGGGGGGGTATTTTTGACGGTTTTTCGATCGCATTTTGGGGGTATTTTGAGAGGTCTTTTGGTAGGTATTTTGGGGGTCTTTGGAAAACTTTTGAGGATTTTTTTTAATATATTTAAAAAAAATAAAAAAAAGTCTATAAAAATAAAAAAAAGTCTAATACAAATATCTATACTTCGGTTTTTTTCTTAGAATATACCTAAGAATCATTTCCCAAATTATTGTTCAAAAATTAGGGGACACCCTGAATAATAGAAAAGACCAATTCTCTTGAGATGCTGAATGTTTTGAACAGAAAATTTAAAACAGAAATAATAGTAAGTTTTAAGTCCACATACGTGGAGTCCTGCATCGAAGAGGATACGGCAACATTCGTACTTTTGCTTACATGTGGATTCGAGAAAGTCTCTCCGAAATTATTATTTGTGTTCAATAGAAAGGTCTTACGGAAAAAATTGTTCTTCCTACTTGCATGCAATACGCTGAAATTTAAAATTGGACGGCTCCGGTAGACTTGCATTAATACAGAGGAACTTGGAAAGTCCTTTGAAGTGAGACTTAAGAGGCAAGTCAGAGGGTCAGACAAAGCCTTAGCGGTAGGAATGAGTTTAACCAGAACGGTTTTTCGGTTTTTGATTTTGAATCTTGTCATTTTTGACGTCAAGCATTAAGCAGCATGAGTGAGTTAGTGAGCGGAGGATATGTTCCGGTTTTGAGATGACACTCAAAGTACTCAACGAAAAATGTTTACGGTGTAATATTTTCTTTGACTTTATTTTGCAAACAATTGCAATATAGCCAATTCCTGTAAAAGCGAGAAAACGCCAACTACTTATAATACTTAAGGTAATTAAGAGATGGGAAAATAAATCGCCGCAGCTTTTTGACCCCAATAGTGCCCTGAAAACCAGTGGCGTCGTGCCAAAACTCACCACCGCATTTTACCATTGCGCTGAAGTGCTAAAAACAATGCCGAATTTTAGAGTCCTGTGTAGATCAACATAAAGTGAGCCGAAGCAGAGTCCTGTATTTTTTGTTTATCTGAACGTTCATTTGTTTTTGCTCTTCTTCTTCTTCTTCTTCTCTGCAGTCAATTGAACTAACAATTGTTTGATTGAGAGCATGCAGAGGAGAATTAAAAATGCATTCTATGTAGTTGTAACAGCGGGAAACACAGAAATAAAGATAAAGAAATAAAAAAAAAAACCAACAAATTGCACGAAAGAGGCCAACTCGCTAAAAAGAAAACCGCTAAAAGTGAACAATAAAAATTCGGTAGCCGAGAGAACCGTTTACCATTTCGGCCCCACTCACAATGGCTACCTGTATCTGTGTATCTGTGTCTGTGTTTGCGTTTATCTATGGAAAATCACAACGGAAAACTTTTAATTGAATTTATTGCCTTTTTATCTGTGTTCGTACACTTTACCAACGATGTTCCGTTCCGACAATCAGAAAATATTTCCAAATAATAAGGACGACACGAGCGTTATTATGTTAGTTGCAGATTTCAAGCAGCAGGGTGCTTTGTTTCAGTTTTATGAAAATGAGAAATAATTTCATTGGGGAATAATGTAGTACGATTAAAATTAACCGAATTCATTGAAGGACTTCAGTTTGACTCCATTTTTAAGAGTGATATTTATTACGACAAAATCCTTTGATTTTCTGCGAAATAGGGCAGCAGTGAGAAATTGAGATCTTTCAAACTTTGACAGTTTTTTTGTATGCAGATTAATAATTAATTATAAACTCAATCTGGGAGTCCCTTTTAATTGAATAAGGCTATCTTAACCTGCTTCTTTCGAGAGCTTTTCATTTGTTAAGTTACTTTTCAATGTTTTATGACTTTGTTATTGTAACGCGTAGTGTTCTCCACAATCTTCTTACTTTTCAGAGAGAATTTGCATGTAAGTACTGTGTATCATTATAGATCCTTGCACCGGTAAATTTCGAATCTGTATATAGATCACATAATCATTGAGAAACGGAATCAAAATGAGAACGACGCTATCTTCAAATTTACAAAAAGAAGCTGATTGCTATGTGTGTTTCTTGCTTGCGGAAAAAATGCGAATCTTCAGCATTGTAATATGGCTCCAAAGAAATATCTGAATTTTAAACCTTTGAAGGTTTTAAGATTTGTATTTTGTCAAAAAAAAAGTATTTACAAATGGGGCCAAAAACATCACAAAAAAATAAAAAATTTAACTCATAGCTATGTCTTTTCAAATAGACGGCATCCCTGGACATAACACTGACCCATACATTTTCTTTACACTACTAGCGACGCACAGTCAATGAAGATCGCTATCAGAGTACGAATTTTGGTCGCAAATGTGCAAATTTCACCTGAACGAGGTGTATAGCATGTTTTTGGTGATGTTTTTTCATTCTTTGGGTTGATGTAATTTCAATTACAGATTCTAGTATAATTTCTGAATCGGTTCGCTTTTGTCTCATGTAGACGACAAGTCGCGTACTCAAAACTTGGTGAGATGTGAGAAAGTCGCACCAAAGTGTTACTCGTTGTTTCCACCTCAAATAACAATAATGCTACAATAAAATAATTTGGTTGTTTTTATGTACACGTATACGGGCTTCAAATAATGCTACAATAAATGTGAGCCGAATTGAAGGGGAAATGCTGTAGGATTATTTTAAGCGTTTTCAAGGTCAGCACAAAACAAAATGGCGAAATTTGAAATTGTAGAGAAGGGTCGCACTGCAAACACCGAGACGTAAGCAAAGAAAATTTAGAACATATGTATTGGTGGGCGTTATAATTGTTAGCTGTGATCACCGAAATTATGAACGAAACCACAACTAATGCACTACCAAACTCAATATTTAGAACACATATTACCTTAAGAATAGATGTAACAAAAACAGATGTTTTCTCATATACGATAACATGTGTTCTAAATTTATTAATTAATTTTTGCCATGAATGCATTTTAGAGATAACTCCATAATTTTACTCATTTGAGGTGGAGACAACGAGTAACACTGCTGTTGGCATTAATAATAATAATATTTCGCGCGACAGACCGATGCGGTCCAAGGCCTAGCTTCTCGCGACCATTTGTGTTGTGCATATATATTTTTGGACACAAATGGAAGGGACATAAAATTTAAGGCCGTTTCCGAACGGCAAATTGAGAAACTTTCCGTGACAAATTACTACTCTCGGAAAGTTTGTCACCCATTCGCGAGAGGTGGGACATCGTGAAAAATACCTTTGGTGTTAATGGGATTCGAACCACGAACCTCTGCTCAATAGCCATGCGCTGATCCACGGCGTTGTTGACATTAAAGCAAAATCAAATTATGCGCATGCGTCAAAAATCATACTACTACACACAACCTCTACTAATACTACGAACTTGCGGTTAAGATGTGAAGTTATGCACATTTGTACAAAAATTCGTACTCAGAAACCAGACTCTCTTGACTGACTTTTTTTTGGGATAAATTGAAAGATATTGAATAGGGGAGTATGTGCTTTCAACAAAATGGCACCACATTCTGCGCAGTTGGACTAATCATCGAGTTATTGCAGTAGAAGTTCGGTGACTGTGTTATTTACAAAAACGGACCAATCAATCGGCGGTGGCGTTTGTATGATTGGACGCCTTTGGATTTTTTTTGAAATTATATTTCTTTGCCGCGTAGAGGGTGAAATTGAGAGTGTTACGAAAGTGCGATATGATGATCGATGCTATGTACAGTGATCTGTGATCAACCAAATGTCCAGTACACAAACCACTAAACGCTTTTCAACATCTTGGTTGTACTTTGGAGTTTTTTGAGGGTCTTTAGTGGTTTTTTTTGGGTATTTTGAGGGTATTTTGGTGGTACTTTGAGGGTCTTTTGATGGTCTTCTTGGGGTATTTGGGGATATTTTGGAAGTGTATTGGAAGAATTTTTGGGGTCTTTTAGGAGTGTTTTAGGAGGTATATTGATGGTATTTGGTGGGAGTTTTAGGAGTGTTTTTGGATATTTTGAGTCTTTTAAGGGTCTTTTGCGAATGTTTTGGGGGTTTTTCGGGAGCGTTTTTATGGGTCTTTAGAGGGTCTTTTGGGGGACTATTTGGAGTGTTTTAGGTGGTTTTAGGAGGTTATTTTGAGAGGTCTTTTCGTAGATCTCTTGGGTTTCTTTCTTCTTTCCCTTTCTTTAGGGGTTATTTTGGAGATGTTTTGGCGGCCTTTTTGGGAGAACTTTTCGGAGTTATACGTTCGTGTGTTTTGGGTTTTTTTTGGGGGGGTATTTTTGACGGTTTTTCGATCGCATTTTGGGGGTATTTTGAGAGGTCTTTTGGTAGGTATTTTGGGGGTCTTTGGAAAACTTTTGAGGATTTTTTTTAATATATTTAAAAAAAATAAAAAAAAGTCTATAAAAATAAAAAAAAGTCTAATACAAATATCTATACTTCGGTTTTTTTCTTAGAATATACCTAAGAATCATTTCCCAAATTATTGTTCAAAAATTAGGGGACACCCTGAATAATAGAAAAGACCAATTCTCTTGAGATGCTGAATGTTTTGAACAGAAAATTTAAAACAGAAATAATAGTAAGTTTTAAGTCCACATACGTGGAGTCCTGCATCGAAGAGGATACGGCAACATTCGTACTTTTGCTTACATGTGGATTCGAGAAAGTCTCTCCGAAATTATTATTTGTGTTCAATAGAAAGGTCTTACGGAAAAAATTGTTCTTCCTACTTGCATGCAATACGCTGAAATTTAAAATTGGACGGCTCCGGTAGACTTGCATTAATACAGAGGAACTTGGAAAGTCCTTTGAAGTGAGACTTAAGAGGCAAGTCAGAGGGTCAGACAAAGCCTTAGCGGTAGGAATGAGTTTAACCAGAACGCGGAGAGTTTATGCCACCCACAATGAGCTGAATTTCATCTTCTCGATACCAGATGAGGAGAATTAAAAACCAACAGATATTGTGGTGTGTGCTGGATGATGTGAATTGATTTCGAAAAGTTGTTCAAGTTTATGTTCAGTTTCCACATTACCCATCGATATAATCGATTTATAGTCCCAATCTTAAGTGTGAGAAAGTACTTCCAGTAAGAAATAAACTCGTAGATATGGCAAATGAAAACGTTCACCAGAGTAACTACCGGCAAGAAAACCGGCGACAACACTCATTATAGAACGGCAGAAAAACTCTTTATCACCTTCAGCAATTTGGCATCATTGTATGCCAAAAGGAAAACTACCAAATCCTACAAAGTAAATCCATTACAGTAAGAAATTTGGCACGTTACTATCTACTCTTGCGTGAAATTCAAAGGGAAACAAATTCTATTCCCGTCAAAAGCTCATCACAAGATTATCCTGCAAACATGCACATGAAAAATGTTTACAAATGTAGGTACCTTCAATCCTTCTGAATTTTTTCCTGATTACATACGAGTACACATCAAGCGGATGCGCTATTTCAATTTGCTTTCATCATGGGCATTAGGTGGCAACGACAAATGTCTGTTGGAAAAAAATAAAATAAAAAAAAAACGAAAGCAAAAGAAAAATTTCAACAAAAACAAACAACAAATTTGCTATCAGTCAGTCAATCACTGGGTGGCAGCGAAAGAGAGAAAGACTGCAAGTGGGAAAAAATCGAAAAGCGCTAAGCTATTGGCAAAGGCAAAGAAGCGCCACTTTATCCACCATCATCATCACCATCACCAGCACCATCGTTAGAGAACAAAACGAACTGGAAGGATGCAAATATGCACACAATTTTGCATGAAGATAAACTAAGCACCGTCGACAACATGGAATGCACACACACGCAAACACATTGGTGTATGAGTCATATCCTTGAATTCGTTACGATGACGATATGGAAGTAACTATTACTACTAATACCATTACAACTACACTACTATGACAACGATGGACGACAACGAAGTGTAAATAAAGCGATTGCATAAGGGAACCATTTTCCTTGCACTGTACTCGTGTAAATATAAAAAAAGGTCTTTGTTTGGCGGTAAACACAATAAGTGCACTCGAACAACAATGTAAGTGTGTGAGCGAGTGCGTATGTGTTTGTATATTGTAGAAGTAAAAATAACATTTTTCGATAAGAATATTGCGAAAATGCCAGTTAATTGTGTTTGCCACACATTGCAAATCGATTTTTTACTTCAAAATTTTTGCTGTTATTGTTGTAGTAACAGATTTTTAAATTTGTGTCTTAAAGAATTTAGTAAATTGTATCAAGGACATAGTTAGAAGTAAGACTTGAATACGGTTTTCATTGATTGCGTTAATTATGAGGAGTAAGCTTGATTACGAGTACACTGACGAACGACATTGGCTCAAAACGACGATTGCGGGAGGCCATAGGACCGGATCTCGGTTGTAGAGCCAAGTAGCCATGATACGGAAACTTTTCGAATTTCTAACTCTCATTCAATTGATAAAATGCAGAAAATTATATGGCAGTGTATGAAGGTTTGCTTTGAGGCTTTTTAAGAGGTAGACCTCTCACAGTTATTGAAATAGAATCAAAGAAAAACTTAAAAACTTTCTTTGTACAGGAATCAATAGAATGTTGTCGATTTTTCTCGAAGTTTTCCGGTGATTAGTAAAAATCACAGTTGAGCTGTAAAAAGTGGCAAATGATTTCATTTGAGTCATACCCCCGTCACACTAAAACACTGTACCACGGTTTGGTGGCCGAAGGATGCATAAAGAAGATGGTTACATACTGGAAACACTCAGCTGGAGTATAAGAGTGGTTGTATAGTGAAATCAGGGATCCTATAATAATCATGAAATATAATAGTGCAAGTATGGGAGAAAGAAGCGATGCCAGAAGACTGGCGATCTGGAGGCATCCTGTGCCCCATACATAAGATAGAAGATATCACAAAATGGAGCAATTATCGTAGTATAACGTTGTTGAGATTTTCTCCTCTATCCCTCAGGACAGCATAGCCTCTATAAGTCCATTCAGATACTGGCTTACGCAGACTATATTGACATCCTTGGTAGAAACCCAAGAGCTATACAGGAATCTTTTATCCAGATCGACGGGGTGGCTCCAAATATGGGGCTGCACATAAATGAAAGCAAAACAAAGTACCTGGTGGCCACATCTGTGAGCAGAAGATCCAATTTCAAAGTATTGCAACCCTTTAACTATCTCGGGTCAACTGTAGCAGCCAATAACAGCATGGAACTAGAAATACGCGCACGGTTGTTCAAATCCAACAAGACTCTTCAAATCCAGTAACTTAACCATAACATTCAAGCTGTTGGTAAATAAGACGATGGTTATACCAGTACTTACATATGGATCCGAGACTTGGGTACTTAGCAAAAAATATTCTGACCTCTAAGCCGCGGTCGAGAGCAAAGTTTTACGGGAAATTATTATGCCCGTATGTTAGTAAAGACGATTTCAGAGACTTTAACCATCTCACCTACCATCAGGATAGAAAGTTTTTCCAAGTTTTCCACACGCAACCTTCGACAGATCTGGCATCAAAAACCACACGTTCGTTCTGGTATGAGTGCTTGGGTGATTGTAAAGCAGACCATGACAGCACATCCTTCCGGAACTTCGAACTCCATCGTTTGCCACTAGGACAGCAAGCATGGCCCATTGCCAGCAAGCTATCCAGGGCCCAAGACTTGACCACTTAAGTACGAAGAGTTTGCCCAAATGTAAGAAGCTCTAAGTACTAGTAGCCCTTTCTGGGTCATTAAGGTACGAAGACATTGCCCAATCATGAACATATTCTAATTACTCGTGGTCCCTTTTTCATCTTCTGTGGTAAAGCCCCCCATATAAAGGGTTAGGATGCAGCTGGACACCACCACGGTATCGCAACCCTGACTGGGGTCCCATCATGGGTGGTACGTCATCCGGGACCGATTACCCTTGGTTTTTCTTGAGGTTTCGTTCCTCGGAGTTATGGTGGGCTGGACGCACCTAGCTAGAGAGGAAAGTCCTTTGTGGTAGGTTTCATGGAACACGACAGCGAGCCCGGCCAAGCCTATGCTGGAAGGATGGCCTAGACCAGGACGCCCAGAGTTTAGGGATGCCAAACTGGATGTCATCGGCTCGAAATCGGGACCAGTGGAGAGATTTTTTGCGGGAGGCCAGGACCGGACACCGGTTGTAGAGCCTAATATGATGATGATGATGATGATGATGATGATATATCTGGAGGAGAGATTGAGCGTTACGATATGGTAAAACTAACCACAAATATTTGTTAACTTTTTTTTCATTAGAAGTAAAAATTTTCCTTCTGATTCACATCAGATCACTGTTTTAAGTTTAAGCGCATTTTTTTTTTGCAACTTCCTCTAACAAATTTACGATCAACGTTTCAACAAGCAGCGCCAAAGCTCGGAGTGAACTGAGCTATCGACCAATTCGGCCGGATAAAGAATCAGTAAGTGTGCGCACGTTGAAGAGCGCCATACTGATTTAGCAGTTGGCCGATAATTTAGTTTGAAGTCAATCGTAGCCCATTAAACTTATTTATCAGACTGTACTGAATAATTTTGATATTCGGACTTGCATACATCATCGTATTCATTAAGAGGCCGACCAAACTATCGGCCGATAGAAAGTCTGCAATCTGCGGGGGCTCTCATAGGTTTGGTAATCAAAGAAGTATGATGGCTAAATTTTAACTATCATCGATTGTTTGTTAAAAATGTATTTCACCGCTACCCTAGGTTGTCCAAGCATTCGCAGGAAATTGTCTGCCTGTTTCCATTGATAAACTTCTGCTACATTTGCAACTAGAATTCTGTAAGACCTTAGCCGGCAACGTCAGGTGTAAAGACTAACAAACATTTCAACGCTACGTTATTATTTGAACGCACTGTTGGGTTTGCTATTTAATACAACGACTACATAAACCTCCACAAAAAATGGACCACGAATGTACAGAGAATCATTTGGGAAGTGACTTACATCAGCTACGTTACTTAAATAGCTTTGGTTTAACAGAACTTTATAGATCACAGTCTCAGTCATTGGATGCTGTAATAAAAAAAAGATTGCACCAATGCTGGAATGTGTTCAGTGAGTTCTTGCTGATTGTACTGTTACCAAAAAAGAATCTTGAAAACTATTGTCGCAATCGGATTTAACTATTATTAGTTTTTGATCTTTTGTATTCTTCCGAGCTGTCTATTGACTACCTATTGGATATATGTATATATGTGGATATGGCAAATAATAACATTTATCCAGTTAGTTCAATTAAATGTAAGTGCCACGACCATAATGAGTGGAAAAAATTGATTACACTTTGCATTAAAAGTCGACGTCAGATAAAATTTCCCGCTTTTTCCATCTCGTAAATTAGCAAATTTCTTGCTCTTGCTCTATGACTCGCCAATGCTGCAGCATTTAATCAGAATAAGTGCGACGACAGCATTGAATTATCGTAGTATCTGCATGTGTTTGTCTCTCTATGTGTGCACTCTCGCTAAATGACCCACATACTGGCCTCTGAAGTGCGACGCAATCAAATATAATGTTTACCTAGCGATAAATTGAAATTTAAATAAACACAAACACACAGATACACTCTATACTAACATAGCTAGAGTATGTACTGCCTTCACGAACAACATGAAAGCGCAATGAAGCACTGCTAGAAAACCACACACACGACACATTGACACATGCCTGTATTCACTAGACGACTAAACTGACCATCCAACCATTCAACCAACCGACCAAGTGACTGACACTCCTTGCAACAATTTCCATATTAATTTAATGTTTAACTTTCATATGGAACGGAAAAGCGATATTTGTGCAATTCGCTGCGGTGCTCTGTTTGTTCAAGGTCTATGGCTATCATCGTCGACAGGAGAGTTCCACATGGAAACGCCAGTATTTGCGCTGCTTGTTTATTTATTAAATATGAATGTCATATGGGAAAGAGATCAAAAACGAGAATAGGAAGATGTCCTCGATGATGACGCAGAAAAAAAGGAAAAGAAAAGCCGAATCAATCGACTAAAAATCGAACGGCAGGATGCATAATTCGATTGAGATGTTTCGCATCAAATGTTCAAAGATTCAATGAAGTATCTCGAAGAACTTTCTTCCGCTTAAAAGTTGATGAAGTAAACGAATTTTACTCAGTCAAACGTTTTGTTGTACAGCTTTGACCTCTCAGTGACCACATTCGGGAAAATACTGTGCTCACAGTTTCAGTTGACTCTTCGCTTTTTCGAGTAGAAAACTTCCTGTTCGCATTTCCCACTTTGAACAGACAGGATGCGATGCATTCAAGTATGCGACGAGTGCCCTTTTCAAGAATGGGGAAGCTTTCAAGTAGAAAATCATATTATTTTTCCGGAATATTAACTCAACGAAATTGGTTTTCTTTTCGTTCTATCGTTAGTTGGTACTTGGTACTCCACTTCACCAGGATATTTTGTAAAACTGGCAACTGAAATTCAGATGGACGGAAACCAGACTAAAGGACAACGTTTAACTTTCCTATACATCTTTTGTGTGGGAGTATGTGTGACCAACTTTTTCTAGAAAGGCATTACCTTTCGGTTTTTAGTTTTCTAAACGTATTGAGCATAAATGGTGAAAGGAGGGGTGGCTGGGTGAAAAGCTGACGCAAAGAAAATTGAATTTGTCATGTGTATGGCTCATAGCAGGGATGAACTTGATAAGCATGAGGATAACGTGTAGCTTATGTTGAGATGTCTTTAAATTGTCTTTTTGAAATTTTATTGCACAGCAGACACGTGTCTGCTGTATGTTGTAGCGTAGGGGTAGTGCGTGTGCGTTTGTTTGCATAAAGTTCCAAAGGAATCAGTAATTTGCCCTAATGCGGTTGTAGACTCTTCTCTTGGAAGAATATTACCTTCTTAACAAATTTTTATGCTACAAAAGAAATAAAAACAAATGTACATTTTGCTGCGTAACGGAAATAATACCAATTTGTCCTGTCCTTTCTTCTTCTTTGCAGGTAAAAATTTAATGTTATTTTTATCAAACATTTTGTAAATAACATCGAAGATATGAGTGCTAATTTTTTAAGTAAAAAGCCTTTTTATTTTTGGCTCGTTCGTGCCTTTAAGCTGAGTTTTTTTTTTTAATAAGAAGACCTACGTATTGAATGCTTAATTTCGTACTTCCAAAAACTTCAGATTGGAAAAAATCCATTACATTACAAAATAATTAAAAATATATTTAAACTAGTTGTTTGCAACGACGTTACCCGCGGTCTGCCGACCCCACCCGTTTAGACCACCTAAAAGCTACAATAACAAGCGTTGTCTGACTGCCCCTCACACTCTACTGACCCAACCAAACTGACCGCTCCTGAAACAACCGCGCACAATTGACCCCCACCCCAACCTACCCGCCATTGACCCAAAATAGCCTAATGTGGCCTATAACGTATTCGAGTCGTGAGTTGTGGTCGCTTTTTCATACATAAATCCTATGGAAAACGGCAATTTTGAGTTTTGCCCGAATTTTCCAAGTTTTTTCCCAACTTTCCAATTTTCCAGGTTCCTAAAATCATCCTCGGACTAATAGGAATATTTAATAAAACAACCCATAAAAATTAAAATTGTTCGTGTAAATTCTCTAATCGGGTGCAATGTGCAGTTTGAATAAAATCGGGTAAATTTTTTTAAATTTTTTTTTAGGGGCCCGATCAATTTTAAATTTTTACAAAAAATATTATCCATCGGAGATACATATTCGTATAAAATAAGTATTGGTATGACCATTGTCTTTGAAGATTCTTGACAGACTATAGTAGGCTTTGTTGGTTTTAAGCAACCATGCGTGTATTTCTGGTTCCATGTTGTTATCGGCTGCTATCTCATTTATGTGCAACCCCAGATTTTGTGCCGCCTGCTCGATCCTGGATGAAAGCTTCCTGTACAGTTCTTGGGTTTCTACCAACGATGTCAATATCGTCTGCGTAAGCCAGTATCTGAATGGACTTATAGAGGAGTGTTCCTCTCGCCGTTACGTCAGATTCTCGAATCACTTTCTCCAACGCCATGTTGAAAATGACGCAGGCCAGTCCATCCCCTTGTCTGAGCCCGTTATAGAAGTTGAATGGGCTTGATAGTGATCCGGATATTATTATTTGGCTTATAACATTGGAGGTGGTCAACCTATATAGTCTTGTCAGATTATTTGGGATGTCGAATTCTCTCATGTCTTTATAAAGCTCTACTTTGGCTATGCTATAATAGGCGGCTTTAAAATCTAAAAAAGATGGTGTAGTGAGTTTTGAAACTCTAGACATTTTTCCATCACTTGCCTAAGGTGATGATCAGTTGTTGAGATTTGCCTCACTGGTGACACAATGATGACTTTAGCGTATGGAGCTATCCTACCTTGAAGGATGGAAGACAAAATCTTATACGCGGTACTCAACAACGTTATACCACGATAATTGCTGCAGGTTGTGATATCTCCTTTCTTATTTATGGGGCACAGGATGCCTTTTCGGCAGTCTTCTCCCATACTTGCACTATTAGTTCATGAATTGCTTGGTGTATTGCGGCCCCTCCTGTTTTAATCAGCTCCGCTGGGATACCATCAGATTCCAGGGACTTATTATTTTTGAGCCAATTTATCGTTCTGCTAACTTCGTCTATGCTTTCTGGTGGCAGCATACTCGTAGTATGGTCTTCGGTCATTGGTGGAGACTCCAGTTCCTCAGCTAGCTGGCCATTTAGCTCTCTCTTTCTCTTTCTCTTTCCATCGCTCTAAGATGCCTTTAAGATTGGCATGTGCAACGCGGTGTATATTGCGTCATATCGCGAGCTCTTTGATAGAACTTCCGCACCTGGTGCGGTCTACGCTCTCTGTACTGGTCTAGTTCAAGGACGAACTTCTTCTCCCAGGCTGCTTTCTTTTACCGTGAACTGTTTGTTTTCATAGCTTCTGAGCTCTTTATTCGCGTTCCCGTGTTCTATGAGATTGTTGCATTGCTCGGTACGCAACATTCTTACGTTCAGTCGCTAGCTTTAATTGGTCATCAAACCAGTCCTTCCGACTACTGTCTAAGTCGAAGTCAGAAGTACTAATGACAGTATTCCTAAAACTTGTCCATTTCTCATCTACGCCCGACATCACAACTTCTCTCTTCCTGGATTTCGGGCGACTCCTTTTGCTACACCGTAGTTGTTTCTGGTCTCTTCGTGTTGAATCGAACTTAATTCGCAGATGAAATTCGTGCTCGGAGCACCACACTAACAAGATAGTGTTCTCTCTTTACCGTTATTTGCACTAGGGCTGCTCAAGTGAAATAACTAATTGCATTTCGCTTTTCCATGAATTCAACCGAATTACTGAATAGTTCAAATCATATTTCATTCTTGGACTTACTGTGAAAATCACAGCCGTACACTCCGTATGTGGAATCTATTCCAAATACAAATTTATGGACATAAAATTTGCGAAAACCCTAAATAAATAAACGTCCGCTCGTGTTTATATCACATTACCAAAATAAACCAACCATTAACCCTGCAATTACACTCAAGATCAGTTGTAAAATTAATGCCCTCTCTTTACTTTAACTGGTAAACTCCCTCAAATAAAGCAGAAACATAAAATGTTTACATCACAGCATATGACATCCTAGCTTACTTAAATATCAATAAAGAATACTCATTTGCAATACACGCTTTAAACGCTCACTACGGGTAGTTAAAGAAGGGTATATTCATAAAATTCCTGCTACGAGTAAATTTAACATTTATAGGAGCTCGTTTGAGAAACGACTCAGTTTATGTCTCACTAATTCGATTACAAATATGGCAATGAAGCTTTGTCGTTAATTTTATTCGTAGATTTCATATGGAATAAATGCCCCCACCATATTTACATTAACGTACTTCACCTCATTAAACGAATTAACGAAAATTTACAAAATTTTATGGAAAACTCATTTCGCAGCTCTTATATCCTTTTGTTTGATTGTTGCTGGTTCTATGCATTTAATGAATTGATTATTGTATGAATGACTGATTTTACCTTGCTTACATTTATTATCTGCATGTAATATAAAAAATTCTTCACTCATATTGTAAAATATTGCTACAAAACAACAGAACAGATGATTAGAAAGAGATGTACAATTTAGTAAGAACGTGCAATCGGCAAGGGATTATATTCCCGTGAAGTAATTATTTTAGTGTTTTAAAGGATAATGAGTTGACACCGTAGGCAACAATTATGTTAAGTACTCGTAACGAAGAACTGAGGAACTTTAAATAAATTATTGTACATCACAGGCAAACCAAGGATCGATGGTGGAGAATTTTCCATACGTTTACTATCAAAAATTTATTTTTTTATACGCACTACCTGTTGCCAGAATATCTAACAAAGAAAACGTTTTGACAAATATAAGACGAATTCTTGTAACAAAATGTCAGGACTAAATTAGTAAGTTTCTATACAGGACAGCGTGGCTGTTGGTAGCTCAGAGGCTCAGTTAAATTAGTCGCACCTTAAGAAAACCGGCGCTTGAATTTAGACCTCATACGTTTTATGTTTTAGGAGATGTAAAACATAGCATTATTCCTAGAAAACCATAAAAGCCATTTTGACATGTTTATTGCAGATCCGCATTGCAATTGATTGGGAAACTACTGACAGCTCAAATCTTGGTTTGAGCCAGTAGCGCAATAATAAAGTTCGTGATGTAGTTCTTGCCTTAACTCCTAGTGGTGGTCCCCGGTCAACTATGTGTCTATATATGTAGGCTAAAATTGAAGGTGCGAACGGTCTATCATTTCTGCCCGCTACTGAAACCGAGACAACGCCTCGGATAAGTAATGATTGGATAATGAAGACTTTTAGCTATTGTACTCGGACTAACATTGGTTTCTGGAATATGAGGACGCTCATTGACTCAGGGAGTGAAGGACCTCAAAATGTCAGATTTCTTCAACTGGAACGTGAGCTTCTTTGATATAATTTGGACATACTGGGAGTGACTGAAGTAAGATGGTTCGATGCGGAAGAGTACCAATCCCCAACATGTAACACTGTGCTACTCTACTCCGGCAAACCCTTCGGCAATCCCCGTGAATCTGGAGTGGGTCTGCTGCTAGCGCCAACAGCACGCAGAGGCCTAATATTCTGACACCCACATGGTGATAGGATCCAATCGGCCAGATTTCGGACTAGAGTACGGCGCGTCACGATCATACAGCGTTATGCCCCAACGAATCCTTCGATTGAGGATGAAAAGGACAACTTCTACAATCAGCTAAGCGCTGTATTCAACGCATCGCCGAACGGAGATATTGTCATCGTTATGGGGGACTTGAACGACAATGAAGGACTCAGACATGTGATTGGGAAGCACGGCCTCGGCGAACAAAATGGCAATGGTGAAAGATTTGTTGATTTCAGCAACACCAACCACCTTGTCATAGGAGGCACAATGTTTGAGCATAAGACATTCCACAAAGTCAGCTGGGTATCAACTGACAGGCAATCATCATTCAACCAAATCGACCATGTGGCGATCAGCCGACGTTTTAAGAGCTGTCCTTTAGACGTCCGAAACATACGAGGAGACGACGTGGGTATGGTACGCGATCACCACCGTATGGTAGTTACTGTCCAGCATCAGTTCAAAGACTCTGCAATATCACCCGAATGCCTAGGTAAAACATCCCATCTAAAATACATCCCCTCAGTACGCCAACACCCTAGGGATGTCCTAGCAAAAATTTTACCCCAGTCACTACGAAAACTATAGAATAGACACCTATATGGAAGTCCCCCGTACCCTGGGAAAAAGCAACCCACATAGAAGTATCCTACCGCCATCATTCATTTCAGCTACCATGAATATCTCCAAGAACACTCGATCACTCAGCACCATTCTGACAAAGACTATTAAGCACGGCGATACAGAAAACGGATATACCCCACCTCCAACCACAAAATATGTTACCCCCAAATCCAATATATGATTCCAAATTGTAAGTAATAGGTATATCAAGTTTGTTTGAAAATTGGTCAAGGCGTTCTACAGTTAGTTACGCACAAACAAATATAAAAATTATATTCTTTATATAGATATATAGATTTATAGCTTTTTTACTAAAAGCATACCGGTCGGCGAACTTTATTGCCAACACTTATTATAATAGAAGTTCCAAGTGAATATGAAGACTGCTGTTTCTATGATCGACATCGACTGCAAGCTTGTGTAGGACCATACACTACACACTTTTGACTGGAAGTTTTGCTAGTGTAGGCCAGAAAAGTATATTATGCTGCATCGAAGATGAGTACTTTAAGCGTACTAAGGATATGGTTGCTCAAACTGGAAGTTCAAACATTTACCCGTTTCAATATATCAACAGAAGAAAATTTACGATCGATTGTAGTTACAAGCTTATAGGTTGAAGCTCATAAGCACATGTATGGGAAAACATTTATGAAACATAAAATTGCAACTCCATTTTTTATTCGTACTATACTCGTAGTTTTATTCAATAAGGTATAGGCCTGCCAAAATACCTAAATGGCATCTTCTTTACAAATTTAAGAAGAACAGACTTGTAATGGTTAAGCCAACCTGAAATTAAAACAGGATAAAAGATACCAAAAGAAAGTGTGAGGGAATTATTCTATTGACAGCATAAGATGGATACGAACATTATTCTGGAAAGCTTTCAGAAAAATCCCATAATTTCAGTTCTTATTTCCTGGTATTTTAACCATGAGATGATACCTCTTTAAAGTCATTCATTTTCAAAAACAATTAAATCCAGTATGCTCCCAGGAATATGAGTAGGTTCGTCCTGCTATATCCGCCTGTCTACCTGAGTCAAGTGCAAAAATCTGATCCGTGCCTAAGAATATCCATCATCTGTCCATGTTTTTATAAACATAATATTTACTTTGCACGCCACCCGGATCGGATTGAGTCGGGTCTCATCACTTAATTACATCAGCAAACTGAAATTAATTTTTAATCAAGCTCGCATGCATCGACTGTAATGGTATTTCAAATACACAGACACTTACTCTCACACACTTTAGACGGTGTTGTTCGATGTGGTGTGAAGGCAAAGTGAGAGTGTTGTTGGGTCCGTGCTTAACACGCTTGACAGAGGGAGTTTTTTTTTTCTCTACGTGAAGTATATTTGAGTTGACACTGTGTGCTTTGTGTAGATTCATGGATAAATGCGAATGATAAACGTGAAGGATAACATCCTTCAAGTAATTATGCAACACATGGTTTGTATGAGTATACGTTGATTGCTGCGATACTTGCAACTAGATGTTGTTCCTTGTTCTCATATTGCCGCAATGAGAATGTTGCTTCTTATACGAGTACTACACTCTATTGCTGGGAATGAGATTATTTGCAGAATGTATATGTATCTCGCACTTTTCTATATGTACAAAGCTTAATAGCAGGTGTATACTTCTCTGTGTGTTTATGTGATGGGATGCTGGTAAGCTGCCGTTAATTATTGCCGATTAAAATTTATAACAAATATTTTTTTGAATACGATTACCTTTTATAGAATAAGACATTTGTGCTATGTCTATGAAAGTTATACAGCACTTTCATTGTGTAGATTATTTATATAAATATATTAATCGGCATATTACCTATAAGGTAAGTGCACAATAAATGCACCCTTGTTGTCAGGTTTGTGCCTTATGTTCTTAAACCAGCACATGTGTATATATGTACAGAACAATAATTGTAGTGTCGTGGTTGTGCTTTCCGAAATGAATTATAATGGCCATAGATCATGTTGTGTGCATTTAATTCATATAACGTCACATTAAATTCACCCAATAATGAATTATGACGACTATTATTAATGCTTAATAGTCCTCTTATGAAGTGCGCCTATACAGTTACAGGTGCAGTACTTAAATAAATCACTATATGACTAATCACAAATCATAAACTGGTATTTATCATTTTATTACCAAATTATTAAAAACAAAAAATTTCGTTATTGACTATCGCAAATTAAGTATTGAAGACTGTTAATAAAAAATAAAATGATAAGATGCTTCAATTCTATGCCCTATTACTTAACGTAACCAAAATACGATAAGATATTACATCTCTCAAAATTATCTTGCTCAATTTTTTCAGAAACTGTTGCAGGGTTACTTGTCTAAGCAAAGATGAAGGTGATAGGATATATACAGAGGAATAATTTTAATGTAGGATTTTGACTTCGACGAGCTTGAAACGACGAGCAGGATCTAGAGGGTGGCGCTACGTCTCACGCAGGCCGTGAGATAGTCGACCTTTTGCACATTAAGTTAGGAAATAGGTTGGTGTCATAGGTCTGCTGCATTTCGACGATGTTGGATGGCATTAAAGATCAACACAACGAAACAATGCTGGAACGAAACACTTAAGCGTAAGATTTTTCTAGCTATTCGTCAGAAAGTACCTTAATCAATACTTTGAAAATGTGCTCAAAAATTGGTATGCTAGGCTACAAAGACTGCGATTTTCCGACACGCGTTAAATTTATTGCAAGTTGTGTAAAATATAAGTCTCCTGATATTTAAAAACAAGATAACAAATAAAATTATATTTTATAAATAATCGGAAAGTTTGCTCTTTCTAATAACGAAACAAACTTTTTAATAAGAAACAAGCTGATGCTCACCCATAAATTTATTTCCATTAAGGGATCAACACTTAGTTGAATTGTTACTAGGAAACTATTGACTCGGGATATGACTAATCTCCCAATTGCATATTTATTTAGGAGCTATAAGCAAAGTTAAAGGTTCGACAATTTATTTATTTAAAAATTGATCGATAAGATCTGGAGTGTTACTTACAATAAAACAGTAAATGTCACAGAATAAAAGGTTGACAAAGGTTGGCCAAAGTTAAAAGGACATTATTCAAGGTAAATTGTATTAACTTTTACTTTTTTACTTAGTTGTTTACCAATATCGATCCGGGTGACTACGGTATTGTGTCGCTCGTGTCATGTGTTTGGGACTAAAATACACTTCGTGACATATGGGTGGACCGAAATCAGTCGTTTTGAATTTTCTTAATAGAGAAGTTGCTTATGCAGAATAAAATAGGAGAGCAAACAATTTTGAATTTTGAATATGCTGTGGCTTTATTCAGGTATGTTTGTACAATTATCTTTATTCTGTTAATTATGAGAATGTTTAGTACTAGCGAAAATACCCAGCGCTCTCCGGCAGCCCCATCCATACTGTACCCACCACACTACTGATCAACAAGGCCAACCTTAAGATACCCCCAAACCACCCTCCTCCAAGCACAAATATCACCGCTGTTTATCAAATGTATGGTCTTTGAGTCAATCTCATACAGGCAATACCTATACACCCACCACGTAAACCCCATACAAACATCCACCACAACCATCCCCACCACATCACAGTTTCAGCTATATCGCATAGACGGTCCTCTATTTATCCAAAATTTGAGTTGAAAATAAAAAAATGACCACAAAAAAATTTAATGTCTTTAGTCGCACAATAATTATATTAATTGTTATTCAATTCTGTGTTTCCGCTGTTGTATGATCTGCAGTCATTTAAGACACATGTGCATCTCTCTCTTTCTAAATTACTAACGCCCCCGCTGTGCTAAGCATTGTAAGGGTGCAAATCCCTTGAGCACATTATAAAAAAATGGTCAAGTTCTGCTTTAGGATGTTGTATGAAGAGACAGAGGCGTATTATCGCAGTGTTATTGAAGACTAGACAGAATCAGATGAAGGTATTTGTTGCCGAGGACAACGAAATGGACTAGGGCTATGTGCCTTACGAAACAGATGTGACTTCAGATGCAGAAATTGGAATAAACGAGAATACAGACTACAAAGAAGCGGACGAACCTGAAGATGAAGAAAGCAATGATGAAATGCCAGCTCAACCTTCTAGTAATACTTTTCTTCCTACGACAGACGGTGTAAAATGATATAACAAGCCACTATATTAGAATCACCAGGCAGCCCGCAACTTAATTCGAGAATCAGCTTTTATGGGACTAAGTCCAATTATAAAAAAACTGAACAAAGTTGATACATTCGGCTGTATCATGGGTTCGGCTATAAAAGATGTAATATGCCGGTATTCGAACAAAAAGTCAGAAGCCAGCCATTCCCATTAACAGACGCGTATTTGAACTTTGAACTTTGAACTTTATTCTGGAATAGTATACTACCTAACAAAGATCGAGGAAAGAGGACGAGCACTTTTCTGCGAGTAATGTACGTTATTTTTACAAAAAAAAAAAACAACCGGTTTTTCTGCTAAACCGGTTATGCGCAATGCAAAATTTCTCTGTGAATGTTTGGTCGCTGTGACCAAAACCTTCTCTATAGAAAGCCCAACTGTTCCGATCGTACACAGATACATGCTTAGATTGAGACCAAACGTATTTGTATTAGTAATCAACTAAAGAAAATCCATATAAAATTTTTCTGTTTCCCACTACCACATCTTACGTTTCTCGCTCTTTGCGACTACTTATTTTTTGTACACTGTATTGTATTCACATCCCACAAACACACATGCGTTTGGTCTTGGTTTACAGCATTAGTACAATTGGGCTTTCTATAGAGAAGGTTTTGGCTGTGACTGCAGTAAATAACAAAAGTATTTTATATGTTAACTCACTAGCGTGTATAACGGCTACTTTCGAGTCTAGGTTATAGTGTATGAAACGGTCACTTTCATTCTATGGGCGTGTGAAAACCTATTATCGGCCTATGAGTACGTTAAAGTGGATAATCATCTGTTCGGGTACAACAGACGTATACACCATACCATACCATAACATATATAGGGATGTCAGGAGGACAAATACATAATCGATGTCACAGTATTCCACAAAACCTCTGGCGAAGTTTTATAATATTCTGGATATGGGCGCTCTTGCTTCCTTTATAATATGTAAGGGAAACAATCCAGTCGGATCTGACAATAAGTCCCGAAGGAGACAGTTTATCGAAAACTTTGGAGAGAGTAAATATAATACATTTTTATATGATAATTTGAAGAGAGTTATTTATGTAGGAGGTGGTATGTAGGAGGTATCTTCGAAACTACTGGACCGATTTCAAAGACTCTTTCACTAATATTTAGAATTGACTTTCGAGGTGAATATTATTGCGTTTAAATAAAAGGGCCTTTCGTGGCAACCAATTTTGTAACTAAATAACTAAAGTCAACCGAATGCGCTAACTGTGTGATGCATTGTTCGCTGCGCTGCTTTCTGTCCGTTTGTTTTGTACGAACGTCACGCCATATAGCGGCATCATAATGACTATCTGCTATGTGATGCGCTGCTTTCTGTGCTCTATTTTGTACATACTATGGCTGCCCATAGGAAAGACTTAGACTATGCGGTTAGTGATTTCTCTATGGTTATAAGCTATACATAGTACACCCCCACTACGCAATGGTAACAGGAAGGCGTGGATTCATATGTGCGGGTAGCAAAGCGCCCGGGAACATCTAGTAAAGTAATTTGGTCACACAGGTGTGTATTGCTAAAGCGAGACTAAATTATAAGAAATGGAAAAACATTAAAATGGAAATCACTACCAAAGATGCTTTACCAGTCTCCAAAATATAATTTGATAAGTTATAAAAATTTGGGCTAATGTCCAGAGATTCAAGTCAAGGATTGAATGCAAATTAAAAGATGTTGCTGCTGTAGACATTGCATTTTAATTCATATGCAGATAAGTTAATAGTTTTTAAACATTAAGTAAAAATTTCTCACAAACATTGAATTTAAAATTAAAAGAATTATCCATTCCATTGTTCAAAATTGACCAAAAAGTGACTTAGGATTTTGGCTACGATTTTCTGATTCATTTCAAATAATTAATTCTGGCACTGCTACACCGCACGTTGTCACCCGCTTTGCATAGAATAGCATGTGTCCATTAATAAAAGTCGCCTGACAGCCACCCCTCTTGAACTCATCTCTAGCAGGAGGCAAGTCAATGTAACTTTCAAGAAAATAACTTTTCTTTGGATGTCCGAATTCATTTAGTTTCAGGTTTGTATGTCTGTTCGGGCTGACTGGGTTTAGACAAATTTATCGATCCACTAGTAAGAAGCCAACAGGGCAACGATTTGTTTGAATTCTATTATAAGATACGGTCGGTTGGTCACCTACTTTTCAGAATTTATTCATCGAATCGAGTTCACTCTTTCTACTTTTATACGAGCGAAGGGTATGTGCAGTAGAATGTGAAGTTTTGGGTCATGTTGAGTGGCCGACTGCAAATCTTAAGTCAGATTTTTGGGGTTATTCACGATCGATTGCAGTATGGTGCTTTAGCTTCCTCTATTAATGGAACTTTTGCAATTACTCACACTGCGATATTACTTTTTTGTCGTAATGTTCGAGAACAAGTGTTCTGTGAGAGACACAAGTAGATATCATCAAATATTTATAATTTTCCGGTGGGCAACGTTTAATTGCTTCCTTTAAAATTATTTTTGTTATACATTTCGCGATAGCTTCGAACTGTTACTTATTTTAATCATTCATAAAATGTAATGCACAATTATTCAAAGGTAAACGTTGGTCCTCAATGGAAAATGAAAATCTCTCATCAATTGTTGCTTAAGCTTTAGTAAGGCAAACTCTTGTTTGATACGAGAAGACATTTGTCTACATGTACATGAAAGATAACAATTTGTTATGTCTGCTTAATGCGTGCTGTATTGACTTGTTTGTTTGTGATAGTGATAGTAGAAAAGTTCCTAATAACTTATAATCATGATAAACTCACAAGAATACAAAACTAAAGGTTATTCGATTATTATATAAAAAGGGAATGGATTTAGCTGTGTAATCAATATTCGAGGTAGCTGCTTGCTTAACTTGAAGCATAACAAATTAGATCTTTGACTGAAATTTCAAGCTATGACACGAAGAATTTTCAATATAGGTTTAATATGTCAACCAAACATGTTGACAATAAAAAGACAATAAACTTTCAATGACTGGAATGAGAACTCTTACGAACATCTTATTAAATTATATGTGTTACAATATTTGAAGCAATAGAGTCAGAATTCCTTGAACTATATACTAATAAAGGATTTTTCAATAAGGACACCTAATTCTTTGCGCAACGACATTGGGTTTTATTATATGACTACACATGCAGGCTTTTTCATGGATAATATTTGAATGGAAATAAAAATAAAAAACAGTATTACAATAATTCTAGTTGGGCCCCTGTGCATTTGCATAAATCCGAGTAAAAGACAAACCTGAAAGGACTCAGTGGAGATTCGAACACGAGACACGGTAATTACGCATACGCCATGTTGGCTTAATGATGGAAGCAGGAAATAAATACAAGTTTTTTATAAAGGTGTGGTTTTTTTCTGAACTTCTTGTTATTCCGCAAAACCAACGTGCTCAAAATATTGACAAATTTTTCGTTGATCTTTCAATTTAGAGATTTTGAAAACGAAACCAAAACTTGCTAGGTTGCCAAAATAGGAGTTTTCATGGTTTGTGGTAAAAGGTTTGAAAAAGGATTGAAAAAACTCATTAAACACAATTCTACTTGTTACATATCTATTATATTCTAGTAAAAGAGAAGATGTCGATGTGCATGCATTTTGAATGCCTGTGGGTAATAGTGATGCGGAAATACAGAGCTTGGTAAAGCATTCCACATTCGTGTTGTGCGACTAAAAAAGAGTCTCTAAACATAACAGTACTTTCGAAGATGGGCTTGAGCTTAAACTGATGAGCATTTAGAGCGCAAAGAGTATTGCGGTTGAATTCAAGGAGATGTGGCAGGCAAATGGCTATATCTCTTGAGCACCGATGGTGGAAGAAGCGATAAAACAGTGACAAGCAGGAAGCATTCCTGCGGGGTTTGAGGGGATCTATTGATGTCGCTATGTTTGCGTCACCGATAGGTTTTATCGCACGGTTCTGTATTCTGTTAAGCAGATGCAAGGTGGTGTTAGGTGCATCTGACCAAACGTGACAGTAATACTCAAGTTTGGGGCGAGTAAATGCCTTGTATATAGTTGCCAGATCAGAGAGAGTGCAATATTTCTTGTACCGTCTCAGGAAGCCAAGGCACTTAGCAGTATTTTTTGCGACGTTGAATATGTGGTCATTCCAACGAAGCTTATCGTTGACGCACATACCAAGAATTCCTAGTTTTTCAGTTTCCTCGTTGCAAGTGCCATTCATGGATAATGACTGGATATTAATATTTCCTTTCAACGACAGAAGACAAAATTGAGTTTTGGATGCGTAAAATTTGACTCTATTTTGTTCTCCCCACTTTGCAATGCTATCAAGGTTAGAATTTAACGAGCTTAGTATCCGCTGTTGTTCTAGTTCCACATCCGTAGAGAAAGGACGTGAACCTGCAAACATATAAGAGAAGCTAAGAGTGCTGTCGCCAACGAAGAAATTACTTGGATTAGAAGATACAGACAGTAGATCGTTAATAAAAATAAGAAAGAGTGTCAGAGCCATAACATAGCCCTGAGGGACACCCGCATTTATGCGGTGGATATCAGATTTAAACCATCCAACACAACTTGGATTGATCCGTTTGAAAGATAACTTCTAATTCATTGAAGCAGGGTTACACCGATTCCAAAAGAACACATTTTAGAGAGAAATGCTTGGTACCAAACTTTGTCAAATGCCTTTAAAATATCAAGTGCTAGAAATTTGCTGTCACCAAACTTGTGAAAAGACTGGTTACTTTATCTGGTGGTTTTATCTACTGGCAATGGATGAATTCGTTGGACTCTTACATCTTAGCTCAAACATCTGGACTACGCTGACGAAATTTGTTTACTTTCACACAGGATTGTGTAGCTGCACCAAATGACAACAAATTTGGAAAGAGAGGCACATGTTGCAGGTTTGAAGATTAATACTGCCGAAACCAAAATCTTCAGCCTTGGCACTAGCTCAGTAACTGAAGTTAACATTGCTGGACAACCGGTACATGGAGTAGAGAGTTTCCAATATGTCGGGAGCATTGCCTCGACCGAAGGTGAAACCGAACAGGAAATTGTCAACCGAAAAGCAAAATCAGTGTTTGGATTGATGTCCAAGATATGGTGAGGTAATGGGATCAGCTTAAGTACCAAGCTGCGACAGTTCCGTTCAAGTGTTGAATCTGTGTTGATACATGTGTGCAGCACATGGAAGATGATTGCTACTATCACAAAAACCGTGCCATGATATCCGTTAACTCAGAATGGTAGAAGAACGGGTCGTCCGAGAAATACATGGCGCAGAAGAGTTAAGGAGGAGTCACGGCAATTGGGAGTTGAATAGAGCTAAAGCTCATTGCCAGGAACCGCACGCGATGGCGGCTAGGCGTAGTAGAGGCCCTAGGACCCACAAGGGGATATAGGATATAAGTAAGTATGTATCTCTCGTGAATGTCTGACAAACGTTCGAGAGTAATAACTGGCGTCGAAAGCATCTTAATTCGTCTTTCGGATACGGCCATAAATTGGAGATTATTTCCATTGTGTGCAAAAATACGAGTGGTCCCAAAAGCTTAGCCAAGAGCCCCAACGGTCGTTTGCGCCAAATATTATTATTACTATAATTATTATGAGTAAGTTGGTAAAAGAATAGAAAAATAAAACTTCAATACGGCATAACAATGTATTTTTAAAAAAAATTAAAAGCAAAGCTATGCTGACGTAGCTTTTTAGAACTCCCACATCACCGTGAATAAACTGCCATCAAATTTGGTTGGCAAATTAAAAATTTAACAAACATACCTGTAGTGTTCTGCAAATAATAACTACACGAATGCTTTAAGTTTTACAAGGAAAATAAAAAAAAGCAGAGAGCAAAACCACATGCATGACAAAATGGACATTATATGGTAGGTCCTTCATAAATATTTATTGGATTATATCTAAGGGAGACATGACATGACGATTTCCACACTTTTCACTTCACAACACGCAATCGAGACAGAGACTGACCGATTGTCGGAGTGTCTGACAAAAACTGATGAATTGTTGTTATAGTTATACTCGTATATTAAACAAAACAACACAATCGAAAATAAACAAATAAAAGTAACTCACTACTACTTCTCATGTTAAAATCAATGAACATTAATTACATTGGCCGTTGAATGACAAATCCAACTTAGATTGTAGGAGACGGACGGAAAGAACACGCTATTTAAACATATAAATGCGGTATTGTTATAATTTTTTTATACTTGACCAGCTGGCTGAGAGACAAGTTTGCAATATTCAACATTTTACACTCGATTTTCACTTCTATTTTTATGGAGATCGGTATTCACGTGCAAACAACTGTTCATGTTTACAAGATGTCATGAATAAATCCATACCAGACAAGTATGTATCTCACAGGAAAAACTAATCACAAATCGTAATCCAATTTGGATAATCGAAGAGTGAGTCACACTGAATAAACACAAACAACCACATACACAACACTAACACGTTCACATATTGAGATCAATAACGACAGTAGCCTTATGTAGGATAATTTTTCAGGTGTCGTTCCTTTGGTTGACCTGCTTGGTTTGGGTCACGTGTCGTTGGTTTGGTTCTCGGTCTTCTTAGTTAGCCATGTCGAGCGAAAAAGACAAAGATATAGCGGTCTATTTATTACTGTTATCCAACTGATGATTCTTTACGAATACCACATTGGATTTTACCCAGGACAGTGAATGCAATCACACCATCATGGACATATAGAACGTCTGATTTATGCCTGTCTGTCTGCCTGTCGGTATGTCTATCTGTCTTTTCTATTTTACTTTCGTCTTTTCACTGATGTTGTACGCTTGTCACTTTACCCAGGCATACACGAGTGAGTGCTCGTATTGCAGAGAATGATTTTACGATAAGGGTAGCCAGACAGCTAGGAATGAAGTTGTCTCGTGGCATCTGTCAACCTGTCCTCTTTGCATACTAAAGTAAATTTTATTTTCAATTATAAATCTTGAACAGAAATGTGAAATGTGAATATGTTTTTCATTAAGTTCCACATGAGAGAAGCGAAGGACTTGTGCTTTTTTCTAAGCTACTAATTTAAGAGTTTTTTTTTCTGTCTAAAATTTTGTTGCCCTCTTCTTTTTAAGACATGAGACATGTCAGCTTGATTGACACCTCATTTAAAAAAGTGGACGATGAAATTTATTTCATTGCTTCTGCAGAAGTCATTCGAGAAGACCCCAAGCTTGCTGTATGCCTACCTATTAGACAGTGTCCAGTTATGACACTTACAATAACACCGATGTGCGAACTTTTTTAAGAGATCAAACACTTGGAGCGTTTCTTATCCAACTTGGGACAGATCTGCTTTGTCGCCACGTACAGTAAGTTTTTACATTAGCATCCCGCTTTAACAAGAGTTTGAATGTAGCGATTGGTATGCCTATGGAACCATATTCAGGTAAGAAGGGTAGTGTAGTTATTTGCTTGGTGAGTTCGTCAGCCATACAGTTACTCTGTGCCCGGGCTTTCAACACAGGTGTATATTGAACCGCTCCGCTATCTCCACGAGAGAAGATCAGCAGTTAAGGATTTGAATTGAATTTTGATTTCAGTGTAGCTTGGCTATCCGAGAATATACGGATATCCATAGGGGATATGATGTTTCTCTTTTTAGCCAAGACAAGTCTTCACTGATCGCCATAATTTCAGTCTGGAAAACACTACAGTGATTTGGACGACGGAAAGAGAGGTTAAAATTTAGCTGTTTTAAGAAAACACCTCCGTCGACTCCGTCATCAGTTTTTGACCCGTCTGTGTAAAAATGAATGTGTTCATCTTCAAAGTAAGCGTCTTCGTCCCAGAGTGATCTGATGGGGAAGGTGACCTGGAAACTTCTCTTGAAAAGGAGCTTCGGATTTTGTGTAATCTATGTTGTCTGGGATACTGACTTAATTCAGGATAGAAAAGTGACCGATTTCATTTCTAGTCAACTGGGAGATAGCACTAAGGCGAATAGCCGTATTAGCAGCTACTTGCCTGCTGTAAATGTCGAGTGGTGTAAGGTCGAACAGAATGTCCAATGCGGCGGATGGGGTTGTACGAAGTGCTCCGCTCATACATTGACTAGCTGATCGTTGGGCTTTCCTTAATTTGTCAAGGTTTACTTTCTTATTTAATATTATTTCGCATTTAAAACTTAATGAGTTTTGCTACGAATTACTTGCTCATCCTGTATATCCTCCAATTGTATTTTTTTTTAAATTGTTACAATGTAAGTCTTAATTTCAGCTTAGAAGCAATGAAAGCGCCATTTCGAGCAAATAATTCTTTGAACGCTTTCGGTACCGGTTGCTTTGACAGGCTCTGAAGTAAAAGATTTTCAATGACGAATTATACGACTTCGACATAATCCAGAAACTACCTACACTACACGTTTGAGATGGCTAGGACATGTAAAGCAGACCAAGGGCATAACGCAATAGAGGAAGGCTTCCCTTACATAGCGGCGTACAAGTGGATGGTTATCTGCAAGCAGACCAAAGGAACATCGCAATAGAGAAAGATTTCACCTTACATAGCGCGTACTACTGGATGGTTATTTGAAAAGGATATGTGGGCTATGTTTGAGCCAACAGTGCTAATTGAAAAGTCTTGCTATTTGAAGCCCACGTTCACTTCAAAATATAGCGCCACCTTATTAAGTAAGTAAGTAGGGTATTACCAGAATTTATTGTGGATAATAGACAGTTACATTCTTCATTTTCAAAAAACAATAAACTTAAGAAACGAACACGATCAGCTGAAATTTTAAAAAAAATATCACTAAATAGAAGTGTAATTTTTTCAGTCGTAATCTTTAAACAAGGTTCGTTCCTTTTAGCATTTAATGTAAATTCTGTAGTACAGCACTCAGCAGAACTTAAAACCCACACCCGTTTCTTGACATAAGACTAATACTTGTTTTAATTTTCTCACATTCCAGAGGCCAGAAGCCAGATTGCAGAGGAGACAATAAGTTGTGAGCACCAAAATAAGATGTGATCTGTTTTGTAGTTAGTTTTTCAAAAAATTTTGAAACGTGCGATAGGATACTAATTGGTCAGAAGTCACCAGGATTAGAAGCATTCTATTTTTCAAGCTCCTGGAATTATTTAACAAGTTTCCATCGATAAAGATATAATGCAAATGTTTAGGAAACGTAAAAGGGGCCATGGATCGCTAGAATAATCAATTCTTAAAAATTGGTTATTGAAAAACTAATTTCTTTAATAAACATAATATCTGTCACTTTCATACATTGTCACATAATAATGTGGGACTTTCAATTTATTATAAATGCAGCCTGTATTATCAGGATCATTGTTTAGTTATTTCAAATCGCATTTACTACATCTTCCCTTATTAATTATTTTTTTAAATTTTGTTTAAGAATTAGTTGCATGACATCAAAATAAGTTTAACATTTGACCAAGAGATTAAGGTATATTGTACTGCAGCAAACCATGGAAACATTTTTTATTTCTGTGATTTTTTTATGCAAAACCAGTTAACATTAAGAGAATGTCCACAAGCACTTGCTAACCCTATACGAGGACAGAAAGATAAGTACCTTGCTTTGATGGCGTAACTATAGTCAATGACAAATTTTAGTAAACATTTGAAAGACTACTGTACATTTTTAGTTGGCTACGTAATTCAGTTTGCGTCTTGCAGCCGTCAAAAGTATTTTTACGGAAAAGGAATAAATTGAGTATTGAGCAGTGAATCATTTCTTGTTTTTGAAAAAGCAAAAGGATTATGGAATCAAAGTGGTTTTAAAAGAAATTAATGGGGACCCTGCACTTTTGTTAGAAACAATAAATTAATGGACATCTGAATTTGAATTTGAATCTGAATCTCTTATGAAAAAGTCCAGGTCGTCTTAATGAGGTCGCCTCACAAGAAATAATTAACCAAATCCATGATATCGTATTGAATGATTGCAGGGTGAAAGTCGCTTAGATAGTAGACATCTTGGATAATCGTGTGCGCTATATTACACTAGTTTTGCACGGGCACTCCGTCACCCGCACACATAAATCCCCGCCATGCCACGGGAGGGGTGTACTATTGCCTTAACCTAAACAAAGCGCCACCTCGATCATATTTGCGCTATGTGGTTTACCAAGATTTTGTTAAGACTCATATTCTGTGAAAGTTTCAGCTCAATCGGCTGTCTAGTTTTTGAGTTTTAGTGTCGTATCATAAACCAACAGGCATTCATTTTTATATACATAGATATAGGTTATAGTACGTACAAAGCAATGCAGCATATAGCACACAGTCATTAGATGCCGCTATAGGCGTGATGTTCGTACAAGACATAACACAGAAAGCAGCGCAGCGAGCAGTGCAGCACAAAGCACACAGTCATTATGATGCGCGACCGTTTTTTCGTCGACTTTAGTTGTTTAGTTACAAAATTGGTCGCCACAATAGGCTTTTTATATATAGCCTATGTTCACGCTGCAAGTTCATTCTAAATATTGGTGAAATCATTTATGAAATCGGTCCGGTTGTTCCGAAGATTACCTTCTATACACAACTAACATTACCTTTTTATAATATTAAGTATAGACAAACAAGAAAACTACTACTAAGTGCTGTCTTAGCTCATAAACAACAAACGCACCCGTGTGACACGTGTTTCAAAAAATTTCGGTATAAATTCAAAACTCTGGACAAATCGCAGCTCACAAGTCTTTGAAAGTGATTTTAAAACCTAATGAACTTGGCTACGAATTACCAATCAATATTCTTCAAATGCAGTTTCTTCTTCACTATTTGAACAGAAATGGCGCGCCGGAAAGAGATTTGACTCTAATCAGAAGATCATCATCATTAAGTTAATCACATGTTCTATGACATTTACTATTCGGAAAAAATCAGAAAATTAGACGTAAACTTCAACAAAGCGCGTCGAGATGAAAGAATACTATGTCGAGAAATAAAATTAATGTTGTCCAAGGCAAGGTACTTATAACTCTGCCCTCGTACAAATACATACCTCAACTATTACCCTTACACAAGTAAAACCAACTGTCAGAGATGCAGAACATATTTCAAAACTTTTCACACAATTGGATTTTGCGTGGACACAAAACAATGAATGAAGGAAACCAAAATCCTACCAGCAAACTGTACACCAGAAATCAATGTCGAAAGTCCTGGTTAGGTCAGGTCAGTTCTTGTGGTTAGCATTGTAAACGTTGAAGGTGTGCAGCAGCAAGCAAACAGCACCACACTGAACACAACAAAATCGATCATAAGCGGATAAGTATTTGAGTTCCTGGGACAGCACCACACTGCATACAACAAAACGCATCATAAGCGGATAAGAATTTAAGTTCCTGTGATTTTCCATTTTCATTCCCGCACTCCCACCAGGTCAATACGATTCATCTCAGTCATTGTCGATGCAATGCAATGCCACCACTCCTCATTGCGTTATGTGGACTCTATGCCCGGGTGAAATTTCTAGAGAATTTCTCGGAAATCATCCAGGCATCATAGCTATCCGGTGCATCCTTTGATTAAACGATTTACAACGAACAAAGGAACGATGGTAAAGTAAACTTATACTTAGCTTGTCTTTGAACAGGGATTTTGATTTTGGAATATAAATATGTGATTTCATTGTTGTTTTTATTGTTGTTGCCTCCTACATAACAACTATCTATACACATTTTGAAAAGTATATAAGAGTATTAAAGTCAAGAAAAGAAAGGCGCATAGAAATACATAGAAACGGAACCATTACAATTATGTGGTAGGCAAGTGGTTATGGTTTTTAAGTGGACGTTTTGTTCAGAATTTGAATTGAATTTATGCATTATCCATGAACGTATTATATTTTATATTTCTTAAACAGGTTATATGGTTAAAGGACTTAAGAATCATTTGTCAGAACAATAAATGTATTAATTGGTTTGTGTAGTGAAAATTCAAGACGAATTTCTGAATTACACTAAGAGCGTATGATCATCCTTAGTATCATTTATAAATTATCAAATTTCTCATAAATTTATGTAGTATTTCGTTTTTGACAGCAGCTTAACTTTATACTGGTGGCGAGACAAATTACAGTACCGTTTATATTGATTGATTTGAATAGACATACTGGAAACCTATGGGAGTGTATGATACATTAATTAAACAAGCAATTTCTACTTATTATTTGTGTTTACTTTTAATTTTGACCAACAGCTGTTGGAACCCCAACACAAAGCTCTCGAAACTTGTAAATTTCTTCTGTTCTTAATCAAACAGATCGACCAACAGCTGTTGGAAACCCAACAAAGAACCTAAAGCTCTCGAAACTTGTAAAATTTTTCTATTCTTAAATAAAACAATCGACATATGCCCGTTTGAAAATGTAATGTTACCCGTCCGCTGTCGTCTATTAATTTTAAATGTTTCCATGGCATTAACAAATGCCAAGTCCTATTTAAATCCATCTAAGGATGCACAACTCATACACAAGCAAATGATTTTCGCCCCCACTACCCCCACCTAAACGATTAACTGAGGTTCTAAATGAACAGAAAAGGAAACTTGCGAGACAGTTTTTCTGCTTGGCTGGTTGTTGCTACTGCTGTTGGCTCTGCCTAAGTCCTATGTACTTGCTTCGATATTTGAAAATGTCAAGGTAAAAATAAAATCCATTTGGCAAAATCCTCTTCTTCAGCAATAGAATCGCTCGCAGTATAGTCCTCCCAATCAACGACGTCTCGTCGTAGTGTTGAACGGAAAGTTGTTTTGCGTAATATTTGGAGCGCAACGGAGCGTTAAACTACGGTACGTATAGTTGCGCTGATTTATGTTATGTTTGTTATTTTTGCAGTGTGCAGTGTGCTTATGTATATGTGAGTGTATGTGTGTCTGCTCAACCTGTTCAGTGTTGCTTGAAGAAATTCATTTTTAATTTTGTATCGACAAAGCGCGAGTAGCGATGTTGATGTTGAGTTTTCCTCCGGCAGAACATTTTATCATGGTGCAAAAAGCCGCGGCGAATTGTCATCATTATCACGTGTAATTAAACATGACGTTGGTTGTAACGTAGCATGTTACATGTAAATAGGGAAAATGCAAAACTCGATAAAATAAACAATTCAAGGAACTATAAAATAGATCCAGCTCTCTTTAGATCCGGTAATACTATAATGAAGACGCGCGTCTTCTTCCAGGACATTTAGATGTACCTCCAACTCGTTATATAAGGATCTAATATACTAGCAGTAGAAAGCAGCAGTGAACTGAAAACGCAACAAACTCACGATCTTAAGTGGATTCATGTGTTTGACAGGTTAACCGTAGACCGTATTGTGCGCCGCATCTCTACGACCGAACAAGGATATATTCGCAACTTCTCGACGGTTTCTATCGCACATTTTCTTTCTTGCTAACAATTTTGTTTTATATTATTTCCTTTTATTTATTTATAAATCGTAATTTTCGCGCACACACACACACGCGCTGCGTAAACGATCCTTTCTGATGGTCCACCTCATTTACACATGATGCGATTGCAAATCGTTCAACATGCCGTGCTGAGTCGTTTGTAACTATCTACCATTCGATTCGAGAATCCGTTTCAAACTGACAGTGCCAGGACGAACGAATTAAATTCACAATATGTACTGGGAAAGGACTATTGCTACTGAGCTTCGTAAAACGAAATGAATACGAACTGCTGCCAAGTGCAACACACGAATTATAACAGAGCGAAAGAAATTTCATCGAAGAGAGTGAAAAAATAGAGAAAAGCCCACACAGAGCATGTCCTTTGCCGCCAAAAATTCAAAATGCTATTGTGAAACGTGCTACGTATCCTGCATAGTAAAATTGCAGTTGCCCTCAAAGTGTTTACGAAAAATTCACGCGACGTATGCTTAACTAATGTAAGAGAGAGAATAGTGAGATTTACTCAAATTGGGTAGTTGACGCTCAGTGCTGCCGTTTGAGTGGAGTGAAAAAAAAACGATAGAATTCTTGTTGGACAGGCTAAATAAGCAGGAGATTTATATTAAAACTTGAAAAACAATAACACAGAAATAACATTTATGTATTTTTTATAACACATAAACAAACAACGTATTTTTTATAACACATAAACAAACAACGTATTCATTTTAATTAATATTATCACATTTTTATACTTTTAACGTGACCCCATTTTGTCTTTATTTCCAACTAATTTGAGTGACTTTTCAACAACCTTTTCAGCAACTAGCTAAAGAGCTGAAAGTGTCTAAGTCCAAAATAGCACCTTTTATATTCCGCGTGTCACGTGTCACGTGTGGTGCGGTTGACATTTTTTCAACTTCTTTGAGGTCCTTTTTAACCACCTTCCATACGACCTAGAGACCTGAAGCGTGAAATATGTCTAAGTCAAAAATAGAATCTTTTATACTCCAGCCCTCTAGGTCGTGCGAAAGATGGTTAAAAAAGACCTTAAAAATCGAGAAATGACGCGATTTCAACCCATCACACGCGCCACACGCGACACACGCTACACACGACACAATAGACGTCATACTATTTTGGACTTAGACACTCTCTCTAGGTCGTATGGAAGGAGGTTAAAAAGGACCTCAAATCAGTCCAAAATACAGACAAAAAGGGGTCAAGTCAAGTTAAATAAAAGTTTTTAAAAGTGTAAGGGAAAAGGTACAAAGAACGGTCTGTATTCTTATAAGCGGGGCGCTGAGATCAACCAACTGGCGCCTCAGAGGTTATGTTCCATCTTATAACAATAGATATATTTGAAAAGAGAAAGCGGCAAATACGGCTACGCGACTGTTAGCTCTTAATCAATGGAAAAGTCTCCCAACGGGACACTTTCCTGAGAAAACTTAAAAACTAGATCCGTAACCGATAAGAAAACAATAGTTTTCCACGGATGGCTCTAAGCTAGACGGCAAAATAGGAGTAGGAGTCTTCTGCTACTGGTATGGGCAGTCCTATTGCGACACTGAAGGGGCAGAAACAGCAACAAGTGCAGGATGGAAAAACACCGACATTTGTAGTGAATCAAGGTTTAACCAAAGCTGAACTGGAAACGCTCAACTGCGCTAATTTCACTACAAAGACTTGAACTAAAAATGGTTCTAAGAATAATGACAGGACACTACCTTCTAACTAAATCTCATCTGACATTTGAAAAATCCACTTCTTTTCTTATTTCTTATTTTCTTAGCTGTTATACTTTAACTCTCTTTATATATAAATAACTCAATCTGTGAAAGCTCTATCCATTCACTCATCTCTCCAGAGAGAACTAAGCTTTCTCTCTGTTATTCTCTCTAAAATTTCTGATAAAAAAGATTGGAAACTGCACCAATGAATGAACCATCCCGAATCGCTTCGCATTGTATCTGTATCGGCTCATATGCCCTCAATAAATTCAAACCAAATAGGAAAATGGAAAAAGGCGGGAAAAATTATTCTCGATTGGAGCTCTTTTGTAAGTTCTATTCGTTATCGTTGTTACCCCTTTGTTAACTCAAGAGTCAAGAGCAAACTTTCCCTATTTATAATTATCAGACGTATACAAAGCGTCGTCCTTTGTCGATGCCAATGATTTCATTATGCAATGCCATTGCTGTTTTGCTTTAGTTAATAGCAACGTACTACTACTATTATATACTACTGCTCCACAAACATTTTCGTAATCGTGTAAATGCTTACTCACAGGTTCCCCCTTTTTTTTCTTATTTCTGCACTCAATTAAGGATTTATTCATCCGGCCGATTAGGAACTTAGATATCTTAAGTAGGTAACAGTTATGGTAAGTTTATAATAAGTACGTCAATATATAGCTAGTAATTAGATGGCCCTTCAATTCAATGGATTCGTGGCAGTTTCAGCCATAACTGGCAATTGTGTAATTGCATAAAACCAGACGTTTTGCTGTTAGCTCATTAATGGTAATCAATGTGCTACTTAGCTTGCCATATGCAAAAGGTCTTCGATATAATGATCACTTAGTAGAGGGGATGTTTGAATGTAATTGAGGTGCTATAATTTATTTATATTATTACTTGCATGGGTAATGTTACACCGTTCAAAATATTACAACTTAGCTTTAACGGAAGGTTAACACGAGGCGATTAACCTCGCCCTCAAAAACAAATACAGTAGATTCTCGATTATATGAAAGCAAAGCATTAAATTCAATGCATTCCCTCGATTATAACATAGATTGTATAACATTTTTTTTTAGAGAATGTATGTAAACACAGCACAGATATTTTAACAATGATACAGTTTTTACTGTCCCTCTACAATGATACGAGTAACATTATTTTTTCCTTTAGTAAATTTTCATCAGTAATTTAAAGATATGAACTCGGATTGCTTAATATTAGAGTTGTGCAGAGCCTTTGGAGAATAGAGCAAAAAACCCTTTTTTAAAAAATTTTACCTGCTGCAGGTTTTACCAAGTAATATAAAATCTATGGGGTTTTCTGCAAACTTGTTAATGATTTTTATTTTTATTATTGATACGTTCATAAAACGCTATGTTTATTACGCATTTTCTGGAGAAAATTCTCCTCAAAGTCAAAAATTAGCAGGGGCAAGAAAACTGGAACAGGCATTGAACTTGTATATCTGAAGACTCAAACAAGATATCAACTTTATTTAAAGTAACAGTAACAAAGGCTAATATTTTTTCTAAAAACAAAGTCCTAAACGAAGTTTCTACCATTAGTATTAACAGAGCAATTTACGTTTACATGGGTCAGTGTACACCAAAGTAAGCGTTTTCTTAAATCTCCGATAAATCATGTCAACATTCGAGATAGACCCTTACTGTAGAACGATTTTTTTTTAGAATATACCCAAGAATCATTTCCCAAATAATCCTTGAGGAATTGGGGGATACCCTGTATATTTAAGTAATAGATTTCTAGTGTATTACGAAATAATTTTTAGGGTGAAATACATCTCCAGTGGAAAAAAAATTATTATGCCTAGCAACCCTAGGAGTCTTGACGACTTTCTTAATTTTTGGAGTGGTGAATGTTTATCCCTTTAGTAGGAAACTTCGACTGCAGACGGTATGCACTAGCATGCAATTAAAAAGTAGATAAACACCTTCGGTGCCTGCTGTTAATGATTTTATTTGCAGACTATAATAATAATAATATTTGTCATGACAGACCGTTACGGTCCAAGGCATAACTTACCGTTCGTATGGAAGTGACCTACAATTTAATGCTGTATCAGAAAGGTGAATGACAAATTATTACTCTCGGATGTTTGTCAGACATTCGCAACCGTGAAAAATAATTTTCACGGTGTATCTGGTATTTGAACTGATGCGGGAGTGCTGATCAATCCATTACTTAGTACACAAACCAAACCACTAACCGCTTTTCAACATAAATTACACTCGATTAAAGTGGAACGCTAAGAAGAAGAAGAAGGCATACTTTTGATATTTCATTTCATTTGAGGATATTTTCAAAGTCTTTTGAAAGTCTTTCGGGGGATTTCTTTTAGGAGGTGTTTTAATGGTCTTTTGATAGGTCTTTTGATAGTTGTATGTGTATATGAGGAAGTGTATAAGAGTTTCTTTTTCATTGCTCATTTTACAGCTAACCCTCTTTACAGAGCCGATGTCAATAGCGACGCCCATCTTATCCAGTTCGTCCGCTCTCTCATCACTCTCTGTAATACTCTGCCTCGGCACCCATAATATGGTGATGTCCAGGAATTGGCTGATCGATGCCAATTGCCTTTATTTGCCTTTATGGCAGATTGGATATCAACACATATACAAACCCGTTTCTGAGCCTTAGTGCCCTACAAGCCTCCCTAATTGCTAGGATCTCTGCCTGAAAGATACTAGCTGAATCGGGTAGCAAATATGACCTTGACAGATTTCCGAGATCATCCGAGAAGTCACCCGCACCGACTCCTCCTTCATTTGGATCCGTTAGTGAATATGGTTGCGTCAAATTGCCTCATTACTGCCCCATCTATCCAGTTTCCGCTGGTAGGAAGCTCGACACTAAACGACGATTAGAGGGAGTAAAATATTTCTTGCAGCTGGCTTGGAAACCTAAACATTTCGTACAAGTTTTGGCGGCAGTAAATATGTGGTCATTCCAACGAAGCTTGTCGTCAACGCACATAACAAGAATTGTAGTTTCTTTGATGCAAGTGCCATTCATGGATATTGGGATAGGATTTAGGATTCGCTCAGAAGACAGGAGGCAGTATTAGGTTTTGGTAGAGTTTAATTCTACACGATTGTTTTCTCCCCATTTTATTATGCTATCCAGGTCAGAATGTTACGTGCTTAACATACGTAGTTGTTTGAGTTCCACATGAGAAGTGGATGGCCGTTCCTTAAACTTATATGAGAAGCTGAGAGTGCTGTCATCAGCGAAAGAGTGAATTAGATTAGAGGTAAGGAGATCATTAATAAAAATGAGAAAAAGTGTCGGGGACAAAACAGAGCCCTGGGGAACGCCAGCATTTAGGTGATGTACTTGTCAGATGAGCCTAGAGGCGATAATACATTGAAGGTGTACTGATCAGGACGAGAGGATGAGTTTATCTTTAATTTATCCTTTATTTATATTTTTTCAAAATTTTCAAAACTTTGCTGATTTTTTTCCTTTAATCTCTCGACGACGAACATAAAGAAGTTCCTGTTACCAGGATGAGCAAAAAGTCATTTTTTTATAAAACAAACGGATACTCAACAGGATCAAGTGTATAAAAATATAAACAAATAACAGACAAACTCATCTGTAGTCGGTCTACCTGTAGAGACACCAAGAGAAAAAAATATCTATCTTATAAAAAAAAAAATAATCTATATATATAAAAATTAATATTTGTCTCTATGTCCTTTATAGAATCGTAAACTATGCATTTGATCATGTGATAATCTTTAGCAAAGTTGTTGTGCAAGAGCCCACAAAGGTTTCTGAGTTGGTAGAACCAATTTTCGACAGATGGCGCCACTGTCAATTCAATGAATTTCATATATTGCCGTGACAGTTCATGCTGATTTGAATTGAAACGAAAACAGCGATCGAATGATGACGTTTCAAGTTGTGGGTGACATAAGAATTTATGTAAATTGTGAAATTCCCGCTAGGTGGCGCTGGTGTCGTTTTTTTCTTCAGAAAATTCTTATTTATGGAACGATTTGGCTCAAATTCACACCATATAATATTTAATTAAAAAGAAAGTCGTTGACAAAATTTGGACCCGATAGGTGACGCTGGGGTGGAAAATGTAGTTTTCCTGTATATGATCTTCATATAAAGAATATTCGAACAAGTGTACATTTTTTACCTGTATTAGTTAGTGGGGTGTCAATGGGCGGGAGGTCAGTGGGCGGGAGGTCAGTGGGTGCGGCGTCAGTGGGCGGGAGCTCAGTGGGATGGGATAGCCGGGAAACACCGGGTATTTCTGCTAGCAGTAATATAAAGAAATGTTCATTCATACGTTTTTGATGTCGAATTGAACTAAAAAAAAATTGGCAGAGGATTAAATTTTTCCCAAGTTTATGAGAAATACTTACCGTCATTCAAGTGTTGTGAACAATAAATTCTGGCAAACTTACCTAAAAGATAGAAATAAAAACACAATTTAGAAGTTAGTTATTGTGTAAAATTTTACAAATAAATTTATTTATTTATGTGCGAAAGGATATATTATAAAAATGAAAATGTGACTAACGTGTCATTTGAAATTTTAGTTCTAGGAGTTCACAAACAAAAGTAAAGCAAAAAAATGAACACTTCAAAGGTGGAATATAAATATGAAACCTCTTTGACAAAATCGTTGTATCTCTCCAAAAAATGTAGAAAGGACTTGCTGCAAGGTATGCAACCAACGGGAAAAAATATTTTCCGTGCTATTTACCGGTTTTTATCAATTTGTAAAATGATGTAAATTCGACGATTCCTTTCTTACGAACAATAACCATCGAAGTAGTTTGGCAGCTGAAGAATAATGTGGAATTTTACTGACATGATGGTTATATGTTTACCTCAACGTCTATACCATCATTGCAGGGAATCGTGCAAATTTCATATTTTGTGAACTTTTCACCATTCAATCAACCAAATCGTTGTCGTTTGCGTTGCAAAGATTCATACTTAGGGCAAAGACTTTGCACATCAAAAGGATGAAAGGGATGCGTATTCGCAAGTGAAAGAAGATTTGAATTCGAATTTTCGTTGCTCCTGTTGTTGATGTGTGGTGCTCAACGATATCAGTTTTGAGACGCTAGTGGTGAAAGACTAGTAAGAAACATATGAAATAATACTCGAGAAGAAAATTTATAGAAAAATTTATTAAGAAAAAATAACTCAAAGGATGCTTTGGTTTAATTTTTTTTTATAATTTGCGTACGCCTAAAGGAGTTCGCACCTTCATAATGCTTTGCATATGATTGGCACAGCGATGGTGTGAAGGCAAAGGAGGGAGATAGGGAAGATGTCTATGAGATTGTACTTGAATGCCTGTAGATCGTAGCGATGTTGAAAACAGAGCTTGACTGATTTTAACTGTATGTCCGAAGATGAGCTTGTGGGTAGACGGATGAGTATTAAGTGCGTGGCCACACAAGCTTGACGATGAAAGTCATGTCCAGTGAAACAGATAGGCTATTAGTGAGTGGGGAAGAGAATCCACCGAAATCATCGAAATCATCTTCAAAGTTGATGACACTTCGTTTATTGGCATGACTTTCATTCCTATGCTTGTGTGGCCACGCACTAAGAGCGTCACGAGTATTGCGGTTGAGTTCTTGGAGAGTTCATGGTGGCATGCAACTGGCTATTTCTCTTGAGAACCGCTGGTGCTAGTAGCGGTAAAACAGTGACAAGCAGGAAATTTCCCAGTTATCTTCGAGCGAATTCATTGACATCGCAATGTTTTCATCATTGGTAAGATTTATCACTCGGTTTTGTGTTCCATCTACCAGATGCAAGGAAATCTTAGGAATACCTGACGAGGTATGAAAATTGTACTCAATTTTGGCGAAGAAACACTTTATAAATAAAAGCCAGATCAGAGGGAGTGAAATATTTCTTGCACCTGGTTAGAAAACCTAAACGAAGCTTGTCGTTAACGCACTTACAGAAAATTGCAAATTTTTCAGTTTTTGCGTTGCAAGTGCCATTCGGTTGTGGGTTTACAATTCGCTCTATACCAGCAGTAAAACCATCGGCGGGAAATGGGGACTGCAACCAAAGAGGGTTCTCTGGATGTACACAGCTGTTTTACGGCCAATTCTTACCAATTCGATCGCTCTGGTGGCCAGCGATGAAGAAGAAGTATAACTCCCTATGATAAAATAGTTACTGCGGGTGATTTCAATGTACACAATTCTGGTTGGCTTCGCCACTCTGAACAGACAACACCCGACAGACGGTATGCTGAGCTATTCGCTGAATCACGACTTCCTGACTTTGCGAAACATTCCGCCAACACTCTGGACTTGTTTCTTACCTCTGATCCTGTTAAATATACCGTTAATGTATCATCACCTCTAGGCTAATCCAACCATAGTCTTGTTCCAGGTCATTTCTCGTTTCTAGACCACTCAGTTAAAGAAAAACCTCAAAAAAGAATTGAACAGCATTACGAGAAAGCCAATTGCGACGGCCTTAATACATTCTTTAGGAAATTTAACTGGTCGCTATTCTTCCTTAATAGTCAGGTGGATGCCGCCGCTGATGCGAATACAAACATAATTCATATTGGTATGAAAGACTTTATTCCTTTTTGAATTAAGTCTATCAAACCAAAGGATGATGGATGATATGATTTTAGCTGCAAAGACGCTTTCAGGAAGAAGGAGGTAAGCTTTTGGTTTTACAAAGCAAGCCCCATAGAGGAACACCGACAAAAATACAATCGTGCCAGATATGATGGTAATGTAAAAAATGCGGCGAGCCAAATACATCTATGATCAAAAATAGGGGCAAAAAATACCACAATGTCTCAAAAGTAGTAAAAATTTAAAAAGAATCAAAAATTCCGTCGTCAATTCAAATGATCATTCACAATGACATTCCAGGTGTCAACTCTAAGGAAAAGACCAATCAACTTGCTGCACATTTTGCAGCTAGCTCCACGCTTTCAGACTGTGCTTTGTTTCCACCTGTACTTCGAAGTGCCGAACACCTTATGGGACAGATTTACATTCGTACTCGTGAAGTTGCTAGAGTTCTAAGTGACCTCAGCATGCAGAAATCCGCTGGACCAGATGGTATTCCCCATTACTTCTGAAGAGGTGTTCTGGCATTACCATTGCATAAGCTTTTCTACTTATCCTATACTTTGGACTCTTTCCGAGTATTTGGAAAATAGCATTTGTCCAGCCTATACCAAAAAAAGCGAACCGTCATGTCTTTCTTCATACTGACCAAAACACTAACGTTCCTTCTTTCTAAGGTCATGAAAATGCTGAATAACAGTCAGTTTATGAAATATCTTGAATCACGAGAATCACGAAACATAAAAATGACCGCCAATATGGCTTTCGTGGACAAAGTTCTACTGGTGATCTGCAGCTGATGGCATATCTCACCGAAAAACGGAACTAGTCTTTTCACAAGTTTGGTGAGAGTATAGTTGTAGCACTTGATATCTTAAAGGCATTTGCCAGAGTTTAGCACCAACCTCTTCTATCTGAAATGTGTGCTTTTGGAATCGATGTAACCGTGCTTTAATAGATTAGAAGCTATCTTTCAAACGGTTCAATCCAAGTTGTGTTGGATGGTTTTAAGTCTGATATCTACCGCATAATTGCTGGTGTCCCTCAGGGCTGTGTTCTGTCTCCGACACTCTTTCTTATTTTTATTAACGATCTACTGTCTGTAATTTCTAATCCAATTCATTCATTCGGTGACGACAGCACACTTAGCTTCTCTTATTTGTTCGGAGGTTCACGTCCTTTCTCTTCGGATGTGGGACAAGAACAACAGCGTGTGTTAAATTCTGATATTGACAGCATTGCAAAGTGGGGAGAACACAATAGAGTCAAATTTTACGCATCCAAAACTCACTGTTGTGTTCTGTCTTTGAAAGGAAATAGTAATATCCAGGCATTATCCATGAATAGCACTTGCAACGAGGAAACTGAAAAACTAGCAATTCTTGGAATGTGCGTCAACGATGACCACATATTCAACGTCGCAAAAATCCTGCTAAGTGCCTTGGCTTCCTAACACGGTGCAAGAAATATTTCCCTCCCTCTCATCTGGCTACTATCTAGAAGGCATTTGTTCGCCCCAACCGTGAGTATACTGCCATGTTTGGTCAGCTGCATCTAAAATGTGGCATCTGCTTGACAGAATACAGAACCGTGCGATAAAACTTATCGATGACGCAAACATAGCTACATCAGAAGATTCGCTTGAACAGCGCAGGAACGTTTCCTGCTTGTCACTGTTTTATCGCTTGAATTCAACCGCAATACTCGTGGGGCTCTAAATGCTCTTCAGTTCACCCTCAAGCCAATCTTCGGACATACACTCTTCCTTTAGTCGTACAACACAAATGAATGCTTTACCAAGCTCTGTATTTCCGCATCAATATGATCCACAGGCATTCAAAATGCATTCACATCGACATCTCCACTTTCATTCCTTAATACCTTAGTGCCCACACTACCCTGAATCATAAGGTTTTGAATAATAATATTCGGTTCGACAGACCGTTGCGGTCCAAGACCTAGCTTCTCGCGACCATTTGTGTTGCGCATTTATATTTTTGGACACAAATGGAAGGAACCTACAATTTAATGCCGGCTCCGAACGGCGAATTGAGAAGCTTTCCGTGACAAGTTATTACTGTCGGAACGTTTGTCACCCATTCGCGAGAGGGGGGACGCCGTGAAAAATACTTTTGGTGTTACTGTGATTCGTACCATGAACCTCCTGCTCATAAGGCAAGCACACAGAAAACTGTATTTCATTGTGATTATTACAAAACACATCAATTTTGATATTTTAAATGCTAGCCGCTAAATAAATAAAAGTAAAAAAAACTTTAACGACAAGACTTTTAACGCAATTCTTAATTAAGAGCTGCGGGTATTCTAGTAGTTAAGTGTCAGGTTCTGCATTTGTTTAAATCCAAAGCGTTCACTTCAGTTAAATCCTGCAAAAATAAATACATGCCAACTAATCCCTAACATATTGTATCCGGGTAATAGAAGATTCCAAACAAGTATTCAGCATCCTTGGTTAAATATTGTGTTCTTATTTTATCTTTAACTTCCTGGTAATTAACTTAAATTTAGTATGCCTCCTGACACATATAACTCGTCATCTTCGTATAGTCATAACACGACTGACTAACGATGATTAAACTTAAAAAAATAACTTTATTTAAATTATATAGAGTGAGTACCTTTGGTCTGCAACTTGAGTTGGATAAGTAAACAGCTAACAACGCAAACACTACACGTAACATGACACCTGAATCTCTGAAATTGAAAATCTTGAGGTTTGCATATTTCATCCAACAGGAAAAGTTCCTCTCTAGAGGGTTATTACAGATGCACTGACAGACAGGCAGACAGACAGAGAGACCACTCAAATGGAGACAAACGTTGAAAAAGATGAAAATCTCTTGAAAGATTTTTACCCCCAACTAAGGACTCCATCAGGTTACATATACCAAGTAATAATCACAATAACAATACCATTCTGCACTGAGTTGTTCCAGTGTGAGTTCGTAGTCCCATATCTGTCAAGACAATTGCGATGAGGAAGAACCAGGCAGGCAAGCCCACAGACATACCCGAGTGCAGTCCATCAGCACAATTCTCCAATGTGTCCTGGCGTTTATGCAGTGACACCTCTAATAATAATTTGCTGTGTATTCTGTTTTCCAACGTTAACCAACTCTTATTTAATTTAGCCCAAGAGTGCACGGCACAAACCCAGCGATTTGTCCGACAACCAGTTGTGCCGGCCGTACCCCGGAGCTTTGGAGTTATGCCGTTGCTTTGATTGATGGCAAATGAATGCGCACCGCAACGTGCGGTTTTGTGGTTCAAATATGAAAGACACAATACCGCAGCTGGATGAACACACAATTTAGCGATGATAAATGGCTTTCTGAAAGGAGATTGTGTGTAAAAGAATGGGCAGATAGAGAGCGAAAGGACTGAGACACCACGTGGAACGCTGTCTTACACATGGATGACAAAAAGTGTCATAAACGTTGAAGTCTCCATTCATTCAGGCTGTTAAGTGGACGTACTACTGTACTGTGGGTGGGTTCATATAATGACATAGAGATGGAAGTCGTGCAAGGATATAAATTCTTGTAGTTTTGGTATGAGGGTTACCCATGTTCTTCATAAACGTGCGGATTTATTGTCAACCGTTTTAATAGAGAGGAAGATCGACATAAAGGTAATTGAATTTGTCTTTATTTGGAAAAATTAAGGATTATTTGGTTACTTCAGTAAATTACACTTAACAATGGAATAACATACATATACCTTCTCGATGTGCTTAAGTTAAGGATATGATTTCACAGAGCTATGCATTGCTATTAATGTGGCTATCTCCAAAGGTTTTAAGATTTACGTCTTATTTATAAATAAAAGTAGTGTGTGTTAAGGTTCCGTAGGCTAGGAATGTCCTACCAAACTGTCGTGTCTCATATTTTCTTCCGCAAGTCTTTCAAGCATGTGTCTTGCACAATGAAACCGGAGATTGATTCTCTTTTAACGACCGCCTACAGCTAGTCATTAAGGATTCTTTAGAATCGTCCTTTCTCACATATATAATATCGGCGCTACAGACCATACGGTCCAAGGCCTGACTTCTCGCAACCATTTGTGTTGAGCATGCATATTTTTGAACACAAATGGAGGGACCTACAATTTAATGCTGGATCCGAACGGCGAATTGAGAAGCTTTCAGTGACAAGTAATAACTTGTCGGACGTTTGTCAAACTTTGGCGGGAGGTGGGACACCGTGAAAAATACTTTGGTGTTACTGGGATTCGAACCATGAACCCCCTGCTCAGCAGTACATGCTCCTATCCACTGAGCCACGGCGCCCACACTTCTCACATACGTGGCGAATAATTCGACTTTCTTCGCGAACACGGCTAAGAGGTCAGAGTTATTTTGTGCAAAACATTTAAGTCTCGGATATGTAAGTACTGGTATTACTTTGGTGTATAGACCACATTGCCGTATCTCATAATTTCTTTCGCAAAAAGTTAAATACCGGAGCCTACCGAGCTTGATTTTCTTGTTACGCCAGCCTAAATTTTACCAGTACAAAGTCTTAACAATCGTCATTTCTGACATACGGGGCCAACAATTCTCAGGTAGACTTTCCTCACGTTATTTTTTCAAAGTATCCAAGCCTGTGGCTTTGGTGTATAGGACCAGCGGCTTGGATTTTATGGTTTATTTCCTGGATTTACCCTTGTACAGCTCTTGCTGTCAATAATCATCTGCGTAAGTCAGTATCTGGATGGACTAATAGATGATTGCTTCTCTAGCCGATACATCCGAGTCTCTTTCTCCACCCCCATATTGAAAATTATGTTGGCCTATCCATTTCCTTGTCGAAGCCTGCTTTTGCGTTCATATGATTAATATAATGATTTTCACATCTAGCTGAGGGCAGACATGGTGACCGTCCGACTGTTTCAAAGAATTATTTTTGTTCAACGTGTAAGGAATCCTATGTAGGTGCGTTAACGTTTATGAGTCTTATGTTCGTAAATTCTCCCCGCACGCGAAGGTTACATAACAGCCGACCATTTATCGTTTTTTAAAAAGCCCCCATTTATTCAGCTTAAAGTGACGGCGGTAGGCTTTAGCTGCACGTTGGTCATAGAGCAACTATAGTTCTCACTGAGCCACTGCGGTCCACGAGCCCAGAGTGAATATTTACGTATAGAGCATCACCGCTAATCGCTCTCGTAAGAATGTCCGCTTGGTTCTCTTTAACCTTGCAATGATTCAACTGTGAAATTTCCGTCAGCCTTCTGATCTCGTCAACCCTGTTCTGAACATAGGGCTTCCAGCGTTGCGCATTGCCTTGGATCCAACTCGGGACTATCTTAGAATCCGTCCACATGCGACATTTGACGGAGGACAACTTGAAATTACCTTGCAAATACAAATTGAGCAGCGAGCAGCAGCCGTAAGTTCCATCTTGGGTAAGGTCAGTTCACTCTGCCATTGGATTTCAAAGAAGATACTTGATTTTTGGCACATAAGAATGAAACGCTTATTTGGCCGCCAGGAACGAGGCATCTCACAAACGAGACTGGAACATAGGCCTTCGTACTAGCGTTCGCAAAGATGTGGATTTTCATAATTCCTGTCCGTTAAGGTATGCTCTTGGAATAGTCAATTCTCTCAGTTCAAGAATGCCACTAACACATTCGTTCCACTCAGTCAAAGAGTCACCAGTAAGAATATCGTCTCACGATATCTTCTTTTTCCATAAACTCTTAAAAGGATCTTAAGTTTGATAATAGAAGGACCAAAAGAATACCTATTGGATCAAAGATCCTTGTGATGGTTTGAAGCACGTTGCGTTTGTGAAATTCCGAGCTCCTGGGTGATCATCTTGAACTTACTTTCCATGATAGTTTCGGTGCTTTTTGCTATTTGCTGCTTTCTTGGTGAGAATATATAAGTCTGCGAACCCTTACAAATTATAAGAAAAAACTATTTTTTCTTTCAAACGCAAGACGTAGAGTTACTTTGAAAATTTATTGTTAATAAGATATATTAAGAATGGGAAGAAGGTAATACAATTTTCTTGCATTGCCACTGCAAGTCGACTTTTTTCTGGAGCACTTGTAGCAAAAATGCGATATGATGAGAATAAACTGATGCAGATGCTTGAAATCGAAAATGCAATGAAAGAAGAAGAACCCTTAATCGATTGATCGCCTGGTTAAATATAAACCATTTTTTGTTTATTACTTCCTTTACAGTTTTAAGATATTATCAAAAGTGCAAAACGAATATTTTCCCAAATGTCCTATACGCAGCAGGTAGTTTAAAAAGGTACGATATTTTGTTTGCATTATTTGGCATTATTTACCCCAATGACTTTTCCAAAGTAGCAAGGAGAGTTCAAAGTTCTTTAATGCCGCTTCTGTTCTTGCACCCGGTCTTTCTAATTTACCTTAAAAGCTGAATTCTTAACAGAATCGCGGACGTCCTTTGCCAAAAGTTATAATCGGAATTCGTACTTTTTTTCGCTTTTGTAATTCCTGTTTAAGTTCGGTCGCTGCTGTAACCTGAGAAATACGCGTATTAAACCTAAAAGTAGCAACAAAACGAAGAATCAAAGCTTCGAAGAAGAAAGGAATACAAATTGAATAATTCCACATGCACGAGTGAGTGGGTGGGACGTGTAGCAAATATTGTGCCAGACAGACAATGCAGTTGGCTACAACTACTACAATAGAGCGGTACAAACATACATATTAATAGGTGTGTGCCTGTACGTGTTAGTGTGCAATAAATATGCCGCTGACAACGCAGAGCTCTGAACACAAGTTGGCCCGAAATTAGGAACGAAAAAAAAAAACTGAAAAACGCTTAAATAATGGCTGACAGGATTAATTAAATTTAATTATCTGTATGTGTCGCACAAAAACTTTCAGAGCTTTGGGGGAAGGACTCGAGCGAGTATCTCTCTGTCTGTTGGAGGTTTTTGTCGCTATGAATCGCTGCCATCTCCTTCGAGGAGGCTTCATGGGACACTTAAGCGTAACAGAGGAAGAAGCATACAACTCCACTACTCCCATACTAGAAATTCGCAAGAAATACTCTGTTTATGCAGTAAATTAAATATAGACACAAAAACTGCATCCAAGACGGTCGAATAAGTTTGACAAAAAGCGAATAATCCCAGCCAGCAATGCGACTGATACAACTACCCATCCATTCTCTGCGAGTTGGTTGGGTTATCCCTTTCGGACGATTACACTTTTTATTTCAAAGGAATAAACTCGACGCGAACGAAATGACTTTTTAATGGTTGTCAATTGGTCGAGACACGATACGACACTGCAAGGCAGCAGTACCCCTCCTGCTCCTGCTGTTGCCATTCGATCGGTCTGGATGGACTGGGGATTATGAGTGAATTGTGTGCACACAATGATGCGCTTTACAGTGTTTGTGTGGTCTCGAAAGTCGCATTCGATTTTAGTTGTTGTTTTCATGTGATTCTAAAACTACTTTTATGTTGCACAACATGTTGTGCACAGCAGCAGCAAAAAAAGGACTTACAAGTAGTCTGGTGTTAATTTACTGGGGACAGCGAGGTGTGCATCTGTGTGTTATTGTTTAGAACTTTTTACCTGAATGAAACAATCGGACAGGGATTGCTGTGTTATTGTTGAATCACTAAAGGAGGAATTTTTTTATTATGAAGTTATAGTTTCACATATATATTCACAGATTTTCTTACATATATGCTATATACTGTCTGGCAAGACCTTTTCCAAACAATATTCAGCGATAAAACATAAAAACCACAGAAGCGACATTGTACGCAGCTCGTGTTTTCGTGAACTAACAGGGATTTCAACTGAAACTAAAGAGAAAATGTTAGTACGATAAGATACTATGCTTTAGCAGGTATATGGAACAGCAATAGGTAGCGATAAATGCACATATATAATGCATATTGATTTAAAATTTTGGATAGTGTGTTATATATTCCCAGTTCTTGATTAGTATTTTTTTTTTGTAATGAAGTGTAGTATGAAAAATAATTAACTTTTTGTCAGCTGATTTTATATTTGAAGAAGTATTATAGTTGAGGAGGTGTTATATATGTAAAAAAAAACCATATCTGAGCACTCAAACCGTCAGCCGATATTATTCCTTCCCAGTCAGTTCAATATTCAAATCTCTTTCTAACTCTTAGATACATGTTGGCCTACCAATCCAAGTAAAAAGTAAAAAGTCAAAATCATATCGTGTTACTATCTGCATGTCTGCCGGAAATGCCCTTGCAACTGAAGGCAGTGGTTTATCCAAACATACAAAGTAGCTCCCTCTACCTTAGAGGCGCATCTGGCAGTGGACGTTTGCGACAACGCATACCACCCAGATCACACTACAAGAATCGGCGAAATGCCTCGGCAATATTCCGGAGACCACCAGAACTCCGAGTCAGGTAGCGAAACTCAAATGGGCTCAGGATTTTATCGACAAGGATAGTAAGCGGACCAGCAAGGACTTCACGTCGGCAGAGAGCCAAATATGATGATGAAGATGATGATGTGCAAAGTCTGTTCTTTTTTACGGCAGCGAAACTTGGAAAGTAACTGACCATCTATTCTGGAATCTATTACTTCTAAAGATGTGCCAGAGACGGATCATCTAGGATATTTGCCCGGATTTAATCACCAATCTTCAATCTGCCAACAATCACTAAACAGCAGCCAAACGCAAACGAAATTCATCGTAGTAAATGACAATGGTTACCTCATACGCAAGAAAGATAACGATTTTTCAAAGATGGTATTTGAGTGGAATTTACAGGGAGCAGTTACCATGGACACCCACAACTATATGGCACATATTCATGAATATCAATTCCAGAGCAACGGAAAAGTGGTGGCTTTAAATCAAGTGACTTCCACAGAATCGACCGCGATGGAGGTAAGAGGGAACAATTTTTATTGTAGGTAGTTATTTTTAATTATTTCTGTAAATGGATTATTACAACTATTACTGTGGAAACTTATAAAACAGTCATTCTATACATTTCGTATGAACTAAGATAACAATCACCTAATAGAACGGTGTACCACAAGGTTCACTCAATAGACCAATACTTTATTCGTTGAGAATTGAGTCAAAATGAATTTTCATATTCAAGTATGAAGTAAAAAAGCAGATTATAAATTTTGTTTGCTTCTGACGAGCATGTTAAGAAGCTCGAAGCTACATCGATGTGATTTAGAAAAAATGACTCCAATTATTAAAATTCAAATTCGACATAAATTTTGGAAAAATCTTACAAACTAAAGTATCCTGTGTTTTTCAGAGAACATCACTAGTCGAATAATAAATTATTAGAAAATCAAAAGCACCCTTTTAACTCAAGGCATTCTCTGTCCCGATGTGGCAAGTGTCCACCGTTTTGAAAGTATTTTCAGATGTCCCCAATTAATTAAATTTTTTACAGTTTGAGCGGCTTTGTCAAGTCATAAAAAGAATATAAAAAAATATTACAAAAGCAAACCACTAGAGGATAAGTTCCACATAACAAGAAATTTTTTTCGAGTATTACTTCTGCACGAATTTATGAGCACCAAGTATAGTGCAAGTCAAAGTCTTACTATTACTTAGGCAATCGCTTGACCTTGAGTTTACTTCTTGTTGTTACAATCTAAAATACTATAAAGTCACGTCGTCAGAAGTATATAAGAAAAATTGAAACATGTCCACTAGGAAAAAGGTTATTTGTCTGAAGTCCTAGAATCTGTTGCATTGCCTTATAGTATACCCACATTATTCGACTTCCTGCAATATCGAATACAATGGCAGACAAAAGTCGAGACGACCGTCCGAAATGATGCAAAGATACAAATGGGCGACGACTAGAAGAGTGATGATAAGTTTGAATCACTTCTTGGTTGTTGTACTCATACTTGTACTTCTAGTTTATTGTTCAGATCCCAACTGAACGGAAAACCGCACCACACAAACTGCATTATCTTAAAAGGAGAAGTAACTATATGTTGGGTAGTTTTTTTTCTTGTCCCGACACTTCACCACATTTTGAATGCCTAGCTACAAGCCATCATGGGTCGTGGTTTGTGTACAACACAAAAGAAAAGTCATTTTCCGATGCACACCATAAATTTTCATTCGCCTGCTCCGCACTGGGATGCACATTCTACTCGGAGAGGCTTTCTTTTTCTTCTTATTTTGTTGCTGTTTACTGTGGCATTTTCTTTGCTGACAACATTGGCGATGCCACCAACCAAGAAAGGAAGAAATCTGGCCTTCGTTCTGGTTTTTCATTGACTCATTTAATTTCCTTGAAGAGCTAAGACCGTCATGCATTTCATGTGTGCATCCAGTCGAGTACCCAACGAATGCCTATTCACCAAAAACCACATGCTGTCATCAGCAAAAAAAAATAAATCGAAATGTCGCCGACCGGCTGGAGTGCAGATTCCATTTGAAACATAGTGCCAGCAGAGCCCGGAGTCACAAGAACAACACTATAGTCTTACGTCATCAGAAACGTTTATGCGCGTCATGCATACACGGCAAAATTCACGACGACCCCTACCGCGTGGTCCTGCTGACTTATGTACTTTAATGCTGTTCCGATCGTTCCCGTATTATATTCTACTTTCTACTTGCGTAGTTGTTCCCCCAGACCTACATCGTTTTAGGAATGCCATTATATTCTCATCAACTTTGTCAGCTTCCAGGGATTTCGAGCAATTTTAAAGCAGGTTTAGAGATATCAGCGCCCTTGATTTGGGTACAGCGATACGAGCCAGTCCATTATTCTCGCAGCTTTACTTGTCTTTTGGTTTGTGGTGGTGTGAGAAGAGCTTTATTATTGTAGAGCTGAAGGGAAAGGTAAAGGCTGGATGCCTACTTGGACAAGATAACTAAATGAAATACTTTTGATGCCATAGTCCTCCTGTCCTAAAAAAAGGATAGATACTGTAAGGCGGGATAATGTTTAACATATAGTTATATAAGAGTTTACGGGCTAATTTCCAATTAAAATTAAACCAAACGATTATCTCAATTCAGTGAAAAAAGTTTATCTAATTCAATTAAAATAATGGACTGAATAGATGACAAGGTAATTATGATATGACAGGGAGTGAAAAAGACGACTTCATAAAATACATCAAAGCACAGCAATAATGGGCTGCAACCTCACATTCTTCTTCTTAGGTTCAGTGACCTGTTATGGGAAATAGAGTTTCTTTAACGTTGAGAGGCATCGTATGCTATTTCAAGCCTTAAGTTTCAGTTCCCCAGTTGTTTTGATTCCTCTTTCACAGCACAGGTCAGTTTCCCAGTTGCCTGAATTCCTTCTTCAGAGCCATGTGGGTTTTTTTGTTGACCCCATTTTTTGCCATTTGTCATTTACGGATTGCATTGCATCGCATGGTAGTTAGTTATAGGTTAGGTTAGGTTGCGGTAGCAGCTTTTACTCACTTAGACCATTCGTGGTCTACAGGATCTAATACATTTCCCCTTTTCAGAAGAACTATTCAGAGCCCTTAATGAATCGAAGTGTATCTCGCACTTTGCTGTTTTCGAGATCTGATAGGTTTTTCATTAACCGCTTACCCAAGTGTTTGTGCCTTCTGTGCATTAGTGTCGGACATGAGCAGATAAGATGTTCTATGGTCTCCTCTTTCTCTTCGTCCATTCTACACCCATCCTTTTCGCGTGTTTCCCTAGAAGGCAGTTTCCTGTCATTATCCCTACAACCGTTGTTAGTTCACGTCTTTATAGGGAAATAAGCGCTTCAAGTCCAGCTTCGACCAGACCTGTCTTGATATATTACAAGTGTCTATGTTTTCCCACCTTATATTTTTGTTATTGTTTCTGACTCTTTCCCATGCTCAAGTTTCAGTGTCGCGATAGGACTTCCTACCTCTGCCCTTTCCGGTAGCAGCTGGAGAGTCGTACCACGTCTAGCTAACTCGTCCGCCCTGCAGTTCCGCAGTTCTCGTTAAGAGAGGAGTGACAGCTCAACGCCACCTTAGATTTCAGTGAGACCGCCTCCAACGATTTTATGGCCGCCTGGCTGTCCAAATAAATGAAAATCTTCTTTGAAGATAGTACATTATGCTTCAGCCAACTCATAACCTTTTCAATCGCCATCACCTTAGCCTGGTATACACTGCAGCGATCAGGTAGACGGATAGAGATGCCTACTTTCAGCTTGTCACAGAAGACTCCTGCTCCTACTTTACCGTCTAGCTTAGAGCTATCCGTGAAAAACTGTATTGTTTCGTTATCGGTTACGGATCCACTCTTCCAGTCTTCTCTGGTGAGTAATGTTGTCCGAAAACCTTTTTGAAAGCATAACACTGGCGTTATGTTATGTTACAAAGTTACTTAAAGGGTAAGAGATAAAATAGAAGCTCCCACTGTTCATCGACTTACTTATTTTAAGCTCAAACTTTGGGAACAATTTAGTTTGCTGCTTAAACGCGGCGACTCTACAAGATGGAAATAGCCCGATTATTATCGACTTAGTTTAGACTTTGACTGTATAGTAGTATAACCTCTAGAGAGCGAGTTGGTGTAGCGTCCATATTAACCGTTTCGCATGGGCTCACAAAGTTACTTAAAGGGTAAGAGATAGAAGCTCTTTTCTGTTCATCGACTTACTTATTTTAAGCTCAAACTTTGGGAAACATTTAGTTTGCTGCTTAAACGCGAGAGCCTCGCTTTCCATCGGCGACTCTACAAGACGGAAATAGCCCGATTATTATCGACTTAGTTTAGACTTTGCCTGTACAGTACATTTGGACTGTGTGCAGACTTACAAGACAATAGTTAGTTAAGTTTGTGTGATGTATGTGTGCTAGTTTATGTATGTGGATTACGTAAGGAAAGGTAAGAAGGGAACAGTCAGTTTCAGCAAAGGTAGTCTGATTGCCGTTCGGGTAGTTTGTGAGGACCAATGCCCGGTTCCTCCGGACTATATCGATCTTTTTTTTAAGAATTTAAAAAAATGTACATCGAAAATGTATTTAAAGGAATTTTTTTAAAATTTCCGTTAAAAAAGACTAACAATGGCCTTGTAGTTAGAAGAGTTCAGGAGTTACAGGGTGTTAAGTGATGTAAAAGTGAAGTAAGATCAAAAGACCGTATGTCTACGTACATTGCAGGTGGTGAAGATAGACCCTCCTAATACAATTTTTCTCGTAATTAGCCAAGGAATCACCCCTTTAAGTATTTTCCGGGTAAATTGGTATATCCTGTACATAAATTTTTTGAATTTAAAGATATGTTGAGCCACCCTTACTTACATTTTTCTGACGTTTGCTAAGAAAAAATTAATTTCCAATAACGCACAATAAACCTTATCTTCGTCTGGAATAAATTTCTGTTCCGCAGCAGACAATTTTTACCGCATTTGATTCCGGAAATGGACTTACTTCTCCATAAAATATTGCATCGTAGCTATAGTGCTCCATCCATTTTGAGTTTTTTTTCTTTTCCTATTTTTTACAGCAATCTTACATTTCTTATAATATATTGCTATGCCCGCTTCGCATCACCAACATAAAAATGATTTGTTTTTTATGAACATCACTCACTTCGTATTTGTATTTGTTTATCCTGATTGTTGTTGTGTGCAACGGCTCTTACTTAAATGATATTGAAATGCATACGTTGCACTTGCGCCTTTCTCGTGACAACATTGCAATGTTATGCAGGCATCTGTGACATGCATAAAGTAAATGTATGGCATGTGGATGTTGTCATTCTTCTGAGAAATCTCAAAATAATAATGCCTGCTACAGGCATCCTTATAGTCTTCCAGTTCAGAATTGGAATTTATTGTGAAAATATTCTGTACAACATATCGTATCCAGTATCTCCTCAATAGCTCAGCGGATCATCAACATATCATCATCGTCGTCAGCGTTTTATTATTCAATGATGCTACTTTATCCTTTAAGATACTCATATCTTCTTCTTATTTTATTCGTTACGACCGCCGGCAAAACTTTTATGTACCGTGGGCGTAAGGAAACCAGCTCTCCGTTTCATAGAACAATTGGAAAGTTTGTTGTGTTTCTCAAGTCGGAAAGTTTCCTAAATTTCGCAGAGTATAATTTTTTCCAGTTGCTTTCAGCATCCCATCCCACTGTGCCGATTATAATATCCGCTGTCAAATGCTTTGTACGTATTACGCGCCCCATACACTGCACACATTTTGAAATATTTATTTATGCATGAGTTTGCGAAAAGCCAAAGGATCCATCTACTTGTATAATGCTTCAATGGTACAATGACAATGAAGGACCTACGACGACGATGATGACGACGGCAACATTTTATTGCGAAGGATATTATAATATTCGTTTGTACTATTTACTGAATGAACTTGTTCACCAGAGAAGAAAAGATGGATTGGCTCCTGTTGATGCAATTCCAGGTAATTCGCCTCTTCAGTGTACAAGCTATTTGTGCGGATTTCAACCACCCCCCACGCCTTTTGAGATCGGGTCTGTAAATAGTCAGTTGTTGTATTGCTTTGTAGGAAATTTCATTTGATTTGTATCGCTGAAAGAAAGAACCCGCGCGCCATTCGATTGCTTCAACTTGCACTTTAACCCTTCTATTGGTATTAATAAGGAAATATTTTATTTATGTTGTGTACTCAAACAAAGTTGATTCAGGTCACAAGGACAGGCTGAAAAGGTGGGAAATTAGCATTTATATGAAATTATCTGCTCTAAGAATCATGCATTAAATATACAACAGGATATTGGATTACCTTTACTCGAACAAATTGAAGGACACAAAGAACTTGTTATATGTGCGGAAAGTATTGTAAAATTTTTATCAGCTGATAGTGAATTTAAAATTTATGGAGGAAGTATGATAAGTACATTCATCATCATCATATTTGGCTCTACTCCGGGGTCCGGTCCTGGCCTCCCGCAAAAAGTCTCCGGTCCCGATTACGAGCCGATGTCAATCAGTTTGGCATCCCTAAACTCTGGGCGTCCTGGTCTACGCCATCCTTCCAGCGTAGGCTTGGCCGGCCTCGCTGCCGTGTTTCATAAATCCTACCGCGTCCTACCGATAAGTACATTGGGGGTTCTTTAATTGGTTGATTTGTTTTAGAAAATGGATGTTTGCATACATTTTGGAAATAATTCAGAGTATACTACATATTTAAGGCCTGGACAGTTCGTAGTCATTTTTCTAGATGCTTCGTTTGTGTAGCTTATGCATACTGCAGATAAGTTACCTGGTATTTGTTGTCCTAAACTGCAAATCAGCCTCGGAAACACTAATTCATGACAACGACTACAGCAAAGAAAAAGGGCTCAACAAATTAAGAATTTTCTTATGGAAAGATAGAACGTTTAGAACTTGATCTGTACAGCAGTAAGCTTATAACTTTTCCGAATAAAAAGCTGATTTAACACGGTGGGGGATTTGTGTCTTACAAACATGCAAAAGGAAGAGTTAGATCCGGTGACCTAGGCGGCCAAAGTATCGGATCGTTTCTACCAATCCATCTGTTTTGATAATGTTCTTTTAAAAATGCAGTAACATTATGGCAAGGGACACCATCCAGCTAAAAGATGTTGATTCGTGTCAGTAACAAGACATTTTCCATCAATTCTGGCAGGTGATTTGTCAAAAGTAGCAGGTAGTGAATTTATATAAGCACAAAAGCACGTTTCTTCGAATTTAATGCTACGTACACCGCAGGAGGTTAGAACAGGCCACCTATCTCAGCCAATTCTTTTCATAATTAACCAAGGGATATCCCCATTAAGTAAACAGAACAGGTCAATTGTAGCAACCAATAACTTCATGGAATAAGAAAAATGCGCACTGCCAACATAGCCTGCTTTAGTCTGTCAAAACTCCGCAAATCCAAGAAACTATAAACTTAAGCAATTACTGTATAAGACAATAGTCATACCCGTACTTGCATATGGACCCGTCACTTGGTTGCTAAGCAAACTTAAAACATTGACCTTTTTATCCTCGTTCGTCAGTATACGGCAAGGACAATTCTGGGGACTTAACATTGAGGAGATATACGGGCATTACCGCGTTCTTGACATTGTGGCGAAAATCAAGATCGGTAGGCTTTGGTGGACTAAACAAATAGCTCGCATGAAGGAAATCAATCCCATGTCATAGGATTTATGGAACAAAAAAGGTATGCCAAGCGCAAATTCTCTGCTGGAAAAATGACGTAGTGCATTTATTGGATGGATGAATAATTAAATGACCAAAGTTGCTACCCTGAGGAACTCCAAAAGTGGCTGCAATGCAATTATATAGAAGGGTCTAACAAGGACTGTTCTTTATCTAACACTAACTGAATTTAAAGCTACCACTCTTTAGTTTGGTCGTTCTTAAACGTACACAGAGTACTTACTACTTCTTATAGGTAGGTTATTGTTGATTAACGTCTAAGAAACCGTGCAGTGGTACAAATAGGCTTGCAGTGGAAGTTCATTATGTAATAAAGAATTATTTTGTATAACTTCGATATAAAGGAGAGTTTAAGCGATAGTCGGAGAATTACTTTTCGTGAAATTTGGAAACTAAAATTCTTCAAAGAACTCTTCTGTGGGAAAATGAGACTGTCACATGAAATGTTCAAGGAAACCTATATTTGGTTAGGTAAGGTTAAGTAAAGGTAGTTGCCGATGGAAAAGCCGACACACTTAGACCAGTACTGGTAGGGATCGAGAGAATTTTTCCCGCCTACTCGCTGAACCATTTGTATATTCGTAAGAAGCACAAGAGATTAATAATGTCAGTGTTAGTAAGATCGTTATTACGAGAGGGTTGGGCACGTACAGAGAAGGTGAAGAATGGTCTCCTCCTACTATTCGTCCATGCATGCATTTCAACGAGCTTGGCTATCCGAGAAGATGCGGATATCCTTAGCGAATATGCCATTCCTTACAGCTTCTTTAATCGCAATCGATACTACAGTGATTATGAAGACGGAAAGGGCGACTAAGATTTAACATTTTAAGAAAACACCTCCGCCAACCCCATCATCAGTTTTGTAGCCACCTGTTTAAAAATGTAAGTATTTATCTTCCAAGTGAGCGCCTTGTTCCCAGAATGATCTGTCAGGGATGGTGGCCCGGAAGTTTTTTTTGTATTGGAGTTGGGGAATGGTGTAGTATGTGCTGTCCAGTGGAATTCTAAATGAATTCATAAGAGAGCAGTAAAATTATCGAGTGTTGTAAAGTTGAATTCGAAGGGAGTTGTGCGAAGTGCTCCGCTCATACAAAAAAAAGCTGATCTTTGGTCTATTCTTAGCCTGTCACGAAGTATAGAAGTGTAGATCTTACTACCGCTGTGGTGGAACCAAGAAATGTTCTTATTTGTTTCATACTATTGATACTATCAGCAACCACATGATCCAGGAGAACATTGATACTTGAGTTAGTTTATCTGCTCTTTCACATTGGGCCAAGTTTTATCAACCGAAAATACTGAAGTTTGGACATCTACTTATCTTAAAAAAAGTAATAAATGTTAGTTTTTTGAACCTAATGACTAAAGAAATACGCAAACATATTTGCCATCACTTTAGAATAACAGATGTTTTGTAAAAATTCAGAGTAGACGGGTACCTGTCTTACTACTATGCGTAACTTCCATTAATTGCAGATTATATACTTACCCCATGGACTTTGCAACAATTTGAGGTGATATTTCATCGGAACCTGCAGCTTTTCTGTTCAAATTTTCAAAAGCCATGAGTATCATGAACAGTTTTTGTCAATGATATTTTTGAACGTTTCGCTGCCGAAGCCTCCCGCTTGGCACACTACAACAAACGTTCGACAATCACAAGTCGGGAAATTCAGACTGCAGTTCGTCTTTTACTTCCCGGAGAGTTGGCCAAGCATGCGATCAGTGAAGGAACAAAAGCTGTTACTAAATATAAATAAAATTGATTTTGATTGATTTTCACGTTATTTTTCTAAATATTCTTTTTTCCCAGGTTTTGGCTTCCTTTATTTAAGAAAGTAACTCCTTTTCCCAATATGAAGTAACGTGGAAGTAGCTGAAGCACGACAATTTCAATTTGAGTTGAGTTTCTTTAAAGATTTTCAGCTCGCTTTCCAGTCAAGTCAAGACCAGGAGTGGACAATTAATTTTCTAAATATTCATTTCCCCCAATCACTTCAAATGTTACATTTCTTCAACTCATTAATTATTATCGAGCTGTTTTTTTCATTCATCTTAAGTATGCCTGGCAAATAAAGGATCGTCCTGCATTGTGGATACCAACTCTAATGACTGTGATTATATTAGATAGTAAAGATGACAAACCAAAAGGATCACAACATTGTAAGACCAGTTGAATGGAGTTGAACCAGATTCTGTGAGGCAAGTGTTGCAATGTCTATCTGGCAAACCGCAACGAAATTCTGATTACAGGAAAGCAAACTGACGCACAAACAAGCGGAAATGGGACAACTTTTGCCAGGCTCTTTGCTATGTGCGCTTTTATGTAATAGTATTTTTCCCGCTAACAAAGTGAAGCATAGAAGCACACTTGCTGAACACATCATAAAGTTTGAGCTTAAAGGACATACACTATTGGCTCAACTAACCACCTGTTTTCACACCAGCACTACCACCAACTGACCTGGTGCTTACATCAAATCCCTAACGAGTAACATAAACCGTTGCTCTTTTGACAAATTTTTAGTCCACATTATTAAATCTTGTACTACTCGCTGACATGTTTGGCCAAGGCAAGCAAAGATGGATAGACGGAGAAAAAGGGAGAGACTGACATCCAGCGCGCCTGCATCCCATTGTCAAACTTGCCTCAGGGATAACCACATAAAGAGGAACTCTTCCCGGGCATTTTGCATGGAACATAATTTGTGCGGCGATGTGGTCGTCATATATGTGTGTAGTTTTTTTGTTTTTATCCAACATACACAAAGGACGTACGTCTGACGATGTGCCGTATTTCTAAAGTCAAGTGTCTTTTAATTGAGTCCCGTGTGCGGTGGGACATCATCAACTTTAGGCGATATAAAGCCAGAGAATGTGTGACATGGAATTTATCCTCGTGATGAAGTGTGTGCTCTGGTGATAACTTTTAAAGAGTTTTGACGTTCTTTGGTGGCAAAATGATGTCATTACTTGGTGATCTTCATGCGGCTTTATGAGTTTGTGCATGTGAATGTGATCATGTGTGTGTGTGTGTGCCAGCAGTTTGGCTACTTTTGAATAGTGAAGCCAGTGTTTGATTGTTCAAAGCTGTAATGTAGGTTAAGTATGTGCGGTAAATCCTCGTCCGAAAAGGGGTTAATGACTGCTCGTTAAAAGTTGACACATAAAATTGTGTTGTGCTCTTTCCTGGGAAAAAATTTCTGAACTGGTTTTAGCTTTAAGAAAATGTTCGAATAGGAGTGTTTTTGTTTTGTTGCGAATCGAAAAGGATTTCACAGCTGACATTGGGCAGTGCGCTTTTTACTGAATTAATAAATAAACTTGCGTTAATTATGAGTTTGCAAGGGTTTGCTTTCATTTAAACGAAAATGTAGATATTTCACAAATTATTATGGAACTATTTTGCAGGTAGAGTGTGTTTAGTAATTCATGTGATGTGTAATTCATTCATGTGAGAAAATAAATTGGGTCATACTTCAAGCATTGCATGCATACAATGTTATGCTAGGTATCTAGTCTAGGAACTAGACGGATTTAACCAAGGAACAAAAGAAGTTAGATGTACACAGCATAATCAGAGTATAAACGTACGTACAGTTTAAGAATCACTGTAAGCCAGATGGACACAAATCAAATGGTGATATGGACCGGACACAATGTAAACACTTATTAGTCGCTGATCTACTAATACGAAGATTCAAGTTCTTGCTTTACCTTCGCTTGGTGGCCGTCTATCCTCGCATAAAGTATGAGTGTCTACTATCTTTATATGCTTGGCATTTAAGTGTTAAGATTTTTTGCACTTTCAAGATAAGTAAGATAAGTAAGATAAGTACGATAAGTAAGATAAGTAAGATAAGTAAGATAAGTAAGATAAGTAAGATAAGTAAGATAAGTAAGATAAATAAGATAAATAAGATAAGTAAGATAAGTAAGATAAGTAAGATAAGTAAGATAAGTAAGATAAGTAAGATAAGTAAGATAAGTAAGATAAGTAAGATAAGTAAGATAAGTAAGATAAGTAAGATAAGTAAGATAAGTAAGATAAGTAAGATAAGTAAGATAAGTAAGATAAGTAAGATAAGTAAGATAAGTAAGATAAGTAAGATAAGTAAGATAAGTAAGATAAGTAAGATAAGTAAGATAAGTAAGATAAGTAAGATAAGTAAGATAAGTAAGATAAGTAAGATAAGTAAGATAAGTAAGATAAGTAAGATAAGTAAGATAAGTAAGATAAGTAAGATAAGTAAGATAAGTAAGATAAGTAAGATAAGTAAGATAAGTAAGATAAGTAAGATAAGTAAGATAAGTAAGATAAGTAAGATAAGTAAGATAAGTAAGATAAGTAAGATAAGTAAGATAAGTAAGATAAGTAAGATAAGTAAGATAAGTAAGATAAGTAAGATAAGTAAGATAAGTAAGATAAGTAAGATAAGTAAGATAAGTAAGATACGTAAGATAAGTAAGATAAGTAAGATAAGTAAGATAAGTAAGATAAGTAAGATAAGTAAGATAAGTAAGATAAGTAAGATAAGTAAGATAAGTAAGATAAGTAAGATAAGTAAGATAAGTAAGATAAGTAAGATAAGTAAGATAAGTAAGATAAGTAAGATAAGTAAGATAAGTAAGATAAGTAAGATAAGTAAGATAAGTAAGATAAGTAAGATAAGTAAGATAAGTAAGATAAGTAAGATAAGTAAGATAAGTAAGATAAGTTAGATTGGCCACAAACACACAAACAAACAATTCCTTAGGCAAAGTTAATATAGAGAATATAAACCGCCTAACATAATCCTACGTACATGCATCATTGACAAAAATGTTTTCCAAATACAAATATATTCTGACCCTCATCTTCATTAAATCAAATATCGTCTATGTAAGCGTTACAGCCTATAGGATCATCAATTATTCTTGCTACTCAACAAAAAAGGATCAAAACTGAAAATGGAATTAGAAAAGTTTTAATAGAAAACAGATGGGTAGGAATATAATACTCGTATTTTAAAGCTTTTACATTGCCATCAGTCAAAAGTTACCATACATTCGTATTAGTTTTGATTATCTTGAATAATAAATGGAGAGTTCGAGTGCTTCTGCTATTAAATAACCTACATCAGTCAATTTAAAAAAATTGCTTAACAGAGGTTAACAAATAGGCAAACAATCACATATATGAAACTACAGTCGGAAGGTATCGATTTTCGCAAAACTTATGCCTACGACCTATTTAGTTGACTAAATTATGTACGAATTTGTAGCAATTTTAACAGATTCATAATTTTATAGGTAAGAATAGGATCAGATATAAAATCTTTAGGATAAGGGACATGAATGCAGCAAAACGGATAGAAGGAAGGCAGAGTACATCTTACGTTTTTTTGATAATCGTAATTTGTCTAACCAAAAACGCTTAATTTTTAGTGTGACCAGATTTGTGGTGAAACCAAAAATACCACAGTACGAATTCATAATACTCCTTTTTTTTATTCGTCCTTGTGCTGTGATTTTTTCTTTTTGTTTTTCAACCTTTGTCGGCGTTTATTATTTTTTTTTGTCATATCAATGTTGACATGTGTGGCATTTTGCTTTTAGTTTATAGTGGAGGCTCATCGTCCTTAATAACTCTCTTCTATGAACTCTGTCTGTCGTCTGTCTGTGTTAATAATATAAGATTTTAAATAACGAGCTCTTTGTATGATACATCCATTTTTTGTTCATTTTTGCAAAGGCTTACCTGGTTCGATGTTAATTTGCAATTTTCCATGCAAAAGAATAAAAAATCTGCGAACTCTTAATTGAAAAGTGACGCGTGACCTTCTCGTTTATTAAAAAGACGATTTTCAGTTGACATTTTAAATGGTTTTTTTTTTTGAAATTATTTCTTGGTTTTAAGCTCTGAAGTGGAATGAAATGAAATTAGGGTTGTGTCATTTTGTGTTAATTTTGTCAAGACATATATTTTAAGAACAACCGAATAACTGTTAAAGAATGAAGGAGCAATCGATATATGGGAAAGGAAAAAATGTGCGAAAAGCCACTTATACACAGGAGTGAGCCGGCCTGAATTTCACTAGACTTTCTTATCTTCCATTACCTTCCACTATCGTTATTACTCCAATCTGGAATTAAACTCAAACATTCTTAATTATTTTGACATAGATATAATCTTCGAATTCTCCCTTATCGATTCTCATATTACCATCATCATTGTTGGTCTTGCTTAATCTCCACGTCTCTATTTGTAAAATAGAGCGATTTCAAACCATTACACGTGCCTCACGCAAAACGTGCCACGCGTCATACGTGTAATATAAAGAAAATGCTATTTTGAGTTGGATACTCACAAAATTTCAGCTCTCTAGGTCATGCGGAAGTTGGTTAAAAAGGACCTAAAAAAAGTCTAATTTTCAGCGTCATACTCGGAATATAAAAAACGCTATTTTAGTGTTAGACACTCACAAAATTTTAGCTTTCTAGATCGTGTGGAAGTTGGTTAAGAAGGACCTCAAAGATGTCGAAAAAAAAATTTCAACCCATCCCACGCGCTACACGCAACACGCGACACCGCGTCTTACTCGGAATATATAAAATGCTATTTTTGGCTTAACCACTCACAAAATCTCAGCTCTCTAGGTCGTGTGGAAGTTGGTTAAAAAGAACGTCAAAAAGCGCCACACGCGACACGCGTCAAGCGGAATATAAAAAATTAATGCTATTTTGGACTGAGGTAGACACTCACAAAATTTCAGCTCGTGGTCGGTGATGGAATATTGCCATCAATTTTTAACCCACCTTTCAAAGCCCGAATTTATTGAAACTTCGAACACTTGTGTATTTTCGGTGACAACAATTTCTATCAAAATTTGGAAGTGATCGGTCCACGGGATGCAGCGTTGCTTTACGATTTGAAACACAAAAGCACGCAGTGTTTCGCATGTGTTTTTATTTTTCAGCATTTATAGTGGATTACTTTTTTGTGCATATTCTGGTTATTAGAGAATCTACATGTTGTTGTTTTTTGTGAACAATTCTTATGCTTATTATTATCTAATTACCGGAAATACAACCTAGGGTAGTAATAAAATTATAACAGACTAGCGGAAATACCCGGCGTTTCTCGGCTGCCCCATCCCACTGACCCCCACCAAGTCAACACCCGCCCACTGACACTACACCCACTGACCTCCCGCCCACTGACCTCCGCCGAATATCCCACCGCCATCTGACCCACCGCCATCTGACCCCCAGCCCACGGCCCTTTGACCACCCACTCACAGACCACCCACAACCACTGAACTCGCACCAACTGACCAACCCACCAACTGACCACCTCACCAGCCCAGAAAACTATAGATAAGTTTAAACGCGATTGGGACATAAAAACATGCAATTTGTAGAAACAATAAAATAAATTCTTATGGAGACCCTTTGGCTCAGTAGTCTGACCACTTTCAAAATATGCCTATTCTGTGTTCATTATGGTATAAAACCCCTATGCAAAGTTTGAACGCGATCGATTCATAGAAACATGCAATTTGTAGAAACAATAAAATAAATTCTTATGGAGACCCTTTGGCTCAGTAGTCTGACCACTTTCAAAATATGCCTATTCTGTGTTCATTATGGTATAAAACCCCTATGCAAAGTTTGAACGCGATCGATTCATAGAAACATGCAATTTGTAAAAACAATAAAAAAATTCGTATGGTGACCCCTTGACCTAGGAGTCTGACCACTTTCAAAATATGCCTATTAAGTGCCTATTATGGTAGAAAACCCATATGCAAAGTTAAAGGGTTTGGCAGTCCATACCGGACATACAAAGTTTCACTTTTATATATGTATATAGATGTGCGTTCCAACATTTCTTCTGATCCGGAGTGCTTTTAGAGTCTGCCTGTGAGGAAAAGACTGATGCAGTATGTCTTTTTGTGTGTCTTGGTTTGTTGAGAATGAGAATATTTTAAGACTGTTATTCACGATTGAAAAATTAGAAATTTATTAAAAATCACAAAGATTTTTCAAATATTTTTTGCTGCTAATGCAATACTAACTTTTAATAGTTTCGGGGCATTTAAGTAAAAATTACAGATCATTCTGTGTAGAGCTTCACAACAGATGACCAATTCAGCATTCCTCACAGAAAGCCACAAAAGTGTTAATCTGCGCATCCCTCACTTAATGTCCTTTTGCCTTTTGAATCTTTTGAACAGACATTTCAGATCTCACTATAATCTCAATTCTTGTTGTTTGTTTTATTATGCGGATGAAATAGTCGTGTTCTGCATTTTGATAGCCAGACACTGGATGAAATTTTCCATACGAAATCAGTATAATAGGAGGCCATCCCAAAATGATGATGAGCGACCAAGTCCTTTTTCAGCGCTGCGCCATACGCCATACGCGTACAGCGTGCATTAACTCAATCGTCTTATAATTAAATTCAAATCGAAATCGAATTCGAATGAGATTTTTATTTTCATTTATATGCGTGTATGGATGAGTGCGACTGCTACGTGACATATCGTTGCATAAGTTCACATGGGAAATTTTTCTCAGAACATTCAATTTGTTGTTGTTCACGAGATCGCTACGCATATATACGAGCATGACTGTTAATTGGTTGTGAAGTAAAATGGGCTTCGTTCGCAATTTTCTTTCCTTCTTTTTATATTAGATTAAGAGAAAAAAATGGCTGAAAAATTTATAAAATGCAAATGGAAATTTCAATTGCAATCAGATAAGCCAGAGAGGTACGAACGCATTGCAAATGCGAGCTGTTCTCCCTGAACAAGCGAAAATGAAATTCCATTGGCGGCAAATCCATTAGGCTTTGGAATACTCCAATTATCTCTTTTTGTAGGAATTTCTTTTAATTCGCCAGACGACATTTATTCTTCTTCTCATTTAGTGAAATGTTTATTTTCAACAGATTAATAGAATAATAAATTTATATGAGTATTAGGTAGTAAAAATTATTTGATTTCTTTTGTGAATTTTTTTTAACATACCTGCGATATTTTTTTGAAATTTAGGCGCAAACTTACCTGTAAATAGAAGAAAAAGTATAATATAATTATTATCGAAAGTTGAAATACAATTCTTGTGTTTACAATAAATCCTATATTGTATTTTGTTACCACTTTAGATACAACTTTTTAAAGAAAGATTAGAAATTTTCTTGATTTTATACTCTTGTGAGATAATGAATATAATGTTCCAATTAACTCAGATATTGGCGGTCAGCCATCAGCAGAAGACAAAAAAATACTTTCTATGTATATATCACGTATCTATTTTGACTAGTGGAAGTGCGATCAAATATCCTCGTCGTAGCCGCCTGTAATTTTCCCCACATAAAGGAGGAATTTAATTTTCGTGCTTGTACCTTCAAAACAATGTTTGAACGATCAGTTCAGTGATTCCACCGGTAATAAACAACAGTACGAAAGCTCCAAAAATCATCGGAACACGGATAAGTTATATCCACGACGACGACAATCACGGCATCGAGAAGCGCTAATTTTTAGTTTAATTTTTTTACGAGAGATAGGGCTATAGAACAAATATGTTGTTACAGGAATCCATCAGATGGACCAGATGGATGCGATCAAAATATGAGATATACTCCAGCAGCTATCATGCAAGGCACCACTTGCTCGGGGTGGGCATCATTGTCAACAAAACAATGAAACCCTCCGTTATAGGCTTAAAGCAATAAAATACCGTGAAAGGAAAAATGCCTTAAAATTAAAATGATAGTTTCGAGATAATTGGCAATACATGTAATTCACTTTGCCCCTCACATGCTGGTAATGAAAAAAATTAGTTCTTTGAATCAGTCGAACACGAACTCCTTGTCAGTCAGTATGATGTAAAAATCATTCTTGGGGATATGATGACAAAAATAGGTCTGGAGCCCGTATTTAGGTTACATATTGGCACCCATAGCTTGAGCGAGAATAAGATTGACAATGCACAACGAGCCAAAACAATAACAGCAAGTGAGAACTTGGTCGTAGCGAGTAAGAGGTATGCCCGTAAGAACATCATCACAAAGCCATCTGGGTATCGTCTGATGGAGATACTCGCAATCAGATAGACAACGTGCTGAAAGACCGACGCTACAATCTGATGACGGTACGAACGACTTAGGTGCCAACGTGGAGGTAAAACATCACCATCATCCGCGCAACGACTCAACTACGGGAATACGATAGGGCTTGCATCATCGCGTTGCACATGCTGCAAAACGAAAGCGGGTAATTTGATCACCAATCTCGACGGCATCTTAGAGCGATGGGAAGAGCACTTTCATGAATTGCTAAACGGCCAGCTATCTGAGGAACTGAAGACTCCTCCAACGATCGACGACCACAGTTTACTGCCGCCACCAAGCAGAGAGGAAGATAGCACAGAGCTAAATCTTAGGGGAGCCAATCAAATCTATAGGGTCCGCACAACATCAAGCAAATCATGAACTAAGTGAACTATTTGTGCGAATATCTGAGGACGAAACAATACTAGAAGAGGTATTCCTTGCACCATATATAAGAATGGGATATCAAAAAGTACAACAATTATCGTGGTACCGCGTATAAAATGTCCTCCTCTATCCAACAAGACAGGATAACTGCATACAAAGTCATTATCGGTACATGCCAGTACGGCTTTAAAACAGGCAAATTAACAACCGGATCAGGTTTTCGACCTTAGATGATTAAAAAATGTCTAGAATTCCAAAACTCACTACACCGTCTGTTTGTAGACTTTAAAGCCACGGATGATAGCATAGCCAGAGTTGAACTGTAAAAAGCCATGAGAAAATCATTCAAGATAGGATAGCGCCATACGCTAATACGATGTCATGCAAAAAATGCTTCCTCAAGACCCAATTCAAGCGCCAATCAAGACACCGTCAAGACGATCTCAAGACCCCAGTCAAATCCTCATCAAAATGCCCTCTAATAACCTCCCAAATATCACTTTAAGACCACCTCAAAATCGAAGACTCCCTAAATACTTCACACAAGATCTCATCGAGACCCTCTCTTAACTCCCTCAAGTCCCACTGAAACCCCCCTCAAGAACATCTCAAGAACAGTTAAAAATCACCTTAAGACCAATTCACGCGATCTTCTCAAAATGCCCTCATGACGACGTCAGGACCTCGTTCAGACCTCTCCTTAGATGCCTTCAAGATTAAAAACTGCGTATGACCCCCTTAATACCCCACCACCAATGTCTCTCTCAAAACCCTCTCAACTACTCCTTAATCTCAAAACCCCTTAATATTCCCTCAAAAGAGACCTCAACACACACTCAAGACACCTAAAGTTCCCTCTAAGACTCTAGTCAAACCCACTGTAAACTCTACAAGATCTCTATCAAGACTCCGTAATAAGATCCCTATCAAGACTCTGTAAACACCTTTAAAAAACGCTATCAAGACCTCACTCAAGACCCCCCTCAACACCCCCTTAAGAACTCCTCGAAAACACCTTATAACTCTCCAACACCCCCCTCGAGACCCTCTCAAAAAACCATCAAAACCCTAAGACCTACCACATTTTTATAGAAAGTGTTGTAACGGAAGATTCTCATGTTTGAAAAGTTTTAATAAAATCGGGCTAACTTTGATAAAAAGTTAAGAAAATAAAGGAAAGTGTGCAAAGTTTGAATAAAATCTCACCGGATCACCTCCGAATTTTAATAGAAAGTGTTGTCAAGTGTTGAACAAAATGGGGTTTTAGGAAATAGGGGTAAAAAATTGATCACAAGATTTGGCCAGCTAGTAAGCGGCAAATAAATCAACAAACACACGGGCACGTGAAGTTAATATAGAGGCAAAGGTTTGATTGGGGTCGCTGTCATGTGACAATATTGTCCTCCGACAAAACACTCTCCCATTAATTTTTTGTTAAATTTTTTATAGTATCTGCGAGCGCTGTGACCATCGTAGTAGCACTCGTGGATATCGAAAAAAATTAATTGAAAATTGAAGGGATAAGGTCAAGAACATTTGTTAAACCTCTCGTTTAGAAATTAAATTGCACGACCAATATATTCAGCAAGTGATGTATCTATATCCATCTCAATAAAGGGAACCAATAGCCATTGACAATTTGCAACATCAAAATAACAACAACAATTATTGCTTTATAAAATCACCAATGAACGCAATTTAGTCGCACAATTCAGTGTGCCAATCAGCAGCGATTTCGTATGAATAAATTTTGTAATTTTCACCTGAGGAAGGTGACGCACAAAAAAATTCCCTTCATTCAATCCAATTCAATTTCAAAACAGCCAGCGAATCTTTTGATTACTTTATACGCCTATGGGGAAGGGGTTGTTAGGCCGCTGCCGTATTTTTTGTCAGTAAATAGGGCAATTTGTATTCCGCCCGCGAGTCTAAAATGCACCATCGCCAACGTTCTACGACGTTTGGAGTGTGATATGAGTTTCGTCAATTGTTTTACCTGCTGGAGTGCACAAGGCACACAACACCGCAGGTTAAGCAAACCACTTGGGTTGTCCTTTTGTCTCCTTCGAAATAGGAAGGATGAGCTGATGATGAGCAAAAATGAATTTCATCGCAATTTTATCCCGACTCCCACCCTACCCGCAACTCAACCAAAGCGATTAGTTTACCTTTTCCGTTCCGGTTGTTATTGTTTTTTGTCTGCTGCTGCAGCACTTATTTTGTTATTATTAAAGTTTTTTTGTATGAGTCCCTATAAGGTTATTTGCTTTATTTATTTTTTATTTATGGCGCGAAAAATCATTTTATATGAGAAGCAAGCGTGAGTGCTAGAATGTGAGGAGAAAATCAATTTAATTCGCTCCACGATGCTCAAGTGTGTTAGTGCGTACGTGAGGGTAGAAATCATTTATTCGGTAACACCTTAAAGTGATATCAGGCGCAAACGAACTGACAAAAAGCTGAACGTGGCCTAAATGTGAATTCCCATGTTAGTAATATTTTGTTGTTTTTTTTTCCTTTAGAAAAGTAGAAAAATCCTTTTTATGCCTCTTTGAATGAGAGTTGGGCCAACGGTACGGCCGGCAGACCATTAATCTATTTGATGATTTCTACCTGACAGACGAAGTCTCTGGAATGAAATTACCTCCATTGAAGCATATACTGGAATGAGATTTCCCAAATATCGTTTGTGTTCCGATTGGTGAAATTAAGATGTGATGGCTCTTTTCCCGCCGCATTTAATTAAAACCTGTCGCAATGGAGGGAAACCAATGCTAAATAAGCTCTAATTAAAAACAATAAATGCCTTTTGGAGATTGCTATCCATATGTTACGTTATGACCTACTTTTTACCACCGGAAAACAATGGTTTTCGAAAGCCCCAGTTTTGGACAACTGCTATACCAAAACCGATCAGAGCACCAAGACCTGGATTCCATTTAAGGAAATTTGGTTTCCCATCATCTTTGTTAGTCAGCAGCTCCAGTGGATGAACCATGCCGATTTCCTATTCATTTACTTGTGTTCACCTGAAAGAAAATAGTTTGACAGACTGCGCTTTTGTCTTTTGAGAAGGAAATGTCACAATTTGACTTTTTCGTATGAAGATATGGTATAGTAGTTGACGTAAATGATATACACTGGGGTCCCGATTTGCGTTGACTTGTTTTGCGTTGTTTCGGTTTGCGTTGTTTCGATTTGCGTCCTTAATCAAAAAATTCGGTTTGCGTTGTTTCCTCGGTTTACGTCTCTACAAGCATGTAGAGTGTCCAGAGAAGGGCATCATCTACTCTTCAGCAGCACATCAAGGACCTTAGCTCAGAGAATAACCTGTTTTTTAAAAAGGCGCTGGTAAGCCAAGAATTTGTGTTTTAGTTAAAAAAACGTATCAACTATTCTATTTGCTCTGAAGAGATGGGTGAAGGCCACGTTTTCGTATCCTCGGCGTACAACTTATTATTAAGTCAATGAGAAACTATTGGATATAATGCTGATCCCTGGCACAAAGTTTGGCGAATCCCGCAGGACAACGAACGGGGTGAGACCATATCTGATTTCCTTCTCAATACTAACCTTAAAATATGGAATACTGCTGTAACAATAAAACCTTTACTCTTCCGAAATTGGATAGATAAATAGATAGAAAGACATAATCGATATAAACTTGATCAGCAATAATAACCCACATAGACTTTGGCGCGGTGGCTTTAGTGGTTAGTGTGTTGGACTTCAGAGCAGGAGGTTCTCAGAAACACCAAAATGATTTTTCACTGTCCCACCTCTTGCGATTGTCCGAAAATAAAAACTTGTCACGGAAAGCTTTTCAACTTTCGGATGCAGCATTAAATTGTAGGCCCCTTTGCAAAAATATCAAGAACTGCATCCCGATGATTTAGGAAAGATATTTGAGTTTTCTAACTGGTTGATGGAGCGGAGCTTGGATAACAACGAGTTTATTAGCAGAATTCTTTGGACGGATGAATCTCAATTCACAAGAGAGTTGATCACAAATGTTCACAATCTTCATATATGGGCTGTGGAGAATCCACACCGAGGGAGACAGTCATCATTTCCACAAAAATTCAGCGTCAATATGTGGGGATGCGTCATTGGAAAGAAGTTAATCGGCCTCTTCAAACTACCACCCAGACTGAATTGTACAAACTATCTGCAATATCTGTAAAATGATTTACCAGAACTATTGGAGGACATTGCACTGATTCAAATAGCTTCAACATATTTCCAACAGGATTGTGCTCCAGCCCACTATAATCGAGATGTTAAGAATTGGCTAGATGCAGCGTAAGGTAATCGTTGGATAGGAAGAAATGGACCAGTTCACTGCCTTGTAAGATCTCCTGACCTTACCGTATTGGATTTTTTTGTATGGGGAATAATAAAACAACTCGAACTTATACTCGAAAATTACCCATTATCACCTGGACATCAAAACACACACACTCAAAAACAAAAAAGATTTCCGAGGTTTTATGTGTTCGTTCCATTATGACGTTGTCGATAGGATAGTTAATTAATGTTGCCAATTTTGTTAACAACATCTTCTGTCGATGTGTTATAAAGATGCCTACTGGAGATGGGTACATTTATTCATTTGTTTTGTTGCGTCTCTCATTATAATGCAGAAATCATTCCATTACCATAATATTGCCTTATTTCTATATATGGACAAGATGTTTCTGTTAACGTTTACATTGAAAATCTAAATTATTGCAGTTGAAGACAAGACAGAATTGTGTGTCAAACTGAAGGTGCAAATTGCTGATTATCGTAGTTACTTACATTTGCATATCGCGGAGTTACAATCATTTAATAAGAAATGCAAAGGAAAAGTAATTTCTAGACAAGTTCAGAAGATTGTTTTTTTCTTATCAGACGTTTACCTTAAATTTAATTGGTTGAATGTGAGTGCTTGATAAAAATGGAATAGAAACTCTTTGCTGTTCATTTACGTTAACAATTTGCTGTAGAGTAGGAAATTTTCAAAAAGACAAAGGTTGTGATATTGTATGCACATAATGTCATTGTCGCTATGATTCCAATCGAATTCTACGGTCAAATGTCTTGCAAGAGAAGAAGAAGAGCAAATGAATAGACAAGATGTTCGCAGAAGCGCAAAAGCACAGCGCATTAATTCGATCGAAAGTTGAACAATTTCTCTACTCAAACTATAAAGAATTCCTCAATGTCAAAATCAGGACTTGAGAGGACTTTTAACAAAATCCGCATCAACTTTAATCATTGGTTAACTTAAACGACGCTCTGTTTGAAAATTACTAACAGCTAACATCGCAAAAGTTCAAAGGAAAATATTTTTGCTTTTGTGATTGACTTAAAACCGTCTTAAACAACTTGGATTGAATGGTTATAAAGAAGAAGAAGAAGTTAAGTGACTTCTCATCATCTCAGTAACTTCTCGATCTCATAAGCACACACTTTTTCGAAAAGGGTTTTTTTTTCTTATATAATGTACACACGCATAATGGATTTGCATAGCGTGGGCGTTACGAAATTAGGGTGAGATGTCTATGCACATCTGTCTTAAACGACTGCAGATCATACAAATGCAATGCACACAAACAGAATCAGGCTATTTCAGTTATATTCCAGCTTAGGGCGAATATATGCCTTGTAAATAGTAGCCAGATCTGAAGGAGTGAAGTACATCTTTTACTGTTTTAGGAAACCTAAATATTTCGAAGCATTCTTGGCGATGGCAAATATGTGGTCGTTTCAACGAAGCTTGTTGTTGACGCACATACCGAGAATTGAGAGTTTTTCAGTTTCTTTGATAAAAGATCCATTCATGGATAAAGGTTGGGGATTTAAATTACGCTTAGACAACAAAAGACAGCATTGGGTTTTAGAAGCGTTAAATTCGACTCTATTATGTAATCGCCACCTTGTGATGATATTATGGTCAGAATTTAACGTGCTTAACATACAATGTTCAAGTTCCACTTGCGACGAAGTGGGTCGTGCAGAGAGCATGCAGTCATACAAAAAGCTAAGAGTGCTGTCATCAGCGAAAGAATGGATTAGATAAGAAGTAGCGAATAGGAGATCGTTAATGAAAATGAGAAAGAGTATCGGAGACAAAACAGAGCCTTGGGGAGCACCGGTGTGGTGAATATTAGGTTTGAAACCGTCCAAGCCTCGATAGAACGGCCAGAAAGGTAGTTTCTAGTCGAATCAATTCCATAAGCATTTATTTTCGACAAAAGAGCTTGATGCCAGACGCTGTCAAATGCCTTTGAAATATCGAGCGCGACAACTTTGTTTTTACCAAATTTATGAATAGACTGGTTCCAGTTTTCAGTGAGATAAGCCATCAGGTCACCTGTAGAACGTTGCCTACGAAAACCGAACTGCTGGTCGCTTCGGATTTCACGTGATTCAAGGTATTGTATAAGCTTACGATTGATTAGCGTTTCCATGACCTTAGATAGTATGGATGTTAGCGCAATGGGTCGGTACGAGGAAAGATATGACAGTTCGCCTTTTTTAAGAACAGGCTGGATAAAGGCTGTTTTGCAGTTGATTGGAACGGCTCCAGAAGAATAAGGGAAATGGAAAAACCTACGCAGTGGCAATGCGAACGTTGAAGAATAACTCTTCAAAAGTATAGCGGGAATATTATCAGCAGATTTGAATGAATGTTGAGATCATTTAATACTCCAGCCACTTCATTCGACTCTTGCAAGTACCGGGAGAGACAACGCGCTATCTGGTAGCGTGGAGCTAGCTAAGAAATGTGAATCAAGCAGATTGGCCTTGTCCATAGAAAGTTGGAATGTCATTGTGAATGAGCGTTGGAATTGAAGACGAGGCAGTGTTGTTAATTCGTTTCACGAATGACCAAAAATTTGTTCTTCCTTTGAGACATTGAAGTATTTTCTGCCTCAGTTTCTGGTCATAGTCGAATTTGACTCGTCTAAGGTAGGCATGGCAATAATTTCTGAATCGCCTAAATTTGGTTTGGTTTTCATTATATAACCGAAAGCATACTTCCCAGTTTCTAGTATCCTCTTTGCAGCTTAAATCATATTAAGCATTTTCCTTTGGTTTAATACACTTTGTCCTGGAAGGGATAAATTGTCTCCTGGATTAAAACATGACAAACTCTGTAAAATGCCTTAGAAATATCAAGGGCTAAAACTTTGCTTTCGCTTTGGTAAAAAAACTGGTATCACATTTAAGTGAGATAGACCATGAGACATATTCGAGACATTTAATAAGCCTGATCAGCGTTTCCATTAAAGAACTCCCTTTTGGTTTGGAATCGGTACCAAGAGAGATATGTCGGTTTTTTGTCCGGTATGAACAAATGCTTTTTCTCAATTACTCGGAAAGAGTCTAGAATCTAAATGAATAGGATAGATGGAGAAGCTTACGCAACGCTAGTGTCAACGATGAAAAACACCACTTCACAACTATTGGAAAATCTAATTAAGCGGATTTGTAGTTTTAGCAACTGTACTAGTAAAAAGTATTTTTGTACCATACAGTATTCGATACTCTGATTTACGGGGAAAATCTTAAAGCAGGAGCTACTTGCAAAATGTGTTTTCCTTAAAACTTACTGCTGCATTGTCGCTGTAATTGTTGTTGAACAGCATAAACAAAAACTGGCATTGAATTTGTTAATATTCCTCGTGCTAAGGATGTTAATAATAACTGCCTTAAGCTCCACAAACAGTTCTTTGAAGGATACCTTTAACTTGTCCGTATCATCTAAGACGAAGTATTTCTCTCCTGTTGTTTGTTATTCGAAATTGGATTCGTAGACTATGAATGTCGGAGCGTTAGTCTGCATTTGCTTTACATGTTCTAGCTTAATGCCTAGTTTCTTATCTAAGTCAATGTCGCTGTACAGCTCATAATATAGCTCGTCGTTTAATCTATATTTTATAAGCAATCAACTTATTATTCTTTATTCACCGTTGATATAGTCAAGGCTTTAGCGGCTTATAGCACAACCATGAAATGAAATGAATGGTAATCAATGCGGTAACCCAATTAGTAATGTAAGGTTCAGTTGTCAAATAAAAAGCTTCAAATATGCAAAGCAAAGTCGTACCACAAATAATTTAAAATCGTCTTCTGAAAGAACGAATTTCAAAGTCAAGTGCGGATAATTGATAAGTTCAAGTTGCTAGACAGATTTTCTCTAAATCCATTGTTTCTAATGGCACCATCAGTAATGCCAGGCAATAACTTAAGGAATTAAATTAGGCAAATTACATCCTTACGCTAACAGCCAATAGAGTATAGCTATCAGCCGTTCCTACCCAAAACAAAACCTAAACCCTAATTGCCCACAAGCCACAATAACTACAACTTCAACAACAACAACAACAACACCACCACTACAACCTACCAAAATTACCCTTTTTTCCAACACATCTCTTGCTCACGCAAATCCGCAAAACATTTGGTACAAATTGGCTTCAATTGGAAATGTGGCGCAAAGCTGCAAAGTTCATTTCATCTTTCCGCATGACTTTTCAACTCTTCCATTCCAACTAACCAACGGTTGCCGGTTTCTAGAATAGCTTACAGCCCAGAGGCGAGATGCCAACCAAGTTCGGATGAAATTCCTCTTTATCGGCGATGGAGTGTGATTGTTTGTGTGTGTGTTTGTCTGTTTATTTGCTTGCACAAGCAGTGCGAGTGCTGTGGCTCAAAGGGATTACTTCCAAAAGCTGATTGTGTGATGGTGATGAACCCTCTATTCGCTTTCATGCTAATGCTGCTGCTATCAAAATCTCCTTTTTTCTTTGTCTTTCTATAGAAAAAAAAACGCTTTTTGTAGAAATTTCACGCCAAAAGCGACGCGTGCCAGCAAGCACCGCGTAGTCCAAAACAATGCGGAGGCAATTTGAACAATTTGTGGAAGGGATAGCAGTGGCGATGTTTATGACGAGTCGAGATTCCAGACGCCGCTTCAATTAAGATGCGGAAAAAACATTTCTGTGACTCAACTTAATTTTCTAGTTTTCAGTGTTTTTGTTGCAACATTTCGTTGGGGTATTTTTTCAATGGCACATCATGGAGAAGGCGACTAAAGATAAAAGGAGTAAACGAACAAACGAAAAAAAAAACGTTCCTTTAGCAAATTTGCCTAAAACGAAGGCTGAGCACTCAGAGCTGAAAGGCAAACAATTTAAGATGCGGTGAAGTGTGTGGCTAAGTCCTTTGGTTGGCTGAAACAAGTTACTCTTCTGTACTGTTGAGATTTAATTAGCGGCTTCACTGACGGTTGAACCATTTATTTAGTTTATGAGATCATCAGCAAAAGCCTCCGTCAATTAGAAAGGGGAAATAAAAATATTTTCGTTCCTGTTTTTTCCTTATACCAGAACGAAATGGCAATGTTTGGGAATAATTAATTAAGAGTGTTTAAATTTAAAAGCTTCTCATAAGCGCGATGGCGTATAAGAATGTACAGGATTTTATGGAGAAAATTGGGGAAAAAACATTAATTCTGGAAAAGTTGGCCAATTATCGCAGCGTTGTGCCTTAGACGTAATTAAATTTCGGATAATGTGAAAGGCATAAATTTCTCGTTTCATTGATCTTCTTGTCATGGGGGAAACCTTTCTTCTCTTTGTGGCAGTAGCCTATTAGATACCAAAAACACACTTCAAAGGTAAAAACGACGTGTTCATTGTTAAGCAGTTATTATTATTTATTCTGAATATTTATTTGCATTTTATGTACGAGTTTCTATTCCATTTTCGTACTTACATTAGTTTTGTTCCATAATTCGCTTTATAATTTTTCGTAAATTAAAGCTCCATTCCGCTCCAACCAATAACCCAGAAGAGTCACAACAGATCTATACCAACTTAGAGTGGATAACAAATACAATAAAATGCCAAGGATATTATTGAAGCTTATGGGATATTTGTAGATCTGGTAAAATTTCAAATTTTTTTAATTCATTGCTTCACACTGCGTTGTGCGTGATTTTTATTTAACCCTAGAACACTAATCATCTTCGCCTGGCAGAGACAGACCATCGAAGAAGTCCACAGTGGTCTCTCAGGCTCGGTTTCCCCGAAGGTCAAGCTTACCCGTTGGGCAAGACAACTCCCGTGGTACCAATTCGTCATTGGATAGGGTCTGACATCAATATCTTCGGAAATTTAAGGTATGAGTGCCTGGGCGTTTGCAAAGTAGAGCCTGGCATCAGAACCGTCCGGAACCTAAGCCATCTTATTTGTCATCAGGATAGCAAGCTAATCCGAATTTTTCAAACGCGTACTTGGTCAGATCTGGCATCAGGAAACTCCAATTCGTTTATGTATAAGTGCCTGGGCGCTAGCACAGCAGACCCTGGCAGCACATCCTTCCGAAACTTTAAGCACTAGGGGTGCAAGCCATCCTAGATCCACCCAGGATAGCTTGCTATAAATATTACTAAAATACGAAGATATTGCCCAAATGTAAGGACCTCTAACTACCAGTAGCCCTTTATGGGTCGCTATTTACGAAGAGCATGCTCTAAGTACCCGCGGCCCTTTATTTATCTTCCGTGGTTAAGTCCCACATAGATAGATTTATGATGCAGCTAGACCCCACCATGGTATCGTTACCCTGAATGGGGTCCCTTCATGGCCCCACTTCATCTGGGTTAGATGAACCATGGTTTTTTAACGAAGTATCGCTCCTCGGTTGTATGGGGCACAGGATGCCTCTTAGCCTCTTCTGACAACGCTTTTTCATCCCATACTTGCACAATTATTTCATGAGTTGTTTGGTTTCTTGTGGGGACTCCTGTTTTAATCAACTCCGCTGGAATACCATCTGATCCCGGAGCCTTATTTTGAGCCTATTTATCGCACTGCTAACTTCGTTTATGCTTGGTGGCGGCATCATAGTATGGTCTTCGGTCATTGCTGGAGACTCCAATTCCTCAGTTACTACTATCTACTAGAGGCATCGCTCTTCCCGATGCCTTTGAGATCGGCGATCAGATTACCCTCTTTGTCTTTGCAGTATGTGCAACGCGGAGTTAATTGCATCATACCGCGGATTCTTTTGTAGAACTTCCGCGCCTGTCGCGGTCCTCACTATCTGTACTGTTCTAGTTCACGGACGAGATTCTTCTCCCAGGCTGCTTTATTTCACTGGTTCACTGTTTTTTCATATCTTCTGAGCTCTTTGTATTTTAGGAATGTGTTTACCGCTCAAAAATGTGCTCCGAGTTAGAGTTATTCACTCAACTCCCTTGGTACAATTTATTCCGAGGTCTTGTGTATCGGAAGTATTAAACTACCTAGGAATTATACCTCCATGGTAGACAGGTGTTTTTGTGTGCATCGGCTATCATACGTAATGTGTGTATTCCGGCGCATATATATAGTGTGAGTGCAGTCGAACCTAATTAATTACGAGGTATGTGTTCTGCGGTCGTTAAATGCTAAACTTATCCAAAGTACTAGGTGGTATTAATGATACCCCGAACTCTGAGTCTTTTATCTTAGCCGTATTGTTTGTGACGAAGCAAATCGGTGACAGCAAATTAACTTCGTTGCAAAGGTGAATGGAACATCTGTGATACCCCTATCTAGGCTAATTCTGGTGTTATCTCGAAGGTTGCTTCTATGGCAGTTGTTGGATATATGAGCTTAGGTTCAAAATTCAAAATTAGACGCAAAGTTTACTTAACTCAATTACCGTAGACTTTTAAAGCACCTTCTTCCAACCAGACCATAAATGCTTATGTACATAATAAGAAGTGTAACCATTTTGCTGTACAACCAGTAAAGTATTTTAAGGTTAAAATCTTATGCTTACCTATCATATTATGAAAAAGTAGTGGTATAACAATACTACCTTGAGGCACTCTTAAGATCACCCGAGCAATTTTTCAAATGTGATTTTTCAAATAAAATTTAAACCATAAACTAAGCATTGCTCGTCCCATCATGTTACAATAAGTGTAGGATCTGCAAGTTCTATTTTGAAATATTTGCAAAAGTTTTCTACTATATTTGGGGAGATATTTTGCTTGAAATCCACATCAAGTTGAGGTTTAAGTTCAAGGCAAGTTGACTTCAAAAGGAAAATCAAATTCATGATATATGCACGTAGCCACCTTAGTTTAACGATTTATTATTGTAAACCACTAACCAAAACAAAAAAGTTGCTTAGCTAATCGCGGGTTTGTATGATTAGCTAACACAATGTCTAACTTCCGTAAATAACTTTAAACCTTAGATAACCCACACCAATAACCTCAACTGTTGTTTCTAAAGCGGAATTATCTTTTTTTTGCCAGCGGAGTTTCATTGAATATCATTTGAATACCAAAGGGAAAAATTCTCCTTTGAAAAGTGGAAGGAAACATATAACATAAGGAGATACAACGGAGGATGAGAAAACGAAAGCAATATACTTGTACGAGAAAACATTTTACTTTTTATTTTGCCATAGTGGCATCGGTAATGCTGTTAAAAGGACCCTCACACTCAAATAGAAAGCGAAAGAAAACGTTGTATTAGAAAGGTTCGAAGGCTTTCTTATGGAGTAAGATTAATAGACAAAATGAAATGGTTATCGCCATCTCTATCGAAGGGGTATGAAGAGAGTCGCGCCACCATAACGGTCCTTCTTACCACGTCAAACTAAACCAACTTTCCCCTTTACGTTGCGTTTGTTTGTCTACGATCGCTCAACGCAGACAAATGTGTAAATGCATGCTAACACTGACTCAAGTACCTTTCAAAAATACCTAACTCCTTATTTCACTAAATGCTAAATGTTGCGGCGTTACAAATGCAAAAACGAAAACATTCCACTTGGGCGGTAAAGGGATTTCATTTATCTCTTTTAGAAGATAGTAACAGTAATTGTATCTACATGTATTTGAGCTATGTTTTTCTTCTTCTTTGGGTTTCCGATTGTTTCTTTATTTTGTTCTGCTCCTTTTGAACTATTTGAATTTATTTTGAAATAGATGTGAATCGCAGGGAAACAACAAAACAATAAAATGCAAAGAAAAGCCGGCATCCACAAGAACATGGAGGTAATTTATTTCAGACTTTTTTGCCTGCGAACGACTCGGTTCGATTAATAGATTTGCATTAAGTGCTATTTTGGAATTCGTTTAATTTTAAAGTCGTATTTTGTATTTCGTAATTGAATTGTGCTGCAAGGGAATGCGAAATCAGTGTTTGAGCTGCCGTACATCGTAAATAAATGGAGAATTATCCGAATTACAATTGCAACTATTTGAAGATTAAGTATCGAAATGGATTATTTTTTTAAAACACAAATAATTAAACATCTACCAGCTTCAACCGTAAATATGTAAAGAAGAACTACTGCATTTATTCGAGTTAAAGTGATATTGAATTGAGTCCTTAGGAGATTTTAAGGAGGTCTTGAGAGGAGTCTTCAGGGGTTCTTAAAGAGGTCTTGGGTTGATCCTGAGGTGGCTTTGAGGGGGTATTGAGGTTGTTTTAAGGGGTTTTGAGTGGTGATTTAAGAAAGTCTTAGGAGGGTTTTAAGGAGTCTTCTGGGAGTGCGTTGGAGGGTCTAAACCTCTAAACCTTGAGGTGGTCTTGAGGAGGTCTTTACGTGGTCTTGAGGGGGTCCTGAGCGAGTATTAGGAGGTTCTTTAATGGGGTTTTAAGTTTGTCTAAAGAGAGTCTTGAGATGGTCTGCAGGAAGTCTTGAGGGGGTCTTGAGGGGGTTTTGATGGGGCCTTGAGGGGTTCTTAAGAGTATTTTGTGGTTCTCTTGATGGGGGTCTTGAGTAAGTCTTAATTGGGTTTTGAGGGTATTTTGAGAGATATTGCGAGGATCTTAAGAGATTTTTAAGGGATTCTTGAGGGGGTCTTGAGTGGGTGTTTAGGTGGTATTGAGTGGTGTTTAAGGTGGTTTAAGGGGGTTGTGAGTAGAGTCTTGAGGTAATCTTGAGGGGTCTTTGGCCCTAAGTGGGGGTCTTGAGAGGGTCTTGCGGTGGTCCTTAGGGGCTTTTAAGAGGGTTTTAAATATTCTTCTTGAGGGGGTCTTGAGGGTATCTCGAGAGGGTTTTGAGAGGACCTTTAGTAGGGTCTTGAGGGGGTTTTAATGGAAGGCTTGAGGGGGTCTTGAGTGGGTCTTGAGAGGGTTTGAAGAGGGGGTTTAAGAAGAATTTTAAGTGTGGTCCTCAGAGGGCCTTGAAGGATTCTTGATAGAGTCTTAAGGTGGTCTTGAGGTAGTTTTTAGGTGGTCTTGAGTGGGGTTCTGAGGAAGTTTTGAGAGGGGTCTTGGGAGTTTTGAGTGGATATTCAGAGGGGTCTTGAGGCCGTCTTAAGGTGTTTTAGGCAGCATTGTGGGAGATGGTCTTAATGGGTTTTCAGAGGGTCTTGATTGGGTAATAAGATGATCTTAAGGGCGGTCTTATTGGAATCTTGAGTTAGTTTTAAGGGAGGTCTTTGGGAAATTTTTTGCTGGTGTTTTCAAAGGTATTAAGTGACTCTTGAGGGGGTCTTAAGACGAGATAAAAAGGGGTCCAGAAGGGGTTTTAAGAGGGGCCTTGAAAAAGTTTTGAAAGGGTCGTCTTTAATGGGGTACTAAGGTGGCATTGATGTGGTCTTAAGATCTCGAGTATGTCTTGAGGAGGTCTTATGGGGTCTTTTAGGAGTCTTTTGGTGGTATTATTTTATGGTGGCCTTTTTGAGGTTTTTATATTATCATCCCATCTTCATGTTATTAAAGTTATATGTACATATTTCATTTAAAACTAAAAATTAAAAAATAAAATTAAAAAAATTCTTTTGTTAAAGTATAAGTAGTCCCCTAAAAGCTAGCAAATAAGATTGGTGGTAGATCTGGAGCACCACAATAAGCATTTGAGTAGCGTTGGTAGGTAGCAGCATAATGGACTCGGGTTCAAATCTCCTGAGCTTTTTTTATTTGAGTTTTTCTACAACATGCGTCTGGTCTTGGTGTCACAGACACAGCATAAGACAACGTCATATTTCACAGTAATCGCTCCATCATATCCATTTTTTGGAGTAATAAACCATAAAGCTCGTCGAATTAATCATTTCTTGAATAATCGCCCAGGTCTCTCTTTCATTTTTTTTTTTGATTTGCTCCACTATCGCAATCGTAGATGAGGGATTGTTTTGTGTCGTTGTCCTCAATGCACAATTTCGTCGCCATAAACCCACCCACCTCTGTGGTGTTGTCTATCAAAACGAAACTAAAACCGAACTGGGTGGACATTTCCCGAAATTAATCTCAAATGTCCATCTCACTGATGTATGTCCAACCGGTTGCCAGACAGCACTACGATTCGGAGAAGTGAAAAATGCAAAATTGCAAAGGATATGAAAAGTGAATGCAGAGTCAATTTAGGGTTGAGGAACAATGCAAAAATATATGTTGGTAGTTAGTTGTCTGCCATTTATTTGAATATTTAATGTACATATACATATATATATATATATAATATATATACATATATGTATATTTCTAGAAAGAGACGAGAGAGAGTTCAACTTTTGGTCGTTTTTTACCATTTCATAATCAGAATCAAAATTACGGGAAACAGGACAGAACAAAAAAAATTCTCTCCATTGGCAAAGGAGTGTTTTTCTTCATAAAAGGACTCCCATGCACAACCCACTGTCGCACACGTGCATTTCTCCCGAAATTTCCAGGTAAAGGCGTCTGTGAAATTTGTCATCGACATGGCATGTCACCAAAAGGCAGTACCTAGGAGCTAGTTCCATTATTTATAATCAGGAAACTTAAAAATAAAGCCAAGAAAAAATTTTATATTCAAAGGATTGACAAACATGCAACCGACCGACGATTGCGCGATAGTACGATATGGCGAGACGAGTACTTTATACTCGTATATGTATATACTATATATATACTTTATTATGTGTTTCGGAAATTAAAAAAAATAAACTGGAGGAGCTGCAGGTTGATACCTAATGTTCTTAGCTGTTCCGCCGATACGGTACTGGTTCAGTGAATCAGATTGGTAGTCGTTGCTCCCTTTTGTCTCCTCTTGATCGCGGTGTTAAACAAATTTGATTATTTCGTAGCTGCACTCATCTCATAGTTGTCCCACAGTGCATTTTTTTCAAGTCTCTGGCCAACATTATTCCTTCTGAAGAATACAAAGGTTTCTGTTGCCACACAGTACGTTACCATGTGGTTGAAAAATGAAAAATAAAACACAAAAATCAGACATGCAAGTTTGTTTAAGAAAATTCACTGGCCCTTTGTCCGTGCTGACCAAATGGCGAAATGATTCATATCAATGGCAAGGAAGGGAAGGTGGAATTGCTAGACCTAAACATAATGAATGTTTGCTTTGTAATGGCCAAGAAGGTTGCTATTGGTCAAATAAAAACTATCCAGACGCGAATTTACTTACCTTCGTTGCACAATTAAATTTGAGACGAAAGGGGAGAACTCTATGGAATACTGAATTAGAAGGAAAAAACTTTCACCCTTAGCATACGGAATTCAGTTAGCCGACGCTTACAATCGCAGTATAAGACGAACACAAATAAAACCAAATAAATGACGAAAATTATTACCTGGGCGGTGATGTCAATCTCACAACTTCCTTGATGTCAATCTCACAACTTCCTTCTGGTATGTTTCATGGTTTTTGTATAGTGGTTCAAAGTATGAAACGACTTGGGGTTAATCAGAAAATCTCTTAACTCTGTACTCATTAAAATATGATGTAGCAGTGTTGATTCATATTTCATGAGTATAAACTGCATAACCGAAGAAGTTTTAATGGACAGGATATCGAACTTGCAAGATATGAGCGTTTATTTTTATTTATTTATGTCCTATATCCCCTTGTGGGTCCTAGGGCCTCTATTATGCATATGCGCCATTGCGCCAACACGTACGGTTCCTGACAATGAGCTTCTGCTCTCTCCAACTCTTCTCCAATTGCCGTGCCTCCTCCTCAACTGTCTGCACCATGTATTTCTCGGACGACCCGTTCTTCTACCATCCTGAGATAACGTATTCCATTGCATTGCGTAGTTTGCTATGGAACTGCCGCCTTTTCGGAGTGTATGACCAATCCCATGCCACTTCCGTCGTTGGATAGTTGTGCCTATTAGCTTCTGACCCTTTCTCTGTTAAAGATGTTTGCTAGAGATACGGTTAGGCCAGAAAACCCTTAAGATGTTCCGTAGGCACCTATTTACGAACGTTTGTAATCTTTTTTTGATAGAAGCGGTCACCTTCCAAGTGCTGCACCCATACAACAGCACAGATTCAACATTTGAACGGAACAGTCGCAGCTTGATGTTTAAGCTGATCGCATTGCTTCGCCATATCATGGACTTAATTCCAAACACTGATTTTGCTTTGCCGATTCGGTTGACAATGTCGTGTTTGGTTCCACCTTCGGTCGAGACAATACACCCAAGATATTGGAAACTCTCTACTCTCTCTAACGATTGTCCAGCAATGTTAGCTTTAGTGCCGTGGTTGATGATTTTGGTTTTGGCAGTATTAGTCTTCAAACCCGCAACATTTTCCTCCCTTTCCACATTTGTTGTCATTTGGTGCAGATCCATAATCCTATGTGAGAGTAAAGAAACGTCATCAGCGTAGTCCACATGTTTGAGTTGAGATGTAAGGGTCCAAGGAATTCTACAGTTTCAGTAGATAAAGCTGTACGAAGCACATCGCTAATTGATATTTAGAGCCATTATAGGTTTCTTAAATAATAGCTATTAGTTTATCGATTATACCTCTCCTGCGCAAGGCAATCCAGATAAACTGTCTGTTGACACTGTCAAACGCCTTCTCATAATCGATAAACAGCAGGTAGAGTGGTGACCGGAATTCAATGCTCTGTTCAATAATGATCCGCCGGGGTTTATGTGATCCAGTGCGGTGTCCTGTTTGTTCGGCATCGGGTGAATCTTCCAGATGTTCCTTAATTCGCTCAACTACTACTTTGGCTATAACCTTTGCAACTGCAGGAAGAACGCAAATGCCTCTCCAGTATTCCCCTTTTTTTGGGAGCTTGACAATCATTCCCTTCTTCCACTCGTCGGGAAAACTTTCTGTCTCCCAAACTCTCTCTACAAGAGGATATAAAACTCTGCTGATGTCGTTGGAGCGGCACGCAGAAGCTCTGCGGGTATAACATCTAGTCCTACAGAGTTGTTGTTCTTTAGTGCATTGATCGCGCTAGCCATCTCATTTTTACTGGGAATTTGAGGTACGAATTTGGGAAATAGTTATTTCCGGCAGCTCCGTTTGATTTGGGTGCATTTCGTTGGCGAATACACGGTTAAGGACCGTAGAAAAATGCCGGTGTAGAGTAGTACAGTGTTACATGTTACTCTCCCGCGTCGAGCCATCTTACTTCACTCACTCCCAATATGTCCAAAATATATCCAAGAAACTGACGTTCCAGTTGAAGAAAACTGGCATTTTGAGGTCCTTCACTCACTGACTCACAGGTGACTCTGCATCTTGTCAACCTCAACTATTCCTCAACCGAAGGCAATTGCAAATCACTCTACTCTTACAACAAATTGGCGTCTCTCTCGGGGATAAGTATTTCAGTTGTGTTGCATCATTTCCTATTTTATTTTTCATCGTAGCCATCACTTTGTTCGTTTGTTTTGCTGCTTTTGCCAGGACCTTGATTAAGTTGAGTCAGATAAATCCAACTTCATCCTTGTGTACATCCTGCTCGTAATATAGATGCTCGCTAAGTCATTGCTGCCATACAACGTAAAGGATATGAACATATAAAAGAGGACGATGATGATTGCATCTGGAAGTATAAGGCCTAAAGTTAGTGTGTATGCATACAGACATACACACATACGTACACAGAGAGAAACACGCAATATGATAGTCTCAGATGAACCAGTTAGCTGGTTATGGCAGTCGCGGTCGGCAATTGGCAAATCAAAAAGTTTTTTCAAAAGTACATCGGTGAGTATGAAGTGGGTGATGGATAATAGGTGAGGTGATTAAATCCCTGGAGGATTCATTTGAGATAGGCATGGCAAATGTTGATGTTACACCGCTTCTCAAGTGCATATAAGTGTGCAAGTGTATGTAGATGGGGGCAATTGATGTATACACAATTTTGGCATGGCGCTTGTGTAACAGGAACTGGTAGAGGTCATCGCATTTTACTGTCGCTTCATGTTCGTCCTTTGTATGAGTTCGTATTCATTGTGTAACCTGAAAATTTGTGTTTATCTCAGTCTAAAAGAACCTGTTAGAGTATTGAACTTTTAACCAAAAAATTTCCAGTAACATCTCTAGAGATTTCTGAAGAAGTGTTTCTACACCGGAAACCTAAGCTGTGCAACTATTCACTGACTGATCCATGCTAGACGGAATATTCTGTAGCGTGTAAATGCTGAGATGATTGCAATTAAGGAGGCACTGACTTGGTTGAAATGTTGAAGTAAAATGGGATATCTCTAATAGACATTGTAAGATATGTGCACAGTCACGTGGCAATTAAATCTGTTAGTCAATGGCGTCAATGGTGGCGTTGAAAATGTCACTCTTAACGAGATGAGTGAGAATTTTAACAATCGTATAATATGCAATTCCAGCAGAATAGGGCGAATAACACAGATTGCTCTAGAATTGCAGGCGGCCGTAACTATCTCTGACTGGTGAAAGTGCGATCAAACCTCCACGCGGTGGTTGCAGGTAATTTTCCTCCAAATACAGGAAAAGCTAAAAAGATAAGAGTTACTTGCATCAATCAAGCAATCATATCCTCGGTCGCCTAAAAGCTCAGCAGGCTAAGTCTATCGCTCTAGCTTCCATTCTTGATCTGGCTCAAATAGTTTTCATTAATAAGCAATAAGACCAATTAACTAAAGAATTAAACTTAATTAATAAAGTAAACGACATCTATCCATTACTTTATAGTTTTGCAAAGTTTTAATTTTTTCTTCCTTTTTTTAACTTCGCTCTCACTCTTCCCATATACCAGCCGTAACTCTACTTGTGAAAAAATGAAATACATATTAATTTTTAGTAAGTTTGACGATCTGCGATCTACCTTATGTTTTTACTTCGTCTATTTACTAGCTACGCGTGTCCATCACTCACACAGGCATGCGCGTACCATTGTAAATCATAAGTGTACTAGTTCAGTGTTTCACAAACTTTTAACAGAGACATTAACCATAATGGCATCAATCTCTCCGTGAATATTAAACTTTTCCTTTGATTATTCTCAAACTTAACTTTGTCAAACTTCGAAATAAAAATTTAGAAATATTATCGTTGTAAGACAATTGTAACTAAATTAAATAATACAAATTCGTACTACAATAATTTTATAACACAACACGGGGTTAAGGAAATGCTACAAAAGCCACAATGTCACAATGAGACCGCGTAACGCGTTTCGTACGAGAAACTTTGTCTATACGGCACACGTGTGACGTGTCAGAGCCTCTTACCACTATGAAGGTATGATGAGGAAACAAGGGGTTGGATTCAAGTTCATTTATATGCTCGCCTTGATTTATTTGATGTGATGAGATAAGGGTGGCAGATACAGGTCATCTAGTATACATATAGATTGATTTTATCTTGATTTGCATACGTTACAGTTGCATTTGCACTGAGATTAAACCCGTACTTATAGTATCTAGCAATTTGTCTAACAAAATTGTTAGAAATATTTTCTACTTTAATTGGATATCTTTTGTCATTACTTTTTTCTTAGTTTTAAGATACCTCTCCCTTTGTCAAAAACCAAAGAAAAGTTTGTCCTTACAACCAACTAATTGACACTCTTTTTATTTCTGTAACTAAATGTTAATCTGTCAATTTGCAATTCACTTGAAAAAGAGGACAAAGTCAGCGGCGCAGCTAAATCTTGGAAATAATTTACAAACAATCGGAACATTATCCTGAATTAATATGGATTTTGCTAAGCCTTTCAAGTTTTCGTAACCACATGCCACTCACAAACGCACACACTTCACACCTTCTCGGTATGCATTCCAAATAAACCAATAGATAAATCTTTGAAAACTAGGAGATACTCTTGCGGGTTCGGATCTATTTGTGTTCTCAATACTCCTCTCCGCCTACCATCATCATCATCATCTGCCACCATTATCATCATTACCAATTCAATCAATCGTTCGTGCTATTCCAATCTGTATTCATCAGCTCAGCATCAGGCCTTGTCATTTCTCACCTTCGCGTGGAATTATTTTGTGTTATCTTTCGGGTTTTCAAAAGAACGACATGAATTTCCAATTTTTTTTTTCTTCGGTTTCCTAGTGATTGGTTTTCACTTTGAGATTCATCGCTGCTACAAGGAGGCTGGGCCGCCTCCAATCCAATAAGAAAGTGTCATCATAGCGCCGATAGATTTCCATTACTCGTAGAATATATTGGATTTTGCACAATGCTATGCGGAATGCGACAGCAGCTCTCAGATGTCGGTAGCGTGCGCCATGGATAAATGATGAATTCCGCTGGGTTGAACTCTGGTGAACCATTTATCTCGTCAAATATGCGGCGGCTAAGTGAAGATGCTAGCGACACCAGAAAAATAAATCCTTCCAAGCTATGTGTCAGACAGTCAGCGCCGTCGTCAGTCTTTAGTTTGCGCTTCATTTTGAGTCGCGAGCAGCAGCAGCACAATTTGTGGATATAAAAAGCTCCTTAAGCCTAAGATTTATACAAGTTGGGATTTCTTTTGTGTTCTCGAAAAAAGTTTTGCGATTTTTTTTTCGTTTTCGTATTCCACAGCGGGGAGGTTGTGTCGCTCGGATTTGAATAGAAATTTAAACCGAGAGGGGTTGTCCGTACCGTCAGTTGTTGGGAGTTGGTCTGTTTGTGGTGCTGTAACTACATACAGCTGCATTTTTTACACGAAATTTTTATTATTTTTATTACTCAAATAGAGAGAAGCTATTGTAGCTTAGATAGATTAAGAGACGAACTTCTCATCATCACTTATTATTGCCAAATACACGTGGTTTTGAATTTCTTAAAAGCAGTTCTAAAACTTCAGAAACCAACATTGATTCGACAAATCAGAAGAATAAAATTATTAGAAAATACAATCGGAAACAGTCAAAGCCGATTTTTGTGACCAACTTGAAGATAAAAGGTAAAAGATACAACAGAAAGCAGTCAATGTTAATTTTTGTGGACTAATTTAAAGATAGAATTTAAAAGATATATTTTTCGAGGACGCAACGGCTGTCGATGTGAAAGAAAACATACTGCCAGGAACAGTTGCTCCATACCGCACCACCTGGCAAAGCCAAAAATTGAAGCTGCAATCAAAATCTTAAAAAAAACAACCAAACTCCGGGCTCAGACATATTACCAGCTGAGCTCTTTACATGCAGCTCTGACATCATTGCGCGTCGCAATACTACGCAATATATGGAGTATAAATAACATCCAGGATTTTTGGAAGAAAGATGTCACCCAAAAAAGGTGACCTTAGCTTTTCCAAAAACTGGCGAAACACAATACAAAAAGTGATGACTTTCATTAGCCTTGAAATTATTAACAATAGAATGCTCACTGCAAATGCAACAGGAAGGATTTAGACGCAATCGATCATGTGTTGACCATATAACTACCCTCAGAATCAGCACTGCGGAGTCTGCTGAGTGAATATCACCACTTTTCCTACTATTCATCTACTTTGAGAGAGCTTTCGACACCATTGTAAGACCAGCAATTTGAACTTAGAACAATTAAAGCCTTGATTCAAGCATCACTAATCAACGAAGCCAGACATGCGTTCTTCAGACCAAACAAAATAAGGCGCTCGCGTATAATATCAAGACGCACCAAACTAAACGTCTTCAATTCAAGTGTAAAATATGTTTTCCTCTATGGATGATGGGGGCAGAGAAATAGGTGGTTGGTAGTATGAGTGCCTTGGTAACAGTCGTGACAGAAATCACTAATATCCTTATTAACTTTCCTTAAAGAGACTATCTTATAGTGTATACGATATAAGGCTGAACGGACAGTAGTGGGATTTCAGGTCGCAATGGAGGCATCTCTCTGACAGTAATGAGCTGGATGTGTGGGGTTTTGACAGGATAGCAAAAATTATTTTGATAATACTCGTAGTTCATTGTGTTGCCTGGTAAAGTACAGGAACATTTTATCATGAACATGATCAAGGTTGGTTATGGATTGGCACCCAGTTGTCATGCAAAGGGTTGTATTTTGTCTGGACTGGATATTGGTCCATTGTATGTCACTTAAAAATTACGTCCAGATGAGGGCGACTTTATACCTCATACCAAGGACTTCCTTATCCTTTCACCATGCGGTTCCGGCTAGGGCTATTAGAACCCTATTACGACTGTTTATTGTAAATGAACTCCATTCCATTGAGAGCTGCGTTAGGATTAACCTTAATAATCGTATTATCGACGCTACGATTCACATCTTTTCAGATAGTCAGGCAGCACTGGGGGTTTTTCTTAATTAGCGCATGCTTAAGGGCATTTGGTTGGGGCTTTTTAGAGGGTGGGGTCGATATTGATATTAGCTTTCGGGGTCGCTGAGATGAATAGTGTTGGTAAGACAGAGGCGTGGTGTTATATGGTTGGATGTTTTTGTTAAGAAGCGTATTTTTCAAGGGATTTTTTTGGTAATTGGCATTTAATTAATTAATAAAAACTAGGGGCCCATTTATTCGTTTAGTGGGTTGCGGGTACACACATTACAATAATAATTGGCGCGATATACCGTTGCGGTCCAAAGCCTAGCTTCTTGTGACCATTTGTGTTGTGCATTTTATATTTTTGCACACAAATGGATGTTAGCTACAATTTAAGGCTATATCGGAAAGGTGAATTGAGAGGATTTCCGTGACAAGTTATTACTCTTGAAATTTTGTAAGATATTCGTGAGCGATGTGAGAGTGTAAAAGATTTTTGGTGTTTCTAGGGACTCGAATCTCGAACTTCTTGCTTAAAAGTCCAACGCACTAACCAATAAATGCACAGCGCTCTTATAAAAAGTAACAACTTTAAGGATAATTTGAGTAGATATTTGGAAATATCCCAATAAATTGGGTAATAGGTTAATAATTAAATTAATATGACGATTTAATTAATAATTACGACAATCACATGCATAACGATTAACATTCACTTTAAGATGCTTTAAAGCTACAATTTTTCTATCTAAATTTAATATATATATACATGTATATAGATATTATGTAGGTATATATGTATATCCGTACTAATTTACTGTAAACAAACAACAAGTCTGTGATGAGTACAGTGGTCCAGAATCTTGATTAAGTTGCAATGTAGCAAAAGTAATAGTCTCTCAAAGGACCAACTCAAATGAGATTGTGTCTTCCGTTCTCTCGTTTCAACAAAATCATCAGAATGCAAATAATGCCACGTGATATGCTGCTCAGCATAATTTAGCTTATCTGAGCGAATGATGCCACAATACCGCAAAAACAACAATCAAGAATAAATAAAAAGTACATTTCATCCGGAAACGACCCAAAAGGAAATAATAATGAATAAATAACCCTAACAAAAAAATGTTAATTTGTTCCCCATATTTGCTTCATCCCGTAATCTCAGAGCAGACCATAATAATTTTCAGAACTATATGCATTCTATTGTCTAAATTTCACAAAAGGATAATATGAGATTGCTAGGCATTTAGTATAGTAAATGATATCGGCAAATAATGAATGCTGATTAAGGGCAAAAAAAATTCAGCTCAACTCAATCGACTTCAACGACCTTTTTAACCTTTCTGATGTGGAATATGAATTTGATTCGGAAGGCATTTAAATTGAAAACGATGATCCATATCTGTGTATAGGGAAATCTATTATGTACTTACCTGGCTCCTTGCAATTTTACCAAATTGGAGCCCCTGTGAGATAATAGAGGTTGCAAGAAGATTACGATGTTGAATCAGGAAAATATTTACTTTACAAGAGAAGACTAAAGGTAATGCAAATTAGAGAAAAGAATTCAACAAAAGAAAATCTATGGTTGGTAGTTAAATGCTTTGAGAGATCTTATATAACTATTAACGAAAAAATCTGTAGTTGGTATTTAAAAAATTTAAGAGTTCTACTTTTCAATAAAAAATCCTATAGTTGGAAGTTTATAACTTTGAGAGTTCTTGTGTACTTATGTGCAATAAAATTGAAAAATGTGTAGCATTCTTACGATGACCTTAAGTAAAAGTTATTGAGTGAATATTAAATATTTGTATTAAAACTAGGCGTGCAATTGCACAGGATGTCAATCTAATGGGTTTTACATCAATCATTCAGATGTTGCAAGATTCCGATGGAATAATGAATGATTATAGTCCTGGCAGAAGAAAAACTCCTATATATGCAACCATTTCTTCTGCATAACCACCCTTACAGTTATTTTAAGGTCAGACAATTTATGCTGATTTATGTTAAGTACCTAGGATTAAAACCATTAAGCTGCGTTGGAGTTTCTTTTAACCCAGCTTGCATTTCCTTTGCTGCTATTCGGCTCGAATGACCACTTTTAGGAAAATTGAACTACAAGTTGTGAAGTGTTATACAAGTGATTGGAACATTAATATCATTCTTAATTTGCCCTAAAACATTTCTTAGCTTCCGCGAGGCGTTATTACCTCTAGGTTTCTTAAACTTTTTCTATTGTCTTTGCCAGTCTGCATTTCTTTTATGATTGACAATTTGACATTTTAACGACAGCTACAAAACTCCTAATGTTCCCATTGCTACAGATGAAGACGTAAACTAAATCCACAACGCCTTGTCACATGGATATGCCATTGCATAAATAAATTAATTTTTAACAAGGAACGACGTACTGTGTTAAAATTTAATAAGAGTCTTACATTATACATACGAGCATGTACACGTGTGCACGACGAAGTAATAGTGAAAACAAACTTTTATATACACATTTCAAGGACTACAGGGACACATTTCCAATTATTATTTCAAATGCCTTAAACCTTAGGAACAATGAAACTAACAAGAACTGCAAATAATTCCTCTAATTGGTGAATGTGAGTGCCAGGAGTGGCTGAAGTTTGGTTTGGTTTTGAAGGGCTCTGAACCAAAGAACAGAAAAAAAAAATATTTGAAGTGGTGGTAAACACAGAAACACAGATCACACCTATTGTTTCCAACAAAAAAAGGTTTATAATAAATGAAACATGAAAATTAATACTTTCAGAAGGATTTATCCTTTAAATAATTTTTTAGATAGCTTGATGCATCCCTAAATAATGACCTAATCCAAACCTAAACCATTTTATATAAGAACTTATTACCACATTGTTTTTTAGTTTGTGTCTATTCAGTCGTATAGTCTGGTCCTACTAATCTCTTGAAAAATTTCTCTTAACTGGAACCATTCTTTCTCACACTCAAACCCAACAAAGTATATTGTTAGATGCAGCTAATATTCTTGTTGAGCTTTAAGGTCCTGAGTTCCTATGGAAGTATGACAACTTAAATGTTCTGGTGCTATTGGCAGTCATGGGCATATTTTTTTGTTTCATGCTAGAGATTTTCAAAAGACTGCATTACTTTGAATTCGTATTTGGCTGCACTAATGGATGGATCAATGTCAGATTTTGTGATCGCAATTGCGGCTCTTATTTCTGTGCAGCCATTGATTTCACAAAAGCTTTCAATTCCTACCGATGATATAGTCTGTGTAAGAGATATAGCTAATTAGAAAGACAAGGAGGCTCCTTACCTTCTTGAAGCCCGTTTGAGGCTACATACATAGAGAAATTTTGAGCGTACATGCCTCCAGTGTCTAAGTCTCTTAACGAATTGAGTTATGAAATCTAAAGTCCACATTGTGGTCAGTTGAAGAATTTAAACTTTCGTTTCGAAATGACTCCTTAAAAACTTTCATGACTAATGACTAAAGTCAACCAGAGTTTTTCTGGCACAGAGTTAAAATCGAATTTTTATAGAGTCCTTGTTGGCGCCTAAGAATTCCGAAAAATTCTATGAAAAAAACTGCAATTGAGAGCATTTTTTTATCCCCAAAATTGTTTTTCGCAAAATTTTGATATATTCAGTTCACTTTCCCAAAGGGGACCGCTGTATCTTACTTCATCGATGATGCTTGGTAAGCTCGACAAGGGCAAGGCTTAGCATTTCTAGAATGGGCACTGTCTTCGTATTTAGCAGCCTGATCGTACACTGCAGGACCGTGATGTTGCCTGAGATAGTTTCTATCTTAGGCGGTCTATCCTAGTGGAAAATGATTGAGTTTGAGCTTCCAGACGATGTGATGCCAAGGTTAGCCCAGGCACTCATTCTGAACGTGCTGAGGCCTTTAACGCCATATCTCACCACTTGGTACTACGGGAGTTGGTTTATGCCCACACATGAGGTTAACCTCCTTGGAGGCTAGCTGAGTCTGTGCCAACTTTTGGTAGAGAACTCAGTTTCGTTCTGGGCTTTACCTACGCAGTGCCTAGTGGTTTACTACCCAAATGTGGGTGAAGCACTAGCATTGGTACATCAGCCACCCCTAGTGTTACCAATTTCTTTGGTACGGTATTTACCATCCTGATGTAGCCGGTGCGAGTATGTGCTCTCTGTGAAGTTGCACTTCTCAACCGGTTGTCGTAAATCAAAGATTTTGGTAAGTCCTGCTCTAACCAATTAGTCAATACTGGCACATCTGTCCAAGATGAACGTTGATTGTTGATGTTCTCGTATTTCCTAGGTGATAGTCTATGTCATTTATGTAATCAAAGAATCGAACCTTCTCGAATATTTTGATTTAGTAGAAATACTCCAAATTTCTCGACAATAGGTAACTAATTGTTACGATTTGTACCACAGTACTTGTAAATAGATTGAGCAGAGTTATATGTAAATATAAGTGTTATTGTATAAGTGCAACTAAATAAAGCAGTGTTATATGTGAATATAAGTGTTATACGTGAATATTGGTGTTATATGTGAATAAAAGTCATATTTGTGAATAAAAGTCTTATTTGTGTGAATAACAAGTACTCACCACTTTTTGAATAAATGAAATTGTATTGTGTTTTCTTTGAAAAATTCATTAAAAACTCTAGAAAGCATTAATTTCGAAACAATTAAACTATTTCTTATACTCAGTTGTTGTAATAATAATTAAACATTATTTTTATTTGCTGAGCCAAATCGCACGTAATCCCACTATGCTGAGCTCAGCTCTAGTTATTGAATTCAGTGAACCAACTGAAGGTGATTTCATGCTGTTGCGATCAGTGATATAAAATGCCTTGGCTTTAATTCATAAAAATTATTTATGCACACGCGAAAAAAATTAAACAACCGTCGCGCGCGGAGCATGGAGAAAATGGAAAATAAAAAAATAGTTAACACGAGACCTGGTGATACAGTTGGGTATACTATGTCGCCTTAGCGTTACAGCGGTTCAGTCATCAGCACTTGACATCCGGTATAGTTGACTGTGCAAAGCGGTTAAGTAGTTTTAAATCTTACCATGAGGTCCTACAAAAGATGTATAAATTGCTGGATGAAGGGTATGGGAAGCGTGTGTACTCTCTATAATAAGTATAACTTCTGATAGCATGTATGTATGCATGGTACGAGTATTTACGGTGGCCACATCGAATTGATTTCAAGGCGCACAGCTTGCGTTTCGCATTTCCATTAACCCCTTTTCGATCTCCTTGTCGATTACGAGTACAATGAACAACAACTTTGCAGTGCAATATCTTATAAAAAAATCTAATTTATTAAATTTTTTTCGAGATACAATACCAATGTATTTATGTACTCTCGTACATATACTAAATTTTTCCCGATTTTATCTTATTTTGCTTATAGAATGCCTTTGTTAGGGAAGGTGTCAAGGAACTGAGGTGGTGATAAAAAGAACTTGAATTAAAATTTTAATTTATATTTAGAATGTGTTAATTATCTTAATATATTATATTGAGACTTTGTCTGTATGTCTGTTCGCGCATAACTCGAAGATCTCTTATCCGATTTAGCTGAAACTGGTATGGTGGAGACGTTTGGGCTGGATAATTGTAGGGGTTGTAGTGTGGTATTGGTGTTGAGGGGATTGATGTGGTTGGTGGCTTGACTTGAAGACCGTGCATTTTTTTTATACATAAACTTATTACCAAGGGACAACTCACTGAATGAGTTCCGCCACGGCAATACGGTGGGCTATACTCTTTATTAAAAACAAAATTAAAATAAACATAATAATAATAATAGTGCTGTGTGTAAGTCCACGACAATGGACAAATCGCTGGAAAAGTCTTTAAAAAAGGTACAAAATTATTAGTTATAGTGCAGTTTCCTCTTTGTTTCGAGATCTAGATTCTTGCCAGGGATTGTCAGGTATTTCCATAAATTATATTTAAAATAAATTCAGAACTATACATTTTTTAAAGTATGACTAGAACTTTTGATAGATCATTGCTTTTAAAGAGTTTAATATAATACTTGGCGCGCCAGACCGTTGCTGTCCAAGGCCTTGCTTTTCGTTACCATTCGTGTTGTGCGTGTAATATTTTTGCACACAAATGGAAGGGACCTACAATTTATTGCCGTTCCCGAAATGAGAGTTGAGAAGTTTTTTTGACAAGTTATTACTTTCGAACGTTTGTCAGACATTCGCGAAAGATTCGAACCACGAACCTCAGACATCACAGTGGACAATCCAAAATCAAAAGGCAATTTTTTTTATAAATTTTTGTGTTCCTTGATAAATTATTACTACAAAAAAAGCCAGGAAGATTTTTTTAAGGAAATGAATTCGGTACTCAAGGGTTAAATGGTCATCTGGCATCATAGGGATATAAGTGCGGCAAAGACGAGCGGTACTTAATGTTGATTTTTTATGCCTTTTATCGAACCGAAGGAATTATTTCTTATTGCGTAACTGGCAAGATTAGCAAGAGACCAACAACAACAAAAAACCAAACATAATCTACGAACAAATGATTTACGAGTAAGTCACTGATGGAGTTGGTTGAGAAATTACATAATCGCACGATTAATTAAGCAAAGCACTAGACTTTGTTGGCATACCCTGTCAATCATTATTTCTACTGCACGTATGCTTCCTGACTAGAATTGTTTAATCAAGGAGCTGTTGGAGTAATTTCTTGGTTAAACGTCTTACGTTGAACTATTTTCGCATATAAAAATAGTCCAACTTTTGAGTTTTTATGTCGGATGGGGTGAACTTTCACCCTCTGCAAAGGTATTTTAAAAATACTCCCTAGGGCGCCTCAGACCAGATTTTTTGATAATTTTTTTTATAAGATTGAAAGAATACATATAACTCTTATAAGAAGCCCAAAGAACAAGATTATTTCTTATTACGTATAATTAACGTATATTTTTATTTGAGAAAATTCTTGGAAAATCTTAGGTGGAAAATCTTAGGTGGAAAATTCATTCAAAGAAACACTAGAAATTATGAGTACCTTAGCTTAGTCGAGTCAAGTCGAGTCAAGTCGAGTCAAGTCGAGTCAAGTCGAGTCAAGTCGAGTCAAGTCGAGTCAAGTCGAGTCAAGTCGAGTCAAGTCGAGTCAAGTCGAGTCAAGTCGAGTCAAGTCGAGTCAAGTCGAGTCAAGTCGAGTCAAGTCGAGTCAAGTCGAGTCAAGTCGAGTCAAGTCGAGTCAAGTCGAGTCAAGTCGAGTCAAGTCGAGTCAAGTCGAGTCAAGTCGAGTCAAGTCGAGTCAAGTCGAGTCAAGTCGAGTCAAGTCGAGTCAAGTCGAGTCAAGTCGAGTCAAGTTGAGTCAAGTCGAGTCAAGATGAGTCAAGTCTAGTCCAGTCGATTCAAGTCATGTCGACTCAAATCAAGTCCAGTCGAGGCAAGTCAAGATAAGTTGAATTAAGTCGAGTCCAGTCAACTCAAGTCAACGCAAGTTAAATCAAGTTAAATTAAGTCAACTCAAGTCAAGTCAAGATGGACACAAATGACAACAACTACAGAAATGAATACGGACATCGCAACAACACGCATGACATCAAACCCAGCATCGAAAACGGATATGGCAATAACACGCATGGTAACAACCCTACAACGAATACGGACACATTAAAAGTGGTGAACCCGATGACAGAAACGAACACGAGGGAAGGATTTCCAGGATGTCGTAAAACAGGCCTGCAGGTATCCCGGCCAAGGGAAATCAACGGCTTTCTAAATTTTTTTTTCAAATCTTAATACATAACAATAAAACTTTGTCTGTTTGTCTGTATGTCTGTATGTCTTTAAGTTTATATGTCTGTATGTCTGTATGTCTGTATGTCTGTATGTCTGTATATCTTTATGTCTGTATTTTTTGTATGTCTGTATGTTTGTATGCCTGTATGTCTATATGTCTGAATGTCTGAATGTATGTATTACTTTACGTCTGTATATCTTTATGTCTGTATTTTTTGTATGTCTGTATGTTTGTATGCCTGTATGCCTGTATGTCTGTTAGCGATTAGCTCGAAGACCGTTCATATCTGAAACTTTATGATGTGGTGAAGACGGTTAGGGTGGATTTTTGTATGGGGTTAGTTGTTGATTGTGTTGAGGAGGTTTACGTGGTGGATGGCTAGGTACTGTTTGTATGAGATTGACTCGAATACCGTGCATTTGATAAATAGAGGTGATATATGAGATTGGGGAGGAGGGTATCTTAAGGTGGGTCCTGTGGTGGGTCTTGTAGGGTCGTGGCGGTCAATCGCTTGGGTGTTTTTTTTTTTATATTTTTATTAAAGTAGTCTGTCAGACATTATTTAGGGTTAAGGAAGTTAAGCTCCATTATAAATTATCATGACATTATGATCATAACTGACATCTGACTTCGACAGCTTAATTTGGTTCCATGAACTCCGAGTAAGTGGTAACGAAAGGTTCTATATATTTTGATGAAAAGCAGTTCAGCTTCTACAGTTGATTTGTTGGAAGTCTGACAGGATTTTTCTACCGACAAAAATTAACCCCAAAGGAGTATGTGCATATATTTAGTGTCTATAGCTATATGAGCATAGGCAATCATCTAACATTACTATCTATTGATTGGTGAATACAATGGTGAATTTTAAAAATTATTCTTTTCGTTAAATTCACATAAATTCTTTAAATAAGTAGATGCCAAGCAAGCTTTTAACAAATATATAATTATAGGTCTTGATTGATTTTTATTATACGGCGTTATCATATATTTTAATTGCTTTTAAAAACACACATGCACATGTATATACCTGCTTCCTTTGATCTTTTATACATCGTAGCTTGAATCAACTAAGCATTAAGTCATCTTAACAGACGAACGAAACAAGTGTTAGGAAAAGAGCAGCACGATACGATGTAGTAAATGATAATATACACAAAATGTAAAACGCCCAGTAACATGGTCAGCAATAACTGCAAAATAGTAGATAAAGTTTTCCTAATTTAAATACCAATTATTCGATTGAGTGCATAAATGCAACATTCGGATCATTAAAGTTTTTTTTTGTATCGCTCGCGTGTGCAATTATTACCGACATTTAAAAATGTCCTTTCGTCAGTCCACTTCTCTGCCTATGACAAACATTATTGTGCTTGAGAGTTTCCTTAAAGCGTTCCAACTACATACATAATATAGGTATGTTGTACAAATATACACATGCACTATGGTAAATGCCACACCTCCTGCCACCACTGATTTTGCTGTTAGAATATATCGAACAGCTAAATCAGCAGCACTTCAAGTGAAGCGAATGCATGCGAATGGTTATTTTTCATAAAATGTTCGTTACAACAACAATAAAACACAGTAGCCGTATAGGGGTTGGTGATGTGAGTTCTGAAAGCTTACCTATTATAGCCATCAAGTTGACGGGCCAAAATTAAGGTTGCGTGACTACCACCCCGCTACACGGCTGATGGTTCGCGATTTGAATTAGTGACCAATGCCATTTAAAATGAGGGAAAAACTGTCGCTAAAAATTATGACATAATGCACTGTGGGACCAAAACATGTTTGGTTTGGTTTGGTTAAAATTTCTATCGGAGGTGCAATTTTATTATTTGTTTTAAACGACTTCTCCTACATGTATTCCTAAATGCACTTTTCTTCAATTTGCCCTTCGATTTCGAAGAATATGTTTCATCAATAATGAGAGATCGATCGATCTCTTTCCAAAATACTTTCATTCGGACTACCCACAATAATGTGCTTATCAGTTTCAAAAGGGCTAATGGAGTTACAGCAAGAATCCTGTTCAGTTTGCATAAACTTTTGAATATGTTCAGTAAAGATTGCTTGGCTCTATCCCAAAATAAGTTTTGGGTCTGTGGGGCTGTATCTGATGATCTGCCTTTTATAGATACGAGTATTTTAGCAGATTTAATGACCTCATATAAGTTCCGTTTTTCCTTAGACTGAAGAATACTCTTTGAGTTGACACAAGATGATCCAATGCTAGAAATTTGCCTGCCATTACTTGTTGATAAAGTTGTGGTGTAAAATTTCAAAATACAATTCTCGTCATATACTGCTGCTGCTTGCGTATAGCTTGATATTCAGAAAGTCCTGCCCAACGACAGCTCTGGAAACATTTCTCGGGCTGCCATCCATGCACACACATATCAAAAGTGAGGCTGGTTTAAGGCCATCAAATAAAAGCAAACAGACCAAACAACACAAGCATCAAAGCCAACACAAAATTGGAAAATGAAACTCTCCAACCATCGGACTAAATGATAAGAACAACTAATTTCCAAATGAATTTTTCGATAAGAATACCCGAACGAATTCAAGTTGAAAATATTATAAGTACCCTTCCACACCATGCACCCATCTGGTACACAGACGGATCAAAAACAAACAAAGGATCCAGAGCAGAGATATACGGACGCAGAACCAAATTCCGAATACCCCTAGGTACATCTCCAACAGTATTCCAGGCAGAAATTATAGCAATAGCAGCCTACACACTAGAATGTATCGAAAGATAGTAGAGAATAACCGAGATCTATGTGATCTCACACATTTAGGCAGCACTGCTAGCGCTAAAAAGTCCAGTCTTTCATTCTAAGACAACGAGGAGCTACTTCTGCCACTTAAAAGTCCTGGCCAAAACCACTATAATGTGGTCTCCCGGACACTTAGGCATATCAGGCAATGAGCAGCAAGAGAAGGAGTAGAAGGAGCCTTCACTGGCCCGAGGGCAACATTGACTATTTCAAAAGCCACAACAAAAACAAGGTTAAAGAATGGGAAATCACTGCGATCGAAGCGGAATGGCTATCATCGACTGGCATGAGAGTGGCCAAAAAGCTTCCCAAATACAACATTAGTCATATGACTAGGCCGAGCTCCTTTGTGTCAGTTTCTTCCTCATATACTTTTCGAAGAGCTCGCAACCTGTAGAATAGCAAGATTGTTTCTAACTATTTTGTAGGCAAAACTTAGCATGAACTTTTAATTATTTTGTCCGCTATTACTTTCATCGATCCCATGGTACAATACATACAGCAAATGCTTGATTTCCTCCCAACACTACTTCTAACTGAGAAGGGAAATTTAAATGACGAAAGCAGGGTCTTGCAATTTCTACACTAACAGCGGGGAAGCGTCTCAACGGGTCATTGCTGTGAGTTCAAATTACGTCATGAATATTATCAAGATAAGTGTAATATAAGGTCGCTTGACAGCTTGGCATACGTTCGGTGCCGTGTTGATTGCTCTCGAGCTTGGTTTAATGTATAAAGCAAATTAAAAAAAGAAAATAAAATGATTAATTGATGATTAGGTTTGCGAAAGGTAAATTATATAATAATTACATGTTCTTGCATTAAGGTGGGAATGAACCCCAGATTTACAGGATTGATACCTTGCAACATGAGTTACAGGTAATATGAGTAAGAGTATCAGTACATCGTGTTGGCTTATTAGATCGATAAAGTTACAACGTAATTTTAATGATTTCGTTTTATCTATCTAACACTCTCATATGTTACATTTATTGTGCATATCAATTATAAATGAACTACACACAGTGAACATTTCACAAAACGTACATAGCATATACGTGTTGTGGAATACGTGGACTTATTTAGTATTGAGAATTGAGCAAATTTGCAAACGTTCAGCTCTAAATGATGGATACCTATATGTTGAGAAGTAAAGAGTCACTGGCCAAGAGTTATCTATCGATACGTTTTGGAAAATTTTACGTATTCTCATGATTTCTTCCAAGAATGCGGTTGTTCTTTTGTAAATTCTCTATATTAACTTAGCGTCTGTGAGTATTTGTTTTTTTGTGGCCAAATATTGCGATTAATTTTTAATCCACTTTCTAAAACCCGATTTTATTCAAAATGTGCACACATGTGGCAGTCCGATGACAAAACTTTCTGTAAAAATTTGGAAGTAATTGGACCCAAGGGTCGAGAGCTCCAATGTTAATTTTTTCAAAGTTTGTTTTAAACTTTGTACATATGTGTATCTCCGATTAGAATGATTATTTTTATTTATTATTAAATGAACAATTTTAATTTTTGACATGACAACGCCTCACTACAAGGTTGTTTGAGAGGTATATGTTCAAAAAGTAAAATGTTAAATGTCCCATGTTATGTCGCATGTTAAATGTCCAATGTTATGTCCCTGTTAAGTTTCCAATGTTATGTCTCATGTTAAGTTGCCAATGTTATGTACATGTTAAGTGTCTAATGTTATGTCCCATGTTAAATGTCCAATGTTATGTCCCCTGTTAAGCATCCAATGTTATGCCCCATGTTAAATATCCAATGTTATGTCCCATGTTAAGAGTCCAATGTTATGTCCCATGTTAAATGTCCAATGTTATGTCCCCTATTAAGTGTCCAATGTTATGCCACATGTTAAGTGTCCAATGTTATGCCCCATGTTAAGCGTCCAATGTTATGTCCCATGTTAAGTATCCAATGTTATGTCCCAAGTTAAATGTCCAATGTTAAGTGTCCAATGGTATGTCTCATGTTGTGTCCAATGTTATGTCCCATGTTAAGTATCCAATGTTATGTCCCATGTTAAATGTCCAATGTTATCTCCCCTGTTAAGTGCCCAATGGTATGTCTCATGTTGTGTCCAATGTTATATCCCATGCTAAGTATCCAATGTTATGTCCCATGTTAAGTATCCAATGTTATGTCCCAAGTTAAATGTCCAATGTTAAGTGTCCAATGGTATGTCTCATGTTGTGTCCAATGTTATGTCCCATGTTAAGTATCCAATGTTATGTCCCATGTTAAATGTCCAATGTTATCTCCCCTGTTAAGTGCCCAATGGTATGTCTCATGTTGTGTCCAATGTTATATCCCATGCTAAGTTTCAAATGTTAAATGTCTAGTGTTATGTCCCATATTAAGTGTCCAATGTTATGTCCCATGTTAAGTGTCCAATGTTATGTCCCATGTTGAGGGAACTAAGCAATTTCTAAAGCGATGTGAGACTAAGATGCGAATATAAGACTTTTTCCTATGGAAATTCTGGATTATGATCATTACGGTCTGAAATGTCGGAAACAAAGCAATTTCTCAAGCGATTTGCATTAAATCCGCTATGTAGGATGTATAAGAATACAACATTGAAACCTCGTACCACATTCCATTAACTCAATTGAGATATTGGTAAAATAAGCTTCTTGATTGACACTAAGGTCTTCTAAGGGCATACAGGTTCAAATTGGGACATCCGGCTATATGTAAGAGCAGAAAATTTAGACAGACGGTAATAATGGTTTTGTGATCAATTTTTAATACACTTCCTTTATTTATTTATTTATTATTATTATTTTATTCAAACTTTGCACACATGTGTACCTACCATGACAATACTTTCTATTAATTTGGGGCCTCTTGGCCCTCGGGGTCCCATAAAAATTTTATACAAAAAAGTACCCGAATGTGTATCTCCGATGAACAACACTTTTTGTAAACATTTTTGAGTGATGTGGATCAGGATTTAAGAGGCTCTTTGAAAAGCTTATCCCAGGACCATCATATATACGATACAGAAAACGAAAAGCTGTAAGCAAGTAAAAGCAGCTTGCGTCTTCCCATTTTTTTTGCTTTTGTTATAAATAACTACTAGAGGTATTATAGATAAAATAGAACTTAGAACTTTGTGCTTTATACGACGATTTTAAATCTAAATATAGAATATAAAGGAAGTTAAAGAAAAATGTAAGTCCAAACATTTCCAATCCATAACAAGGTTCGAGTAACGGATATTATTATGGATATATGCGATAAATGCATAAAAAAGTGGATTTTGTAGATTCCTACACACAGTGCACCAGGTGTATCTTATTTAAATTATATTTTTCCCGCAGCGTGTGGAACCTATTTACTCGACTTCGTAGCGAACTTCATACTGCTGTTTTTTTAAACTCTGAAATTGTGAATTTAAAAGTTTTAAATCACAAATTATTTTGCAAAATATAAGTTTATAATTTTTAAGGAATGGATAAATTAGTTAACACAAGAACAAGTATGTAGATTAAAAAATGTTGCCCAACGGACAACGCGCTCGATGTATCTTATCTTTTGAAAACTATACTTGCAACGTACTGACTGATGAATAAAATTAGTAACTGAGTTGTTAATGTATTTATTTTGTTTACTATAATCGTCTCATGAGCAGTTATAAAAGTATATCAGGGTAATGTCGAAAAGAATCCTTAAATTCATAGAACATTGAAAAGTTCAAATATTAAATACAACACCCTTAATAAAATTAAAACACAAATGGCTTTTTTCTGCCGTTCTATGTCAAGCTTTTACTTCTGCATGAGAAAGAAAATTCAAATCCTTGTTAGAACCAACGTACAAAATATTTTAAAATACATATCCACATGCGGTGTACACTCACTACATGACCAAAACTTAAAAGCTTTTGGTTTTTATAAAAAGCAAGTCATTCAAAAGAGCATACCTACTATAAACTTTGCATGGCATGCATGCGAATTACTTAACTTTTGAAAGCAAAAACTTTGTAAAACAAAAATTTGGAAAACAACCGGAATTCGAAAATCTCTACTACAAACCACAATAGCTTTAAGCTATGATGTGGTCCGTTTAGGTTGAACTCAAACTTTCAACCACAATACTTTCTCCTGTGCTTTTTCTTGTGCTTTTACTTGCTCTTATGGAAAATATTGGATGCTTTCCTAGTATTCAATTGACGAACATTAGCGCTTTTGTCAAAGCACTAGTTCATTATATTAAATTCGAACTGAGAAGTTTCGGATAGTGAAATAATAGTTGTATCAGAATACCAAGTTATATCAGAGCTTTAAGTAACTATTAGCAGGGTGCTTGTTCTTATACTAACACCCAGTATTTTTAGGAATAGTTTCGCTCACATAAGAAATTAACAACCGAAAGTTCTTTCTACTCGGAACTATGACATCACAAGTTATCGACTATATACCTACGTGCGAACTGGTTCAATTGAACCAATATAGAGGGTACTATCTTCTTCAGTTGGCTTCCTAACAAAGAGATACATAGGTATTTAGTAGTTGATTATTTCATTCTAAATCGTATACCTTAAGCTATTTTCTACATGGATACATGGAGTATAATATGCCTTGTGCAAATTACCAGATTGTAATAGAGTCTCCGGAATCGTCCTTCCTCACAAACGGGGCCAACAATACTCCGTAAGACTTTTCTCTCGAACGCGGAGAAGAGGTCAGGATGTTTTTTGCTAAGCACCCAAGTTTCAGATCCATATGTAAGTACTGGTATGACCGTTCTCTAATATACCAGCAGCTTGGATGTTATGGTTAAGTTCTGGGATTTAAAGAGTCTTGAAAGACTATAGTAAGCTTTGTTGGCTTTAAGCAACCGTGCGCGTATATCGTGCGGTTCCATGCTGTTATCGGCTGCTACAGTTGACCCGAGATAATTAAAGGATTGCGCTACTTCAAATTAGCGCTCCACTACCATGGCCACCATGTACTTTGTTTTGCACTCACTTCTGCGCAGCCCCAGATTTCGTGCCGCCTGCTCGATCTGGATGAAAGCTTCCTGTACAGCTTTTGGGTTTCTACCAACGATGTCAATATCATCTGCGTAATCCAGTATCTGAATGGACTTATAGAGGATTGTCCCTCTTGTCGTTAGGTCACAGTTTGGATTATTTTCTCCAACGTCACGTTGAAGAAGACGCAGGCCAGTCCATCACCTTGACGGAGCCCGTTATAAAATTCTAATCTTCATCTTCACGTGCCCACGTTCTATGAGATAGTTGCATTGCTCCGTACGCAACATTCTTACATTCAGTCGCTAGCTCACATTCGTCATCTAACCAGTCGTTTCGATCCCTACGACTACTGCCAATGGATGGAGTCAGCAGTACTTATGACAGACAGCTCACGAAATCCATACTGCCGGCACTAAGGATTTCGCTGGTTTCAAGATATTTCTTAGACTGAAAATTGATCAGCGTTTCCATGACCTTGGAAAGAATGGATGTAAGTGCTATGGGTCGTTACGAAGAAGGAGACGACGGTGCCCACCCTTTCTTGGGTATGGGCTGGACAAAGGCTGTTTTCCAACTTCTCGGGATGAGTCCAGAAGAATAGGATAGATGGAAAAGCTTACGTAATGGTAACCAGAACACCCCTTCAGAACTAATGGGGAAATACCATCTGGCAAGATTACTATACAGAAGAGTCGGTGTCCAGTGTTACGATTAGTGACAAGAATACTTCGCAAGATCACTTTTCAGAAGAGTCGGTGTCCAGTATTCCGATTAATGACAAGGATACTTAGCAAGATCACTTTTCAGAAGAATCGGTGTCCAGTATTTCGATAAGTGACAAGGATACTTTGCAAGATCACTTTTCAGAAGAGTCGGTGTCCAGTTTTCTGATTAGTGACAAGCATACTTCGCAAGATCACTTTTCAAAAAAGTCGCCGTTAAGTATACTGAAACTAATACCAAAAATATTTCAATGTTTTTTGGAAATTAAGAATTTTTTGATACAAAAGCATTCGAGAGGGATGTTCTTAGACATTTTCCCTGTGCTCTATATTATAAGGTTTAAAAGCTCTTGAGGCCGTATGCATTTAAAATAAATGTATAAGCTTTGTAGTCTTAATTTTTGAGTTAAACTTTTTGTACGATATTAATATCATTGTAGCGCTTAGCGTTTATCACACTTTTCGGTACCTTACTTCCTCCCGTGCGAGGCCAACAATTGAAGACTTTTCTTACGAAGGCGACTAAGAGTTCGGCGTACTTTTTGTTGAGCACACTAAAGAGTTTCTTGTGCGCTGTTTTAGGTTCTACCGATGTCAAGCTATTTGTTATTAGACTTACAAAAAGAATTTGGCTTCACACTGACTGCTTAACCATTTTTTAAACTTTGTAAGATAATATTGGATGCAAACATATTTAGATATAAATATGCAATAATCTTCCAGTACTATAATTATTATGTTTGTACGTAACTAATTTTTTTGTGAACCCCCTGGCAATAAGTTTTTGTCTACCTAAAAAAAAAATCATTCAGGACTTACCTATAATAAGAACGCTGACGATGATACCAATCTGATTAAACATGATTCGCCCCCTCATTTGCTCTGTTGTTGGTTCTGAAAATATAAAAAAATACAAAATACAAACTTTTCAGGTACATTCGTATGTATTACGTATAAAAAAATAATTAAAAATGATAACCTCTCGCAATGCACAAAGTTTTTCGACAAATAAAGTTCCTGCCATCCGTTTTAGCCGCATTAATCTCGACTCGCACATTTATCACAAAATGAATTTTCTGACAAAACATTATTGCTTCGTGACGCAATACATATGACACATAAAATCGAAGCGAAGCCTCAACGTGAAATTGCCACAAACCAGACTGGCTTGATTCCAATAAAATGTCCATCGTAGATAGAGTCAACGAAACAGCCATTTATAAATGCCGGAACAGAGAGTGCAATGAACCTTCAATTTAGCTGACATATCAATTGGTTAACAGACAGGGAGCAAGTAGTTAGTACTTGCAGTCAAGTGGAGTTTTTTCAGTTATGTGGCAGTCATTATTGGTAACCTGTTGGACGCGAAAATGATAAGAGCACCATAATGTGGTATTCCTGCCGGAGATATAAATTTTTTTTTAATGCCACTCAAAAATAGCAAATATTCAGAACCTTAAAGAGGGAATCAAAGTCACTAAATTGTATTTTTATGACCTCAGCCTTAGAGTGGGACTTACATCATTTTATTTTGAACAGGAAATTTTATTAAATTTGAGATTTAAAATACTTATAAAGGGTGATCAGATTGGAGATACTTTTTCCAATAGGATTTTTTTGACATGTCACGCGTGACTACTGTCAGACTAAATACATAATTTTATTCAATACTAAATTAACTAACGCCACAACAATGTTTACAAATCGTACAAATGCGAAAATCGACGCTCTGTGAAAAGTGTTCATCGCGCGCTCAGACCAACTTATGGTGTAGATAATCGTCCTAACCAACGCACTATTCGGCATACCGATTGTGAGTTGGAGCGTGAACTCCGCGCTTTCCTAGCTTTCGCCATTAATCATACTCGTGAGAATAAGTACCATATTAGCAGTCCTCTCTTCCGAGAGTAAACCGCAGCCCCCGCGTTGCTTCCACAGAACGAGCTGGGTCCTCAACCACAATTGTCCTCAGACCGGTCGAACCTTACGATCGGACTTATTGTCTGTGAGCACGGACAATTCCCGCGGTACCAACGTGACCTTGGTGAGGTCTGACATCAAGGGACTCAGCTCTTTCATAATGAGTGCCTGGGCGATTGCAAAGCAGACCCTGGCAGCACGTTCGTCCGTTCGAGTTCGAGCACCCTATCATTTGACACTAGGTGTTTCAATTCCTAGGCCGCCCAGGATAGAAACTATCCCGGGCACTACCGTGTCCGTGTCCGTAAGGAGCGCTTCATGCAAAAAACAGCGCCCGTTCTGACATTCTTTAGCAGAAGTATCAGACTTATAATAACCAGACGATAAAGTAAGATACAGCGGCCCCCTCGGGGAACTATTCGGCATACCATCGGGAAACTTGAGATTAATTTTACATTATTGGATGATACTCGACCGATTAGACCACGTACAGTCTGAAATGAAGAGAATATTGCGACTGTAAGTGAGAGTTTTGCCGAAAACCCGGAAGAATCGATTCGGCGCCGTTCTCAACAACTTGGCCTATCTTATGGCACTAGTTGGGCAATTGTACGAAGAGATCTTGGTTTCAGAGCATATAAAATACAGCTAGACCAAGAATTGAAGCAGGCCGACCTTCTAAAGTGTCATATATTCAGTCGTTGGGCTCTTGAAAAACTCTTCGAAGATCCGTATTTTGGGACCCGAATTTTGTTCAGCGATGAGGCCCATTTTACGCTTAATGGCTTCGTCAATAAGCAAAATTGCCGTATTTGTGCTGAAGAGCAACCAGAAACTATTCACGAACTTCTATTATATCCATTGAAAACTACCGTTTGGTGCAGCTAATGGGCTGGAGGAATCATCGGCCCATATTTCTTCAAAGACGAGGCTAGCGCCAATGTAACAGTAAATGGCGAGCGCTATCGCGCCATGATAAACGACTTTTGGATGCCGGAAATTGAAGCCTGTGATCTCCACGACATTTGGTTCCAACGAGACGGCGCTACATGCCATACAGCCCATGACACAATGGATTTACTGCGTCCTCGTTTCGGTGAGCAATTGATCTCTCGTTTCGGATCGGTGGATTGGCCACCAAGATCGTTTGATATCACACCTTTGGACCTTTTTTTGTGGGGGTATGTAGAGTCTTAATGTTTTGTGGATAAACCAACTACAATTGAGGCATTGGATGTCAACATTACTCAAGTTATTCGCGAGATACCGACCGAACTACTCGAGCAAGTCATTCAAAATTGGTGTTTACGGTGCAGTTCTGGCCAACATTTGAAAGGGATTATCTTCAAAAAATAAATGTCACGAATGGTTCTAAACAAAAATAATAAAGATTGCCCAATCAATTTGAATTTTTGTTGTTTTTTTTCAATTTAAAATCCGATACCTCTAAATTGATCACCCATTAGTATGACGGTATTAAGCGGGTCACATTTAAAGAACTTTTGAAACCTTTTACTGTTTATTAAGTATATTTTGTTATATAAATAATAAAGATTTTTTTATAAAACAAATAGAGATGGAAACTGTGCTCTTTTAAGTCTTTCTGAAAATGAAAACAAAATTTGAGTTGAACTAAATTCCTGCAACGTGTGTTCCTCTACAGTGCTACTACATTACTTCAAATATTGCAAGAATTCAGTCGAATTTCTCTTTTTCGGAAGGACGTTTTTACAAACGTGTTTATGACATTTTGAGTGCAATGAAAAATTCTTGTTCCAAGGTGCCTGTTGTTGTTGTTAAACTGAAGAGCTTTAAAGATATGCTAAAAATATTCACATTACGTGTATTGAAATCAAACGGCAATAAACCTACGCTCACACAAACCCAAGTAAGATATGTAGTTCACCAACAATATTGGTATACGAAGGATATTCCTATCTGATTGAAACAAAGTGAAATGTGTCCGACACATTGTTCGCGTAAAATGGTCCAACTTCCTGTTCTGTTGTAGTCCGTTGTTTCCCAATCATCATGTACTGAAATTATATTATTTCCATGAACATGGAATGTAGCAATCCTATATGAGTTGGACAACAATTGAATTTCATCTGAACTGCAGGATGTCCGATTTGGATGGCCACACTTGTAATTGTATATATTTGCTATACATGATGTCAAAGGTGATTCTCCTGAACTGTATGTGTACTTTAGTTGTATGCTTTTGTGTGGTCTAGGGATCAGTCATACTTTCCAACGGTCCTAAAATTCATATGATTTGCCCTGCGGTATGAGATCTACGCATTTCCTGTACATTCAGTGAAGAGTGAAGTGAAGAGAATTCCTGTTGTGTTGTGCCTATGATCGCATATCATACGACTGTCAACTGATGGGTGGATGAAACAGGAACGACACTTGGCCGCCCTAAGACCGATAGCAGAATTAGCCGGCACAACATTTCATGTTGTGGAGCTCAAGTGCTGCTGCACTCGGTTTTAGTCTCACATCACACTTAAAAAATATTTTTAAACAGAGTCATTCCTAAGCTACCTAAGCGCATTATTGTTGTGGTTTTGTGAGTGAGTGTACAATTCCTTTAGAATGCATGATATTGAGTGATGGATAAGAGCTTTTGTATGTATATAGTCGCATTTCCTTCCAATTGGTATGAGTGCTTAGGCGAATTTGTAGTGGAATCCAATAACAACTTTATCACTATCGTATTTTGTGGTAACAATTGTGGTGGTTGCGTCTTATGATAGAACTTTTCTATGTGTACGTGATTTTGGGCATATTTGAGCAACCTCATTTCGTAATCTGACACAATCACCAGTGGGAATTACTATCTCCGTATTAATTAGATTTAGAAACGCGCCTTTATGGCAAAACTTTAATCGAATTAGTTAGTTAGTCATCAAAAAGGTAATTTATTATCCATTTGCCCATTAAGTTCGATTTAACTTGAGCAAGTTTGTAGATTATTCGAAACTTAAGAGATAATAGATAAAACAAAGGGCGAACTCTAATTAAATTGCATGACTGTTACGACTATAACTCTGCTGCTGATTTTCCAACCAAAGTGTGTGAAAGGACGGACGGGTAACGAGCGCTATACTATGGGACACTTAACATCATCATCATCATCATCATATTTAGCTCTAAAATCGGTGTCCTGTCCTGGCCTCCCGCAAAAAATCTCTCCACCGGTTCCGATTTCGAGCCGATGTCATCCAGTTTTGCATCCTTAAATTCTGGGCGTTCTGGTCTATGCCATCCTTCCAGTGTAGGCTTGGCCGTGTCATGTTCCATAAATCCTACCGCAAAGGACTCTCCGAGCAGGATCATCTTCACACATGCGAGCAGGTGTCCTGCCCACCGGAGCCTAACGAGCTTAATTCTATTCACGATGTCGATATCGCGGTAGCGCTCGTAGATCTCATCATTATAGAGTCTCCGGAATCGTCCTTCCTCACAAACGGGGCCAACAATTCTCCGTAAGACTTTTCTCTCGAACGCGGCTTAGAGGACAGAATGCTTTATGCTAAGCACCCAAGTCTCGGATCCATATGTAAGTACTGGTATGAGTATTGTCATATATCCAGCAGCTTGGATGTTATGGTTAAGATCCTGGACTTGAAGAGTCTTGACAGACTTTAGTAGGCTTTGCTGGCTTTAAGCAACCGTGCGTGTATTTCTGGTTCCATGCTGTTATCGGCTGCTACAGTTGGACCGAGATAGTTTAAGGATTGCACTACTTTAAATTTGCGCTCCACTATTTGAACTAAGGGACCAATGTTGGATCTTCTTCTCGCAGACGTGGCCACTATGTACATTCTTTTGCTCCCATTTATGTGCAGCCCCATATTTCATGCCGCCTGCTCGATCTGGCTTAAAGCTTCCTGTACAGCTCTTGGGTTTCTACCAACGATGTCCATATCGTCTGCGTAAGCCAGTATGTGAATGGACTTAAAGAGGATTGTTCCTCTCGCCGTTACGTCAGTCTCAGGATTACTCTCTCCAACGCCAGGTTAAAGAGGACGCAGGCTTGTTGGACCCCGATATAGATCTTAAATGGGCTTGATAGTGATCCAGATATTTTTACTTGGCTTATAACATTGGTCATGGTCAACCTACATAGTCTTGTCAGTTTATTTGGGATGTCGAATTCTCTCATGCCTTTATAAAGCTCTACTCTGGCTATGCTATCATAGGCGGCTTTAAAGTCTATAGTTTTATTCCACCTAGTCTTGCAATCTAGTAGTAAACTTAGTTCAACTACGTCCTTTTCTTTGACATGTTGTTATAAAATTGAGTTTTTCTTTGGTGAAAGTTTAAAGAACTTTTTTCATACCATTGACAACGCACCATTAATATTATCACGTTCACATCTTGGGGTATCACCGTCGCTTCGGTCATCGCTGCCTTCAGACTTAGAAAAATTATGGTTCGGTTATCGTTCCACCTGAAATGCTTTGCATACAACAGTGGATATATTCGAGTCAACATATTCACTATTGAATGTTCCTGTGCCAGTTAGACAACACACCGTTCGAAATACGGCAAATATCGCAGTCGTAAGTGCTTCAGATCAAAATTAGCCAAATCAGTCGATTCTACGACGTTCACAGGAATTTGGAATCTCTCAGTCAATATTTTGCCGAATTTTGCGTAAAGATCTTGGCCTACCCTTACAAGATAAAATTAACTCAAGAATTGATGCCTCTTTATCATTTGAAGCGGCGAAGATATTCCGATTAAGCTCTGCAAAAGTTATTGTTATGTCCTTGTTGAAAAACTTGCAAGACCTTTTTACAACCCTTTAAAAATTTAAGCACCTTGTTCGCTATGAAATCATTGTAAGATTGTAGATTCTACTGTTAGGGAATAATGAAAAAATATTTCATCGTAATGTTTTCCCATCGGAATCCCAATTGAAAACACTCAATGTAACCCCGCATGTCATCAGGACAACGCACATTTATCAACGACGCAGGTGTTCCATGTTGTACCCATGTATTTGTAGTTTCTTGCATTCTAATACACGTACTCTCATGGAGAAATATTCAGAGTATGTGTCATAAGTGCAGATCGATCTGCAACTGAAAGAAAATGCGAACGAACGAAGAGACAAATTTGAATTTAAAATCCCCAAGCGCACCTGTAACGTGCTGTGCGTATGATGATGATGTAGCCTCCTCCTTGCTGTTGGTTGGTTGCAGACCTTTTCCACACATCACTTGAACATATTTCTGAAGGGCTTTGTATTTCGTTCAATAAACATTGCGTTGAAGATACACAAAATATTCAATTTCCACTTTATGGCGTAAAGCAAAAGCGCTGATGTGAATGCAACCATCGGTTTTTCATCAATTCCAACAGTTAGTGTCGCTGCTCATCTGACTCTTGGCTTTTGCGAACACAAGTCCCTGACCTATATTTGTGTGTGTGTTGTCTACACACACGTACTTGTATTTTCGATAGGTTTTATTGAATATATACTATTTGCTCTCAATCTCTTTTTCACTCACTATTTGTTCTTTCCGACCTTGATTTCTAACCGCAAATACAAAACTTCGACCTACTCATTTATGTCCTTCTGTTCGTTACATTGGCATTTATGTTTGTGTTTTTTGTTGTACCAATTATTTGATACAGGGCGATATAACTAGAGAGTATTGATGAGAAAATAGAATGAACTTCAAAAGTACGAGTTACTTAAATGTTCTATTAGGAGGATAAATGTTGCCTCGTATCGATTAAGTTTTAATGTGTTTTCTTGATTGAGGTGGCACTCAGTGACTTCTAAGGTTAAAATAATAAGCCTCGGGTTACAAATTTAATTTTAAAATGTTTTTTTTTTTATTTTTCATTTCCTTCTGAGATTTGGTGTTCGAACTTAAAATACTTAACAAGAAATATAACTTAACTTTTAATACCATAACCAAATATTAACCAAATAACCAAATAACCTATCTACGGTTTTTTTTTTATTGTATTATGTGGAAAGAATACTGAAAGCCTATAAAACAAGGTACGACAGCGAGGAGGGACACTGATGGCCTAAAAAACAAGGCATTAAGCGAGGAGGGATGCTGAATGCCTATAAAACAAGGCATGACAGCGAGGAGATATATTGAAGGTCTATAAACCAAGGCACGACATCGAGGTGGGATATTGACGCGGTTTAAAGATGATCGGCTCGGTCTCAGTCTGTAAAACTGAGTTCCTGTTTCTGAATGCGCACTTTTCAGACTGACGCCTGGTCTTTATAATTTCAGTACTTGGTCGGAACTATACCATCGGTGTTATTCGTTTCGAATTCAACTACTCGGTCTTCCTCATAAGAAAGTCGACAATTTTTAAGTTAAGTTTATTTATTTAAAAATTTATATATACAATTGTTATAATCTTTAAAAAATATAAGTACATATAAGAATGTGGCTAATTTTAAGTGTGCTGGCTCTTCGACTGGGCCTTGGATTATGATAAACTATCACAAATGGTTACATATGAAATTAAAATTATAATTATGACTTAAATAATTTTCAGCTTGCTGATCAGCTGGTTGTCCATGGGATTGTCGCAAAAGTATTAACCTAACTACTCATTTGTAAAAACCGTGTGAGAATTTTATGCGTGAACTCGAAATTTTCATATGACAGTTTCCACACGTTCAGTTGTGTGCCTATTTGGCACATGTGCTCGTTGTGCTTGGATACAGGCAAGCATCAACTCGATGTGCTGAGCGAAATCGGAGGACGGACAAATCGGAGAACTTATACATACAACCTGTAACGATGCCAAACTTCGTTACAAAGTTTTTTTTTAACAATATCCTGTATCACCCTGTATTAAGAATGCAAGAGTAAACAAAAATCTTCCACTTTTGCATTAATTCATTATGGCAAAAAGCACATCCAGTATTCATATCAGCATAAAAAGACAGGACAAAAAATGTTGGGGTAATTCTCTTCAAGTACGTCCTGGCTTATATAAATGGTTATCTTACACAGCAAAATAATGGAAACAGAAGCACATGGAAACAAACATATGAATTATTCTGGAAATATTTGAGGATAAAAATTCAGAAAGTGTCCTGTAAGCAGTCATTGAATTGCATGTATGATCGCGGTAATTGAGAAAAAAACAAAACATTTTTGTTATATTGTATTCGTATTTGAAAAAAGAAAACAAAACAGAAAAGCCGCATCCATCGCCGTAAACGAAAAATGTAATTAATATTCATGAACTGCTACCGCTACCAATCCACAAAATGTGGTCTTGATTAGGGACATAAGAAACACAGCAAGTCAGCAAGGATATGAATGCATCCTGGAATGTTGTTGTTAAAAAAACAACCTGATGCAGAGTTTAGGGGTAGGGAATTAAAGTATGTGGAATGATGCACGCTAATTCGCGCCTGGCCCATACCTCGTTAGGTAATAATTAAAATGCCACACGGTATTTGCGATGAGTGTCATTTGTATCGCTATTGGCATTAATATTCATCTTATTCATTCTAGAAGAAAATTGCTAAACCATACTGGTGTGTCGTTATGCAAGGTAAGGTAATTTTTCTCGTCTCTGATTGTGAAATGTGTTTACTTGAAATCTGAATTTTTAGAAGAAATATACAGGGTGTATCCGTTAAGGTGGCAAATACTTAAAGGGGTGGCTACTTGGCTAATTTCGTGAAGAAAAAAAAAACGTATGGGAGGGGTGAGGAGTCTATTTTCATCCACTGCGCTATACTTAGCGTTTTAATGTGAAGAGACGTAGTTTTGAACTTAAATCACTTTACACCACCCTGTAACTCTTGAATGCTTTTAACTCCAAGGATACTGTTTGTCTTTTTTGATAGAAATTTTCGTCGTAAAAAAACCACCTCACAATATTTATGCATTCGATTAAAAGATTGTAAAATAAACAAAAACATACTTTTGAAACGTACGCATGACTACACAGCCTTTAATTCTTGGACGCTTCCAGCTACAAGGTTACTGTTGGTCACTTTTGAAAGAAAATTCAATTATATTTTTTCGCCAAATACAGTATTAATGCCTTTCTCAAATACTGAAAAGAAAGTGAAAGATTTGTTGATTTCTGTAACACCATCAACCACCTTGTCATAGGAGGCACCATGTTTGAGCATAAAACCTGCCACAAAGTTAGCTTGATGTCAACTGACAGGTAATCATCATCCAACCAAATCGACCATGTGGCGATCAGACGACGTTTTAGAAATTGCCTTTAGACGTCCGAAACAGACGAAGAGCCGACTTGGGTATGGTACGGGATCATCACCTTATCTTAGCTACTGTCCAGTTACGTACTGCCTCCGTTCAAAAAATCCGCAATATCATCCGAATGCCTAGGTATAACATCAAGTGGCTAAAGAACCCCTCAGTACAACTAAGGCATAATTTATCGCCTTAGCAATCAGCAGCTCACTGCCGACAACCATCCAAGAATATTGGAAGGCTGTGAAAATTATTTTCACATCTGGAGCGGAAAGTATTGTTGGTAGAAGCTAGGTAAGGCACAGCACGTGGGACGTGGCTTACCGAAGATACCTGGAGGCGGATTGAAGAACGTAAGCTACTTAAAGCTCGTATAGCAGAACCGTTTAAAGAATCACCAAAGAGCTGACAGGTGGTTACCGCTCTAGCCAACATCCGGTGAAAGGCCTACTCGTTTTAGATAAGGATCAGCTCAAGCAATTGAAGGAGCATTTCTCTACGGTCGTTAACCATGTATTTGCTAACGATATGCACCCAAATCAATCGGAGCTGCCGAAAGTAACAATAACCGTATCTTTAACGAACATCTCTGCCATAGTACGGGTCAGGAACCATCCAAAGACGGAAGTGGCATTGGATTGGTCATACACTCCGAAAAGCGACAGTTCCATTGCAAACTACGCAATGCAATGGAATCCGTTATCTCAAAATGGTAGAAGAACGGGTCGTCCGAGAAATACATGGCGCAGAACAGTTGAAGAGGAGTCATGGCAATTGGAGAAGAGTTGGAGAGAGCTGAAGCTCATTGCCAGGAACCGCACGCGATGGCGCGTAGGCGTAGTAGAAGCCCTAGGACCCCTTGTGGGTATAGGACATAAGTAACTAAGTATCTGGAATTCTAAATGAAATGTAACCAGTTTTTTAACTTCATCGTTACCTTAAAATACCCTGCATTGAATGCAAACATGTAGACTATAGAAAGCTCCATGGTAGCCTTTTTAGAGACTCTGCCAATAAAACCTACCGAAAATACTGGAACGCGTACGATCATTTTTCATTTAAACTAAAAGATCCTAAACATTTGAAGAACTTTATTTTATATAAGAGAATCACAACATTTTAAAATTCCATTCAATTTTCTACATATTAATTTACATAATTCCTTTATTGTTGAAATTCTTCATAATTATAATTTTCCACAAGTGTTTTCGTATTTTATATACCTTAGCTAATTAATACATTTTCTTTCTACCAACCTATCTTACTGCCATAATCATCTCAACTTGTCAATTATCCTAATGAGTCCTTCAAGTACAAAAATGATGCCATTACTAAAATGAAATAATTGGAGATAAAAACGTCCAGTTTCATTGTTCAAGAATTAATTTGTCTCTAAGGGCTTTTGCGGTTCCAAGTCTGGCTTTGAAAGACGAGACTTTTATGCTGCTTTTTTTAATTTCGAAAAAATGTTCGACAAAAAGAAGAACAAAAACCAAACCAACAATAAATTTGTCTTTCAATATTTTTTCTTTGTATAAACAATACGACACACACACATTCATGCAAATAAACTTTAAATACATCTTTCTGTATACATAGACGCAAGTCACAGCATAAGAAGATGATGAAGGCTGTTTACCTTCAGGAGCGGGGAGCCCTGCCATAGAAGAAAAATAAGAGGTCTAAGTGTTTTGTGGCTGCGTTTATTAGAGTCGACAAGTATTCACGGCTTTGTTATAAGATTTTATGGATGTGTGTTTTGTATGTGTTTGTCAAGCAAGACAACCTTAAGAGTGTGTGTGTGTTGCAAAATGCTACTTAGATCCTTGAGTTCAACATTTTAGTGTGTGTTTGAGTGTGTCTCTTACAGGAATTTTTCAATTGCTCCTTTTGCTTACAATGAAGATGATGATGATGAATGGTAATTGTAATGAGTTTTTGTTTGGCGAGTCATTTCCCTGAATGAATATAACAGCCTTTTGCACCTGTTGTACTCTTCCGTGAGAAGGCAATTTATCAAAATTGAAAAGGAAGTGAACAAATTGTATTTCAATTGTGTGTGAGAAGTTGCAAGGATCATCAGACGAGTTTCACTTTTACTCATTAATTACGAAAGGGAACAATAACTGATCATTAGTGGCTGTCTAGTAGGCAGAGTAGTCTTCTACCATTCTAACTTATTTTAACTCATGCTGTGTTTTATTTCTTTTTAATTTAATTTTATTCTACTCCAAAATTACACTCAGTTCAGTATAACTTGCGTTACTAAATAAACATTATATTAGATGAAATATTTTGTTGTAATCCTTGGTATAGGAAATATGTAATAAGATAAGACGCATACCAAAATTGCCCATAAATTCCAGATGTCCTTGGACAGAAAACCTCTACTCCCACCATCGCATACAGTCATAGACAAACAATGCAGGTAATAAATTATTTGCATAATTTAACGACGATAGCTCCATTAATTTATTACACGACATCATGTGAACCAGTTACATAGCAAAATATGCTAGATTCTTAATGAGTAAATACAGAGAAGGAAGCGATCCAGGTGAAGGTCGTGCGTAAACATTTGCGGAAATTAACTAACGACATAAATTTTGCGTGGAGATTTACGATAATTATCCTATCCTATCCTATCCTATCCTATATTTATAATCATTACTTTTGGCTTTTGGTGTCCGATTCTCGAAGGTTAATTTGGGTTTTATTCATAAAAATCTGTAAGAGTTAAGTTCGGAGATGGACACAAAGGCTTTAAGTTTGACTAATGTCAAAACCAGCAGGAAATATGTTGTACTAAAGTCTCAGGATTCGAATAACATCAGGTAACCACAAAATCGTAACTTTTCAAAATTTTCTTAAGTTATCAATAAGTTATGTTTTAACAAGGTGCGTGTTTTTGGTTTCCCGCATTTATCTGTTGTTAATTTGCATGGCATACGGCTCAAGAAAAAGTCATGCTCCATTGTATGTTGGCAGGATTCCTGAGAACGGCAAACTAATTGGAGATTGAATTTGAGGGCCTGAAATTGTAGTTCTCAAGGACTTGGCCAAATTACGAAGAACCACAAAGAATCGTCCACGAATATTTTGAAAAGAGATTGTCTTTTCTTACAAATTTCATTTGAATCCAACTCTTCTTCTCATCTTTATCCTTATGTAGCATGATGTCTTCTTATAGGTCTTTTCTTTTAAGCTTTCTTCGTGAAATTCAGTCTATACTCTATATCCGCGAGGTACTGGGCGTTACTTTGGATAATATTCTTTTTCAATTAATGGTTTGTGCTCCGGAACGTATTTTAAGATTTAGGAAATCATAATACTTGCTATAATGTGTTTGATCCCTTTCACTGATCGTTTGCTATTTTTAATAAATATTGTAATTTATTTGATATTTCTATACCTGGGCTTAGCTGTAAACTTATAACTGATTTTTGTATTGAATTTGCTCTATACTCCCTAATGTTATTTTAATATTATACTATATATATTAAGGCATTTCTGTTGATGTCAATTATCGTAGAATAAACAAATAACTAAATGAAAAATAAATCGCTTATTTTTAGTTCTCGTTTAAATAAATCGACTAGTACGGTTGCATTGGTTTGCAATTTCAAAACTACTCAGTGTTTAGTCAATAGACAATTTGCTGTTCAGCTGTTGTTTACGGTAATTATAAATTTTTCTTTGAAAATCAATACGTTTTATAATTTTTAATAATGACGGTAATTTACGCATGAAAATACGCTCCCTCAACGTCCTCCTATAAACTCACATTTGCAATCAAGATAGCAATACAAATCAAAATTCGAAATAATTTCGTGGGAATTCAATGAAATTATTAGCAACACAGTATTCCCAATGCTAAGCAATGGAAAGGATTTATTTTTGTATTCCCATGATATACAAAAACCATTAACTATCAGTTCGTGGTACCTAATAATCAGTTAGTTTTTATTTAAATGATTATCTATTTGTTTACTCTTAATAAACAAATGGTTCGATCTATTTTTAATTTGTTTGCCAGTTATATTCATGCAATATTGAAATAGATAGCTCTAGGGAATTGCCATGAATAACAAATAAAAGCCAACATGTAATTCGTCGATAATATTCATCTATTTCATTGGGAATTGTAGGTATGCGTTCTTTTGGAAATTAGTGGATGGTTAACCAAACATACACCCCCACATTACTCATAACGAAAAGGTTATCAGTTTTGTTTGTATACTCGGGGTTCGTAGAGCGTTTATAATTGCATAGGCAGCGATGTGATATTATGTTTGAAGGGAGCATTTTTAAAATACTAGTGAATAGCTGCTCCAACGCAGATATAGGCGACATTTTTTATAAAGCTAGAGAAATTAAAAGTTTCATTTTCTTAGTTTTAAGTTATGAGAACTTTGTTGTATTCTTAGAAAGTCTGTCGTTATTTTGAAACTCACCTCTTAATATTATCGGTCAAATACTTTAAGGTCTTCGTATACTTTTGTTGTAAATTAAATTTAAAAAATCAAAGGACACATTCATTTTCATTAGCCAGATGTATGTATAAACCCAGAAATGCACCTCGAAACTGTAAATCTTAGTAAAGCGTTATAGAATCCGGAAGTATAGCGTAAGCCAGGACGCCTTGAGTTTAGGAATGACATACTGAGATACATCAAATCGTACTCAGGAAAGCTGTTTTGAAGATGGCCAAAACTGGACCGAACCTCGGTTTTGGAGCAGATTATGATAATGAGGAGCTATAAAATGATAATTAAAGGCAATAAGAGATAAATAAATTTATTAAAATCACGAAACGAAGTTTTAATGTGTGTAAAAGGGCGGATAGGCATATCCAACTGACTACCAAATAAACCTGTATTTTTAGATTTTCTAAAATCAATTTACCAAAAAAATTGTAGCCGTGCAGACTGTGTATCTCGATGAAGCCATCTGAAAATGAAATACCGAAAATCTCATCGATGGTCAGTTAACATTTGTTCCAATTCGGATAAAACCAGTTGGAAATTATATATATATATTACTATATTCAAAGAATAACAAGAAAACTAATTGGACTTACATAAAGTTGTTGTTTTTAGCGCAATTTTGTGTTGTAGTTTATTTTGTTTTTTCCAGCCATTTGTTCCGGTGGGGGTCTCCTAAGCAACATCAAAACACTTTCAAGACCCCGCGTTAAAACATCTAAAACATCTCACGACCCTCTAAAAATCTGCTCAACATCCCTCAAGGCCACCCCAAGACACCTTAAAAACCTTCTTAAGACCCACTTAAGACTCCACTCAAGATTCCCCCCATAAGACCCTCTTATGAACCTACTCAAGACCACCTATGAATAAAAACCCCTCTCAAAATCCGCTTAAGACCCCGCTCAAGATTCACTTAAGAACCCCTTAATACCCTCCTAAGACCCCACTCAAGACCCTCTCAAGCCCCCTCAAATCCCCTTTAAACCCTCCAATAAACCCTCATAAGACTCTACTCCAGACACTCCCAAAATCCCCTCAGGATCCCCTGAAGACCACCTAAAACCCCCCGCAAGACCCCACTAAAGATCCTTACAAAACAACCTCGGGAACCACTTCAAGACTACCTAAAGACTCCCTCAAGACCACCTCAAAATTCCCTCAAGAAACCATCAAGACCTTTTAAACACTCCCTCAAGACCCTCTTAAGACTAAATGCATGATCCTCTCAAAACCCCTCTCAAAACCCCGTCAACACCCTGCTCAAGATTCACTTAAGAACCCCTCAAAACCCTCCTAAGACCTCAGTCAAGACCCTCTCAAACCTCCTCAAGTCCCATTTAAAACCCCCTTAACACCCCCACTCAAGATACTCCCAAAATTCCCTCGAGAGCACCTAAAGACCCCTTCAATACCTCACTAAAGATCCTCACAAAACCACCTCGGGACCCCCTTCAAGACTACCTAAAACTCCCTCAAGATCACCCCAATACCCCGTTAAGACCACGTTACCACCCCCATCAACACTCCCTCAAGACCACCTCAAACCCCTCAAAGGTTCCCTTAAGACAACCTCAAAAGAGTCTAGAGACCACCTAAAAACCCCCATAAGGTTCCACTCACGACCCTCTTGAGACCCCCTCAATAACTTCTTAAGACTCCTCAATACCCTCTGAAGATCCCCTCAGAACTCCCTCAAGAACCCCCTACAGGACCCCACTCAAGGCTCTCTCAAACTATCGTCAAATTAAATTGAAATTGAAATTGAAAAAAAAAGATCACACTCAAGACCGCCTCAAGTAACCCCTTTCATGCTCCCTTAACATCATCTCAAGTCAATCCCATCGAGAATTTATGGGACAAGCTGAAAAAAAGAATTCGAGCCAAATATATTACTCCAACGAATTTCCAGCAACTGCAATAGGCGATCGCAGAGGAATGGGAGGCGATAGCTGTAGATTTGGTGAAAACTTTGGTTACATCAATGAAACATCGAATTGAAGCTCTCATTCGGGCTATGGGAGTGAATACTTCATATTAATAAAAATGTTTTTTTTTGCTGATTTCCATGTTTTAATTTGATTGCTGACAAATTCACAAAAAACGTGTACTTCAGATGTTGAACCCAAAAATCATTTTGTTGGCACGGTGTAAGTGCAAAAAAGGTTTCATTGGATAGTTGTTGAATTAGACTTTGAATCTGCATTCAAGACAATTAAAACAAACAAATGATTTTTTGATATTTCTGAACTTTTGTTAAAAATTAATCAATGTGCGAATTTTTTGCACCCCATGTTCATATCCATGCCTTTTAAGAGGCAGTTCTGTTTCTCTTAGGCTTAATTTTAAAAACTTATTTACTACATAATTACTGATCAAATCTAACAATGGAATTTCATCTTCTTGGTCTGAGTGGGAATTTTAATCACCATCATTATCACTTTTATCATTCACACACACACACACATGCACATAATTGAAATTCAGTTGAAATGTAGTGCAACGGCACACGACCGACATAAATTTTTGTCGAATCGTTGCATCCAGAGAGGAATCATCAGCATTCAACAGAACAAAATTTGGGCCAGGAATATGAAATAAGTTCTGGATTACTTACTCGGATGCAAACCACACACACGCACACATCTTCGTTCATCCTACGTTTATGCGCTTTGTATATAAATGATGTACGCGCTTAAGAGCCAAGTGAACGCGTGGATGTTGATGATAAGGGTATAACTACCGTTCCCTCATGTTGGCCAAGCAACGAGCACTTGAGTTATACAGCAAAGCTTCGAATTGAACGATTTACTGTGTGTATGAGTGTTGCAGTGTATGTGTGTGTTTGCTAAGAGAACGACGATCTCCATTTTGTATCTGCCGCATAATTATCCTGTGCTCGTAGGGATGTTGCTTCTGTTTCCCCATCACATTTTTCATCATCATCGGTAGCAGTGTTTCGTTCGCGCGCAATATGCGCAACATGCCAGTAGTTTTGTGTACCTCCAGTCCTCTTTCTTCCCTGTGAGACCATACTTCAAATAACGAAATATTCAGGAAATGATAATTACCCAACCTGAGCCATCATGCGCTAAATTTTTTCACCATTTCCTTTTCATCACAGGAATAATCTGTACACTTTTTGAGTGGCGCAAAAAATTAAAAAGCAAAAAAAAATAAAAATTAAAACAAAAAGTACTTCGTGATGCATATTTACTTAAAAGTGCCTATCTCTCATCCTGCACTGGACACAGCAGCAGCGTGGTGTCATTCCACCCGCTGATGATTGCGTCTTTATGCTGAAATACTGGATAAAAAGAATTTTCGAATGTGTGTGTGTGCTGTGGAAACCACCACATACAAGAATCCGGCTTATAACGCCGTACCTTAACAGCCTGCATTCGCTGGTGAAAATTCGTGCACTTGATGGAGTTGATTTTTGCTTTTAATTAAGAAGAATAAATTTGTTACCCACTGTGGTTACAGGATTTGCGAATGGTTTTTAATCGCTGTAATAGTCGTAAATTGCAATTTGCGTATGTAATTTTTATCTTTTCAAAAAAGCAGGCGCTGATAGGTAGCTCTTAGTTTACGGACACAGTGAGGCGAGCGAACAAGATTGACGCGATTTTAAGATGCCTTTGCACGATGCGATTAGTTCTCCGTTCAGTTTCCGGTTCAGTTGGACTGTCGGTTTATCGTAAATGTACCTTACGGTTATGGGTGCTTGTGTATCCCAATTATGTAGGCTTCTTATCCCGTGCGTGCTTATTTTATTTATTTCTTTGTTAATTGTACTTATACAAAAATCACGAATTATATTTTCATTTGTAATAATAACCAGTAACCAATAAGCTTTGATAATTTTTTAAGACGATTTTAAGAGGAGGTTTGCAGACCTTGTACAATTTTCTGGGCAGATCCCTGTGGTTTAGGGGTAAATCCTCACGAAACTGATCTTGCCGTATTCACCAGGAAATATAAAATTCCATTTATTAACCCTCCTTCCATAAAAGGTATAAGCCTAACATTCTCTGATAAAGCCAAGTATTTGGTTCTTATTTTGGACAGAAAGCTAAGCTGGAAAGCTAGAGATAAAATCGGTCACTCCTCTATTCTGAATTTAGTCAGGATCCCAGACAACACAGACAACACCATTCTGCAACTCCATTTCAACAAAAACTTCCAGGTCACCTTCCCCACCAGATCATTCTGGGACGAAGACCCTTACTAGGAAGATGAACACATTAATTTTTACACAGACGGGTCAAAAACTGATGACGGAGTTGGCGGAGGTGTTTTCGCAAAAAAGCTAAATCTTAGCCTCTCTTTCCGTCGTCCAAATCACTGTAGTGTTTTCCAGGTTAAAATAATGGCGATCAGTGAAGCCTTATTTTGGCTGAATAGAAACGTCATATCCACTAAGGATATCCGTATATTATCGGATGGCCAAGCTGCACTGAAATCCTTGGAATTCGTCTCTACAAATTAAATTCTAACCTTTAACTGCCGATCATCTCTCATGGAGATGGTGGAGCAGTTCAATATCTACCTGTGTTTTGTGCTGGGGCGCAGAGAAAATCCGAGTAAATGTATGGCTAACGAGCTCGTCAAGCAAGGAACTAACTACCCCTCTTACCTGAATATGGTTCCATAGGCATAACAATTGCTACATGCAAACTCTGTGGGTGGTCAAACGGTACAACTTGCATAGTGCCAAAACAGATCTGGCCCAAGCTGGATCCGAAATGCTCCAAGTGTTTGATCTCTAAAAAAATATCGCACATATCGTTACTATTACAGGTGTCAACACTGGACACTGTCTCATAAGCAGGCATGCAGCAAGATTTGGAGACTTATGGATTGACTTCTGCAGAAGCTGCATGGATGAGGAGGAGAAGGAGACCATCGTCCATCTTCTCTGTACAGACCTCTCCGAAAAACGTAAACCCCTTATGGGAGCTTTCTTCTACGACGACACTAATGATCTCATCAACATTGACATTGGTAGTCTCCTACACTTCATACGAAGCTCTAATTGGTTCATCGAGTAGGTGGAGGGAATTTATCCTTATCCGTGTTGTATCACAATGGATCATTACTGGGCTAAGTGTGTCGGTTTCATTGACAACCACCCTAATCTAACCTAATCTAACCTTTTACAAAAAGTATGATGTTTTATCATAACTTTGTATATGTACATTGTCAATTGACATAGTTAGCTAGCGACTGAACGTAAGAATGTTGCGTACCGAGAAATGCAACAATCTCATAGAACGCGGGCATGCGAAGATGAATATAAAGAGCTCAGAATATATGAAAAGAAGAATCTCGTCCGTGAACTAGAACATGCGCGAAAGTTCTACCAAAGAGTCCGCGTATGACACAAGATACACCGCGATACACATACTGCAAGGACAACGACGATAATCTGATCACCGATATTAAAGGCATCTTAGAGCGATGGCAAGAGCACATTCATGAGTTGCTAAATGGGCAGTTATCTGAGGAATTGGAGGCTCCACCAATGACCGAAGATCATACTATGCTGCCGCCACCACAAGAATAGACGAAGTTAGCAGAGCGATAAATCGGCTCAAAAATAATAAAGCCCCGGGATCTGATGGGATCCCAGCGGAGCTGATTAAAACAGGAGGCCCCGCAAGACACCAATTCATGAACTAATAGTGCAAGTATGGGAGGAAGAAGCGATGCCAGAAGACTGGCAAAGAGGCATCCTGTGCCCCACACATAAGAAAGAAGATATCACAACCTGCAGCAATGGTATATAAGACAGTGGTCATACCAGTACTTACATATGAATCCGAGACTTGGATGCTTAGCAAAAAGCATTCTGACCTCTTAGCCGCGTTCGAGAGAAAAGTCTAACGGAGAATTGTTGGCCCCGTATGTGAGGAAGGACGATTCCGGAGACTCTATAATGATGAGATCTACGAGCGTTACCGCGATGTCGACATCGTGAAGAGAATTAAGCTCGGTAGAAACTGGTGGGCAGGACAGGTCGCATGAGCGAAAATGATCCTGCTCGGAAAGTCATTTGCGGTAGGATTTATGGAACACGACAGCGAGGCTGGCCAAACCTACGCTGGAAGGATGTCGTATTTCAGGACGCTCAAAGTTTAGCGATACCAAACTGGATGACATCGGCTAGAAATCGGAATGGGTGGAGAGTTTTTTTGCCGGAGGCCAAGACCGGACACCAGTTGTAGAGCCAAATATGATGATGATGATTCAATTAGTTAATGGTCAGTTTGGATGGTTTGGTTTGGATTTAAGCCAATCTTAAAAACTACCGGACTGATTTTCTTCAGATTTTCACCATTGTACAGTTTTTTAAGGGTCAGAGATTATAGGCTATGGTTTTGTGGTCAGTGGTGGTTGGGGTGGATGCAGCCGGATAAGCCCGCAAATATCAGCTAGTAATACATTAAGTAGTTAACGTGTAGCGTTGTATAATTATCGTTTTGTACAATAAGAGGAAACTATTTGTCAGGGTGTTATCAAAATACTAAACCCATGGTTAAAAATGTATCTATTGAACAAGATACGCAGAGATAGGCTTAAAAAATTAATGAAAATTTAAAATCTCCTGTTTTAGGTAATTGAACAAATGTCTGGATATCGTTATATGGAACTTTAACTTAAATGGTACAGAATCCATTATTAAAGGTTATGTTTATTTTATTAAATATCAGTCAACTATAATGATATGCGTTGAAAACTTCGCCAAAACTTCTCTTCCGAGTATTCAGTTATGTTATTGTAGGAAATCAAGCAAACATTTCCTTAATCTTGAATTAATTAGAAGTGAATATACATAACAAGGATCTTTTTCATTTATACGAGTACTCAAACACTTGTACGCTATGCTGCCCTGCATTATTCTCAATGTTTCCACACAAACAGATGAATATCCTTTCATTGTTTGTCAGCCTCAGTGCGCATTATGCCAAACAACAAAAAGCCCATTGATATACTCGTAAATATATAGATAGCACGCTTATACATGCATATACATAGTATTATATATATATAAATATATATAAGCGAGAATGAGTATGATAAACCTCTATTCAACGAGGACGATTCGTAGTATATTATCTCATCATAATGTACGAGCAGTGCAGGCAGACGTAATTTATACAGAAAAGAATCCAGGAAAAAAGCAAACAACCGGAAAAAGTCTAACGTCTAAAAAGCCGGCGCCGCCAACTATAGTTTAAGTTCATTTCATTCATGCGCTTAGTTTTCTGATGAAGCGCGCTCTCCGGCACAAGGATACCTTATACAGTATACTATGAATTGTAGGTTATAGTCGTAAAGGAAAGTAGTTAGTTATACCCTGTTGTTGTCTCTTTGTGTGCCTTGTGTTTTAGACTGAAAAGAAGGTAAAGCAACAAAAACAACACGAACCATTATCAAAATAGACTTAGCCATCTATGGTGAAGCTAATTATAGACTTTCAAACTAGCATAGTGCGAATGTTTGTTTGAGTGTGTGTATGTGGGTGTTTACATATGCCTCAACCCAAATCAACCGAACTAAAAAAACTTTTGTCTTCTCATTAAAAATGCACACACTCACTCATGCATGCATAGCTAGGATATAATACGTGAAAACCTGTGCACGGGGTTTGTGAACTGCCAGTTGCCTTTTAGATCTTTCAGATCCTTGAGGTATTCGTTTTTTTTCCGAAGCACTCATGCTCGCCCTTTAGTGCAGAAATCATTTGCTAGGAGCGCCGCATCACTACTCTATGGAGCTTCATTTTATCATTTTGTCGCGACGAAATGCACTACTTGTATGCATGTACTTGTAGTAGGAATAGGATAGTGCACATTTATCATTCAATTGCTCATTGCTGTATATAATAGATACTTGTAGTGGGGAATGAGTTCGTGATTCAGTTTGCATTCATCATGCGTTCCATGCGAAAAATGTCGCATAGTGCATATCTTTAGAATTATTCGCATCAAATGCTCCATTTATTTATTATACCCCGAGCGAAGTGCACTTGAGAGTGTGGTCGGTGTGTGTGTTTTTCTTTATGGCAGCGTTTGTATTATTCATATGGCATTTATTTTTATTTGTCTTCACTACAAGGACCCTGCGTTGACAAGTAGGCAGTTAGGAAAGCAGTTATTTTTTTGACGGCTTTTGTGGTTACTTAAATGAACATATTTTTAAGGGAAGGCTTTACTTTGCTTTAAATCTAACAACTTTCTCGCCCCTCACAGCTAAGAAGGCTAATGAAATCATTGGTTTAACTCAACAACTTGATCTATCCATATCTATTGTATCCGTGTTTTTATTTTGTTGACGCTTATATCGGTAATGGATTCAAGAATTGAAAAAATGTACCTTGCCTGACCTTCAAAAAATACCAACAGTGACCTTGTATCTAGAAGCGTTTAAGAGTTACAGGGTGTAAAGTGATCTAAGGTCAAAAGTTCGTCTCTCCGCAATTAAACGCTACGTACAACGCAGGGGCTGAAAATAGACCACTCCACACCCATACGATTTTTTTTACGAAATTAACCAAGGAATCATCCCTTTAAGTATTTGCCACCTTAATGGATGCAGTGCAGCTCGAGCTCTATACAGTGAGCGTACGTTCCATGAGAAAATTCTTGTATCGTTTAGCCGTTTTCGTTGCCTTACATTAAAGGGACTAGACCGATCATTTAGATTTTCTTGTATTGGAGGAAAGTTACCGGCGGCCACCACGTGGAGGTTTGTTCGCACTTCCATCGGTCAGAGATAGTTGCGGCCACATGCATTTATGAAGTATTCTGTGTTATTCGCCATACTCTGCTGATGACTGACCGCCAATAGTATTAAATGGGGTACTTAATTTTGGAACACCCAGTACAATACTATTAAGTAAAAATAAAATGTTTGTCTTTGTCAAACTTATGCGTTGGAATGCATAAAGTTTTCTTTAAGGTTTTTCAACTTTTTGTGAAGAAACGATATTGATATCCTGTAAGTTAGTCCTAGATAAACTGTTTATTGGGAGTTGCTCATTGATTTATTTATGAAGTGACGCTACAATTTGGGTGAACTAATATGCCTCTCCAATTAGCACTGTATTATGAAAACTGCCTCCATTTGCGCACAACTATCTTTTGTTGATCATCATTCATTTGTGCGCACCATCTAAGTTGAGCACATCTCTACTGCGCTGTACCACTTTTCAGGCCGTATTTCTATTAGCTATGCTTGTTGTCTAGCCAAATACGTAGTATCTTGATTTTTTAATTGACTCAAAATGGTAAAGGTTCTAAGAATGACCACAAGACGAAATGACATAATGTAAAAAATACTCTCAAACACAAACTTTACAACCAATTATTGTACTTGTAATTTAAAATTGAATCCCTTTTCATAGAAAAAAGAAATTCCACGGTTGCCTTGAGCCCTTCATCTTTAATTTTCTTTCTTCAGAATTCATCGTTTACCAAGTCGATTGACCTCAATTATAATGAAATATGAAATAAATATATTTACAAAACCGCACATTTACTTCAATCAGAAAGTTCAAGGAGATTCAAAGAACTAAAACTCAAAGTATCCTGAATGCAGGCACTGGGGAGTGCAATCAACAATAATTTTCAATGACCAGGATACTAGTACGAAATTCGAGATTTCGTTTTGTACTTAGCAGACGAATGGATATGGATTTCTCGTTCAAGGAGCAATTAGAAAAATTCCACTTAGAAAAAAATAAAATAATAAAATACTCGTCATATAATCGCATCCTGCTTTTTCTTCAATGTGCCAAATCTTTAAAGATTGTTTAGGATGAGATACTGTATATGCTAGTAATACTCGTAATTAGATATATTTTATACCGCTTTAATATCCTTACGTATACCTGCTTGCTGTTTACGTCATAACATTGCAACTTTACAACCAGGGGTGAAGTATTTTCTGGGCATACAATGGGTTACCATCTACGCTATTTCTCGTCTTGCCTGTTAGCTTTCATAAAAAATATAAATCAAGTTGTTTCTGGCGGGCTTCTACGTCACCTCGGAATTAGAGTGCATATTATACGAAGAATGCACTATATCCTATATACGTAAACCCACTGCTGCTGGTATTTGTCTCTGCATTGCAGTGTTATCCAGAATATGGGCAACAGGAATGCGAGTATTATACAATATCGAGCTGGATGTATTTCGGTTTACAAGTAAATTTTATCACAAAAAGGAAGAAAAGCACCACAGCACAAGTGAAGAGGTTCTCGGGTCTGTTTGCAGAATTATGTCGGTAGAGTATAATGTGTTGTGGATTGCGCATATCACAGGAACAGTGTACTTACTCGTATCGCGTTCGTGCCCACTTGCCTGCCGCAACCTACAAATTTTGTGCTTTCTTTGCTGCATATACGCCAACGTGTGAGAATTTCACAAAGATCAGAAGCATTTTCACTGCACCTTTGCATGCGGTATGGTTCTTTCCTTTGAACCACATTGATATTCCAGTATAGTGTGGTTTCGTCAGCTGGCTGGTATGGTTTTGGCTTTGCAATTGCAAGATATACTAAGCAAAGGCTGCTCCAAAAGTTATCCTCATCGTTCTATGTTATTATTCCTGTAACACGATGTAGTGGATTTCCAACCAAAGGGCGAAACTATGCGGAATCTCAAGTAAACAATTTAATAACAACATTTTGTTTAAATTTTTCAGGAAAAAATTAAGTATATGACGTGTTTGTATTATATAATCATAATATATGCTTAGTATATTCCTACTTTGGATTTCCTAAACTATTTGTAGGATTAAGAGTATTAACAATAACAGAAGAAATACCATCTTAATACCCTGGAGATAATTGGAATTTTCTATTTCTGCAAAGAAAATTCCACCTTTATCTTTGTATCCACTGAGTGTGCAGTGGTCAGTAAAATATTATACTGGACTACAACTAAAAGACAGGGGAAACAAAAACGGAGACCAGAATTATGTTGAAAAGTATGGACAGGTACTTTTTGGGGTACAGGGTGGACAAAGGCGGATTTCTACTTCTACTTGTGAAGACTCGCGAATTCTAGAAGATACAGAAATGAAAACGTTTACTTTTTGACAACATTAAAAAAATTAAGAAAATTACAAGTGCTTGGTCTAAGTAGCAAGTCCCTGAAAATCCTCAAATTATTTGCTTTTTTATATTTAAACCTATTGACAAGGGAGAACTCCCTGCATGAGTTGCGCCACGAAACTAAACCGACGCGAGCCGAACCGAATGATTAGATTTAGATTTTTTATTAACATTCGTTTGAAATATTACAAAATCAAAAAAGCATGGCATTGCCGTCTGCCGATTGACAATTAATTCTGTATAATAATTTACAAGTTTTACCACTTTGATTTAGTAAAATAAAAATACAAATAAATATTGAAATTAAAAAAAAAATATAAAGAATTTAATTCACGAAGGAAAGAGGGATTACTTTAGAAGTTGAGCGTAATAATTTGATTTCGATACGCCAGAGCAACTTTGCAATAGCGATACAGTTGTGACACATTAGGCTTGTTTAAGCATCCGAGTACTTCGACGTCCGGTATAAAATAAGTTCCGAAAAAGTGTCTTCTCGTTTCCTTCAACATCGGGCACCTTCCAAGGAAATGTAGAACATCTTCCCTTTCTCCAAGATTACATAGGGTGCAAATAATTGAAGATCTTCTCTAAGTGGAATAAAATTTAGATGGAGTAGTTCGCCACGAAGTTTTATAACCATTGATAGTTCATCCACACTATATTCGTCCCTAAAGTAACTGTCTTGCAGATTGTGACATAATTGACTATACGTGGTTCTGTGAATCGACGCCGCTGCTTCTCTTAGAAAGCCTTCCCTTAGTTGAAGGTCAACTTTTTTTATGAGGTTATAGAGCATTGGTTTCCAATTTTGATGCTCTGCTATATTAAGTTGAAGCTCCATGCCACAGCTTTGCGCTAGCTCCATCCATTCCGCGAACCAACTTGACCGGTTGGAAATTGTTTTAAGTGAAATTTTCTTCGGCAGTCGATCATTTGGCATTTTAAGAACCTTCAGGATATAGTCCACTTGCATCTTTAGCGTTTTTATGAATATTGGGGGTAGTCCTGTCTCAATCATTAGCATGTAGTTAGGTGTATTCGGTGGAAGTCGGAATGTTCTTTTTATGTAGAATCTCAAGAGCTTTTCTACGGTGTCATACCTTTTGGTTCCCCATACTTGGGCTGCATACAGTATAATGGCTTCGGAGCATGCTTCAAAAACTTTGTATTTGCTGCTATGCGAAATAAGTTTGTTGGCAAAACACTTTCTCCAGGTAGCATTTATTGCTATTTTTGCCTTTGCAATTTTTTCATCGAAATGTTTTTTCATATTCAAGTTTTTTGTGAAGTAAACTCCTAGGTATTTGTAGTCCGTCACTACCTCAATTCTTTCTCCATTGTACAACCATTTTTCGTTAGCACAGCTCCTGCCACCTCCTCTCTTAAATATCAATACCTCGGATTTCTCCAAGTTAACCACTAAGCTCCATAATTGACAGTATTCATATAACCGATTAATCATCCGCTGGAGAGTCTCGGGAGTGCACGCAAACATAACTATGTCGTCTGCAAACATCAGGGCCTTTATCCATGTACCTGCGAACTCTGTACCTCCGGGTAGAAAATCGATTAAGTCTTCAATGAAGAGTGCAAACAATTCCGGACTTAAAGAACATCCTTGCCTTAATCCAGCCTCCGTTTGAAACCACTCTGAAGATCCTTCCCCATCCCACACTGCTGCTTTTGTATCTTCATACAGGTTTTGTAGGGCCCTGCCAAATTTGAGTGACATCCCCATACCATATAGTTTATAAAACAATGCATTTCGGTCTACTGTATCGAAGGCTGCTTTGAAGTCTATAAAAAATACATATAGCTTCTTCTGTCTCGCGAGAAAGGACTCCGCGATACTTCTCAAGACGAATATATGATCCACAGTCGAATATCCTGATCTAAATCCTGCTTGAAATTCTTTCAACAAATTATTTGCACTTATCCATGTCGTGAGCCGTTTTTGTAGAATAGCTGTGTAGATTTTGTAGGAGGCATTAAGAAACGAGACACCCCTATAGTTGGCTGGAACCGAATGCTTTAATCAATGGGTCATGGTCAGGGAAAACTACAAAAAAAAAACCTTGACCAAGAAAACATTACAAATTAATGACTTAAGTGAGCCCTTAACAATCCTTGAATCCTCTACTGTACAATTCGCACATTCAGGAACCTCTTGACGTCTTTCTTGATACCCACTTCACGGAAAACTCCCATGTGTTAAGTAATGCCAGCCTTGATAGGGCAGACACTCGTACAACTATCTAACTATCTCCAATGATCTGATAAATAAGGACAAACTGCTTTGGTCGCTACAAAGCTTCAAACCATACAATCCTGCAGGACCTGATGTCATACATCTAGCCGAGCTGCAAAAGACTTCGTATATTATACTTCAACAATTTTTAAGAGTTGTCTCGGTCTCGTCCATATTCCAGTTTTATGGTTTTGGGTTCTCATACCCAAAGTCGGCAAATGCTCGCATGTTAGTCCAAAGGATCTCAGACCAATTAGTCTTTTATCATTACTGTTAAAGACACTGGAAACACTGATCAATATCTACATACGCACACGCATTGACAAAAGACTCGTGACTACAGATCAGCACGCGTATTGTAAATGCAAGTCTGTAGAAACAGCTATGCACACACTGACACGTTCTATAGACCAATCCCTTTATCACAAGGAGTACACAATGGCGGTATTCCTAGACATTGAACGTCAACGCATCTGCGATTACGGATGCACTGTCTACTTTGAGGGTGAACGACTGGCTTGGCGAATTGATTAATCTTCTGCTCACAATTAGGATTATTAATTCAAAGCGTGTCGTCTGCCAGAAGATCTGTCTGCAAAGGAACCCCACAAGGTGGAGTCCTGCCGCCACTTCTATGGAACTTAGCGGTGAATGAACTGCTAGTAAGCCTAATAGGTGAGGTCTGCAGAGTAATCGCTTATACAGATAACGTTCTATTGCCGTCTCAGGAAAATACCCGAATACCTTAAATGAACTGCTGAAAAATGCTCTCAATAACTAAACGTGCTGGGCAGATCGCTATGGTTTAGGGGTAAACCCTCACAAAACTGAGCTTTCACCATTCACCAGGAAATACAAAGTTCCACATATTAACCCTCCTTCCATAAAAGGTATAAGCTTAACTTTTCCTGACAGGACGCTAGGCTGGAAGCATAACATACACTCCACTAAAGCCACACTGGCACTCTTCTCATGCAAAAAAGCCATTGCTAGCAGATGGGGTCTTCAAACCCATATAACTCATTGTCTATATACAAAGGTAGTAAGACTTACTCTTCTACACGATGTGACTGTATGGTGGACTGCCTTAAATAAAAAAGTAAATCTTGATAAATTAAGCAAAGTGCAAAGATCAGCTAGTCTATGTATGGGCGGAGAACTTCGTACAACCACCTCCGCCGCATTGGACATTCTGTTCGTCCTTACACCATTCGACATTTACAACAGGCAAGTAGCTGCTAGTTCGGCTATTCGTCTTAATCTCCCAGTGGACTAAAAATTAAGTCGGTCACTCACCTTCACTGAATTTAGAACATGTTACATGCAAATTCTCGTTAAAGCAGGATGCTAATTTAAAAACTAACTGTAGGTAGTCAAACAGTACAATTTGCACAGCGTCAAAGCTGATCTGGCCTAAGCTGGATCCGAAACGCTCCGAGTTTTTGAACTCCCTTCTCTGAACTTGTCCAGCCCTCTCCCAAAAGCGTAAACTACATATGGGAGCTTTCTTCTACAACGACACTAATGATCTCATCAACATTGACATTGGTAGTTACGCTTCATACGAAGCTCTAATTGGTTCTTCGAGTAGGTGGATCGAATTTTTCCTGATCCTGTTGTATAACAATGGACCATTACTGGTCTAAGTTTGTCGGTTTCACTGACAGCCACCTTAACCTAACCTAACCTTTCTAGAAGGCCGACAACTTAAGAGTGAATCGTACCGAATTTGTCTGTAGCACCAGTGCTAAAATTTAAGAGTTATTCGAAAGAAAATTATATTTCCTATCTTTTTGATGATGTGGCCAACAAATGGTTAACATCGATGAATTAATTGACGAATTGATGAATTGATGAATTGATGAATTGATGAATTGATGAATTGATGAATTGATGAATTGATGAATTGATGAATTGATGAATTGATGAATTGATGAATTGATGAATTGATGAATTGATGAATTGATGAATTGATGAATTGATGAATTGATGAATTGATGAATTGATGAATTGATGAATTGATGAATTGAAGAAAATAATAAAAAATAATCCACACACACATGCCTCATAGTAATCATCAGACTAAATTAAAACGCATATCCTTTCATGTGCAATGAATGATACATACATACATTCCAGTGGAGGCAACCACAACATGTGTCTGTGCGCGCACAAAACTAATTTTAATTGCCAATCAATTAGGAGAACTTTACAAAGGCGCCCACTAATGTGGCCAAACACAGTTGCATCACCCTGCGCTACAAAATAACACAAAGTTAACTTTTAAAATTAACCTCAAAACAGTCGTTCGTGTGAGGTACTTCTGCTACGAGTATTTCTAGATTACGCCACATCACGCGGTCGGTTTGTAAGAACGTTGCCACACGGGTTATCCGGTTCAATGAATCCTTTTTCCTGTGCCACCCACCACTTCTTGCGGAACAGCTCTACAAAGAAAGATACAATCATTGCTGGCTGCCACCGCACCACCGACACAAGACCGCATATCCTAATTGAGTTTGGTCTTCTACACTTTATCCAACAATCGGTGTGTGTGTGTGTGTGTGTGTGTACGAGTGTAAACAGTTGATTATATGTTGTGTATCAAAATATATATTTATCTATACAATCATTGTATATAAGACAAATAGGTCTTCTTCTTCGCCTTCGTCGATAAAGTTCGTTTCACTTGTAGCGGCGCGACATGTCGATCAACCAATGCTGAACAAAGTTTGCGAGTGAAACCATTCAACCGCAAACTTGAAGGATTCTTTTGTCCTGAATTATTGATTTTCATTAGAGTAGTATCGGCAGCGGCGAGAACGTTGAGAGTGGGTCGTTGGGTTGAAATAACTGAAATAACACTGACACCACTTGCGCTGGTGTTGGACAGACTTTAAAACGGAATTCCTTAGAAAGGGACCGAACTGCGATCTTGTGTAACAATCTACTTAAAAAGTAAGGGGTTTTGCTGATTTTCCAACAGAGTTACCATACCAACAATTAGTGTTAAGGGAATATAAGCCAAATTTAAGACAATAATCATTTATTTTTTTAACCAGGAAAGAAATAATAATAAGGAATTGTTTGGCTGTAAAGTAGAAACCCTTTGCAGAAAGTTTAAAAATCTTCTTGTTTGGTAAAATTACATTTAAAAGCGCAAACTTTACTTCCTTCCCTGATACCTTAGTGCCCACATCAAAGTGCCTTGCACCAAACTTACATTACCACTTGAGCGTGTGCCATTAGAAAAAATAAAATAAAAACTTGACATATGGCAACCCCAAATGGACAACAACCAGGACAGTTGACAGCGTAAAACAAACGTAGCTAATCCGCAGAAGAATAACAAATTTCTGTAACTGAGTGATATTTTATGCTTGGATAACTTTTAATTGGATAAAGTATACGCGAGCGCGTTTCTCATAGCCTCTGTAATGGAAATGACTGTGACCAGGCTGCTTGTGGCGATGAAGCTGCCGGCAATAACAATGGTATCGTTATGAAAGACAATTTGTGTTTTGTACTCTTCAGCTGTTGTGTTCTGTGTTATGATTGTGGTGGAATTTTAATTTATTCTGAAATAATGGATAGCTCCTCCAGTGCGGACAACACTATACAAGTTACATTTAATCCAATTTTACCTTAGACGGAAATACATGGACAACGTTTTGTTGGTCGGTATCATCCGCCACAGAGGAAGGGAAAGTGAAAAAAAAAAAACAAAAAAAACACCACCGGTCCCATTAGAGCGGATGGCAGGTAAAGTGACAACAAACCAGCTTGAAGTCCAGTCGTCGTTGGAGCATTTACATTACGTTGTCGCTAAATACTTAATCCGAACTTGATAATGTCCATTTGAGTGGAGTTTTTTCAAGGATCTTACAAACACACCCACAGACAAACCCACAAAGACTAGATTTGCGTGCTCACGTTTAATGGAGCTGAACAATGTAATACTTTCTCATCCACAGGGAGTCATAAACCGCAATAACACTGGAGATGAGGGAATAACAATTAAAACAAAGAAATAATTCCGACAATTTTATGCGCAGTGTCGTTACATTTTTATTTTCAAATCTCTGAAGTGATAGCAAGCTGCATGGCATCCCATTAACAAAAGTGAAATCTTTCGAAGGTTTAAAGATTGCTGGCTGTCGTCGAGTTGTTGTTTCCATCAGAAGATCAAATTTAAATTTCTAATTTAGAATTTAAACTTTTTGTCTGACACAGCTGGCTCATTTTAGTAGCACAGGGAATAGTCCACCCTTCTCGTCCCTATTGACGATAATAACTTGAGTTTATCGTCTTCGCTGCACTCAGGATGTAAAAGAGGAAGTGACTCTGGATCGAAGGAGCGGTAAACTTGCGAGCGGGTAAAATTATGCAACATCCCAGCAGCAATTCATGTCGTCTTCATTTGCATTTCAAAGGATTGAAGTCGGTTCTTGTGACTGGGATAATGCTTATGCCATGAGAATATTATTGCCATTAGCTGCATTAATGCGATTATTCAGGATAAAAGTTTCTTGCAAATAGAGAACTAATTTATGTTTAGGTATTTATTGTGCCATATTGTGTTGGCGCTTCCTAATAACCTTATAAATGAAATCAATCATTTATTCTAAATTGAAATCAAATTTGAAAACATCCATCACATTCGGTAAACTTTATTCCCTTTCCTCCTATCCAAAGCAAATTAAATGTAATTAAGTCAGAAGTTATTTTCCAAGTTCTAAAAGTCGATTATTCAGGATAAAAGTTTCTTGCAAATAGAGAACTAATTTATGTTTAGGTATTTATTGTGCCATATTGTGTTGGCGCTTCCTAATAACCTTATAAATGAAATCAATCATTTATTCTAAATTGAAATCAAATTTGAAAACATCCATCACATTCGGTAAACTTTATTCCCTTTCCTCCTATCCAAAGCAAATTAAATGTAATTAAGTCAGAAGTTATTTTCCAAGTTCTAAAAGTCGCGGATTACTACACACCTACTACATCTCGAATCCATTACGCTAATTAATTTATAATTCCCAGCTTTGTGGTTAAACTGCTTCGTTTAGGTGATATAGATACCGAGACAGCGTAATGATGCCACAATATCTGTGTACACATATACACAGGAAGATCGTCTTTGTATTTTATATCTTTATATATTTATATATTACCTATCTATATTATATTTTATATATATTTATCAAATAACATTGAAACTTTCGTTACATTATGTAGCACTTGTATGATGGGTCACGTTGTACGTTTGAATTTTCAATGAAAGTCTTAGGGCTTTGCCTGGTGTATGAGAGCAAAAAAAATGAGTGTGTTTTGTATTTCACATGAACAAAAAAAAGTATTCTGGCTGTAACACTGTAAGGCAAAAATTGTAAATGCTGGCATTTATTAATAAAAGAATATTATTATTAAAAGAATGTTAATATAATATAATGTATTGAATTGTTAAAAGCAATGGCAATGTAATTTAATGTAATGGGATGTGATGACGAATGTTTCCCAATTGTATTTTTTACTGCGTTCCGTACGGCTCTCACTTGGCGACTGACTCGTTTGTATTTCCTTTTGACAGTTCCTTTGTACGAAGAAATATTTGTATACAGGGTTATGTTATATTATGTTATTTGTACAGGGATGCTCTAACACACTTTCCCTCGTGAATCACCCGAGGATTCGCCATCAATAGTGAGGACACCGAGTTTCGTTGATGGACGGCGAAAGGATCCATTGGCTGTTTTTAATTCGACAAATCGGATTTGCCCATCTTTGGCCGGGAAAACTTGTGTAACACGACCTTTGTGCCATTGGCTGCGAGGTAGGTTGGAGTCGCAAATAATGACCAGATCGTCGATTTCCAGCGGACGGACTTTGTCAAACCATTTCGGACGTTGCAGAAGTTGTGGAAAATACTCGGTGGTAGGGCTAAGGAAGCACGTATTTCTCTAAATGCTAGCAACAAAACAATTGGTAAGAGATGAGGACTTCTGACTAGAATGACTCTGTGCTATACACAGCGGTAGTGCGCCCTTTTCTTACCTATGGAGCGCTGGCCTAGTGACCGGCATTCAGCAAAGAGTACAATGCCAGCAACCTAAGTATAATACAAAGATCGGTAGCTGTAGCTGCGTGTAACGGGAGAACTACGGTGCCACCCCACCGATGCTTTTAATATAATTCTAAGTCTATACCTCCCGACATCTCACCTTTTCCTTTCCCCAATTTCCTAACGGCCACGCTGTTATAAGGGTACATTATAAGGGTGCAAATCTCTCTAGCGTGTGTACATTATAAAAAAAGGCTCATTTTATTACACCTCACTTCACTAAACACCTTCTTTACCAAAGGTGTTCCTTCTGCCAAATAAGATAAAAGCGGGAAAAATTTAGTTTACTTACTATAGTACATACACACATTAGAATATTATTTTGAAAAAATTCTCATTAAATGACGTTGAAAAGTTGATGTCTATTAAAATGGAAAAGGGCATCCAAGGCTTAGTCCACTTCTTAGCAATTTCATATTGCAAAGAAGTAAAGTATGTATTTGTGGTTGTGGTTAAACTTCATTAACTTCTTTTAGAAAATATGACACTTTAATGCGTATGCAGATCCAAAATGCCCAGAGAACTCTTTCGACATGATTTTTAAATCAAATATCAAAGCAACGAACATACAAGCACTCGATCACTACTTATAATGACAAACGTTTTGGTTCGAACAAAAGATTAACTGGAATAAGGGAGTAAAATTACAACAATAAAAAATGTGAATGTGTTACTTACGGTATACTGAACACGGGAGTTTTATGTGCTAATTTTCTTTTTTAATTTATTATGCTCTCGTTAATCCAAGTTAAAAAATTATCCCAAATCGAGCTTCATTATTTCATATCCAAAAGTTGAAAGTTAATTATATCCATTTGATTATTTTAGCCTCGAACTCGTAGTAAAAATTGAGGACAAATGCAATGTTGTACGCCGGATAACATTATGCCATTCGCGCGAGCACACACAGAACACGTTTAACTTTTTGGGCTTTTGTGAAATTCTCAACAAGCAAACACCAACAGAAATCCCTTTCCCAAATGACTACAATTGCTTTAATCTGGAAATTTTATCCAGTTATTGCCGTAGTTGCGTGTTGCAAGTTTTCCATTTTTACGACAATTTTCTGCAGGACATAGTGGTCTCGTCTCAGTGTTGATACCGAGTGCGGTGATTATGTTTGTTACTTTTTTTTGAGATTTTTTTTTAATTTAATTTTTTTTATAATTAATTTAAACACTAAATTTGTGTTACTTTTTTAAGATTCTTTTTTAATTTCATTTTTTTTTATAATTATAAATTTATTGTTTTATTCACTAAATTATATTATAAAACTTTTATTTTAGTTAGTTTAGTTGAAGATATTTTCCACTTCAAATCGTACACACAAAGTTACATTGGTAAATTTTTGCCTTTCTATTAACGAGTGTAGCACTGAATTGGCCAATTGAAAAACAGATAAAATCATAGTAAGTAAGTAAGTAAGTAGACTTAAAATAAGAACGAAGTTACAAGTTTGGATAAGCCCAGTGATGAGTCTTTTCAATCTTTGTTTCGCTGATTGTTTGAGGTTTTTATGCTTTGACAGATTTGATAAATTAAAAAAATATAAACGCTGAAAAGTATGAGTAGTATGCAAAACGTGCACCACTTCTCAGAGAATCTAGGATGTTTATCACCAAACGGTACGGACACTGAAATATATTGCACTTGTTACCAAAGACTGACTATTGCACTTCTGAAATGTATTTCAATCCTAGCTATGCCAATCCGACTAGAGAAAGATTCAACGACGGGGAAATATTGGGACTTTTGACGTAACTCTATTCACCAATGGATCTAAGGTGAGAGATGAAGTCTCTGCTGGAGTATTCTCAGAATATCTTAATCTTTCAAGCTCCTACAAGCTAGCATTTCTCAGGCAGAGATCACAGCGTTTAAGGATGCATGCAGATCCCCATTTCACAGTACCACTACAGTACAGTGCGACAGAAACATCGACTTTTCCCACAATATAAAAAATATCTAATTCATTAATTTAACTTCCGTCATAGTTTAAAACTTGATATCATTCTAACACGTAAATTTTCTACTTTCCTTGTGAACAACAGAGCCTTGAACTTATGACCAGCATTGGTTAAATTCGTTCAGAGTTTTTTTGTCTGTATTCAATGTGTACTTTGCTTTTGACTTAGAGCAACCGGAAAAGTGTGCGATCGAAGACATTGAGAGACGCTAATTAAGGAATTATTATTGGTAGTTTTAACAAATCAAAAAAAGAATACCAAAGCCACAAAAGCCGAATAAAAACTCGCCGAGATAAGAAAGGAAACCGTGTAAATGAACAACATACATTCAGTGCTGACAACATGAAAAGATCACATCTACAGAATGTTAAACGACACTAAAGATGCCTATTCTACTGTCATAGAGAACGTATCATTTAACCTGATCGATGTCATCCATACCTGACAAATATTAAGTGAGGATCGCAATATCCAAATCTACGATAGCAAAGCTGCAAGTTGACATGTAAGAGTGCATATACCAGCTTATCTCTAAAAAAAAATTTATATGAAATGTTGCCTGATGTATGGAATCTCAGCATTGTTCGCCAGAAGACCCCATAAACTGTGAAAACTTCCTCTATAGTCTCCTTAACATGGCCTATAAAATCGTATATTCCGTTCTGAGTGAATGCCGAAAGCCACTTACTGACAATTTGATCGGAGCCTACCAGTGTAGTTTTAGGCTAGGAAAGACCACAATTGACTAAATATTCAGTACTGCGGTATATTTTGTAGAAGACCAAAGAAGTGCAAATCGATGTTTAGCAGATTTTTATTGATTTGAATGCCACATGTGACAGAATCTATAGAGATGAGCTATACAACATCTTGTTCGACTGTGCATGTATACGATGATCGACGGAAAGCGATGAGATCTAATGATGAGATCGGCATTGATATAATCGCATATTTGAAGGGTTGGAGAAATCCTAGCTACAGAAGGGATCAAAAACTTACACTTAAGTGTATTGGCCTAGATGTAGACTATAAAAATAAAAAGAATTTCTTAGCAATGTTAAGTAATTTCTTTACTAACCATTACTAATGGTGGTGGTCAATTGAAAAAATGTAAACATGGCCATTAATTTGGTTTTTATTAATCTACTAGTGAGTACCCGTCAAAAATGACGGAATTAACTTTATTTTTACTTGAGTCCCAATATATAATTACTACTATAAAAAATTTAAAGCTCATCGTCACAATCGTTTGTTAAAATACCATAACCTAAGCGCACCACCCATTCATTAAATAATACATGTTGTCCTGCTGAGTGTATGTTGGTAATGAAACTGCGTTGTTTGACGTGACGGCAAAGTGTCAGTTATAGTCAGTTGGCACTTTATTTTATGTTTGTCAAAAGTCACCTCCCAATATCAGTAGCTTTCCTCCAAATGGTCGGACGGCGTTTATAATTTCTCTAAGTAACAGGTCTTTTATAACAACAATAATAATATTCGGCGCGACAGACCAATGCAGTCCAAGGCTTAGTTTCTCGCGACCATTTATGTTGCGCACTTTTATTTTTTTGGACACAAATGGAATGGACCTACAAATTAAGGAAGCTTTCCGTGAAAAGTTATTACTCTCGGAACGTTTGTCACCCATTCGCCAGAGGTGGGACATCGTGAAAAATACTTTTGGTGTTACTAGGATTTGAACCACGAACCTCCTGCTCAGTAGCCACGCGCATTTCCACTGAGCCACAGCGCCCACAACAGGTCTATTACTCGAAGCAAATGAGTGGAAAGCATAGATGCTTCTTCGATTATCAGCAGAGATGCTTTTTTTACTTTGTTAGACTCAAATTATGGAATTTTCATGTTTGAAACAAATGTTTCCTTTGCGGAAATGGGAATTTTGAATCCACTATGTGCATCCACTACATGCCAACAAATCTTTGTCGTTTTGCTCTTACATAGCACATCAGTGTGTTGTAAAGGTATGGTTTGCCTGAGCCTCAAGGGCCACCAATAAAAAAGAAGCGCGATTCATCATTTAAATTATCAAACGAACCCCTAATGAACAAATAATCGCGTTTGGAAATAAGATTTAAAAACAATTTATTTTTTTATTTTGACGGCGTTAATATCGCTAATGGTTGTAAGCAGTTACAAAATTGTAAATTGTTTGGCCTTAAAAATTTTCTTTCAAAAAAGACCAACAGTCTCCTTGTACCTAGAAGTGTTTAACAGATGCAGGGTGTGAAGTGATGTAAGGTCAAAAGAACGTCTAGGTGAGAACCTGTCATAAATGACGGAATTTTTTTCTACCACCATTTCACCATTTTTCATCGCAGCATATGGTGTGAATATGAACCAAATCCAACCATAAGCATAAATTTTCGTAAATAACTCTACACCAGCGCCACCTAACGGGTTCAAAAAAAATATAATTATCCTGGCAACAAACGATCATATGGTGTGACCAACCATAAACACAAATTTTCGTAAATATATCGATTCCAGCGCCACCTAGCGGGTCAAAAAAAATAAACTTATCGGGGAACCAAACGATCATTTGGTGTAAATGTGGCTTCGATACATATAGTGGGTTTAGCTGGATGTGGCGACATAAAAGCGTTATAACCATACAGACAAACAAATTGACAACGGCAATTATGGTATTGGGCGATTGCTATTACTAAGGTAAAAAGAAAAATAAGTACAATTGCATCAGGCGTACCTGGTCAACACTAATTATTAAAAATAACATTTATTATGGTGTATATATTCAGAAAAATGCAGTATCTAACTAATGGTAGTCTTGACACAGTCGTTGAATGTGGTAATGCAGTGAATGCTGTGAAACTTTACGAATTCCTAACGAAGGTGAATAAATCACAACCAAGTTCGCACAGTTGTTGAATCTCATCAAGGAACACTAACATCATTATAATGGATATACAAAAAGACATATAGGTTAGGTTAGGTTGAAGTGGGCGTCAGTCAAGACCGACGCACTTAGACCGACAGGGTCCATTGTAAAAAGACATATAGACAACATAAAAACATCTAAGAGAACGCATACAAATATTTCATGAAACGAACAATTGAATTGCAAGAAGTCATACAAGTTATGAAGTCTAAAGTAACGCTTTCAGGACACTTTAGGTACTTGACTCAAGCCTCCGACCTATTTTAAAATATATCAGTTCATGTTTTCTTTGAATACCACTAGTACGAAATTTAAGTTTTCAAATTTTTGCGAAACGGACAGCCTTCTAATTTTCCAAATCTTATCATCGTTGTTAGCCAACTTTGCCTTAAAACATCACATTCTAAACGTCGTATGAAAAAACTCGAAAAAATATTTGAATTTTCATATTGTCATTTAGTCATATACGTTGAAGATTTATCAAAAATCTGTCCAAGGTATAGATTTGTCAAAGAAAGACAACTTTTTTTAACATAGAAGTAGTTTACGACAAATCATATGTTTTTCAAGACTGCTTAGCAGAAAACGATTCAAAGATTTGGTAGACAACCACAATATCATCATCATATATGGCTCTATAGCCGGAGTCCGGTCCTGGCCTCACGCAAAAAGTCTCTCCACCGGTCCCGATTTCGAGCCGATGTCATCCAGTTTTGGCATCCCTATACTCTGGGCGTCCCGGTCTACGCCATCCTTCCAGCGTAGGCTTGGCCGGCCTCGCTATCGTGTTCCATAAATCCTACCGCAAATGACAACACCAATATGACAGCATATTTTATGACAAAAATGCTGTAAAAGTTTTAATCGGTACGGTACACAGTATTAACACATATGCAGCACTTAAGGGATCTTCAGGGATATTAAATATTTAAAAGTTGTATCCAGCACTTTGACAACTTTTTTACCTTTTTGAAAAATTCTGGAGTAGCTTTCACTGGAATGTAACACTCATACCGCTTGTGTATTAGCACTGAATTTAAAATTTTACGTAAATTAGTCAACCTAATTTAATAGCCTTACATTGACTATTTATTCTTTCTTAATAATTCGCAATGAAAGTTTCGGTGGTGGTTGTTATGCAAACGACTTTAACCACTCATATAAACTTAGTACCACATTATATAAACTTATTAATCACAAAACTATATTATGTGCCAATGTAAGAGCGCAGGATTTCGTCATAAATATTCGACTCTACGAATTTATACATCCAACTGAATTATGGCTTAGCAAAGCAACTTGAATATCCTTGCTCGCAACTATTCATTTTGTTTATTGTGCAACTTTTAGAAATCTATTAAATTTATTCATCAGTCGTCATCAGTCAAACACAAGGATGAGTCGTACTCACAGGATCTGAATATCATATCATTTCGAAATACCGCTTCAAGTTGATGGTTGTGGGCAGGTGGTAGTTCCTTGGTTATTTTAGTTGCGATGGCAAATTTTTGGCACGCGATATTCTCATTGATTACACTATACGCGATTATTAGAAAAAAAATTCAATTTTCATTATTTTTACTCAGGAGCAGTAGAAAGCAGACTTTTGTTAAATTGTACATAAAAGTGTAACACTTTGGTTCGCTACGCAGTCAGAGTCCTTGCAAACAACTAAGTGAATGAAAATCGATTACACTCTTAATATTGATATGTTGTCACGTGCCGGTAGTAAAAACTAGAGCACAGCACAGTGAAAGACTGTTTGGCTAAAAATGAGGACGATTTCCCATTTTGTCATAAATCATATCTCTCGTGTGTACTATGCAGTAGCACTAAAATAACCATGAATACTTTTAAAGGATGCTCTTATATACTAACTGAGAAATTCCTGTGAATATATGACAAGTCATAAAGGAAGACCCAACCACCCAGATAATGCAAACTGACACGAAGGCGGATGTAATGTTGTTAGTTCATTGCCCAGTCGAAGGCGAACTAAGGGAAAGACATAAGTACACCGAGGGTTCGTAGTTCACTTAAGGGAAAACACTAAACGTATATGTGATGGGGCGTTTTATGGTCAACGAACACCGACCACGATTGCGAATAAGGCAACGCTATCAAAATATATTTTACATCAATGTCATAAACCGGATTGACATTCTGATGGTAAAGCAGATTTCAAATCTTTCCAACTATTTCAAAAGTAGCTTCAAAGCCTCATAGAAAACGTGGAGTAAAATTTAGGTCATTTCGTGCAATGCAATCAGGAGTTCTGATTTGGCCGTTTAGTTCAAGGACATGCATGAAAAGTCCAATTAGTCTTTTCCACCACGAGTACGTCAACTCATACAACGCGCGATTCCGGTCAACTCACGTGGTCTTTTTTTTTTTGTTGTGTTAATTTTTTTGTTTGCACTTTTTGTTGGTACTTTCAACGTTAATTACTTCGATTAATTTTTCCTCCACTTTAGTAATTGTGTTCACCATTTATTGCACCATTTAGCACTCAATTTTGTTGTGTGTGTTTTCCGTATTCCAGAGCACCCGCCACCGTACGTAATTAAATTCCAAACGCAATGTGGATGCCACCGTAGCTGCGGTAAACTAAAATCTGAGAAAAAGTAGTGAAGGTCTTTTGCCTGGATCCTTCAGATTGTATCCGCTAGTATCATATCATCATCCTGTGGTGCTGTGTGGATAGTTTGCGTGAAATTGAAAGAGAATAGCAAAGCTTTTATCCAGATGAAGAAATAATAATGGAAGAGCAAAGAGCACGAGGTGGACAATCTGCTGAAGATTCGAAGAAAAGAGATATAACAATTATGACAGGCTAGAGTGTTAGTTAGCAAGCACATGTTGTGCATGTTTCTCTTAAATTTTGTGGTGAAATTTTAAAAATGTTTTTTTAAGCAAAAAGAGTCCTCAAATCTTATTTGTTTACAAATAGATTGTGGGTAAGTGTTACCATTTGAAATTACTGAGTTGGTATCACGCTCAATTCTCCGCGTTTTTTTAGTTTTTACTAGAACTGAGATATGACAAAAAGCAGGACTAGACAAGGTTGTAGCAATTAAGTAATCCCAAATGAAACCATTAGGGTCTAAATATGAGGAATTTTTATTTAACACTTAATCGGCGAGGATCTTTAAAGATCGTTAACAACGAGGATCGCTTATCGTTCATTGTCGTGATCACTTACTGCAGTGATCGTTGACTGTAGTGACCTTTTGCTGCGGTGCGATGGTTGATATTTGAATGTAATTTACTGCGATGATCGTTGACTATGGTGATCCTGACTCTAGTCTACGTTGATCGTTAACGGAGTTTTCTTAGCCAGAGAGTAAATCCAAACGAGGCCATTAAGGTTCAAATATGTAGGTTATTTATATAAAAGCAAATCTGCGGAGATCGTTGATGATCGTTGTCTTTAAATATCATTTTTCATTCACTACGATATTGGAAGATGACAGTGGTGATCTTTTGCTGCGGTTTTCGATAAATTTAGAAGTAATAGTTGACTATATTGACAGTTGAATGTGGTGATCGTCGACGATTACAATAATATCGTTCACTACGATAGCAAAAGTTGACAGTGGTGATCTTTTGCTGCGGTTTTCAATGAATTTGGTGATCTTTAAATGTATCGATCTGTAACTGTGGTGGTTTGTTATCACATGGATCGTTGACTGTGCTGTGAACTTTGACTGAAGTAATAGTTGACTATATTGACAGTTGAATGTGGTGATCGTCGACGATTACAATAATATCGTTCACTACGATAGCAAAAGTTGACAGTGGTGATCTTTTGCTGCGGTTTTCAATGAATTTGGTGATCTTTAAATGTATCGATCTGTAACTGTGGTGGTTTATTATCACATGGATCGTTGACTGTGCTGTGAACTTTGACTGCAGTAATAGTTATATTGACAGTTGAATGTGATGATAGTTAAGGATTATAATTCACTGTTGTGATCGTAAATGGCAGATCTGATGATCGAAAGAAGCAATCTTTGGTACGATTAAAATAACTAAAATAATATATTGTCAATGTAAACTGATAATTATTAAGCAGCACTTATGTCTTAAATCTAAGTCAAAATTGCGAGCTCGAAGGACGAAGTTTATATTTAGAGGACATGACAATTTTCTCGAACGTGTGTACATTTGTACGATCGTACGTTTGTTTGTCGTGTCGTATATCTCGGCTTCTACCAGTCAAATTTTTATGGGACTTACTTGAAAACTACTGGTTAGCACTCGGCTTGCGATGGCGTAATTTTTTCGTTCATAGGGGTCCTGAGAAAACTGAAAAAAAAAATACTCAATCTCTCGAGTTTTTTTAAGTTTTTTTAAAGTTTGCAAAGTAAAATGTGGTTTTTTCAGTCGATTTCAGAAATTGCTTTTGACTGAATGACCTATCGCTTATAAATGAAAGACCTACATTTAACGTTGCATACTATTAGGCTTCTAAGATAAATTAGTCTTTAGAATGAATTACAACTAAATATTCATACACGGGTGTGTGTAGACAGTCGCACAGCAGAATACATTAGCTTGTGTGTCTATAGTAGTGGAAAGTTTTAGGTAGGAACTCGTATATCTTGGCTTCTACCAGTCAGAATTTAATGGGACTAGTTTTAAAACCATTGGGCATTACAAAATGCCTTTGTAGCCCGTAGCCCGATATACGAATAAGTGGGCCTTTAGTTTGTGTTATTCAATTTAATGTCAATACTCTTACTATTAAATAAGTTCTCAATCTTATTTAAAAGTGTTGATCTCATTATGCTTCGTGTCTCCGTTAAAACATCCCATTATGGTTTTTGTATCTGTTAAAATGCACAGTTTAAAATACTCTTTCTGGGTGAAGGATTGTCCCTGATGACGTAGTCAATCAGTATATAGCAGATTACTGTTTTTTATTAATACAACACTTGCAAACTAAAGCATTGGCTATCTAAATTATATTCTACTCTATTTTCAACTCCGTCAAAAAATATCACTGATTTCAAAGACATTTTTTTCAGTGTTGTATTAATTAATGGACTAAACTTATTGGAGGTATGAAATCAATTATTACTACCTAATAAAATAAGGAGTGAAGAACTTTTTTATAAATGTAATAATTCCTTAGCACTTTAAATATTTTCAGCCGTTGCAAAAACCACATTTGCCATTGCCACATCTAACACACTCCCCATTGCTAGTGCTATAAGTGAACATAAATGTAAATGTGTACATCCTTTTGGATGAGTTTTTCTTTTAAGTTGTCATTTTCACTGAAGTGTCCTTTTCACAAAGTGCACCACTGCACGCTACAGAGCGAATATAAATTTAAAAAAGTCACCGAAAAAAAAAATTGTCGTCGTCGTCGTCGTCTTTTTTTTGTTGGAAAAGTGACGAGCAGCATTTTGTATTGCTTTGCTACAAGTGTTGTTTTTAGCTACAAATGCCAATTGACCCATTTTGCCTTTTGATTACTTTTCGTATTCGCACACAGGTTTTTCACAGAGATGCATGTGAAACATATGCCAAAGATAAAGAGGTGAAGACCACCGATGGGAGCATAAATATTGCGTTAGAAAACTCATGTCATACGAGCTGTAAGTTATCCTATCAGGATAAATGAAATATTTTATTAGAGTGCCTTCGGGGAAGAAGAACTTTCTCAAACATGTTAATGGAGTACAAAATGAAAAAAAAAACGTCATATACACCTCCCCCCGTCGTATAGGTTAAGTACGGCTTATAACATATTCTTCACATCTTCCACAAGACAGGATAGAGCAATACGTTAACGATATCAAACAGAATTTTCTAAAAACTTCCTTCCTCTCTTACAGAAAATCAAGGAAATATAATGAACACATTTGTGACACGTTCAGACGTATCATTTTAATTAAGACATCACACGTTCGCTTAATACTAAGTCGTGAATTCATGACGAAAATACTATCCTTAATTCGTAATCAACAAGAATGAAGAATTTTTCACCATTTTGGTTTATAAAATTGTTTATTGAAGTTTGAGAGAATTCCTCATGTGATATCTCTGGGAGTTAATATTATATGTTTCATGTTTTTTTTTTGCTGTTAACAATTTTTATAATTTTTATTATAGGCTAAAAAAAGCATTTTTAAGGAACATACATTTTTGATTCCTTTGAGATAGAAAAGAATCTCAATCTAGTTAGAAAACACTTATTGTATATTATCTTTGGCAGAAAGGAATTACAGAATATGTCGATATATATCAAAATTGAGCTAACGATGCCACCAAATGTGCCATATTTTATTGTTTAATATTTGTTGTAGGAAAAATGTTATAATGTTTGTGTGAATTCACAGAGATTTGGTACGTATATGTACTGTTAAAGCTGCAATAAAAAAAAAAACAACTTTAATACACTTAAGTTCATAAATATATTTTCCTTTATTTTGCGTTAAATTGTGCTTCTCTTGTTTTTATATCGTGAGTTTTTCTCCGATTGCCAGCAACAACGAGAAGAAGCGAAATACGACAGAATTCTATACGTCAGATTGATAAAAGTGTCGATTTCGTGTGCCTCTTTCAGATTGCTCTTATAATGTGATCGGTACTTATGGTTGATCTGTAGTGGTTTTGCTGCTAATTTCATCTGATGTGACGATGTGTGGCGTTAACATGTACCTTACAACTGAAAATTTATAAGAAAGTAACAAGGACTGTTAACAAGTGGATTTTCTGACATTTCACAATTCATGTAGAATTAAGAATTAGGTAGCTAATTATATATTTTATAAGCATAATATTTGATTCTTAGGTAAAGAAAAAAGGGTGGAATAATGCAAAGGAATGTTGAACATAATTTTGCGAAGCTTGTTTTAAGTCACTTTAACTGTTTGAACCTGTGCAGTTGAACAAATACCACATGCTGGTGATGCGTACAGGTATATAGCGCCTGACAAAATACCCTGCAAATAATAATTTTGTTGTCATACCTTCGATTTATTAGTGGGTACAGCATTTTAACTGCTATTTCAGATTTGTTAAACATTTGCTTAATATGTTCTTTAAATGTCAACTTGTAATCTAAATGTACACCAGTTTTCCAGTTAATAATTATTATGCCATGTACTTCAAGCTGTGTTTGAGTAAAAAACAAGGCTTTTTTTCTTCTTGAAAAGAAATTACATAACAGCGTCAATTTCCGTTTTCCCTTTATTGAAGTAATCGATGATAGTGTTAATAAATATGTATTAGGAAAATTCCGAAATCATCATCATCGTAAATGGCATGCTTGCAGTGCGGTTTGTTTGGAATTATGTATGTTATACAGTAAGGGGCCAAGAGGAACGTTGGCGGAAATTGGTCTTTTGAAGAAACCTTGAAATGACGATTATTAAGAAAACTGCTTACTATATTATTTAAGTATCGTGGAAAGTCTAGCATTATCATTTTGTAGAGCAGTCGTCCGTGCCAAACTGTGTCAAAATCTTTTTCTATGTCAAGCAGGATTAAACCCTTTGATTTTTGTGCTTGCAAATTTAGCTGAACATGTTTACTAATTCTTAGAAATTATTGGCATCATGTACCATGATTTTGTATGAAGACTAATTTTTGCATTGGTAGGATATTGTGTATTGTATTGTCAACAAAGTTTTTATTGGTAATTTTTTCAAAAATTTGACTAAAGTTACTTTGGAGGCTTACTCTCCTCCTTTTGTACCCAAAAGCCCTCGGTTTCCACCCTTTTTCATTTCGTGGCTGGAATCGTACCTTGAGAAGCGCCAGTACAGTGTTCAAATTTTTAGTCTCTTACCCCAATTACGCTACTTCAGGTGTTCCTCAAGGTACTCATCTCGATCCACTGCTCTTTGTCTTATCAATAAACGATGTTGGTCACATCATAAAAAACTCAGATCTGTCTATTTACGAGGATGACATGAAAAGAATTAAGGTAATATCTTCTACCCCCACCGACTCTCTCTTACTTCAGAATGACCTAAACTCATTCTACACCTAATGCGGCAGAAACTTCCTAGAACTAAATGTTGCTAAATGTTAATCCATTACCTTCTTCCGCAAACGACTTCCCTCTCACCACAGAACCTATTATTTTCGGAACGAACAAGTTCCCTTGGTCTCTTCTATACGGAATCTGGTAATTATCTGTAGGGAGGTACACTTCCGTTCCCACATTGATCAAATTATACATAAGGCCAATTCTTCTTTCGGTTTTATTCAACGACGGTCCAAAGAATGTTTGAGCCATAACGCTACAAAATCTCTACATTACCTATGTTAGACCTCAGCTTGAATACGCCAGCCAAGTCTGGTCACCATTTCACAACACCCACTCACTTGGAATTGAAGCTATGCAGCGTAGGTTTATCAATTTTGTCTTACGCGGTCTCCCATAGACCGACAACTATAGCTTACCGCTTGCAAACCCTTAAAAAAACGTCGCTGACATACTCTTCGTGACCAGTTATTAACTGAAACGATCGACTCAACCGCACTATTGGAAATGATTTCCCTTTACACTAACGCACGTAACCTTAGGTCTTAGGCTGCACACTTCTGTGTCCCTCACCGCCGCACCAACTACGACCATTTTGAACTTTCGTTCCAGTATATCCTCCCTTAGAAACTCTCTCTATACTTCCTCTTGACCTCTCTCTCTTATAAGTATTAAGTAGTTATCTAAGTAAAAAAAGATTAAATTATGTGAAGTTAAGCTTAAGCTCTCTTAGACTGGTTAAGTCCTTTGGTAGCCTTGTATTAAGTAAATAAAGTAAATAAATATGATTCTTGTACAGCTCTTTCGGAGTTCTATCAATTGTATCGCCAGAATCATCAACGTAGTGTGATAAGTGTCAAAAGGATGGCGAATTTGGATTGCGTTATAGTATATTACATAACGAGCGAGGAAAGTGGAGTTTATCATGATCGTGATGATCACTTTTCTGCAAGTCATGTACGCTATTTTTCACGCGTCCAAGCCGGTTTTTTTTTTGCTAAATCGAGAGAGAAGCAGAAATGTGAGAATGTGTGTTCGCTGTGACTGCAGTAAATAACAAAGAAATGAATTTTTCACGCGTCCAAACCGGTATTTCTGCTAAATCGAGAGAGAAGCAGAAATCACAAACGACAAACAAAAGAGAATTCTTGCTCATGCGCAATGTGTTCGCTGAGATTGTAGTAAATAACAAAAGACGTTTATTTCATAACATAACTAGTGTTGTTATGGGCTACTTTCGAGACTAGTTTATAGCGTACGAAACAGTCACTTTCGTCTATGGACGTGTGAAATAATATATTACATAACGAGCGAGGAAAATGGACGTTATCGAGCGAGTTAGAAGCTTGAAGAACGAGGCGGCAGCCGAGTGCGGCTATCTAACGAGCACGATAAGATCTTTTAAGTGAATTTAAAGCGGTTTTCTGCTAAACCACTGATGCGCAATTCAAAATTACTCTGGGAATGTGTGTGTTCACTGTGACTGCAGTAAATAACAAAAGTATTTTCTATGTTAATATACTATTGTGGATAATGCCTACTTTCGAGGGTAGGTTATAGCGGAGGAAACAGAAACAAGTCTTAAATTTTTTATATGAGGTAAGACAAGGAATGTACTCGTCTTTAATCGAAAGATCTAGTTTTTCAATGACAGTCAAAAGCAAACAATTCACCCGCAATTCACAATTGGTTTTCGTAAGACGAGCAAGAAAATTTCTTTGCCACATCCCTAATGTCTTTAAAATCTTTAAGAAACCTTCATAAATTGTACCATTGCTACTTTAATTTGTCTAAATAAAATAGTTTTACTCCTTTCGTTACTGTTCGAAAACTAATTACAGTGCTGCATCATGCTGTTGTAAAATGTGAGGTGAGATATACCGTCAGTTCTTCAATTTTAATTACCAAAGCAATCTCACTGAGAAGATTTAATTGGATTTTGTTTGTATGGTGTACTTTTTGTTGGTGTATTTACTTCAGTTCTGTAGATATAGGTATAGGTAATTATATTCTACGCAATTTAACCTGACACCAACAGAGCTTGTGATGTAAATATCAACTTCTTACCTGGCTTTCTGGTGAAATAATTATTTTTCCGGTCGTGCAACAACAAAACTGTCATTTTATCCATGAGAATTCAGCAGAAATTGAAAACAAATTGAGCGATTAAGTGAAAGCTTTCAAATTTTCATTTATCCTTAGAGAGGCGAAGAAAATTTAATGTGAGATCTACCAACATTTTATTACAGCAAATAATTTGTAAGTAACAAGAACATTATTTCGTCTTTGTTATTACACCAAAAAGGCCTTTGATGGGTTATTTAACCTACAAAGAATACATTAAAATAATTCTTTTATACAGAAAGTCCTTCTTTAAAACACATAGGAGTTAAGCATGGGCAGAGATAGACAATTACGCTCATCATATCTTCGTCACATAAATCGAATGTTTTTTTTTGGTCTTTGTCAAGTATTCTTGAATATTGTTCTTCATAGCACTTGCCATCTTCTGATTTGAAATAATGCTAAATGGGGTTTGTCCTTGGCTGACTTTGCTATAAACACCATATGTAATAATCACTTTTGTCGTTATCTTGAAAGTGATGCAAAGAAAACATTATTGATAAGATCAGAAGACTAAAGTGATTCTTAAGAACTTCAAATTTTGCTAAGCTGCACAAGAAATATTGCGACAAATCCTAAACTATGCATAAAGAGGGTCAGTGCTTGCGTTATTGTTTATCCTTTAATTAATGTACACTGAGTGTCAAAAAATTGGCGCAGTCATCATTTTTCTTCATATTGTTATAATTTTTAGTATAATACTGCTATGGTTTTGCAGAGCTTTTTTTTTGTGGTTTATTTGTATGCCTGTTTGCATAATGTATTTCCATTTTGCTTGTACTTACTTATGTCCTATATCACCTTGAGGGTCCTAGGCCTCTACTACGCCTACGCGCCATCGCGTGCAGTTCCTGGCAGTGAGCTTCTGCTCTCTCCAACTCTCTCCCAATTGCCGTGACTCCTCCTCAACTGTTTTAATAATAATATTCGGTGCGACAGACCATTGCGGTCCAAGGCCTAGCTTCTCGCGACCATTTGTATAGCACCAAGGTGCTATAATACCAGCACACTTGGAGCATTTTACAGATGTATTCAGTTTGGGCTAGATCTGCGTAGTCGCTAGACAAGTTATTCCGTTTGACCACCTACGGTTAGTATTCTTGGTAGCATCCTGCTTTAACATGAGTTCACACGTAGCGATAGGAAGACCTAAGTAACGATTTTCAGGTAGTAGAGGCAGTGTAGTTCCATGTTTGGCGAGCTCATCAGCCATTCCCGGAATGCCGCTGTGCTCCGGCACCCAACGCAGGTAAATTTTGATCAGCACCGCCATCTTCTTGAGAGATGATCGGCAGTTTAGGTCTACAATAGAGTTCGTAGAGACAGATTCCAAGGATTTTAATGCAGTTTGGCTATCCTTACCGGATATAACATTACATGATGACAAAATTTATGTATTCATCTTCCAAGTGAGCGCCATCTTCCCAGAAATATATGAACGTTTTGTTGAATCGGAATTGTGGAATGGTGTAATCTGTTGAATACTGCACGAATTCAGAACAGAGGAGTATCTGATTTCATTCCTGGACCATTGCGAGGTTGCACTGAGAGGAATAGCTGCGCTAGCAGCTACTTGCCTACTGAAGATATCGAATGGTGTAAGGTTGAATAGAATGTCTACTACTGCGGAGGGTGTTGTGCAATGTGCTCAGCTCATATATAAACTGTGGACTTAGCTTAGCTTATCACGATTTACCGCTTTATCTAAGGTAGCCCACCATATAGCCACAAAGTATAGAATTGCAGGTGTAGGTTATTGACAACTCTGAAAAGAACCTTTCTATTATAACAAAAAAGCTGTACATAAAAACTTTTAAAACTTCCCTTAGATTGTTGCGTGCAATTACCATTCATGTTAGCAATCTTCTTTTAATTGGTACTCGAGAATTTCTATGAAATACTAAAACACGACAGAAATAGATAGTTGGAAAAACAGGCAAATTGAAAATAATAACTGTTTACAGGTAACAAAAGGAAATAGAAAAGAGCACGATAGTTCCACGAAAAGGCTAATGGGAGTTTGTATAAAAAATGCACTGGCATCGCTATGACAAAGGCGACAACTGACAATAATAATTATGTATCTATGTATATTGTACGTACGTGAAGTGAATTATAGATAAACCGATTTGCCACAAGATTATAATGTGTATCCTTGCAGTTGTTTGTGTAGTTTTTTTTGCGCTTACACGAACTCGACTCTAGAATTTCAAGCAATGAGCTTGCATTCATAGGGAATACCAAGAAGTGTCCCTTTCCAATAAAGTGTTATGCCCGTATATTGTGGCCTATATACAAACTCCATCTAGTACTGGGGGTATGATGTGTATATTAGCAAAGGATAAGCCATGTAATTATTATGACACTTGACACGAAACTGTTGCCGCCACGTGCACGAGCGTAAGGGTGCTGAACACTTTTCGCATCACTTCACTTTTATGTGTAAGTGCGGCTGCAGCTTGTGTGTGCTTTGATTATTATTTGCGGAGCTACCAACAAGAAGAAGGAGAAGTGTTGAGTGTAAGTGATAGCAATTCGTTACAGCAGGATGCACGTGGCGGGTTTTCCTTTGTATCCGCATAATGGTGCCGTTGAACTAGGGGAGCCCCGTTTGATATTATCAGCGAGTGATTATCATGCGAGTAATTGTGCTGAGTGATTTTATCAAGTCGGCTTGTTCGTCGTTCCAATGACCAAGAAAGAAAGTAGCGATTTGTCACATGGTTTAGTTTTTTTTCCAATGAAAATGCTACAATTTTGAAATTTTAATAACTCATTTATTTAAGCATTATTTCATTTAATGAAAAAAAAACACATATAAATTTATCTCCATGATCACGGAATGATGATGATGATGAAGATGATGGTGATGATCATGGAATGATTACGGAATGATCACGGAATGATGATGATGATGATGATGATGATGATGATGATGATGATGATGATGATGATGATGATGATGATGATGATGATGAAGATGATGATGATGATGATGATGATGATGATGATGATGATGATGATGGTGATGATCACGGAATGATCACGGAATGATCACGGAATGATCACGGAATGATGATGATGATGATGATGATGATCACGGAATGATCACGGAATGATCCAGCTGCATGCCACCTCTCATTGAATTCAACCGCAATAATCGTGGCGCTCTAAATGCTCATCAGTTTACCCTTAAACCCATCTTTGGACGTACAGTTAAGTTCAGGGATTCGTTCTTCAGCCGTACAATACGTATGTGGAATGATCTGCCAAGCTCTGTCTTTCGACAACACTATGATCGACAGGCATTCAAAACACAAGCTCATAGACAACTTCTCTTTTCTCCTCCTTTTCCTTAACGCCCACGCTGTGCCACGCATATAGCCGAGCATTGTAAGGGTGCGAACTTCTTTAAGCGTGCACGAATTATAAAAAAAAATCCTGCGATATCGCAAACTACTCCTAGGGTTTTTTTCAAATTTTCCATACTTCATATTTCTATGATCAATCATGAACACTTAAATGGAACACTAGGACAACTCATAAAAAGTTAAGCTTTGGGAATTGAAAATTGTTTAATCACTATTTAGGTAGCTCGTTTACATAAAACGAGTTCCGGGTGAACGGTGGAACCCTGTGGTACACAGATAAATCTTTTCTTTTTTAATTTGATTTGTATATAAAAGTGCAAACTTAAATCCTACATAACCTTGTGCACAAAGTTAAGTAATGTGTTAAAAATCTTAGGCAATTTTAAAGAATTTAAAAGAAATATGGAGGCTATCCTTATTTCTTTCAGCTTTGTCTTGGCCTAAATTCGAACGAACCAACTAAACTTTCCATTTTCAAATTCTTTTCTTTTTGCTTATTAGCATTATCATGGAATAAACGGCATCAAAATGAATACACAATCAATGAGTGTACTGGGTATATATGACATTTCGAAAAAGATCCACTAAAAAGCTACCAGTGGTGTGAATTTGTGCAATAAATCAACAGGCACAAAAGGACTGCGGCAGGAGTTTGTCCCAATTATTTCTGTATATAAATATTTCTTAATGCACTTTTTATGCAGTGCACTCCAGTGGGAAATACGATGGAAATTAACCCAAAAATACCACTGCCAACTTTATGCATGAGAAGTGCATTTTCTAGCGAATAGGTCTCGACATAAAAGGAAATTATATCCTTATGGAAGTTGGATGTATGTGTGTAAGTGGGTTTTTTTTGTCTTCTGACTGAAAATGCACTCATAATTGCTGGATTTTTTTTCTACTGCAGCATACAGCTAAATGCCATATTGGCCATATTGCATTCCTTCAGAAATTTCTTTGACAGGAACACTTTGCATAAACTGTTTCCCTTTAATACTGCAGTCCTTAGCGTGACGATGGCTTTGTCACAGTGACTGTTACTGTCTGAAATGAAGCGACTGAATTATAAAGGAATTTGTAGCAGGGGTATTGTTAATCAGAACGGAAATAAGTTCCGACAGGGATAGATATTGGGTCGTAGAAGACATTTATAATACAAAAAAATGCACATTTCATTATAAATCAACCTTAAGGATGCACAACAAGATATGAAAAAAATCCTTAAGAAAAGTTTACAGTACGAGTAGTATCGGTGTTTTATTTTGTAGAAAGAAAGCACAACTTGCAGCTCAACTCAACGTATCGTTTCAAATGATACTGATGGATGGTTGGTGCTATTAAACCAGGATATTGCATGACAATAATAATTTGTCGCCGGTAATCCTTTACGGCATAATCTTATCATATTAGGTATATGATATACAGGGATTGTATACACTCTTTACTATACAGGATTACATTTTTTAATATTTTCAAAAACTTACACAATATTGCTACTTGGTTTAGTGTCAGAGTTGTTTGACTTTAAAGCAATAGCACTACTGCAATAGATTCGCACTGCACAAATATTGGAAATTGGTTTATTCAGAAGAAAAATATTACATATATGTACCTACATACGAGTACAATTCTCATATATTGGAATTGTATGCAAAAGGAGCAATAAACTCTGATTGCATTCGAGTGATTGTACCAATTCAATAAATTGTAATTCCGTGTGCTTCAATTCGATGTACGAATGAAGCACTGGGTACCGAAAAGAGAAGCATCCCAATTCACAATCGGTATTCGGTTGGCATATGAATTAATAAATTTTCTCTCGTCTCGTACAACGCCTGCAGATGGAAACCAATTTTGTTGAGGTACTCGTACATGCCGGATATGAGTCCTGTTATCACTCATCTAAACAACTAAATTAATTGGAATTGGAAAGAAATTTCCTCATTCAGAAATTTTGCGGATTTCAATTTGCATTTATATCTGATGAATATTTAGTCGAAAGACTTAAGAGGTTTATTTTTGGAGTAACTGAATTGTTTTTTGCTTTTGGAAAATACAAATAGTGAAATTCAAACTAGGGAACTCATAACGCAAGTGATGGAACTGTTAATATAAACAGAACTGATGTACTTTTAGAATAAAAACATGGAACAGAGAGCTACATTCCACTATCACTATCAAACGAAACACTGATAATTATATGTTTTTAAATTAATATGCATAGAGCAAGCATATGGATTGAACTAAGGATAAGTTTAGAAACATACAGGGTGTATCTGTTTACGTGAAAAATACTTAAATGAGTAGTGACTTCTTGGTTAACTACGAGAAATAAATTATCTGCGAGCGGGACATTTATTGTCACCCCTTACGGGGTACGTAGTGTTTTATTGCGAAGAAACGTACTTTATACCTTATATCACTTCAAACCATCTAGCTCTTTAGCGCTTTAGGCAACAAGGGTACTGTTGATATTTGTGGGTAAATACTTTCTATACTTAACATATCGTGCATAATTACTAAATAATATTACGCTAATGTGTTTTCGTGGGTTTGTAAATCGCACTGTAACAGTAGAGCACACGGAGGGCGTTCGTGTAGAACAGCTCGGCTCGGAGTAGCTATATCGGGTCAACTGTAGCAGCCGATAACAGCATGAAACCAGAAATACGCGCACGGTTACATAAAGCCAAGAAAGCCTACTACAGCCTATCAAAACTCTGCAAATACAGGAGATAATATGTAAGTACATATAAGACAATGGTCATACCAGTACTTACATATAGTTTCGAGACTTGGTTGGTTGCTTAGCAAGAAGCATTCTGACCTCTTAGCCGAGTTCGAGAGAAAAGTCTTACGGAGAATTGTTAGCCCCGTATGTGAGGAAGGACGTTTCCGGAGACATTATAATGATGACATCTACGGGCGTTACCGCGATGCCGACGTCGTGAAGAAAATTAAACTCGGTTGGCTCCGGTGGGCAGGACACTTAGCTTGCATGAGCGAAGAGGATCCTGCTCGAAAATTCCTTTGCGGTGGGATTTATGTGAACACGACAGCGAGGCCGGTCAAGCATACGCTGGAAGGATGGCGTAGACCAGGACGACCCAGAGTTAAGGGATGCAAAAGTGGATGACATCGACTCAAAATCGGGACCGGTGGAGAAATTTTTTGCGGGACCACGGTTTTATAGCCAAATATGATGATGATCCCCCATAACTGATTTAAAAAATACTTATTTTTCATCGTCCGTTGAATCATTTGTAAGCGTGTCCGGCACGGTGGATATCCGTTCATTTATTGCTATAAAGCTAAATCATCAACAGTAATTCGTTGATTACTATATTCCAGAGGAGAGGGGATAATACACCTCATTGCGGTGTTCCTCTAACTGCCTGCCTTTTTAAGATGGAACCCCCCAGCTCCTGCCTAGAAGCATATGATTGATTAGTCTTCTTATAAGGTAGTCCATATCTAGGTCTGACAGTCCTTTACAGATTGCCTCTGTTTTAACATTATTGAACGCCTGGGAGTATATTGATTTCTCAATTGTGCTTACTAAGGTGTGTAAGGCTGTATCCACAGACTTCCCCTTGCAGTAGGCATGTTGGGTCTTTGCCCAACTGCTAGGTTTTACCTTAGCCCTTATATGAACATCCATCAGTCTTTCCAGAGTTTTCAGAAGAAAGGATGATAGAGTTTTAGGTCTCAGGTCTTTTGGGTAGCCATGTGAGCTTTTTCCCGCCTTCGGTATAAAAATTACCTTGACTTCCTTCCAAGCCCTAGGAATGTATGTCAGCTTTAAACACACTGTGAAAATTGCCTCTAACCATGGGAGTATCCACTCCGAGTTATTCTGAATTTCCGCAGGGATTATCCCATTTGGGCCAGCCGATTTAAAGGGTTTGAAACCGCTTATCGCCCACTGGATTCGCGTTTTGCTCGCGATCCCATTCGGTTGAACCGAGTGATATTCCAGATGTTGCCTACTCTTTTCTGAGTTACAAATCCGACTTGAGTCAGGAAAGTGAGTCTCCATGAGCAGTTCCAACGATTCCTCACTCGAGATCGTCCATAAACCATCTGGTTTTAAATAACTTGGAGTGGTTTTTGTCATAGAGAGAATTTTTCGTAGACGAGAGGTCTCCGAGGCCCCTTCCGTTTTATCACAGAAGAGCCTCCAAGACTTCCTTTGTGCCTTTCTTATTTCCCTCTTATAATTTCTGAGATGTTCCTTGTAGGATTCCCAATCCAGAGCCAATCCCGTATTTTTGCCTTTATTAAATGCTTTCATGTTTGCCTTCTTATAGGTCCGCGGACCACCAAATTGGCTTTTGTTTGCCCCTTGGTTTTATCACAGGGCAGGCAGCATCGAAGGGGCGATTCATAGCAACTGTTACAGTATCTACCATGGTATTTATCTCCTCTATAGTGACTCACCGGTATTACCTTCCCTAGCATCTCCAGTCTGCCCTTTTCTTAGTTATAAAGAACTCACGAAGGGCAGTTTTGATGTCTAACTTGAAGATTAAATAGCGATGGTCTGAAAATGCGTGTTTTTTTTTTTAACAGAAAACACGACTTCTCAGTAGCATTCGTAATTTTTGACCGATAATTACATAAATATCATATAAAAAGAAACTTTTTCTGATAAAAACCAATGTTTTCAGCAAGATGTAAAGAGTTCTCTTTAAGCAAAAAATTCGATTTCTGCATGATTGTATCATAAAAACACAAAAATATCACATACGAGTATAATACGTTCACATATCAGCTGCTGTCATATGTTACGACATAAAAAATCCTCAACGTTTATGAGATTTTCCTAAATTTGCATATATTTTATAACCTGCAGGAGTGTCACTTAAAAATTTCAAAGCCAACGGGTTTTAATAGCTCGCAGTTTAATGACACGACGAAATAATATTGATGCAAATGTATCACTTTCTCAAAAAGCAACTCAAACACAGAGGAAATCGTGATAGAGAAGTTTCCTATTTGCTTTTGGTAACCTCTTTGTTATTCATAGGATAGAACCATTAAATGAAGGGAAATACATTAAACTTATCCGTGTAGATCCTTGTCATAAAATAAACCATCTTATCAAATGCTTGCTGGAAGTAATAAAAGTGTAATAGAATTAAGAGGATCTTGTCATTAAAATACGCACCAATCGTATTGCGATTTTAAAATAGGAACAGTAATCGATTCAGAATAACTTTACAATTATTCTGAAGTATATACGTAAAATGCAAAAAATGTATTCAAAAGCTTAACAAAGTGTCTTCTTAACAGCACAATTTCTTACGAACACCACTTAAAAATGCTCTGTTCTTGATGGATGATCTTTAATCGTGTTTTTTTGGTCCACACGCCTTTTTTTCTGGACTCTTCCTTCCTAAATATTAGAAATTGAAATGTGAATAACAAACCAATATTCATTTTCGCCTACATTCACTCAATTTTGAAACTCCCATCTGCTGTAAGCTACACACTCAGATATAATAAGTAAAAGCTTTACTCCTTTTTATTTCTATGTAGCACGCCAATTCATCACTTTATTTAGATCGTGACTGGAATTCATTACTTGTCGTTGGAGCAAATCACCGTCGCACTGCGCTATGAAGTATTTTTTATCAGCTCAGGTTTGATGGCGAACATAAACTGTCAAAAAATATAAATCACTGCGAAGAGGTTTTGGTGGATACGATTAAGTGAAAAAGTACATCACCTACATAATCTCTACATTAATCTTCAGTAGGCATCAATTCGTATCGATTGTATTTGGGATTCGCTTTTTTAGCTCTGGATTTTTTGGATAAGGTTAGAAATTTGGAATCATGATTTTATACAGGACTTACAAAGGGTGTTCATAGGAATAAAAGAAAAAGCTACATAGAGTGTTTTTCTTTAACAAAACTTCATTCCTTTCCTTTTCCTTTTCTCTGTTAGTTCTCTGTTACTGTTAGTATGACTGTATTCTTTATCTGTTGAAGAAGCATTGAATCGTTCATAGAACGCACTATTAATGGCAATAGAAGATGATGTATTAAACGAGCATCCTCATATTTGGCTCTACAACCGGGGTCCTGGCCTCCCGCAAAAAGTCTCTCCACCGGTCCCGATTTAGAGCCAAGTTGCTAAGCTCCAAAGTCTCGGATCCATATATAAGTACTGGTATAACCATTGTCTTATATACCAGCAGCTTGGATGTTATGGTTAAGTTGCTGGATTTGAAGAGTCTTGACAGACTACAGTAGGCTTTGTTGGCTTTAAGCAAAGCTCCAAAGTCTCGGATCCATATATAAGTACTGGTATAACCATTGTCTTATATACCAGCAGCTTGGATGTTATGGTTAAGTTGCTGGATTTGAAGAGTCTTGACAGACTACAGTAGGCTTTGTTGGCTTTAAGCAAACGTGCGCGTATTTCTTGTTCCATGCTGTTATCGGCTGCTACCGTTTAAAGTTTAGATAGTTAAAGGATTGCACTACCTCAAATCCGCGCACCACTATTTGAATTGATGGACAAATGTTGGATATTTTACTTGCAGACGAGGCCACCATGTACTTTGTTTTGTGCTCATTTATGTGAAGATGACGCCTGCTCGATTTGTATGAATGCTTCCTGTACAGATATTTGGTTTCTACCAACGATGTCAATGTCGTCTGAGTAAGCCAGAAACTCAATGGACTTATAAAGTATTGTTCCTCTCGCCGTAACGTTAGAGTCTCGGATCACTTTCTTCAACGCCAGGTTGAAGAGGACGCAGGCCAGTCCATCCCCTCGTTGGAGCCAGTTAGAGATTTTTAATGGGCTTGATAATGATCCGGATATTTTTACTTGGCTTATAACATTGGTTTTGGTTAACCTACATAGTCGTGTCAGTTTATTTGGGATGCCGCATCCCTCTCAGGGCTTTTTAAATTTTTACTCTGGCTATGCTATCATAGGCGGCTTAAAGTCTATAAAAGGACGGTGTAGTGAGTTTTGAAACTCTAGACATTTTTCCATCACCTAAGGGTGTAAATCTGATCAGTTGTTGATTTGCCTGGGATGAAGCCACACTGGTATGGCCCAATGATGACTTTCTCCCTGCATTTAGGGCGAGTCCTATCGCTTGGCCTTAGTTGTTTCTGGTTTATTCATTGCGAAGGGCAGCCGTGTTGACTCGAATCTGATTCGCGGATGCAGTCTTTCGTGATGATGCAATCCGCGCTCGGAGCACCATACCAACGAGATAGTGGTCCGAGTCGGCGTTGGCACCTCGGTACGTTCGTACCGTCATCAGGTTCGGGTTGTAGCGGCCGTCTATCAACACGTGGTCTGTCAGGTTGCGTGTACCTCCATCAGGAGGCTTTGTGAATATTTTTACGCGCAAACCTTGTACCCGCAACGACCAAATTGTTGCTTGCTGCCATTTCTATGACTCGTTGTCCATTTTCATTAGTATTCTCGTGTAAGCTATGGGTGCCAATGTACTGCCTAAATACTGGCTCCCTGCCTATTTTAGCATTCATATCTCCCAGAATGATTTTTACATCAATCTGAGGGCAGGCATGGAGTTCCCGTTCGACTGATACTGAATAATTCTTCTTTTTCATCAACTGGGGAATCCTCTGTAGGTGCGTGAACTTTTATGAGGCTTATGTTTTTAAATTTTTCCCACACGTGAAAGCTGTATAGCCGTTCATTTATTGCTTTAAAGCCGATAACGGTGGGTTTCATTCTTTTGCTGACTAGAAACCCCACCCGAGCATATTGTGTCGTGCATGACAGCTGTAATATATGTCATATTCTGATTTTTGTAACACACCATTAAACGAGCATAGAGTCACAAAATTAGCATTTCCTTATGAACCACTCTTTAAACCCAGTGAACGTTTCGTAAACAATTTGACTCTCGTAAATATCGATCAAACAACATTCGCCAGAATATTTCTGCCTGACTCGATTACATATATTGTCCATTTCATGACTAATTCCATTCTATTGATTCAATGATGGTCATGTGTTTTAATGCAGGAGAATCGATACTCCATCGACTGCCCATATGTCATGTTCATATTAGCTCTTAAGAAACTCTTTAAAAGATAAGATAAATAATCTTTTCATACTGTTGTTGTTTTGTCTTACAACTTAAAACTATCCACATACATAAATGTAATCAAAATTGGCAATATTAATTTAATTCTAAATGAAACCTACTTTAGTGTCTCCACTAATGTCCAATTTCGTACCTACCGCTCCCACTAAAAACCTACACAAAGATTGTCCACGCTAGTCTTCTGTCCGATGCCAATACAATAAATACCAAAATTTTAAAAAAATCCATATGCAGATGAAAGAAATTTCATTTAGCTTCAAGCCATGTGGTTAGAATGTGGGCGGATAGCTGGTAGTATATGGTCTTCGTGTCACGAATGGGGCAGCAATATATGAATATTGTAAAAAGAGTTTTCTGGATCACAATGCTAAACTTTTCAATTAAACCAAAACATAAAAACCATTTACCCCTAATGGGCTCCGTGCAAAATGAGCCAGATGATACGGCAAAAGCGACATGTGGATATTATTTGCCTCACAGAAAAAGTCTTTTGTAGGTACTCCTGGACAATATGTTTCACTTCGTTATTGTAACACATAATGAGATAGGTGCGGGTCACATGTTAAAGAGTAACAGCAAAACAGTATCCTTTCTCGGCAAAAAATTGAATGAATTTTGAAGGCTGTTTACCTAATTTGCTTTAGAAAATGTGGACAATACCAGAATATAGGGTGATTTGATATTTGATTTTATAGAATAAACTTTAAAATCGGGAATTATGTGTGGAATACAATATCAGGCAAATGTCCTCCTTCGATTCTGTTGCACGATACCTTTTCCTTTTTGAAGTTTTTCATCGTACACCGCTTATTGAATGCTATACATATTATTGAATCACCCTTTTTAAACCTTATTTCAAATTCCAATTTTATTAAAAGTGTTTGTGTGTGCGTTTAAATTATCGAGTCTAATTGTTATAGCAGTAGATCCCACACCTCATACATTCCAAATAATATGAATAACTTCATATCGTATATATTCAATTACTCATAATACACAATTATAATATTACTTATAATGCACATACGCGCAGTCACAATGGAAAATTCCATTGCTTATCCCTAATTCAATTCCTTATCTCTAATTCAGATCTAAGAAGTAAACATGTTTACTTCTTCTAAATCCAATTGCGCATATATATATTCTTATCTTGTTTACCAATTTCACAATATGATGAAATCATCTTGTTTACCATTTAGATACATTCTTATCTTGTTTACCAATTTCACATCCTTATCTTGTTTACCAAATTCAAAGACATGTTCTAACGTGAATAATCATTATCACTTTTTGCGATCTAAGAGATCAACATGTTTACTCCGTAAACACAACAACAAGATCAAAGTCCACAATAACAAGATCAAAGTCCAACAACTCAAAATAGTATTTAAGCAGCATGCAATTCAGTATACAGACAGTTCGTAATTATTATTCATCAGTGCAGTTCACAGTTCGTAATTATTATTCATCAGTGCAGTTCTTAGTTCTTAAACAGTTCGTATATATTCATCATCAGTACAGTTCATTATTATTCTTCAACAGTTCGTATATTCAGTTCCAGTTAAAACACAGTTCTTATATATTCTTCATCAACATGAATATTCAGTGCAGTTCTTAAATAGTTAATATTGTTAATAAGAAACTTTTGTAAAATAAAAATATTTTTATAAAGATATATTTTTTTAATTTATTTTTAAAAATATATTTTACTTAAATAAAAATAAAATTGGCGCAGTCGGTAGGATGTACTAAGTCAACTAAAGACTAACTTTTTTAAAAGTTTTAAAAGTACACCACCAAAATAAACGGTGTTTGTTGATTAAAAGAAAGATCTTGTCAACAAATTCCTACAAAAGTGAAAACTTATTAAAATAACATTAACTAACAATAAATTAAATAAATAAATAATTAAGAAATAAATAATTAAATTAAAAAGGCGAAACAGTGAAATAAATAATTAAATTAAAAAGGCGAAACAGTGAAATAAATAATTAAATTAAAAAGACGAAACAGTGAAATAAATAATTAAATTAAAAAGGCGAAACAGTGAAATAAATAATTAAATTAAAAAGACGAAACAGTAAAATAAATAATTAAATTAAAAAGGCGAAACAGTGAAATAAGAAGACGAAGCACAACATCAGGATCAACAACAAAAATAAATCAAAATCAACAACAAAACAAGAAGACGAAACACAACATCAGAATCAACAACAAAAATAAATCAAAATCAACACCAAAACAAGAAGACGAAACACAACATCAGGATCAACAACAAAAATAAATCAAAATCAACAACAAAACAAGAAGACGAAACACAACATCAGAATCAACAACAAAAATAAATCAAAATCAACACCAAAACAAGAAGGCGAAACATCAGGATCAACAACAAAAATAAAAAGGTTACTAAGATTTTAAAATTTTTTTTTTTCTTAAAAATTTTATTATTACAATACCATACCAATATATAAATTTTTTTTTATATATATATACAATACAAATACAATATTTAAAGTGACAATATTTACAATTGCAACATTTACAAATTATATAATCAAAAGTGCTTTCTGAAGTAAAAATCCATTAAGATAAATAATAAAAAAAAAAAAAAATTTTATTAAAATGGCCATGGAAAATCAAGGAAATAGTGTAGCAATAAATCCAATTAAATATTTAAATGCACTCCCATACTTTGACGGAAACCCAGACAATTTATTAACCTTTTCGAACCTAGTAGACAGAATACACCCACTCTTACTAACATACGACGATTTATCCAAATATTTATTTTCTGACATTATTAAAAGTAAATTAATTAAAAAAGCTAGGGAAGTTATAGAAATAAATACACAAGCCACTGCATGGAGCGACATTAAAGTCGTTTTACAAAACAACTTTAGTGAAAGACGCAGTCCAGAAGAACTCTACGATGAGTTAAGAGGCGTAACTTTCAAAAATAACGTATTAGGATTTTATAATGAAATAAAAGACAAATTAAGAAAATTAAATAATAAAACTTTACTTATTTCTGGTCCAGGTGAAATATCAAACCAATGTGCATTAAATAATATACGCACAGCATTAACCGTTTTTAAAAGTAAAATACCCGAACCTATGAACCTATTTTAACCTGTAGAAATCCTGAAAGTCTCGAATCTGCAATCGACGTATTAAGCCAAGGAGGTTACGTAGACCAATCTTATAATGAAAATCATTATAACAATAGACAAACACGTAACTATAATAATAACAAATACAATAATCAATTCCCTAATCAACAAGTAAATCAAAATAGAAATAGACAATATAATAATAACAGATACGACCAAAATCAGAATAGGAATAGACAATTTAATGACCACAGGTATGACCAAAACCAAAATAGAAATTTTCAATTTAATAACTATAGAAACCAGAACAGATATAGACAATCCAACAATAATTATAGATATGACAGTAGACAACAGAACTACAATAGATTTTCAAACGATGTTCAAAATAATTTACCAAGTGTTCAACAAAATCAAACTGTTGAACCCATGGATGTTAATCAATGCGAAACAAGGGAAAATTTTCACTCACGAGCCTCGGAGGTGACTTACCATATGTAAAAATTAAATCTAATAAAAATCCACTAAAATTCATTATTGACACTGGAGCAACAAACTCAATTATAAATCCAGGTCTCTGTAACCCTAAATGGAAGGCACCAACAAATAAAATTCAAATTAAAACAATACAAAATAATATAACAAATGTAACTGAAAGAGTATCAGTTCCTCTTTTTAAAGAATTTGGCATTTCTGAGCAAAAAATCGACTTTTTGGTTTGCGCATTCCATGATAAATATGACGGTTTAATTGGCAATGACATACTGAAACGATTTAACGCTAAATTAGATTATAAACAAAATCTATTAGAAATAAATGGCCAAACAATACAAATCTTGTTCCAAAATTCAAAACAGCATACTATACACTTATTAGTGAACCAACAAAAAGGTTTAGCCTATCTCAAGACGAAGATGTTCTTGGAAGGTGAAGTTATTGCTGATGAAGGAATTTACAATGTTGAAAATCATAAGATTGAAGTTCAAACAAATGTAAAATGCTTAGGCCCTATTGAAATTAGACCTAATCAAATCGAACAAGTAACCACTGAAAACTTTTGTGTAATAGATGAACTTGAAAATATACCACTGATGAAACAATTAAGAACTCAACATTTAAACTTAGAAGAAAAACAAAAATTATCAAAAATAATAAATCGATACTCAGATATCTTTTATCAAGAAGGTACAAACCTTACTTTTACAAATGCAATAAAGCATGAAATTCGCACAATCGATAATGTACCATTAAAAGTAAAATCATATAGGTACCCATATATACATAAAGATGAAGTCAAACAACAGATTCACGAACTCCTCGAAAATAAAATAATAAGACCGAGTTATTCGCCTTATTCCGCTCCTGTTTGGATCGTACCGAAAAAGGTCGACGCAAGCGGTAAACAAAAGTGGAGGCTTGTCATAGACTATCGTAAACTTAATGAAGTTACAATAGACGACAAGTACCCTCTGCCAAATATTGATGAAATATTAGATAAACTGGGAAGATGCCAGTATTTCACAACCCTTGATTTAGCTAAGGGATTTCATCAAATAGAAATTGAGGAAAAAGATGTTCACAAGACCGCCTTTAATGTAGAAAGAGGACACTATGAATTCTTACGAATGCCATTTGGACTGAAGACAGCCCCAGCGACATTTCAAAGACTTATGAATAATATCCTTAAGGATCATATTAATAAGATCTGTTTAGTATATCTGGATGACATTATCATCTTTTCAACATCGTTACAAGAACACATAAATTCTATAAATATAATTTTCAATTGTTTAAAAAAGGCTAATTTAAAAATTCAATTAGACAAATCAGAATTCTTAAAAAAGGAAACAGAATTCCTTGGACACATAGTAACACAAGAAGGTATAAAACCAAACCCAAAAAAAATCGAATGCGTGACAAAATTTCCCATTCCAAAAACTGTAAAACAAATTAAACAATTCCTAGGACTCACTGGATACTATAGGAAATTTATTAAAGATTATTCATTGATAGCGAAACCAATGACGTTATTTCTAAAAAAGGATTCAAAAATAAACATTTCAGACATAAGATATCAAGAAAGCTTCAACACACTTAAAAAACTATTAACACACGATCCAATATTAGTATATCCTGACTTTACCAAGAAATTTACGCTTACAACAGATGCTAGTAACTATGCGTTAGGCGCAATACTTTCACAAGACAATCATCCAATTTGTTATGCTAGCCGCACATTAAATGAACATGAAATTAATTACAGCACAATAGAAAAAGAATTATTAGCAATTATCTGGTCAACCAAATATTTCAGACCATATCTTTTCGGACGAAAATTCTTGATCGAAACCGATCACAAACCATTAACTTGGCTTTTCTCAATTAAAGAACCTAATTCAAAACTTGTAAGATGGAGATTAAAATTATCAGAATTTGACTACGAAATTAAATATAAAAAAGGAACATTAAATAAAAATGCAGACGCTCTTTCAAGAATAGAAATAAATCTCAATGAAGAAAATAGAGAAATCGAAGATATTAATCCATTTCCAATCACCAAATCTCCTCTAAACATATTTAAAAGACAAATAGCAATTCTAAAAACAAATTCTGGTTCTTTACGAATAAAACAAATAAGAATTTTCAACAAAAACAGAAAAATAATTTATGTCAAATCCTTAGATGCAGAAACCGCATTAACACTTTTAAAATCACATTTTAATCCAAAATCTCTAAATTGTATCTACATAGAAAATGAAGAATTTCTTAAAACACTAGAAGACGTTTATAAAATACATTTTGAAACACAAAATCAACTAAAAATAGTCAGAACTGAAACAATGCTAAAAGACATAATAAATGAAGAAGAATTAGCAAAACTCATTAAAGAAGAACATCTTAGAAACAACCATAGAGGAATTATAGAGGTTTACAAAGAATTACATTTAAAATATTATAATCCAAAACTCAATATCAGAGTCACTCAATTCATTAATAACTGCGAAATATGCAACTTAGAAAAGTATGAACGTAAGCCAATCAAGCATAAATATCAATTAACAGAAACACCCTCAGGTCCTAATGAAATTATCCAAGCTGATGTATTCTATACACTCGAAAAACAAATTTTCGTTACATTCATCGACAAATTTAGTAAATTCGCACAAGCCATTAAAATTACAGCAAGAACTTGGACCGAATTCAAAAGAACCATTCTTGTTCTACTTTCTACAATAGGATCAATAAATAAAATTATAGTCGACAACGAATTAGGATTCAAAGCTCTTCCACTAAGAGAATTTCTACAGAGCGAACAAATAGAAATCCACTATACTTCTAATAATAATCACACATCTAATTCAGATGTAGAACGCCTACATAATACAATTAATGAACATATAAGATTATTAAAACATGATCCCAACAAAGATAATGATACAGTTGAAGAAAAAATCTTAAAAATAATACGCTTCTATAATAACACTATTCATTCTACTACAGACAAAAAACCAATAGATTTTAAAAATGGAACTATAAAAAATAATGAATATAATTTAATTAAAGAAAAAATTCTAAAGAAAAAACAAATTACCATCGATAAATTAAATATAGGTAGAGAAGAAGTAGAAATACAACCTGGAACAAATTTTATTAAAGAAACACGTAGTGAAAAAAATCATACAAAATTTAGGAAACTCGATACAGAGAAAATCGATGAAAATCATATCATTAATAAAGAATCCGGTTTAAAATATTACAAATCACACATAAAGCGTAAAAAGAAATTTCAAACAATTGACTCTCCTTCAATTCAAGCGAAAAACAAAATCATTAAAAGGAAACCTTAACATATTCCTATATTTACAGATGAATTCCCAAATCATAATTTTGTTATTCTCAACAATACTATCCTTAATACACGGACAATCACTAGAGATACACGACTTAAATAACAACAATGGATACATGACAATTAAGAAAGACGATATTCATATTATTGAAAAATTTAACAAAATCCTTCACATTATAAATATAACAGAAATAGAAAATACAATGCACCACATAAACGAAAATATAAACTTAATAAAAATAAAAATCGGTACCAGTAACCCAATGTTCAACACATTAGTACATAACTATAAACACTTAGAACAAAAAATATACAATCTCAGACCACATTCTAAAAATAAACGAGCACTCATGAATATATTAGGCACAGGACTAAAATACTTAGCAGGAACACTGGACTCACAAGATGAGATCGAAATAAAAGCTCAATTAGAAACCCTTACCACAAATAATAAGGAATTAATATCAGAAAGTAATAAACAAATTTCCTTTAATTCAAAAATTTCTCAACAAATTAAAGACATAACAGACCATATTCAAAAGCAACAATTAAACATCACACAGTTTTTAAATAACATTAACATATTAAATAAAAACAATTTCAATAAATTACAAGACGAAATAGACTACGTTCAAAACATTTATCAAATCAATTACGATATAAATCTTTTTCGACACCATATAGACGACATAGAACAAATCATTTTAACAAGCAAACTAAGCATACTGACTAGAAACATTTTAACAAAAGAAGAACTTAAGCTAATAGAAGGTATACAAGGTTTTAAAGACACTAAAATAGCCGTAATTTTCGAAAACAAACTTATAATAATAGTCCTATTAATACCAAAATACTCTAATATTTCCTATTCCACTGTCATTATCGAACCAATGCCGAACAAAAATAATAAAGCTCTATTACTTAATGAAAGCATTTTTATTATAGATGAGAATAATAAAGTATATAACAGAAAAGTTAAAGATAAATTAAAGAAAAACCTACATGAAATAAATGATAACTGTACTTCAAATATTATTAAGTTTAAAAAAGCATATTGTCCAATGAAAAACTTTACGGGAGATGAAATAAAAGAAATAATACCCGGAATTATTCTAACAAAAGATATTACAAATATAAAAATCAAACATAATTGTAACAAATTAAAATTAAACATATCCGGAAGCAAATTGATTAAATTTGAAAATTGTAATGTAATCATAAGAAATAATACGTTCATTAATACATATTTCAAAATAAAAGATAGTGTTATTCTCCCATATTTTGTGTCAGAGATAAAAGAAAATAAAACTATAGAAATGATAAAACTTGAGGATTTTCATATCCAAAAAATTGAAACAAATAGAAAACAAATTGAAGAAATAACTCTGAACAACACACATAAAATATTTTATCATATACCTTATATTTTAATAATAATCATTATAATTATCACACTATTAATATATAAAATTAATAAGCATAAAAACACCATTAAAATTGTAACTTCGTCGGAGCCTCAGGCTAACGGGGGGGGTGTTATAGCAGTAGATCCCACACCTCATACATTCCAAATAATATGAATAACTTCATATCGTATATATTCAATTACTCATAATACACAATTATAATATTACTTATAATGCACATACGCGCAGTCACAATGGAAAATTCCATTGCTTATCCCTAATTCAATTCCTTATCTCTAATTCAGATCTAAGAAGTAAACATGTTTACTTCTTCTAAATCCAATTGCGCATATATATATTCTTATCTTGTTTACCAATTTCACAATATGATGAAATCATCTTGTTTACCATTTAGATACATTCTTATCTTGTTTACAAATTTCACATCCTTATCTTGTTTACCAAATTCAAAGACATGTTCTAACATGAATAATCATTATCACTTTTTGCGATCTAAGAGATCAACATGTTTACTCCGTAAACACAACAACAAGATCAAAGTCCACAATAACAAGATCAAAGTCCAACAACTCAAAATAGTATTTAAGCAGCATGCAATTCAGTATACAGACAGTTCGTAATTATTATTCATCAGTGCAGTTCACAGTTCGTAATTATTATTCATCAGTGCAGTTCTTAGTTCTTAAACAGTTCGTATATATTCATCATCAGTACAGTTCATTATTATTCTTCAACAGTTCGTATATTCAGTTCCAGTTAAAACACAGTTCTTATATATTCTTCATCAACATGAATATTCAGTGCAGTTCTTAAATAGTTAATATTGTTAATAAGAAACTTTTGTAAAATAAAAATATTTTTATAAAGATATATTTTTTAATTTATTTTTAAAAATATATTTTACTTAAATAAAAATAAAATTTCTAATCACGACATAGCTATACTCTGAACGAAATATTGTGACAAATAGGAATTAGTGTAAATTACTATGCATTAGGTTTATTAAAAAGCTTGAAAGATAACCACACCATCATTATTAAATTTTATTTTATGACAAGTTGTTGGCTTTCAATACAGTAATAGTATAATACACAACAAGCAAGTGAAAATTGGCACTTTCTGCGGATAATTTACGCTATTTATCAAACGCCAAAAACAGGTTTGCTGCTAAACCGGTTATGTGCAATGCAAAATTACTCTGGGAATGTGTGTTCGATGTGACTGCAGTAAATAACAAAAATATTTTCTATGCTAACATGATAGTGTGGATAATGCTTGCTTTCGAGTGTAGGTTATAGCTTAGGATACAGTCACTTTCGTCTATGGTCGTGTGAAAACATACTAGCGTAACTCCGTCTGGCGGTAAGATTACTGCCTGCCGGTTCCAAGTCCGGATAAAGGAGGAGGTTGTGAGGCAACAGGCTAGCCCTATCCCCAGTAAATTACGTATATCGCTTGCAAGCCAAGGTGTTGAGGTATCCGCGCCGAGGGTTGCATGGTCAGTAAGTGTTTAAAGAGAACTGATCGCTAACGATCCCCTCCGACGCTCAGGCAAGATTGGTTGTACGTTAAGGGCCATGCCACCATGGAGATCTTTTCCGGCCTACTCCTACACCTACTCCTACTCCGACCTTTTATGCAGCACAATTAAAAAGATTTTTATGTGGAGGAGAGAGCTGAGCGACCGTATGGCATCTAGTCCGAAAATTATCTATTGAGACGGTGGTGTCAGCAGATCACAACGTGAGAACCAGCCATAGTACTCCACATCTGATTATTGCGAGTACCAGCCATACATAATACACCAAGCAAAACCGCAACCCTTTCTAAGGTCCCCGCGGTCAGCTTTAAGAACAAGAGAAGAAAATCCACAAATTTCTTGAAAGCAGCAGTACCAGAGTTAATTCTTAAAGAGTTAAAGTCTTAATTCTAAGCAAGGGTGCAAAGAATAAGGCTACCTGTGCTGTTGCTGAGAGAGAGGTACTCACAAATCTCAGGGTATTAGACGAGTTCAATAAGAGGCAAAGAAGCAGAGACTAGGCTTTCACAACTGGAAAGAAACGCAACAGGATACGGCCAACAATGTTGCTAAGAAGGCCTAAGTACCCAAGAAGGTTTGACTCACCGAGGCATCCAGCATTGGCGGAGTCAAGGTGGCAGTGCCAAAGAATTTCAAGAAGACGACAGCTTCGTTCACTGAGAAAGCATCAGACTTTCTTACAAGTAGGTGGCCATCAGTCACTTAAATATGACACTGATCGATTAGGTATCGAATAGTGGCAAGTCAATCCTGGACACAGATTGGGCGTCATTGAGGCCCGCCTCTCGGGATTGGCGATGGATCACATCCTCACCACTGTTTGTCTACTCACATAATATTAATTAATTAAGCTTGTCACTTATTTATAAGATATTATATCTTACTGTGAATAACAGTTACAACTAAACAAACAAACAAACAAAAGGTCCAACACTCCCCTTTGATTGCTCCGTTGTCTTTAGGGGCTTCAGGATTGTGCAGAGCGAGGACCAGCCGCCTTTACATTTTCTTAGCAAGTGCGTTGCCAATTTTAAGGATGCATGGAATGGATTGAAGAGCAAGCTAATTCTGGACCGGCCCAGGTCCCACATTTTGTTGCCGAAGATCGAGAGATCGAGACCGATATTACGGCTCCAAAACCATGAAATACCGATGGACAATTGGAGAATCACTCGGCTAGAAGAACTCCAGCTCAAAACGTGTCCCTGGTACCCCCGATTAACGAGGAGAGCCTAGAACCTCTAAAGAAAGCTGGGCTTAAATTTAGGTTTGGAATAATAAAGCGAATTTCCAACAATCCCATCATTACCACAGGTAAGACTTTCCTTTTGATTGTATCCATTTAGCAAATTGAACTTTACAGAACACTCTGCATGACATTAATCAATAAATCAATTTCCTTAACTCAGTTCAGTTCAATCCACATCTGGTTGAATCTTCAGTCAATTAAAAAGCATAAGTGCATTTTTCAGCAGACTTGCAAAATTTATTTACTCGTATTTTAAAATCTATGTAATTTGAAGCACTTAACGTTTTGTTTCAAAATTGTGCAAATGCAAGAGTAAGTTACAAGAGTACCATCCGTAATTGTCTCCGGCACCATTCTGTAGAGCATTCTAAATTTTTCATTGACACATGAACTCGTATCTTTTATGGATATATCTCCCGCTTAGCTGAAATTTCAGATGAATGCCAATAGCAACAGACTCGCACATGGAATAAAAGACGAATGCATTAAGGACGACATAGCGACAAGTGATTATTGCCAGTGGACACTCTATTCGCAATTCAGCGATGTCTGAATGAATAAATGTGAGGGGGGAAATGCATACCATACCGAGGTGGATGACCTCAATCGGTTAGGCTTAAACCTGACTGCTATTTGCTAGGCTCTTCGAAAGACTTAACTTTATTTTTCATTCAAGTCGAGTTGAGTCGATTCAAGCAGAAAACAATTAAAAGTGAAAATACTCAGTTGCATTTCAACTGGACAATAGGCAAAGTTTAGACTTGTGATGTTGCTATTGCTGCTGTAATAAAAAGCTTATGGGTTTGCGCGAAGAACATTACTGCAAAGGACTTGAAATTGTTGTCATTCCATTCAAGCAACGTCACAATGCACGCCAGAATGTTTTGTCAAAATGTTGATTGTGGTGTTAAAGTTTAACGCTTGTCCGGCTCCGTCCTTCTGTGGGGATTCACATAAGTAAGACACCAAATAGGTTATGGTTTCTAACAATTGTTTTGTTAACTTGAGTTGGAAAGAGCCCTCACCCAGCAGTTTGACTTTGCTTACCCTTTTGTTGAAATTGCTTGCTACTTCGCTTTTTGCTCGAATAGAATTCTTTGAAGAAATTAAAACGTCATTACATTACACGGCGGGAGGACACAAAAAAAAGCGAGAACATTTTATAAAAAGTGTCTCTGAACTCCACTCAGACTCCATCCGCAACATAGCATTAGAGCAAACGAACTCTGTGGACAAAAGACGGCCAGAGAGAAAGCATTCGACAATGAAGTTTACTGCAAATGACCCTTTCTCTTGACATTTCAATTTAGTAAATGTTATGGTGCAGTTAGCGCACTGGACGTAATGTACTTAGTGTTGGGGTAGTGTATAATATGTACCAGTGTAGGAATATATGTACGGACACTGAAGAACCACTCGAATGGGGAAGAACAAAAATAAAACTTTTCTCTCGTAGATTTTATTCATTTTTTTTCTTTGTTATAAAGAATAAGTAAATAAACAATGTTGCTTCTTAAAAAAAAAGAAACTAAAACCAGAACCAGGGAGTTTTCTCCAGTTTTGTGGATTTGAATAGAAAAACCAACAAACAGTGTAATGAAAGTTGGTTCTTGGCTTATTGTGTGGGAAACTATGCTGTTTCCCTAAACAGGAGGCTGATTTAATTCAGTAGTTCCTGCACATCAGCATAATCAGTCTGTGAAAGAAAGTCGAAAAGAAAATTTATAAAAAGTAGTCATTGAAATATTTATTTAACCCTTTTTTTGTGTCTGTCAATGTTATGTTTTTATTTGACTACGAGTGTTACCGCAGCCCCTTTTATGAATTATTTAATTTAATTCTTTACACGAAAATATTTCTCAATTTTTGTTTAAAAGTTTATGAACCATTGAAAAACTTAGGAATCAATGAAAGAAAAGTTTGAGGATCGATGCACGAAAAGTTAAAGGGTCATTGAAAGAAAAGTTCAAGAATCATTAAAAGAGTTGTTGCGATATGTTTTGACGTGACAACGTCTCACTACAAGGTTTAAGGGGGTAAATGTTCAAAAAGAAAAATGTTAAGGGAGACGCTGTTAATGTTCCGCTGTTAAAAGTCCCACTGTTAAATGTCACACTGTTAAATGTCTCAATGTTAAATGTTCCACTGTTAAATGTCCCAAAAGTTAAATGTCCCATTGTTAAATGTCTCAATGTTAAATGTTCCACTGTTAAATGTCCCAATTTAAAATGTCCCACGTTAAATGTTTCAATGTTAAATGTCCCACTGTTAAATGTCTCAATATTAAATGTTCCACTGTTTAATGTCCCAACGTTAAATGTCTCACCGTTAAATGTCCCACTGTTAAGTGAGACACTGTTAATGAAACCATTTTGAAACAACTATGGGAACTAAGCCATTTCTCAAGCGATTCGCCTGAAGTTCGGTATGTAGGACTATGATGCGACTATAAGACTTGTTCCTATGGTAATTCTGGAATGAGGTCATTATGGTCTGGAATTTTGGGAACAAAGCAATTTCTCAAGCGATCGCATAAAATTCCTATGGAAATTCTTGGATATGCTCATAAGGATCTGGAATTTTGAGAACGATACTATTTTTAGATTTTGAGATGTCCCATCGTGTACGGACAAGAAGATCACTGTTTTTTTTCTTTCATCCCTGGCACACCTTGTCACACTCATAACCCACGGCCGTGACTTAGACGCAGACTACCCTGCTCCTTTTTTTTATAATGTAGACATGCTCAAGAGATTTGCACCCTTCTAATGCTAAGCACAGCGTTAGCGTTTAAAAGTAAATACACATATATATATATATATATATATATATATATATATATATATATATATATATATATATATATATACATGTGTTTTAACTTACTGTAGATCATACAAATGCGGAAACACAGAGTCGGAAAATTCATTCCATATAATTATTGTGCGGCTAAAGAAAGAACCTCTGAATTGGTTAGTACGTCCAAAGATAGGCCTAATGGGTGGTCCGTACGGTCGAGCAAAGGCACGGGTATTGCGGATGTGTTGGAGAATTGGCTGGAATGAATCTGGATATTTCTTTTAAATTAAGCTAAGACTAAAGAACACAGCATTGGGTTTAGGAGGCGTTAAATTCTACTCCATTCTGTAGTCCCCACCTTGTTATGCTGTAAAGATCTGAATTAAACGTGCTTGATATACGTTGTTGTTCAAGTCCCACTTGTGATGAAGAGGGGCGTGCAGAAAGCTAAGAGCTAAGAGTGCTGTCTTGAGCGAAAGAATGAATTGGATTAGAAGTAGCGGATAGGAGATCATTAATGAAAATGAGAAAAAGTGTCGGGGAAAAAACAGAGCCTTGTGGAACACCAGAGATTATGCCGTAAACATTGGCTTTGAAACTGTCTAAAACGACCTGAATTGAACGGTCAGAAAGGTAGTTACTAGTCTAATAAAGCAGGTCCTTATCAATTCCATAGGCACTCATTTTCGATAAACGAGCTTGATATCAAACCTTTGGATATATCTATCGAGTCCACTTTGCTTTCACTAAATTTGTGAATAGACTGGTTCCGCTTTTCAGTTAGATAAGCCATCAGATCACCTGTAAAGCGTTGCCTATGAAAACCGTACTGCTGATTCTAAGGATTTCACGCGATTCAAAGTATGGATGTTAGAGCAATGGGGCGGTAAGCGGAAAGAGATGATGGTTCGCCTTTTTTAGGAACAGGCTGGACAAAGGCTGTTTTCCAATTCCTTGGGAAGACTCTAGAAGACTAAGAGAAATGTAAAAAAGCCTGCGCAATGCTAACGTTGAAGAACACCTCTTCAAAATTAAAGCAGGAATTCCATCAGGCCCAGCAGATTTATGAAAGTTGAGATCATTTAATACAGAGACGAGTACGAAAGTAGATCTGTTCCATAAGGGTTTCGACTCTTATAAGTACAGGCGGAGAAAACGCGCTATCTGGTAGAACGGAGCTAGATGCAAAATGTGAAGAAAGCAATCTATAAAGTTGACAGTTGGAATTTCATTGTGAATGAGCGTTGGAATTGAAGACGCGACAACATTTAAAATACGTTTAACTAATGTCCAAAAATGCTTACTTCCTTTGGTACATTAAAGTATTTTTTGTCTCAGTTTCTGGTCGTAGTCAAAATTGACTCGTCTAAGGTAGGCATTGGAGTCATTCCTGACTCGTCTAAATTTGGTTCGGTTTTCAACAGTGTGGTTTTTTTATGTAACCGAAAGCATACTTCCTGGTTCCTATTAGGCTCTTTGCAGCTTAAATTATACCAAGCATTTTCCTTCGGTATGATACACTTTATTCTGGAAGGGCCAACTGTCTCATACCCTCTTTGATAATGGTAGTGATTGTATCAGATATATCATTCACACCACCATTGGCATTAAGTGGCCAGTTATTATTCCTAAAGAAATTGTTAAGGTCAGCCCAGTCCCAATCTCGCCATACTTTTCTTTGGTTCTGCATGGTTAGACAACGAGAAATTTGCTGATACCCACACAATGGTCTGAAGAGCCTAAAGGTGATGATACACTGACGATGTATCTGTTAGGATGGGAGGTAAGAAACAAGTCAAGGGTATAAGCGTTATGAATCCTAATATCTGCAATTTGAGTGGCCTCATTCACAAGCTGAGTGATTTTATAAATATAATTCAGCAATTAACTCAACATCTGTTTCTTGTGGTGTAGTTAAGCCTGAATAGCGAAGCCAACTAGAATTGTGTACATTTTAATCGCCTGCCCGCAATGACCATTTCACAATGTGGATCAATTGAAAAAATTCTAGAAATAGAGCCAGAGAGTATACACCTAACTAATTACAAGTAGAGATACTGTCTAAATTAGGAAATTAAATTCCATGGTTGAATTGTGCATAGTTTTGGCAGGTATACATAGATGGCAAGACAGCGGTGGGAAACAAATACTGGCACCAAGTTGTAACCATGCCAACTGAATTCTGAAACATCGGAATCAGCACTAACCTGGTTAGATCACAGCCCACATATCACAGATTGCACCCCAGGAATGTTGCACACATCAACCCTGAATTCTTACACCAGTCGAACAGGACTAACGCGGATACAGTCAAAACGAACCGTGATGCGAAGAAACGTGACAGCACTCATTTCTGTATCTTTTAAAAGTTTGCAAAACCGAAAATTAGTACACTGGTGATATTTCATTACACTTTAAGAAGTCGCATGCATGTGTGAGAGTTTGCAATATCTTGTGAGTATTGTCTCGACCGAAGGTGGAACCGAACAAGACATTGTCAACCGAATGGGCAAAGCAAAATCACTCTTTGGAATGATGTCCATGATATGGCGAAGCAATGTGATCAGCTTAAACACCAAGCTGCCTACGGAACATCGTAATGGGTTTCTGGCCCAAGCGTATCTCTAACAAACATCTTTACCAGAGAACGGGTCAGGAGCCAATAGGCACAACCATCCAACGACGGAAGTGGCAGTGCATTGGTCATACACTCCGAAAAGGCGACAGTTCCATAGCAAACTACGTAATCCGTTATCTCAGGATGGTCGAAGAATGGGTCGTCCGAGAAATACATGGCGCAGAACAGTTTAGGAGGAGTCACGGCAATTGGGGAAAAGTTGGGGAGAGGTGAAGCTCATTGCCAGGAACCACACGCGATGGCGCGTAGGCGTAGTAGAGATCCTAGGACCCACAAGTGGATAAAGGACATAACAACATGCGTGTGTTACTGCGTAAATTAGTATATATATCTTTTTAGCAGTTAGTGTGTCGATTTTGGTTCCAAAATGAGGCATGAGGCAAAAATTACCGCAAGTTAATAGTAGTAGTAAATAGTATAATATTTAGTAGTAAAGTGAGCATAAGTATAGTTAGTGACGCATATATGTCATTTTGTTTTGCTTCTTATCTTCTTCGCTATCATTTAAAGTATACAAATCCAAATAAAGAAAACACTACACTACAATTAAATTGTATGCTATTTACCTCATAAGTTTACGACAGACTTTGCCTCATTTTGTGACCAAAATTGGCCATCAGAACACTACTGAACTATTAAAAAACTGACCGACCCAAAGGATCATTGTCTTCTACTGAATATTTTTATCGGTGGATACTTTACTTGAAAGTTTTCCAGTATAAATATTCAAACAATTATCTTAACGATACTGCAAGAGGAGAAGAATAACCCTCCAACAATTCCAACATCAATTCGAAATCATTAAACTTTAAACTGTGCACCGGGTTCAGTGCTTCCTTAATTCGCTATCTAAGAAAAGGGATAACAACTATAAAAACGTGTACTGCATCAATTGCTTCTTCTCGTCCTTTTTTGTTATTGTATCCCAGCGTTTCATCCATTAGTTATATATAGCCTCTGGTGTAGTGAAGCCACCAGCTGCTACTGCTGATGCAGTCCTTTTCCTTCTCCTTATTCATGCTGCCTACACTCTGCAGGTATCTTCCACCATAAGATGGAGTTTATTTTGAATTTTTCTTTTTCCTTCAATTCGTTTTGTATTGGAAAATGTTTCCTGTTGTTTTTTTTTTCATGCAAGGATTTACTAGTTCGACTTTAAGTATTAATATTTCATCCATAGATGGCTTTAAACGTCTGCACCGTCTGCACCGCAGTTACCAAACTTGCACTGCAAAATCGTGTGCCAATTTAAATAAATGGGATAGAGGATTATTTCTTGAGAGCATCCTTTTAACACTAAAAGGGTTTATCTTACATGTTGTGTATAGAAAACACCTCCCAGAAATAATGATGATTGCTTTAGAGTTATTTTGCCATTACAAATACCAAATTTTTAGCAGAAAAAAATCCTTTTATCATATCCCTTTCCTTTCTGTTAAAGTGTGTCACGTCGTACACTTTGTAAGTGGCGCAGATAAAAGAAATCCCAAATTCAAACTTGAATTACACCTTGCGCGCATATGCTTTAAGTACAGCTCCACAGCACACACACATACACCTTTATATAGTGCAGAATGCAGATGCACATAATTTATAGACAACGTTGAATAAGAGTCAATCCATAAAGCGTTTTCCATTCATTTCCATTCAACAGCAGGACGAACGCAAACATTTGAACAGGAAAACACTTTTGAGTTTCCATCGGCCTGCGCGTCCAAGTGCTTGTCCTGTGCAAACAGACAAAAGTTCATTGTTGGCAATTTCGTGAATGTGATGCGCATCTGCTGGCTGGCTGGCTGACTGAAGGATGAAGATTGCGAAGCGCATTTGGATATTTTTGGTGTTGATTTGAATTGACCCATTTGTGAATTGTGAATGGGGAAAGTCGGCTGATAAGTGGGTATATTTTTTTTCTTCATGGTTTGCTTTTCAGCTTTAAACTAAACAAAATTTGAAATACATTTTGGATAAGAGCCAAACTGCATTCTCTGAACGTATACTTCACTTTGGCTGTTGGAATTTAATGCTTCACAATTCTCGATCTGAATAATTGTTGTGCTCTCAATTGTGCTGCAATAGCCGGAACGATGCGTCCGATCCGAAGTCGAAATAAAATTAAGTTTAGCGCAAACAAAAAAATTTGTACGACCAGTGCAAAGAATCGGAACAGATTTAAAACTCCTGTTTAAGAGCTCGCAACATTTATTTAGTGGAGATATTAATAAAACTTTAGTACCCGAATAAATACTTTACACCCGTTGCGTAGTGACAGGTTTTGCTTTTATTCCTGAAATATTTGTACACAGACTTGAAACTAAAGAAGATTCTTGACACAAAATCTACTCAAATCTAGTCAAATAATAGGATAGGAATAGGACGCCACTGGAAGAAGATGAAATGTTTTCCATTTTGTGACGAGAGGTGAAAACGAAGGGAATGAATGTCGGGAAAATGACAGCGCAGAAGGAGACTACCTCATAGAAGATACTGTCAGAGAGACTATAAAGATAAGTATGTCGGTAACGAGGCAATGCAAGAGTCGAATGATGAATCAAACGAAGAAAATTTGTCTGTGCTTAACTCCTCAGAACCATTTGGAACTTAAGAACGTAACCCCCGCATAATAATTCACGCTAAAAGAACGCTCCCAGGTAGGAACAAACATTTATGGTCTACTTTTAAGGGTCGAAACCGTGGTAGAACATCTGCCATCAATATAATTCGAACAAGTAGAGGTCCAACACGAATGTATAATAATATAATTTCCACTGTTATGTTTTTACCTGTTCATCACCGATGAAATAGTTGAAGATATTTTTTTACTGGAAGAAAAACTTCGTGGCCATATGACAACCGCCACTTTTAAAGAAACAACCCCTGCAAAGCTTCGAGCTTTATTGGAAATCCTAGCCTTAAGTGTACTATCATTGGCACCATTAGATCAAAAAAACAGGAGATTCCTGACGACTTGAAAAATAGCCGAACTCGACCAGTAGGCACGTCAATGGACGATGGATATTTGACATTATTGTCATACAAACTGAAGATCTCTAAGATGGTTTATTTACTGTCATCGTGTGATGAAGAAAGTGTCCTCCACCCTACAACCGGCAAGCCTGATGTTATAATGTTTTATAACCAGACTAAAGGGGCGTCGACACATTTGATCAAATGGGCTGAGAGTACCTTTTGGTAAAAACCAAAGTCTCGGATCCCTATGTAAGTACTGGTTTAACCACTCTCTTATATACCATTAACTTGAATGTTATGGTAAAGTTGCTGGATTTGAATACAGGCTTTAAGCAGCCTTGCTTATAACATAAAATAGCCTATACATTCTTGTGAGTTTATTTGGGATTCCAAATTCTATCATGACTTCAAAAGTTTCTATTTTTAGTAAATTCCAATAGAAGTCCATCAATTCAATGCTTGATTAATGAGGTAATAGAAAAAGTAAAGGTAAAATGAGCATTGAAATGCCAGTGGTAGTTACGTAAGTAAGTTGGTTGAAGGTTGACTACTGATATCCATTTTAAGAACAATACAAAACTTTTTTGCAAACAAAAAGTTTCCTTCACGTTCGTTTCAGTCTTTTTTTTTTTTTTTTGATGTATTACTCTTTTCTTTTTCTCTTTGATTTCTATAGAAGTTTGCCATAATATTTATCTACTATGGGGACTAATCACCGCTATAAGGAAAAAGTGGAAAAAATATATATTCAGTATTTTTTGTGCAACAGAAACTTATCCAAACCGATAAAGAAAACATTTAAAGCAACAAAAAAAAGGGGGTCACCTTTACAAGGAACAAAAATTTCAGACCGAACGTAGAAAATTAGCAAACATTGACCCGGCAACATCTAAGATGCAAAAGGCATCGAGATCCAGAAACTTGTACAATACAGCCAGGACGCAAATACGCATCACGTTGTCTGGGCCAGTAATGACATCAACAGAAGGCGTAGGTGTCTTTTAGAAAATCTCATTAGTAGTAATGTAGAAATTGTAAATAAAGGTGCTAAACTCACATTTATAAATATGATTCGCGATGTGGTACTTGAACTCACAGTCCGCATTTATGTCTAGTATTGTCGAAAACTGGCATGTCTCCGATGAAGCCCTTTGTCTGACCATCAACACATCACACACATCAGGTCAAACCTTTCAGGTAGATTGGCACATATTTCTTCCAGATGAGGTCCTAAGTTTACGGACTGCAATCTTTATCGGGGACTTGTCCTCTCCAAGATAATATGCTACCTGCACCTATCGAGTCCATAGGGGATCTAAATGAGACAGCATTTCAGGTAAATTGTGTGCTGCTTACCTTCTAGTACGGCAGCTGTGTCTGGTGCCTGGTGGAATGACCGGCTGGCCAATCTAAGGAAAAACGTTAGAAAGCTGAAAAGCTTTTCAATACTGCTAAACGCATGCAAAGCTGGGACGAATATAGGTTTGCCCTTACGGAGTATAATTCAGAATTGAGACGATCCAAACGAGCTACATGCAGGAAATGCTGCGAAAAGATTGCTGATATGCTACTAGCGGCATGAATCTACAAGGCACTAGCCAAGGATCAGACAAATTATGTAGGTTTACTGAACAGACAGATGGTAACTACACGTCGGGGACCATAAGGCACAATTAGAACGTTACTTTAAGTTCATAAACCCGTTTCGTATACTTATGTTTCACACACATACGCTAATGCTCCTAACTATAGGCAGCAGGGTAAATAGTTTATCCGTAAAAATATTTAGTCCAGGTAAGGTTAAATGGGCCGTACACTTTTTCAAGCGCTATTACAGAGGGTAATCGAGCTCGTGCGGCCTGGATTGACTACCGTATTTAGAGCCAGCTAAAACTGGGGTTACATTCCGAATACGTGGAGAAAGGTAAACGTAATTTTTATCCATAAACCAGACAATAGGTCTAGTTAGCTGCATAAATCATACAGACCTATAAGTCTAACATCATTTGTACTCAAAATTATGGAAATAAATATTAATCGTATCAGAGCATGGCTAGATGAATCTAGCCCTCTACACTCAAGTCAGTTTGTTGCATACAGAAAAGGTAAAAGCACAGAGGGCGCCCTTCACTTTCTACTTAAAAAGATATAAGACTCTTTTCATTCCAAAGAAATATCTCTGTGTGCTTTCCTGGACATTGAGGGCGCATTTGATAACATTGCCTCCCACTCAGAAGCAATATCAATCAGTAGCAGAGGTATCCAGGACTCATTCTTTGATTCATCAGTGGTGCCATCTGATGTTACTGATGCGATGATGTGCTCTCTGTGGAGTTGCCGTGAATCGAACATCGGCAAAAATTTTGGTAGGTCCTGCTCTATCCAGTGAGTTATTACTGGCACATCTGTCTTAGATGGACGTTGATTATAATCCTTGTCCAAAGAGGACTGTGGAATTATGCCCTATATTGGCGGTGTTCACGCTAATCCTAAGACATTTCATTCACTGTGATTGTCCTGCATTGATCAAATAAAATAGTGGATCATGGTAAAGCAGTGCAATCCTTTGATTAATATATTATAGAAAATGATAACAGAATCAGAAATACGCATCTTATACTACTAAAACAACACGCATTTTGTATAGTCTCTCAAGAACATGACTATATAGCATCAAATTGCTGGTGTGAATGTTAGGTTCTCTTTCAAAAATAGAATGTAAGCTCTGATTGTGAGCAGGGTTCATTTAAAAAAATATATAACAACGAGAGCTACGACTATTGGAAGAACGGGCGAAAAATTAAGCTTTGTGATCTACTGGAGTTTTTTGATGCCAGAAGAGCTTACACAAAAAATCGTTTGGGGTAAGATTCACGCGACACAACATTGGTGCAGACAAATGGTTTTCAGGGTTAACTATACGCATATGGATGCAACTGGCGTTAATAACTTCCATATAAAAAACATGCAATTGCCACTTTTCAAGAAAAGCAAACCATGACCCAAAAACCTCAAATCTGTATAGATTAACATACTTACATATAAGTGAATTTTTTATTTAATAATAATAGAGCCCTTTTACGTTGGTACGTACCCCAAAATAAGTTGTTCACGTGATAAAACCACATGGCGTACACCATTTGAAACTTGAAGCATACTTACGTGCTCTTCGTTACGTCGTAGCCTTAAAGTGCATGCAAACTAGGAGCTTGAGTCCGCATGTTTTACTTGGAATTTATTTTTTATTTTTTTCACAAAAATCATTCATAGGAATGAAACAAAGAAGGCCAAAAAGAGGGTTCACTCTGCCGAGTGGGAATTAGGTCAGTGAGAACGCACTCTTCACCATTCAATGGAGGATAAGGGTACACTCTGTGCTGCTGCTGTATTCAGCCTTGTGCGTATCTTACGAGGATAACGACGAAACAACAAAAAAAAACGAAACCAGAAAAACTTAAACACTATAGTGAGAGCTCTGTGGGAAAATTTCTTTGGCAAATGTGCGCACACATACTTAACTTATTACACTTATGGTAAGTAGGAAAAAAAGGTGCACAACGGTGGAAGATTATAGGGTGGTTGTTAATGGGAGACGTGCACTCGTACAGACCATCAACGATATTATGATGTATGACATTTAATATATAAGATCTGAGTAAATATTTATGTGTAGTTACATAAATTTGCATTTGAATGAGAAATATTTGTATATTTTGTAAATGGTAATTTATTGAAACTATAGTTATGGTTAATGGCAAAATGTGCTTTTGTTTTTTCGTACTTGAATACTTTATTTATTCATGTAACGGAAATTTAATTTCCATGGTTGTGACATATTTTAAGTAAGCACGCGTTCTTCCCTCTTTTACACTGTATGCGTTTAGCAGAACTTTTTTTTTAATACTACAGATGGTTTTCGTCTCTTTCTACTTTCGAGATACGTAACTTAATTGCAACCTTGATGTATCATTGCCAAAGTAGCTCCTGAATGATCTGTTAATTTTAACACTTCGTCCAAACCTTTTTGAATAGGACCTTTTAGTTCAGAGCATCAGTGTTTTTTGATATCACTTTTGGGTCTATAATAAAGATAGGCACATATTTAGAACAGCAACCATAGCGTATCAGAGGTTCTAAGAGCAGTCAATGATATACTAAATGACTTAAAATGTGAATGGTTGACATTTAGTTTAACATTAATTAAATACCCCTACTAATGCATATGTCGTCAACAATGTCTGCGCGTCTTCCTGTACGGAGCCTTAAAATGCGCTTTAACTCCCTCCAACTCATTTCTATTGCTCTTAATTTATCCTCATCCATTCTTCACCAAGTTTTCCTAAAGCGACTCACTCTTCTGCCAGTTTGGATCAGTGGCTTTCATCAAGTTACAGTTATAAACTACAGTTACGTCTAGAGATTTTTTTTTCTGCCTTACAACACGTATAGGTATTTTATCCCGTCCCTCAGGTTAGTCTACTAGTGTACTACTGACCAGAGGGTCTACATTGCTAGTAGAGTAAACCGTTTATCCGATAAAATCTGTAGTCCGGATATGGTTTAAATTGTCATTGGGCTCTTTCAAATCTTTTGAAGCCCCGGCGGTGATGTTATCTTTCTGCGCTCCTACAGAAGACCATTGATCTCATCCTGCCGGCCATTGTTGCTTTATTTAGATCAAGCTACAACTGGGGGTACATCTCAACTACATGGAGACAGGTAAATGGTGTATTTATCCCCAAACCTGGCAAGAGGCTTAGTTAGCTGCCTACATTTTATAGACCTATAAGTCTAACATTATTTGCCCTCAAACCTATGCAGAGACTCATTGATGTGCATATTAGAGGCTAGCTAGATACATCTACCCCAATACACTCAAGATAGTTTGCATACAGAAAAGGTAAAAGCACAGAACGCGCCCTTCACTCGACAAAGCAATGTATAAGGGCCGTGCTGGAAAGTTGAGAAATTACTTCCTTCTCAGAAGGAGTGTCTGTGTTTGTGACCGCAGTTAAGGGTTGTCCGTGGCGCCGTGGCTCAGTAGAAAAGCGCGTGGATACTGAGCAGGTTTATGGTGTCCCATCTCTCTCGAATGGGTGGCAAACGTTCCGAGAGTAATAACTTGTCACGGAAAGCTTCTCAGTTTGCCGTTGGCCTTAATTTGCCGCCTTAAATTGTACGTCCCTTTCATTTGTGTCGCGCCGAATATTATTATTAAGGGTGTCCCCAAGGAGGAGTCTTGTCTTGTGTCTTTGTGTGAAAAAATATACATGCACAACACAAATGGTTGCGAGAAGCTGGGCCTTGGATCGCAACAGTCTATTGCGCTGAATATATATTATTATTATGATACAATAGATCTCTTGGGTCGCAGTGTCAACCATATTGCCTAGGGTATTATTTAAAAAATTATGTAAAGTATCCCATTCTAATTTCTTGATCTGATTGAAGTGTTTATAGGAGCACTTTCCCATTTTCGATTAAACCTGTTGGTTTAATATACCGCTATTATATTTCTATTTCTATTCTATTTACCAGCCATGGCTGCATACGAATGACAATGTTGGTGATGGTCTTACAAAAAGTACACCCATATAGCAGTACTAACTTGACGTTCGAATCGAACAACCGCAACTTGGGTTTAGTGCTGTGAAAATAAATCTTCAGATTTTGGAAACTATTCCGAACGCAGTTTTTGCATTCCCAATACTGTTGACCAGTTGACCCCATCAAGTCTGGTGGCACCATTGTCTGAAATAATACTTTCCAGATAAAAAAGGAATCAACTTTCTTGATATGCTGTCCTGCAATGCTTTAGTCTTGGCCGCACTTTTATCCACAATCAAAATAGGCTTTCTTTCACTTCACGTTTGTGTACCATTTCATGCAGGCCCATTATTTTTAATGAAAGCAAAGAGATATTGTCAACGTAGCTTAGGCTTAGTCCATTTGCATACCACTATTGTTAGTCGTAATAGCTGCACTAACAAAATTGCTTAAAAGAAATAGCTGTGGTGAAAATATACAGCCTTGCTGCTCACCACTTTTGTGATCAATATCATCTTACATCTAAAGAATATAGGTGACACTGAGTACCATCATAGAGGGCTAACAGCATGTCATCTTCTTAAATTTATCATCGACCTACCCTCTTCTAGTGCTCCATCGTTCAAGGGCGAATTTACTGCTTTTGTATTTTGTTCTCTGCCTGTCTGTCTGTATGACATTATTAATGGAGAACATCGCCTATAAAAGCCCTTCTTTACACCATAAGTCTCGACGAATCCGATCGAAATTTATGCAGTGACTTGGTATTAAAAGGCCGAGAGGTCTCTCGATCTGCTGTTTTGCTTCATGTTTTCTAGTTTTCTTATTGTTGGGTGAAAAATCTTCGACTTCGACTGCAACAAAAGCATCTGCGTGAAATCCTAATAATTTTTTTGAAGAAAAAAAACCAAAAATTTTTCCCTCTTTAAAAGTTTAAACCGAAATATTCGTGGTAAACAATTTGCCATTCCGTGGTTTACTTTTAATTGGATATATCCGAACAATGTTGCTATGAAAGCGTCTACGAACCATCCGCATGTCCTTGATATAAACAATGACAACTGAACTGTTAGTAATTTAATTTATTTATCTTTACAAAATAATGGGTAAGGACATGGTACTCTTACAATACCATGATGCGACGAGCAACGGATGCAAGTGCTCTCTTCTACTACTGCATTGGAGCTGATGAAACATTACGCTACGCTGGCTACGCTACAGTGGCCTTGACATATTAAAATAAATTTTGACACTTTTGCCACTCTGGAGATACATAATATATGTATATACTTTTTGCAATTTTACTCGTTGGCGTAAAATATGACTGTGCGCATTTGAATATTCCCCGAAGTGGAGTTCCTCCGCTCGATTGTTGCGGCTTCAGGCGAAATAATATTTATCGAAATTTTCGGAACTAAGTATAAATTATTATTACGTTAATTTATAACTTTTATGTTATGGTTTTCATGCATTATATCTTAGATAATTAGATTTTTATAAACATCATGTATTGCATCAAAGCTGTTCGTAACGAGAATTAAATTTTGAAATGTTACAAATGGTCATCTTAGTGTATATGCAATACAATGTTTTCGAAGGTGCTCTTGCAATTTCTTCAATCAAATTAAGCTTTTCATTTACCGTTCTGAGATAGTATGCATTTTATCGTATATCCGCAAAATTATCCATCCCTTAGTTTCTTTTGTACGAATTGTAGAAAATTGTTTAACTACGCCGCTCAATGCTCTGTAAATCGTCAAAGAATGGGACTTTAACTTTACTAAGGTGAATTTCTACTGGTGACTTGATGATATATCTCAACGAACAGTGGAAGCGGCTTTTGCATCAATTTGGTGAAAGCAAAGCTGTTGCACTCGACAATTCCAACACTGAATTTTGGTATGGCCTTTTGGGTGTCTTTTGGGGGTCTTCTGAGGGTCTTTTGAGGATCTTTTGAGGGTCTTACTTTTATGTTATGGTTTTCATGCATTATATCTTAGATAATTAGATTTTTAATAATTTTTTAATGTGTCTATCCATTTATCATGTACAAAGCACCAAGATCCGCTTAGAAGCACGTATCGTATCTTATCGTTCATGATGCCTGTTGACTTATATCACTTAACCGTCTAGAGAAGCGTATTCTGAGTGCGAACACGAGCAACAGTGCCACCTATGTGCACATAATAATATTCATATAAAGTGGATATAAAAAAATAATTTAAAATAAATAAAAAAAACATCTGGTAAATTTCTTATCCAAAGAAGAATAGTAATTTCCTCCATGTACATAATTTATTGCGGAAGGAAAAGAGGAGAGAGAGTAGAAAATGCGTTATTATGTGGAACCCTTGAAGTAAAACAAATATATTTGTATTATCCTTGTTATTTATCACCCATCATCACCCAAATAATTTGAGCTTTTTTTGTATGTATGAGATCATTGATAGAGGCACCTCGTTATGGTAAATTTATTACTTGACGTCAACTTGAATTTTTACTGGGAAGCGAAAGGAATTTTGGAAGTGCTCCTATTTTAATCAGTTTGACTTTTTTTTCTTAACTCATAGAACAAAAGAGAATACGTTTATTAAACATTAAACTGAGAACGTCTTTATAATTGTTGTTTTACTGAAATAGGCAAAAGCACGCATTGTCAAGAACAGGGGTGTGTATTATCATGAAACCCATTTACTCAATATATTTATGTAATTTGGCAATTTCTATTTACCAAAATATTAATGAAGTATTAAAGGTATGGCGAGTAATTACTTTTAAAGTTGTCGTAAATAAATTAAATTAATAGACGAATATATTAACTGGTCGCTATTATTTCGCGGCAGCACCATGGATGTTACATCCTTATTGGGATGAGGGATTTTATCCCTTTCAGGAATAACTCTGTCAAGCCAGAGGAAGATGGATATTATGACTCGAGCTGTAAAGAGGCTTCTAGTATTTGAGCGGTATTCTTTCGGTGTTACAAAGTAAACTCTACTGAGGAAAACCGAATGAATTTTAAACGATCCAGAATAAATGATAACATAACCCATCTTCGGCGAGTCAAAATCGCCTACGACAAAAAATTGAGGCAAAACATACTATAAAGTCCCAAAGGTAGTAAAAAATTTGGTCATTCGTAAAAAAAAAACAAAAGCTTCGTTGTCGGTTCCAACGCTCATTTATAATGACGTTGCAGTTGTCAGCTCTAAGGGCAATGCCATTATGTTTGCTGCGCATTTGCAGTAAGCTCTACGGTTCCAGACTGGACATTTCTGCCGCCTGCACCTCCGAGTATAGAACAACCTACAGGACAGATTTACATTCGTACTTGAGTAGTTGCCAGAGTTTTAAACGATCTCACAAATCCGCTGGACCAGATGGTATTTCCCCAGTAGTTCTGAAGAGGTGTTCTTCCAAGCTGGCGTTAAGCTGAATAAGCTTTTCCATCTATCGTATACTTCTTGAAACTTCCCGAGAAGTTATAAAACAGCCTTTATCCAACCCATACCCAAAAAAGACATGCCTTCGTCTCCTTTTTCGTACCAACCCATTGAACCTACATCCATTCTTTCTATGGTCATTGAAACACTGATCAATTATCAGTTCATAAAATATCTTGAAACTAACGAAATCCATAGTGACCGGCAATACGAATTTCTACTGGTGACTTGATGATATATCTCAACGAACAGTGGAAGCGGCTTTTGCATCAATTTGGTGAAAGCAAAGCTGTTGCACTCGACAATTCCAACACTGAATTTCGGTATGGCCTTTTGGGTGTCTTTTGGGGGTCTTCTGAGGGTCTTTTGAGGATCTTTTGAGGGTCTTTTGGGGATCTTTTGAGGGTCTTTCAGAAACTTTTGAGCTCTTTTTAGGAGTAATTTGAGGATCTCTTGATGACCTTTTAGGGGTCTTTTGAATTTGAGGGTCTTTTTGTGGTCTTTTGCTGTCTTTTTAAGAATCTTTTGAAGAGTCTTCTGAGGGTCTTTCGGTGAACTTTTTGGGAATCTTTTGAGGTCTTTTGGGTGTATTTTGAGGGCATTTTGGGGGTCATTTTGGGTCTTTTTATGATTCTTTGGGGTGTTGTGGTGGTATTTTTGGGGCCTTTTGAGGTCTTTTATGGATCTCTTAAAAGTCAAGAAGTTTGTCTTACACTGCGCCTGAAGATTACACGCACTCTTTTTTTTACTTGTGTTGTTATACTTGGGCAGGCCCATATATGTTTCTGTATTACTTGCTTAGTTTATGGTTAGCTGCCGAAAATATTACGTTTTTTTTTGTACGCGGGCACAAAACTGTTGTAGTCCAAGGCCTTGTTTCCATTCAGGACGTGTGTGTTATATTTTTGCACATAAATGGAAGGGATCTAAAATTTAAAGCCGCTTTCCGAAAGCTGAATTTAGGAGTTTTCTCATGACAGTTACTACTCTCTGATGTTTCTCAGATGTTTCCGAGTGGTGGGAAAATGACAAAGTTTTTTTTTGTGTTCTGAAATTCGAATTTCGAGATTCCCATTCAGTTGTCCAACGCACCAACTACTCCGGTCGAGATAACACTACCAAGATATCGGAAATTTTCACCTTGTCCAGCAACACATACTTGAGCATGGATGGATGTGTTTGTTATGAGATCCATTATTTTGTGAGAGAGTAAGTGCACGTTGTTTGCGTAGTCAAGATGTTTAAGTAGAGTTTACGAGTCCAATGAATTACTTTTCTTCCCGTTGACAAAGCTGAACGAAGAACATCATTTATTTCACACATAAACAGTGTACGTGAAAGGATGCAGCCTTGCATTTTTCCACTTTTGATTTCGAATTCCTCCCACAATATTCCTTTTTTACAAATGCGATACTTATACACTTTGTAGAGGTGGCCTTTACGATTTTGTTTTTGGGAAATACGTCTCCTACGCAGATCATGGCAGATATTCTGTTGATACTTGTTTAAGAATTCTCAAAATCAATAAACATCAGTTGCGATCATGTTTCTTTTATATAATACATAATATATACAAGGGATTTGCACCCTTATGCAATTATTAAGCATTATAATGCAATTATGCCATGATCGCCAAAAACATTCTTTCCAAGATCATGAAAACACTGATGATGAATTGTCAACTTATTCCATATCTGGAATCCTTTCGACTAATCATTCAACATAGAATTTAATATCTGTTGAAGAGAAACCCGATCGGAAGTCACAACAGTGGTGGGTCGTCCTTCAGAGAATGAAAATAATTATTTTGTAAGTTATGCCATTTAAAATGTCCCCAAAATAAAAAGTTATTCCTTATGTAATGTGCATGTACTGTGCATTGAAAATAATTTTCGTCCTTTTCCATTCCACTTCAATAAAATTAATTTACGAAATGAACAAAACGCAGTTCCAACAAGCCACGGTAATAACCATAAAATAAATGTAATCCGATCTCTACTTAAAGCCGCATCGAGGTCAGTAGAGGCAGTGTAAAATTATCCTGTAAACCGTACCAAGGTTAAAACAGCGCTCAAGTGTTCGCATTATGTACTCATTGCATGCACAATAATTACAACCGGAAATGATAGTCAGCGTGTGTCGTGCACAATGTCAGAAATGATTTCAGCTCCAAGTAGGTATGTAGTTCGTGACCCATATTTTACGAGAAGAACTTGCAAGAGCCATTTTTTTTTTCAAGTATAAAAATTGCACATAAATCTTAAGGACGATGAATGTAGCATTTAGCTGTGATCTTTATTCTCTGAACAACCACTTACTGGCGAGGACAAACTGTGCGTTAAATTGTCTTCTCTGGTTAAGTGAAGGAGAAAATTTTCTCCGTTAGATGTTTTCATGCATGGCTGAATCCGCAGATTTTGAGTGGATAAGAAGAAGCAAACAAATTATAAAGTACATTTTTCCACACCGGGATACATTCAATGGAGTTTCTCATAAGCCCGAGAATAAATTTAGAGGGGTGGTACTTGGATGGAATTTATTTTTTAACAAAATTAACGTGTTTATGATGTCATGTAAAAAGTCTAATACATCGACTAGATCAGTTTATTTGATGAAGCAATGCAATAACCCAAATGGCTAAATATATCGAAGAATGCTTCAGCATGACAAGAAACGTACCCCTCGTTTTGTCCTTTCTGCTTAGTTGGAAAATAAAGAAATAGTTTTTTTTTTCATCCTTCCTCACCACAAGAAATAGAGTTCTTCACATTGAGCTTAAAGTGTTGTTATCGCGACATAAATTTCCGGTCATGTCTTCCGGGCAACAAACAGCCAAGACATTAGCATGCTCCAACAAGCTCAACACATTTAAAATTTCTTCAATAAGAGAGCTATTTCTACATAGCGCAATGGGAAAATTCTTTTTCTACAGAAAACCACATTTACATAAGACAACGAGAACAACAACACAAATACGAGAGAAAAATGTCTTACTTCTTTGTATTTTCATGCAAAAAGAAAAATCAACGTAATTCCATTGAACTTGCCACAGACAATGACACTGCTGCGATATTGGTAGCTTCTGCCAAAACTTTGATGTCCTTGATAGAATAAGAAATTCCATTACAGAGTAAGCAAAGAAATGCCGATATTGATTTTGCCCACGTGCCACATTTCAATAACTCAAAAAGTAATGTTGGCTGTATTTACATAGACACACATGTATTATGTATGTATGTATGTGTACGGGAAAAGGACAATGCACTCCAAGTTTGTTTCTGTTGAGAACAAAAGTCAAAGTCACGGAATCGTCATGGTTTTCAGAAACTAAAAATATTTCTGTTTTATGGTTGGATATGTTGTCATTTTAATAATTGAATGGAAACGAATATCAATATGGCAACGTCGTGTTTGCACGATACTACTGTAGCTTTTCTCTAAAATACCCTGCTGCTACGCTCTGTTCTGCGAAGAATATAAAAGTTATATTAAGACATTTATATAAGAATTTACCAGCATGTTTTAGTATTTGCTAGATGGTTCAAATAGAACACAATAGAATAAAAATTAATATAACATTCTCGAAACTGTTCATTTAATATAAATACCCAATAGTTTATCGCAGTAAGTTAGTTGTGATTTTATTGGGTTTGAAACCTGGGGTAGGCCGAATTCTATCGAGCTCTCCCAGTATCAGACAACGATGAAGCCCAACACAAAGCCTCTCTCGCTGGAAGACTGTTGAAAGGGCTTTACGCCCGTCGTACAAGTGGCGGCCCTGTCTAGCAGAACTCAACGGATATAGAGGAGATAACCTCGATAAAATAATCCTCAATCCAAGGTTAGACACTCGCGCTGAGAGATGTATGGCCATGAGAACATTTTGGTTGATAGCACGGAACTCCGGATACCCGGCACCCCCCCCCCCCTCACGGTTTCTAGCGGCCTTACCACAGCAAGAGGCTCTGCGGTGGTGGACTTTCCCTTCCTCACTTACAGAAACTTATGGAAATACTTATGGATAAAACCGATGGCGGTGCTCCCCAAAACGCGCCAATCTCAGAAGCTATGGACCTCATAGGTCCTACTTCTGAGGGTGAAATAACAAACAAAAAAAAGAGTGAATTTTCTTAAACAAACGTGACTCATGTCCTCCAATGCAGGAAAAAATGAATGATCGGGCTAGTCTCTTCAAAGTAAGGTTGGCGCGAGGCAAAAGAATGAAACCCACCTTTATCGGCTTAAAGCAATAAATGAACGGCTATGCACCCTTCGCGTACGGGGCAGATTTAAAAACATAAGCCTCATAAACGTTCACGCACCTACAGAGGATTCCCCAATGATGAAAAAGAAGAATTCTTTGAATCAGTCGAACGGGAACTCCATGCCTTCCCTCAGTATGATGTAAAAACCATTCTGGGGGATATGAATGCTAAAATAGGTATGGAGCCAGTATTCAGGCAGTACATTGGCACCTATAGCTTACACGAGAACACTAATGACAATGAACAACGAGTCATAGAGATGGCAGCAAGCAATAAATTGGTCGTTGCGAGTAAAAGGTTTGGGCGTAAAAATATCCACAAAGCCACCTGGGTATCTCCCGATGGAGCCACTCCTTTACAAGAGTGGCCAAACTATTTAAAAAAGAAAATCAGAGAAATGTTAGGAAAGCTTTACATGTGTAGTTTTATATTTTAAGTTATATTGTTTCACGGTTATCATCGTTGTCATATTTAATCATAATATACACTGAGTCAAGCAAGGACAACACTCAATTTTGGATTGTTGTCTCGAATTGTTTTATTTCTTTCTTGGCATCTTTATATAATGAACTTAAATTTGTTTTTAATTTTTCTCTCACACTCATATACTTAAAAATTCCACTCAAAGTCTAAAGCGACGTTTGATGGTATTCCAAAATACGGCTTTTTATTAAAGGTCACTTTTTATGACTGAACTGCAGCTGCAAAAGTTATTTATTCCATTTGTGTAAAGCAAAAGTAGGCTGCAATCATTTGATTTCATTACTTTTAACTGCAGATGAGCGATTTTTAATTAACCAAACCCATATAACTATGTATGTATATTTGCTAGTTTGTATATATTACCTTGAGTTAATTAAAATGGAATAAGAATTGTAAATTTCCATGTTAAAGGAAACCTAAATATTTTTAGTGACCTGCAAGGTATTTTTGAAAAAAAACAAAATGCTCTTGCTATGCATATATAGCACTATGTATTACCCATTTATTTTTTTATCATGGCGTTTCGAGAAGGAACGGAATGCGAATGTAAAATGGAGTGGTCTTTAAGCTTTAAAAACATAAATAATTGTCTCATATTAAAGAACGCGAGCAAAACGGAGAAAAAAGGGGTGAAAAAAGCTTCAGAGAAAAATCTTGAAAGCATCTTAGAGTGGCGGGAAATGCACTTTCATTAATTGTTTAACAACCGCATAACTGAGAAATGGCTCCGCCGTTGACCTACATAAACACTACGCAGTATAGAAGAAGTAAGCATAGGGATAAGTTAGCTTTCATCCTTAGAGAGGTTAAATTTTAACTCAAAAATAAGTTTACGTAAAGCAGAAAGAAACACTTAAAAGTAAAGCGTATCGCAATGCGTGAGTTTTAGCTTAGTGTGTGTTTCGCGTTAAACGACCGTGTGTTATGGCAATGTGTGTGTTTCATAACACAGTCTATAGCGACGCTATTGAATAAAGCATTGCCTGATGACATAGCTATGAAAGAAGACTGCAGAAATTTTCACAAAAAAACGAATATCAAAACGCGTAAAAAGAAATAACTCCATAAGGGCAAATCAAAAAGGCATCAGAATTTTACCTTAAAGCAGGCATAATATGAAACAAATTTTGGAAATTACAAAAATCATCAGAATACCCTTTTCTATTGCGATTTTAGTTTTTTCCAAACTTACTGTGCTATTGCTCGAGAAGTCAACGAACAGAATATAACGTCAGAGTCTTTCGAAACACAATAAATATTGCTGTCGAGCATTATATCTCGCAAATTATTGTAATACGGAAATTGAACTCAATTGGCTCAAAAAAAAAAAGAATCTGTAATCCTATTCAACAAGAGAAGTACTTGAGTACAACAAATCTGATGATGCCGTTGTAAAATATGCAATATTCTGACGCTAGATTGTGTGCAAATATGCTGTCATACATACATGGAAGTTACCATCAAATATTTACAAACTGTCTTCCCGAGAGTTTATCATAACACACATTGCACCCTACTTACTGGCATTTAAGCAGCAGTTGCCATTATCACAATAGCAATAGAAAATGCACAAAGTTTAAAGTTGAATTGCCAAACGCTTCAACTTATGGGATATAAGTAAGTGATGTTGTCTCTGAAGAAAAAAACTATAACTTTAACCACACAGCTGCGAAGAAAAGTTTGCAACTGTTGTAGTTGCTGTTGTTGTTGCACTTTAAAGCTGGACTCTTTGTTTCCATAAACTTTTTCAGTTGTTACTTTATCATGATTTCTGCTGATTCAGTTCATAATAATTTCTGGATTTGTGTGTGGCAAAATTGAACCAAACTTATTCCTGATGACAACTTTTATTTTCCTTATTCTACATTTGGGAAATTGGATGACATGAGCTTTCTGCTGACCCGCAAGTTACTCAGCTAACCAAAGACATACAAAAACTGGTTGCCGATCACCGGCGATCCAAGTGGCTGAGTCATCTTCAGATCTGCACGCGAGGATCCAAAAAACTCTGGTCAGCGGTCAAAAGTCTTTCTGGGAAATCCCAATCTCAGGGCCTAACCTCGAACTCATTCAATGACCACTAATAGGAGAGCAGTTAAAAATGCGCACATTTTTCACGACAATTCGTCGAACACCCATTAGCTCACGAAAAAACCCTTCGTCCTGTTTTACGCAAACTAAAAGCGTTAAAATGCGACCCAAACCACCATACCTTCACCGCCCTTGAGGTGCAAGATGCCATAAAGAAGGGTAAGCCTTTCAAGGTACTTGGGACGGACGGGATTTTCATGTTTATGTTGACGAAGCTACATAAATACAGCATGGATTATTTAGCAAATATCTTCAACCTAACTTCATCAACATTTGAGTCTCGCCTCCCACCATCACGGCTTTGGGAAACATCGCAGCACCACAACTGCCTTAACGGAGCTGACGACCAACATTGCGGACGGTCTTAATCACCGTCAATCGAGTCCATAACTCTTAGTTGGTCGCGACGCTCGGCAAGCCGAAGGGCTTCCGGCAGAAAGGATGGAATGAACTTTTTGATTCTTCCGGCTGGAATGAATCTTTTGGCAGCACGAACTACAATGTCACGGAAGCCCTTCTCACCAGATATAGCGTTCAGTGGATAAGGCAACTGGTGTAATTTTTTATCGACGAAATCAGCGAAACCTTGCCAATTGGCTTTATTGTTGTTTATAAAGTTTCTTTATTCGGATATGACAAAGTTGCTCTAAGCGCTGATGCTGCTTGCCATGACAGGGAACCTAATAGCGAGGTGCTGGCTATTGTGATATCAGGCGAGCTAAAGCACGTACCGGTGATTCTGGTGGGAAAATTATCATTCAAGGTAACAAAGTCAGTTTCTTCTAATATGTCCACAATGCAGTTTGCACGGTTGTCCTCAGGGACATTGGCATTGAAGTCAGAATCAGAATTTTCTTTTTACCCTGGATAAGGTGCAGTAGGGATGGTTGATAACAATTTACTGTGCTGTTTACGGGGTTATGTGAACATTAGTGAGTAATAACTCGAAATCTCCAGCGGGTGATCTCTCTTATTTTGTTTCGGAGGCCATTACAGTTCCACTGAAGGATCTTGAAAGAATAACCTGAATGGTCTAAATGCTGGCCGTTCTGAGGTTGTGGAGGGGGGTCAGTGCATTATTAGTGCACAGGGGTAGTGTTGGAGAATGGGAATGGGAATGGGGTGGGAGTTGTTATGAGGCTTTTCATGGGAGCAGCATGTGTCAACGTTATTGGTGATATAACCGTTGGCACTGTGTCAGCCCTGAGCAGATGACACCAGTTAGTACAACTGTTGCAACGCACAGAGGCTACACTTTTCCGGAACGATTACAGTTCGAGCTGTACCAGATTCAGAGAATTCAGAGTAGGCTTGCCGGGAGGCCCACTCTAAAGGCAAAAAATAATAAGCAAACATGCAAAGCAAAATAAAAATGGTTCCAGGTGATCCAATTTCAAACCTTTTGTTGTGTTGGCGATCTTTGGCCCAATGTTTTGATAGGCATTGGGGTCCTTTAGATGCGTAGAAAGAATCGTCGTGGAAAGGGCATATATTTTTTGACGATTCTATAGTTTTCTGGGTAGCTGAGGTAGTCAACCGTTGGTGGGATGCAGTGGGCGGGTGATTAGTGGGCTGGAGGTCAGTTGGCGGGTTGTCAGTTGGATGGGGCAACAGGGAAATGACGCTTGTATTAAGAGAAAAGCTAACATTTCTTTTTGATCTACTCCACGGCAATCAAATGTGAAATTTCTTCAAAGATCCTAATTTAAAATGGTAAATGGTAAATCAATTCAAATTGTGATTTATTCTCCAAAAACCTACACACAAATCCACAAAAGTCTACATTATGATACGCGATCAATTATTTCAGTTCGTTATCCTTTAATTGACTGCAGTTTTGCGACAGGACTCAGTATAGTGCAACAATAAATGAATTCATGTCACGAATCCATTTTCGGTATATGAAAATGATCGAAAAACTTTTCGCAACAACCGCAAATTCATGCGGATTGGTATGCGATGAGTGTAACTCATCCGACTGACAAAACGTTGAAATCCCCTACGGACGTTGGTCGCACTGGCAAACCGAAATTAAATTACTACAAAGCACGAAGAAGACGTTTTTCAGAACAACACAAAAAAAAGCAACGAAAATTATTCGATTGCTTTTTCTTCCGCCGTGATGGTGCCATTGATTTCAATTCGTCCTTGCCATCGGATAACAGTCATGGGCGATGGCTACTTTTGAGTTCTTCTTGTTATTCTGTTCGTGAGTAGAATACTAATCATCGCCATTTTGCGTTCATAAATGAACCTTCAATTTGGCAGCTTTCACGCGTCATATGCTGTCCTTTTGCAATTAACATTACTCGTTGATATTATTTGAGAGTGAAAGGACCAACTTTATGAAATGTAATTTTATGCAAAAAAGTTATAAAATGATTTGAGTTTTTTAAAAATTTTATTTAAATACTTCCTGCTGAAACCGCGCATGTCTTTTACATCAACTCATCCCATTGATGTCAAAAATTAATTTGTTACCATACCACATCGCAATAACGTTTCCCATGACTACTACAGCAGCTAACCGACCGACTACGCACCAAGTTAAAAAATGCAATAGCTTCAAAGTGGTACATGCAAAGCAAACAAAAATATGTGAGAGAGAAACGCTCAGGTGCGCGTGACATGATACGCTCCATGTAAACAATGATTGATTTATTATTTTCAAATGGACGTTTCCATGAAATCCATTAATTTATTCTAATACACTCTGATGGAAAAATGCAAAACTTCACATGACACAGAAATAAAACGCAACCAAAAAAAAAAAAGGTAAAATGCAATTGCATTGTTTATTCAAAAGCGCACTATCCATATTCAAATAATCTGGTATCGAAACGTTTTTGCTTCGATTTGGAATTGGATGACACTATACATTTGTCTATGTTAGCACAATCCGGAAGCTGACCAAACACATGATAGAGTTATTGAAATGCTTTTTTAAAACGAAAACCCATTCAGAGGTGGTAGTCGTACAAAAGCTAGTATGGTCATTGCTGATTCACTGTTCAGTAGATCCGATGTAAAAAGTATCGAGCATAGATCAACAAATAAATCAAAAGAGAAAAGAGGAAGAGACAGTTAACAGAGACTTTGGGGACTTTTTCCCAATGTAATGAGAAAAACTCATATGATTTCTGGACGCAACGGAACTCGTACTCGTATGGTCTTCCGAAAACCAACTGACAAGTTATTCACAACCTGCAGGATCACAACCACAATTCCCTCTGCAATCTTTGAAAGGGGAAAGGTATTATATCAAAATTTAAGTAAAAGAACAAACAGATTTTCACAATAAAAAGACAGAGTGAATAAAAAACGGTTTCTGTTCAGTATGTAGAACAACAATTCATTCGGCGATTTCCCAAAAAAAGTGAAATGCAAAACATGTATGATTATTTGCCTTCCTGTGCGGTTGCACATAAAATATATCCCAGAAAACTCCAGTAAACGTATAAAAGAAAGCTGCTATTCTATCTGTAGTTCTTTCGTAATAGCGTTTTTGTATTGTTAATAAGGATAAAGTTATTTTAAGTTTACAGGATTGCATTTTTTCCTCTTAAAGCAATCAAAAGTTATTCTATCGAACTTTCAAGCAGTAACTTGCACTATATATTCCTGAAAAATGTATCAATGAAAAAATGCAAATTCGATTTGTGTACGATTGCTGAGTAAATAAACTGACCTCTGAAATGGAACTCTTAGAAAATGCAAATGTAAATGCAACAAAAATTGCCCTTCAAAAACATGAGAAACAGAAAAAAAAATGTTCTGATAACTTTTCCAACTTTATCGGAAGAAAATCAAAAGCTAAAAACTGGAAAAGCGGCAGAAATGTCTGCATATATCTGTATGCATACCAATATTCAACTTTATTGAACGGCTGTGATATTTCAATTCCACTTATCAGAAATTTCCCCCTCCTCCACCACAATGAACACGATGTGCTTACGGTGCAAGTAAGGGATAAGCGTGTTGCTATTTGGAAGTATAATAAAAACTCGTCATCTCGAAGAAATAGAAAATTTTCCTTTGAAGGAATCATAGGTTCTTACGAAAATGGTTATCATCACCATCATATTTGGCCCTACAACCGGGGTTCTTCCTCACATACATCATTATCATCATATTTGGCTCAACAACCAGTTTCCGGTCCTGGCCTTCCGCAAAAAATCTCTCCACCCGTCCTGATTTCGAGCCGATGTCATCAGGTTTGGCATCCTTAAACTCTGGGCGTCCTGGTCTACGCCATCCTTCCAGCGTAGGTTTGGCCAACCTCGCTGTCATATCATATCATAATCGTAATCATACTGCAAAGGACTTTCAAGCCCACTATCTATCAAGCTCATTCAACTTCCATAACGGGCTCCGACAAGGGGATAGACTGGCCTGCGTCCTCTTCGACCTGGCATTGGAGAAAGCGATCCGCGACTCTAACGTAACGGCGAGAGCAATAATCTTCTATAAGTCCATTCAGATACTGGCTTACGCAGATGATAATGACATCGTTCGTATATAATGATGGATGGCGTAGACCAGGACGGCCAGAGCTTAGGAATGCAAAACTGGATGACATCGGCACAAAATCGGTACCGGTGGAGAACGTGAGGCCAGGACCGGACCCCGGTAGTAGAGCCGAAGATGATGATGATAGATGCGATTATATAAAATCGTAAATAGATTGGTTACAACCTGCGTTAATACAAAAGTTTTATTGCCTGACAGGCCATGCAGTAAAACGTAATTATGTAATAAGGCAAGAACACAGATATGTTTCCGAAATGATGTGACGCAAAACAGTTGCATGAAATATCAACAACTGGGGAAAAGAAGCTTGATAGAGCTTAGGCAAATTGTCAGGACTCTTACTTGCGCATAGGTGTGGCAGATGCCATAAGATCCAGGATATTATTTAGTAGGGAACGCGATTTTGCTGAAGAAACACAAAATGAAACGATTTGTTAAGTGCTGAAAGTTTTCGACCCATAATGAGACACAGGACCTAAGTGAGTAAGTAAGGTTATCGATTTTTCTTAACAAACACCAAGTTGACCTTATTTGCCAAGTAATGTTTCGAATTTGTTAGATAATATGGAGCTTTCATTAAATTTGGTATGCTGTAGACATCACTGGAATGGAACCAACATTTGCCAAGTGAAGTTTTTGAATTTGTTAGATAATATGGATGATAATAGAAATTATGTATATCATGTACGAATTTAACCTATATTTGCAGCATAATTGAGAACCCAACATACTCGTACTTATTAGTCCTGTCACAGATACGCGCATATACCAGTACGGGGATTTGCATACGACTGGAATCAATGAAAAACACTTTAAATGCCAATTGTTCCTACTGGAATAGTGACTAAATACAAATAATTATAAAAAAAGAGTTGTCATGTTCATTGCAGAATTTGCACCCACAACCACTCGACAGTTAGAGAAGAGTAACTATCTAAAATACCTCTTTGCCACAGTGGAAATATGCAATTAGGTTGAAACACTCGTTTTCCTACAGGGCTCTTTCCTTTGATCAGAATTATACAGTTAATTAATCTTGAACGCGAGCATATGGTGGACTCCAGGCATATTCGCTTCGTATTATACGACCGGTCATTAGTGAACTTTCACCGAAGGATATAACACAACTCATAAACAAAACTGGAAATTTCACCAGGTTGCAAAGCTGCTGAGTTATACACTGAAACTATGGAATATATCGTAAAAAATAGGAAACATGAAAGTTTCCCATAAATATATTGCACCAGATCTTTTTAAGGGATTACAGAAAATTCATATGCATTTTTTAACGAGTTTTCCTTTGTGAGGAATTACATTTATGCGGGGGAGAATAAGAAAAGCTTTTGGATTGCATCGTATGTCATATATTAATAGGTTTACGAGAGAATATCAAAAAACTAGCAGCTTATGTTTAAAAGGTTTCTTTATTAATGTAAAGGTACTCTAAAGGAGTAAAATGTCCTTTAGAAAGTCATTTTGTAAGGTTGTTTTGTTAAATGTCCTTTAAAAAGTTATTTATTTCACACATCCTCTTTCATATGAGTTTAGTTTTTTGCAAAAACAAAATGCCATTCTTGGCATGATTATAATTTTTTTACTTTTCATTAAATTAAATTAAATTAAATTAAATTTTTCTTTATTCCCCATTTCTTGATACGCGTCAGATTAAATAAAATTGACGGAAAAGTTAATACCATATTGTATCCTTATAAATACGAGTAAAACAGATAAAAAATTTATAATATCAGGCTTGGACTTAATTTAGCCCAATGCATATTACCTAACTGAAGGTGAGCTGTTATTCACCAATTGAATAAAAACTGAAATGACATATCTGTTAGTGTTGTCTCGAACAAGCAACGATGAAGCAATGCTTTGCAATTGAGACCACAATCCGGAATTCAATATAGGTATCCGGAAGTTTTTTCAACGCACGAACGAACTACTTTTGAATGAACATCCAAAAGAGGACAAACATAAATGCAGATAGCACAAAGGAAGAAGATCAGACTTCGTATATGAAACAAAAATGATACTGATACATGGATATTTGAAAGGACATATGAATATTGAGATTCCCATGAAGAAATAAACTCAACCGCGCACCTTTATCGTGTCGTGCCTGAGTCCCGTCCATATAATTAAGTTCTCAGCAGTAATTATTGGCAATATTCCAGATAACCAGGTGAAATATGGAAACAATGCTGCAGGGCATATTATCTAGAGATTGAACGTGTGGGATAATTCTGTCAGTATGTTCATTCAGAAACAGTTGGCAGCATTCCAACTAATAAAGGACGATCGTTGGTTTAAAATAAAAAAACATCTATGAGAGTTTATTAAACTTGGTTGTACTGAGTGTACTTGGAGTTTAACTAAAGGAATCGGAGTAAAATGTATTGAATTCCTTCCTACAGTTGTTCCACTTGGATTTTCATACAATTAATTTGCTTTCGCTAAGACCAGAAGCTATTTAGTTCTTACCAGCACTTTGAGATAAAAAGCGACTTGCATATCATTAGAAATCGTAATATTATCACGGTTCAATGTTATTACACATACACGCTGACTAAGAAAGCATTCAGATAATGAAAAGGAAAGTGACAATGAAATTGGAAAAGGAAAGTATTACGTAACTTTGGTAAAAAGTTTTGCAGAGGTAAAGTAGTGAATAGTGAAGTGTAAATAGTACCTGACCTTGACAAGAGATCGCGTTACAACTGAAATTAAATTTAAAATTAAAAACGACGAAACAAAATTTTCACACCTTTGATAGCAACTATTAAATATAAGACATTTGAATTAAAACTCAGAGTACGACCATCTTTGTTGAAGGATGTCCAAGTTTTCCAAATGAGGTCACCAATATATATCCAATGCAATGCCATTGATAGTCATGTCCAATTATTTCATACATGCTTCGGACTCTACTCTGCGTATAATTCATATAATATAGTTCAAGGCAATTTATTGACAAACGGTGATGATGGTGCTATTATAGTTAGTCATGTCCTTAGCATCTCGCATCACAACTCCTATCTTATGCGTCCACGTCACGTCACTGGAGACTGGGCCAAATCAAGTGAAAGATTTCGGTACCCAATCCGATTTGTATGGGTCAAACACCGACTGCTTTCCGTAAAGGAAAAGACCCTAAAAAAGCCCATTTACTCCGGAAAGCTAACTCCTCAAAAGGGGATTTATGAGCACAATTAGGGTGCTTCAAGCGAATCTACATCATGCTAAGGGCGCGTCCGCTACCCTCTGCAAAAGATTCGTTGATGATAACATAACCCTTGGTCTCATTAAAAAACTATGGGTTATCAGTGGACAAATCAAAGGTCTAGGGAATAAGGCAAGAAAGCAAATCTTTAAAATCTGGGAACCAGCGCCAAGGGCAGCCTGTTTGATCAGCATAGTCATAATTCGATGAAGCCTATCTGTCTGACCATCAACACATCTGGTTTGACCTTCCAGGCAGATTGGCACATGCTTATTTCAGATACGATCCTAATTCTACGGACTGGAATCTTTATCAGGGACCTGTAGACTCCTCTACGTCAGAACTTAATACTAAAATGATATACTGGACATATGTATACCATGATGGTGAGACCAGTTATCACGTACGCGGCCATCATATGCTGGCCGAAATTTCTTGAACGGACAACGGAAATTACGCTTCAGAAGCTACAAAATATTGCCTGTCTAGGTATAACGGATGCCCTACGACTGCATTAGAAGCTGTTGTAAGGCTTCACCCCTGCCAATATTCATTAAGAAGACGGCCGCTAGTTGCGCAATCAAGCTGCAACTATAATATGGGTACAACCCAGGTGACTACGTGGGAAACTTGAAAATTATTGAATCAATTCCCTAAATATACATATTTTGTACTATCCCGGACACCATGGCCAGGGAGTACTATTTCGGTAGGTTATTTAAGGTAAAAATATTGGACCGAGCAATCTGGTATAATGTTGCTCCAGCACTGGACAATAAAAGTCTGGTACACAGACGGATCGAAGCCGGATTATGGAGTGGTAGCTGGGGTATTCGGACCCAACACCAAAGTCTCAATACCAATGAGTAGGAGTACCACTGTTTTCCAACCGGAACTCCATGCCATTTAGGATTGCGCTAGGATAAACGTGAGAAAGGGTATTATAGACGCTACGTTTTATATCTTTTGAGATAGTCAGGCAGCACAGAAAGCGCTATCGTCCAGCATAATGTACCCTAGATCAGTTAAATGCTGCTACGATGCACTGCAATGCCTGGCAAGGCTCAACAGGGTAAAACTTGTTTGGGTCCCGGTCACCAGGGTGTTGCAGGCAACGAAAATGCAGATGATCTAACGAGGGCTGGTTCAGAATCTGCGTTCTTAGGCCGGAACCCTATTGTGATATTAGCTGTGCTACCACCACAGCGATTACTAATAAAGGAAACTTCATCTGGCCCACTGGGATAATACCTCAGGGCTTAGACAGTCCAAACTGTTATTCAGACACTTTTCTTATAAGGAAATCCTTGATCTTGACAAGGATAGCATCTTGAATCTAGTGGGATTGTGTGGCTTACGATATCACCTTATCAAAATTAATCTGGGCCCAAACACGGAATGTAGGTTCTGCTTGGATGAGGACGAAACATCCGGGCACATTCTCTGTGACTGTCCAGGTTTCTTCTGATTAAGAACACATATTTTCCACAAGGCATTATGTTCGTCGGCGGATTTGCGTAATTCTGCGACTAAGGACATACTATCCTTCATTAGGAAGGTATTTATAGTCTCTTCGATAATTTACACCCTACGTTACAATAGATCTTTTTAGGTCACAGTATAAACCAATTGGGCTAGGGTTATTAAGGATAAAAAAAAATTCGTATGCTGGCAGTGTGACTCATAAAGTGTCCCCAGGCTGACTGCTGAAAACTCTTTTTATTCTGAAAGGTGTTTTTTTGCTAATTGTAGCCACTGACATCATATTTTCAGGCAAAATTTCAATCACAATAAAAAACGTAATTTATTGTTCGTATAGAAAGAAGTTCACTTCAATTTGCACGAACTTCTGTTTATCAATACCAATATTAAACCTTCGAACATCAAAATATCACATATTTTGCTCACGAAATTTCATTCTCCTCTTGGAGATATTAATTGTGATTGGACGAGAGTTAATAGGATTAGAGATGACTCCAAATGATACAGTGCGAAAGCCCGTTGCGTTATATATGAATGTGCTCGTCCTTGTATAAACAGCACTATGTACCATTATGTGGAAGATTTCAAAAGTAGTCCACTCCAAGTATGAAATCTTCTCTTTAGTCGCATGACTCTGCTCTGCAACGCAATTCATTATTGTAATAGAGTTGTGGCTAATAAAATCTCAGTTTATGTGCGGCCATGAATCTGAAATTTATTGAAGCGATTTTGTAGCTGTTGTATTAAAGTTGTGGTAAAGAAAGCTTATGGGTTATAACCACACAGTAAATTATGATATTAAATTGTAATCGCATTATGGAGTGTAGCGGAGTCTTGTAAGTTTTATAATTGCATCAATAAACCCAAAATTAGGTCTTCTTGATTGTTGAATCGAACTAAGTAAGTTGCACATAATCGATTGTATGATATTATAATTCTAGAACATAATCTCTATAGAGCATAACATAGAGAATGAATTTCACCACTGCAAGGAATTTCCTTTCATATCAAGTACATATCAAGATTCGTTAAGTCTTTAAAGGTAATACATCATAGGTGTTCTTGTATGAATTATTCAGTGCAAATAAGTTAAGGAAATATTTGCATAGGCAATAACTAACCAAACTTACTAGCTGATGAAAGTTTTTTAGATATACCTAAATAACTATATAACGTTTTCGTCAATATATAAGCGCTGTGTTAAAAAACTCGTTTCATACTCACATTTTTTGGTTCAGTTAAAAACTGCAGACTCTCAAAAGCATGATAAAAAGTTTTAAGGTGAGCGATAAATATAAAAAAGTAACTTTTCCAATAAAATGAATTTCAGTTTGGAACAAATTTCGATCTAGAACAACAAGATGATAAAACATAGAACTCTGCAGAGAGTACACCTGAAAGTGTCGCTTACCTTATTCTTTAGTAAAACATCAACAACAACAAAAAGACGAACGAAATATTCAACTTCAATGTCATGTGGGATGCATTCAAAAACTAATTTTAACTTTTTTTACTGCTTATATAGAAAATCATTCGAGTGTTGATTATAAAGAACAATTGTTGTTGCACTATCTGTTCATTTTTGGCGCTAAAGCAGATTTAATTTGTCTGCCGATGAAAGAACCAAGAGAGAGAAAGAAAGAAGATATATCAAATGAAAGCTTTACCATTTCGCTGATAAATTAACTGAATTGGAAGCAAGCAAAGTTAAAAAAGATAATTAATTCGGATAGACTGACACAAGAAGATCCAACATTGGTCCCTCAATTCAAATAGTGGAGCGCGAATTTGAAGTTCTGCAATCCTTTAACTATCTCGGGTCAACTATAGCAGCCGATAACAGCATGGAACCAGAAATAGGACAGACTACTATAGTCTGTCAAGACTCTTCAAATCGAGGAACTTAACCATAACATCCAAGCTGCTAATATATAAGACAATGGTCCTACCAGTACCTAACATAAACGCCTCCAGTATCGAAAGAGTACAAATTGAAGAGATTATACCTGGGAAGCAACATTAATTGGAGCTACTAAAGTGGTCAAAGTTCGAATGCCCAAAGTCCGTTTAGCATTGTTTGTCACAGACAGGATCGTACCATGCATCGAGATAACTTGAAAAAACAACGGACTAATAACGCTCTAAATAATATAACATCGAATTTTGGAAAAAGGTAAAAATGGAGAGGACTAACATACGAGTAATCAGGCTAAGATATTAAAAAATAATATTCGGCGCGTTAGACCGTTGCGAATTAAGAAGCTTTCCGTGAAAAGTATTACTCTAGGAACGTTTGCCACTCATTCGCGAAAGGTGGGACACCGTGAAAAATGCATTTTGGTGTAGTGAGTGGTGAGCCACGGCGCCCACTAGGCTAAGACATTAGCCTGTTATATTAAATTCTTATTTTACCTGTCATATGTAGATTCTTCTCCTGAATTAATAAAAGAAGCCTGTCAACGCAAGCGGCATCGAAATCCGCCTTATAGTGATGATGATGATTCAGCGCAATAGAAGATAACTATCACTATTCAGGTCTTATTCGCTCACACCCGAACGAATCTGACAAAATTCCGAGAGTAATAACTGTCATAGAAAGCTTCTCAATACACCTTTGGAATATGTCTTTGGATTTTTCTGCCTCCTCCATCCACGTGGCAAAATGTGTACAGCACGCATGGTCCCAAGAACCTAGGCCCTGGATCAAAAGGTCTGCCGTGACAAACATTATTGTTGATGTTTGTTTAAACGTTAACAGATTAAAAATGATTGGATCTTAAAGGTGATGTACATGAAACTAATTTCCCTTCCGTTGGCGAAGCTTAGTGGATCTCCTTTCTTGTGGATCAGACAAACAAAGCTGGAATTCCATTCATCAGGCATCATTTTGGAGATAAGCTGGTTTATGCACCCTACCAACTCATCGCCTGCAGATATAAAAACGTTTATATCAGTAGCTATGTTGTTCTTAAATTGGATTATCGATTACTTTATGTTGGTCAGGTGAAAGGTTGATCTTCCGTCTTTTGCCGTCTGTAGAAGTGGTATTTTCATGTTCTAAGCACTGACTGTGTTCCACCAGGAGGTTTCTTAACTTATTTCGACTGGATCGGTTTCTTTTTTTGTTGAACCAACATGTTTCTCTTATCATTTGGTAAAATTTAATTTCCGACCATTACTGCTGGAGTTGCGTATTTCATTTCACTGCGATCGAGTACTGTTCTTACACTTTCTTTTTCCTTTTGAGGAGCCGGTCTTCCTCTTGCTTTTTATGCCCGTAAAGCTGACAAGAACATTTTCAACGCTGCTACGTTTGTCTCTGGTTTGTTATATACGCTTGCCAGCATTCGTCACCTAAAACCACTTGTCTAGCAGTTATGTCAGCTTTGTATTTGGCATCTGGCACAGACATTGGCTCAGCGATAATGGTTTTTTAATAGCAGTCTTTTAAGTTCAACTCGTAAACAAGAGTGGTAAAGACTAAAATTAAAGGCTAAACATAAAAGGTGGCCTCGAAGGGTTATGAAAGAAGAGAATGATCCGGGAGATGTGGTGAGTCCTGCACCGAAATAAAAAGCCTTATCACGAATTACTTGTTAATAAAAGCCCTATGAATATTAATTATCACTAAACGGCAGACACCTTCTTAAAGGCACAAGTTATACGTAAAAAAAGTATTTTCTAATAGTAAAATTTATAAGAAGCTTAAATTTCTTTAGAGGTCAGCGAAACAAGGCCGAATTTTGAGTGTCATTCAAGTCCTTATTATCTATTTTTAATTACTCTGTCTATGTAGTATTTCTTACTGCTAAAGTTCACTTTATTACTCTGCGATAGTCATTTATGGTTAATCCCTAAACGACCATTCGTTTGGAAAAGTTATTATTTGGTTCAACATTTTTGGGAGTCTCAGATTAGATTAGGAATTGCCAGAGTGATGTATTGAAGTGAATAGCCATATGGCTACAAAGTTACATTGCCTGGTGGTAGATATTGGCCAAAAGCTTATGAGCCAAATTCTAATTAACTAAGACTATGCTCATGTGCCATGTGCGTTTTTGATGACCCACATTACTGCAGCAGCTGTGAGGCTAATAAAATCACGTTTTATGTGCGTCCACCAGGACATTAATCCGGCACTTGAATTTGTGTTTCAAGATTTCGGGTATATGTGATAGATATTATATGTAGCTTTTTATGTTTATGCCTTTCTAATACTAGTTGAAAGTTATTTCGTTTATTCCTTCTTCTGTTGGCAAAATGTAGTTATCTTTATTTCTCCAACAGATATTTATCTCCGCCACATTTAAGCTCATTTATCATAGACAACTTTTGTATATATTTTTTATTTGAATTTATTCCCACTGTACCAATGGTATCGTGATGCGACGAAACTATTCATCATTCTTTTCCTGTATTCCGGATGGGAACGATTCTTTTTACTTTGCCAATCCAAAAGTATCAGTAATTAATCATTTTCTCTAACAACCGTTAATTATCATCACTTAGGATTTAACAGCAATTATCGGTTATACAGCCAGTTACAAGATAATTGATGTAATTTGTCATCAACTCGTACTCACACCTTCATTTCGATACATTGTGCGGATTTGTCATGACGTGAAATAAAATTTATGATACGCGAACCCTTGTAGATGGGTATCACCATCATCATTTAACTACTTTATTGTGTAAATCTATATTACGGTGGATGGGTAGATGATAAATTCGCATTTACAAAATTAAAATTTAATTTCAAAAAGCATAACCACCGACACCATAAAGTAATAATTTATTAGTGAAAATTCTTTTGGGAAAAATTAAAACATTTATTTGATTAATGGCAGGAAATATTATCATAATTTGATATGTTATAACGTTCTTTCTGGGACCGCCGGAAACCCAGTGTTCGATTCATCAGAGTGATGTTACAAATTAAAAGAAGGTTTTTTTAATTCTCGGTAAACTACGTACCTGTCTGCCTGTTGGCTTATAAAGAGCTCAGAAGATATGAAAAAACAGTTCTCATCAGTTGATGCAATATACACCGCGTTGCACATACTGCAAGGACAATCTGATCTGATCGCTGATCTTAAAGGCATCTTAACGCGTTGTGAAGAGCACTTTCATGAGTTGTTAAATGGCCACGTAACTGGGGAGTTGGAGGCTGCACCAATGACAAAAGATCATACGCCACCAAGTATAGACGAATTTAGCAGAGCGATAAATGGGCTCAAAAATAGTAAGGCTCCTGGATTTGATGGGATCCCAGCGGAACTGTTAAAAATGGGAGGCCCCACTAAGCAATTCATGAAATAATAGTGCAAGTATAGGAGAAAGAAGCTATGCCGGAAGACTGGCGAAGAGGCATCCTGTACCCCATATATAAGAAGGGAGATATCACAAAATGCAGTGTTAAACCGTTGTTGAGTACCGCGTATACGATTTTCTCCTCTATCTTTCAAGACAAGATAGCCCCATACGCTAAAGTCATCATTGGTACATACCAGTGTGGCTTAATCGCAGGCAAATCAACAACTGATCAGATTTACACCCTTAGGCAGGTGATACAAAAATGTTTCAGTTTCAAAAGTCACTACACAATCTTTTTATAGACTTTAAAGCATTCTGACCTTAGCCACGTTCGAGAGAAAAGTCTTACGGAGAATTGTTGGCCCCGTATGTTAGGAAGGACATTTCCGGAGACTCTTTAATGGTGAGATCTACGAACATTACCGCGATGTCGACATCGTGAAGAGAATTATGCTTGGTAGGCTCCGTTGGGCAGTACACCTAGCTCGCTTGAGCGAAGAGGATCCTGCTCGGAAAGTCCTTTGCGGTAGGATTTATGGCACACGAAAGCGAGGCCAGCCAAGCCTAAGCTGGAAAGATGGCATAGACCAGGACGCCCAGAGTTTGGGGATGCCAAACTGGATGACATGGCTCGAAATCGGGACGGGTGGAGAGACTTTTTGCGGGAGACCAGGACTGGACCCCGGTTTTAGAGCCAAACATAATGATGATGATGATAACTAAAAATTTAGTGCCTTTTTAAAAACCTTTTCCAGCGATTTGTACATTGTCATGGTAGTAAATTATATCCATTCTAATGGACACAACCTTGAATAAAAAATGTCCATCACAATGGACACCAAACCACAGTTTCTTAATGTGAGTTATTATTTATAATAATTACCACATTCAAACAAACTTTTAGTAAATTTAAAAAAAAAATGTAAGTTATAATTCAAGATCTTTATATCATCACCTGAAGTCAATGACGTAATACGAAAACGACAAAATCGGGAACAATTTAGGATTTGTACGAGAGTTCATAAGATATTGCGTTGTAATTTCAACGTCCATTGTAATGGACAAGAGGAGCGAAAGGGTTAACTAACTAAAGTTTAACCTGAACGTTCTTGAAATAATATCCGTGAGTTCCTGTTTCACGCTTCATACTCGACTAAATATTTTGATTTTAGCAGATGAGACGTAAGGGTAAATTGCGGAATTTGCACATAATGATAGAATGATGATATCTAGATGATGATTGGGAGAAAAGTAAAAATATATTTTTTTATTAAAAGGTAACAGAACATATCTGTCGTCATTATTGTCGACGTGAACGACGTTACAAAAATTTTCCTTACGACAGGAACAGCAGCTGTTGGTAAAATATTTTGCACATGACACGTTTAAAGGAATCGTAAGAAACTTTCTCTTTGTTGATGCTTGTGCTGGTGAGAAGATGCAGATCAAATTAAATGATAGCTTGGTACTGGCGGCAACATGTTGATATAAAGTCCGGAATAAGTGTGTGCTGCTGTGCAGGAACTTGAAGAAACTTTAAAAACTATTTTGTAACTTTTGTTGTAATAAGTTTTACGGGAAGTGTAGAAATCTCTTTCTAAATAATATTCCACCACAACACTGTGACTATTGTTTTAGATGCAGTTGTGAGCATTTTCAGGCTGATTTTTTATGAAAATTAATTTAAATTTAGATATGGCTCAGTGGAAATGCGCATGGCTACTGAGCAGGAGGTTCGTGGCTCGAATCCAAGTAACACCAATAGTATTTTTCACGGTGTCCCACCTCTCGTCATCATGAATTATTTTCTTTATTCACAATTTTAATTATCATTTTCGATTATAAATTTTTGGAATAATTTTAGGATCTATTGTTGATCACAATTATGCGGTTACAAGCGTACGTTTTCGTGCTTTGCAATTCAGTCAATGTGCATGTCCCAAAAACCACAATATGCCCACACAATCAATGGTAATATTAATGCAAAAATATGAGTATTGTTTTGATAGTAATTTCACACGTGATAATTAACCACAATTGGCAATTTATTGTCACTGTGATGTTGTGTCGACAACACGTATGAGTTTTGAAATTGCTTTTTAGAAAAAATAATTCACATTTCCGTATGCATGCAATTTTTTTGCAAATTTTGTTCAATGGAATGTCATCCTTGCGGCCAAATTGTTCTCTTCCAACACAAAATCCTTTCACATAATATTTTTTTGCCACAGGAAATGAATGAAATTGGACGAAGCTTAATAAAAAAAAAGGACAAGAGCACAACTGTGTTGTCAAAATGCGACATCTGTCTAAGTGGAAATAGAAATTTTTTTCATCGCTGAGCTATACCGTTTAAATCAGAATCTAAAAGATTGACCTGAATGTTCTCATCAAGCGTCTACAAAATGGAAATGGAATGTTATCTAAAAATGTCTGCATTTGACAAATAGACAAAATGAACCTTTGTCGAAAATATGTGAGTTTTATTTTGCATTCAAACGAAAGAAAAAGTGATTTAATCTGCTGAATATTCTTATCTCTGAATAGCTACGGTACGTACATGTGGCATAGCAATATAGAGAGTGGAAATCGGCGGACTGCAATCTCGCTTACGTGGCCATTAAGTATTTTGTGTTGCTCTAATATTTGGGCAGCCTCCGATTTCACACAGCCCGCTCGATCTCGATGAGAGCTTATTTTAAATCTTTTGAGTTTCTACCAATGATTTCAATATAGTCTGCGGTAATGTAAAGCTCTTGGAGTTGGATTTGGATTGGAGAACAGCAGGTAAGAGAACAGCAGGTTGGAGGTTGCTAAAGTTGTTGAATGAGCTTGATAATAATCCAGCTATCTTTACTTGGCTTGTAACGTTGATCGTGATCAACCTGTATTGTCGTGTCATTAAAGATGATATATGGCTTTATATTCTATATTGGCTATGCTATCATAGATGGGGCTTTAAATACAATATACAAATAGTCAAGTGAGTTTTGAAACTCTAGATATTTTTGCATAGTCTGCTTAAAGGTAAAAATCTGATCAGTTATTGATTTGCTTCTTATAAAGCCACACTCCAATGACCCGATAACAAGTTATGTCTTAAAAGTAAGAGGATACGAGGTACATAAAAACGTAATACCAAAATAACTGCTATACGTTGTGATATCTCCCTATTTATGTATGGAACAAGGATCCTTCTTCGCTAGTCTTCTGTCATCGGTTCTCCTATACTCGTAGTAAAGATCAGGCATTGCTTGGTCGTGTGCTCTGCTGAGATGCCATTTGATTCCGATTCCTTATTTTTTCTGAGCCGAATTATCGCTCTGTTGACCTCTACTATACATGGTAGTGGCAGCATTGTTTAGTCATGCGCCATTTTTGGAGCTTCCAATTCCTCAGTTAGCTTACTTATTTCAATTATGTCCTAAATCCACTTTTGGGTACTAGGGCCTCTACTACGCCTACGTTCAATCGCGTACGGTTCTAGGCAATGAGGTTCAGCTCTCTTCAACTCTTCCCCAATTGTCAATCATCCTCCTCAACTGTTCTGCGCCATGTATTTCCCGGACGACCTGTTCTTTTGCCATCTTGAGGTAACGAATTCGATTGCATTGCGCAGTTTGCTATGGAACTGTCGGTGTGTATGACCAACCCACTGCCACTTTCGTCGTTGGATGGTTGTGCCTATTGGATCCTGATCCGTTCTCAGGTAAAGATATTCGTTAGAGATATGGTTAGGCCAGAAAACTCTAAAGATGATCCGTAGGCACCTATTTACGAAAGATTGTAATCTATTTGTGATAGTAGCGGGCACCTTTCAAGTGCTGCACCCGTACAGCAGCAGAGATTCAAGATTTGAACGGAACAGTCGTAGCTTGGTGTTTAAGGTGATCGCATTGCTTCGCCGTATCATGGACATCATTTCAAACACTGATTTTGCTTTGCCGATTCGATTGACAATGTCCGTTTCAGATCCACCTTCGGTCAAGACAATACTCCCAAGATATCGGAAACTCTCTACTCTCTCTACCGGCTGTCCAGCAATGTTAACTGGAGTTAGTGAGTTAGTGCCGAGGTTGATGATTTTGGTTGTGACAGTATTAATCTTCAAACCTGCAAAATTTGCCTCCCTTTCCACATTTGTTGTCGTTTGGTGCAGCTCCATAATCCTGTGTAAGAGTAAACAAACGTCGTCAGCGTAGTCCAGATGTTTGGATTGAGATGTAAGAGTCCAACGCATTCCTCCGTTTCTAGTAGATAAAGCTGCGCAAAGTACATAGCTAATCATAAACAGAAAAGTATCGGCGATAGAATGCAACATTGTCGTACCTCACTTAGGATCTCGAATTCATCTGACAGCTTTCCTCTATGCAGCACATGACATTTTGGGCCATCATAGGTTGCTTCAATAAGAGCTATTCAATTATCGGGTATACCCTTCATGCGCAAGGCAAGCCAGAAAAACTGTCTGTTGACACTGTCAAACGCCTTCTTAAAATCGATTACCTGCAGGTGTAGTGGTGACCTGAATTCAACACACTGTTCAATGATGTTTCGCAGGGTGTTGATGTGGTAGACACAGGAGGATCCAGTGCGAAAACCTGCTTGTTCGGCATAGAGTGTATCTTCCAGATGTTCCTTAATACGCTCAACTACTACTTTGACTATTACCTTTGCAACTGCAGGAAGAACGCAAATGCCTCTCTAGTTTTCGCACTCCTTTTTTAGAGAGCTTGACAATCATTCCCTTCTTCCACTCGTGGAGGAAATTTTCTGCCTCCCAACCTGTCTTTACAAGAGGATACAAAAGCTTTGCTGATGTCACTGGAGCGGCACACTCCAGCGGCTCTGCGGGTATACCATCTAGTCCTAGCGACTTCGTGTTCTTTAGTGCGTTGATCGCGGTAGCGATCTCGTCTTTACTGGGACTTGAGGTGCGAATTCCGGAAATTGTTACTTCCGGCAGCTCCGTTTGACTTGGGTGCATATCGTTAGCAAATACACGGTGAAGGACTGTAGAGAAATGCTTGAGCTGATCCTCATCTAAAACGAGTACGGCACCATCTAGGCCTTTCACCGGATGTTGGCTAGAGCGGTGACCACCTGTCAGCTCTTTGGTGATTCTGTAAACGGTTCTGCTATCGCACCTGCTCGCTGCTTCCTCTGCTTATGAGGCCAGGTTGTTAATATAGTTACGTTTGTCACGTCTTACACTACGCTGCACTTCTATTATTTTTCTTCGATACAGGGACTATAGCGTTATCCTCGCTGCTGCTGGGGCTTTAAGTAGCTTGCGTTCTTCAATCCGCCTCCAGGTATTCTCGGTAAGCCACGTACTGTGCCTTGCCTGGCTTCTACCAACAACACTTTCCGTTCCAGATGTGAAAACATTTTTCACAGTCTTCCAATATTCTTGGATGGTTGTCTTCTTGAGATAAATGATCCCTTAATTGTTGGCGTACTGATGGGATCTTTAGCCGGTCGATGTTTTACGTACGCATTCGGATGATATTGCAGTGACTTTGAACTGAGGCAGGACGTAACTGGATAGTAGGTACCATAAGGTGATGATCCCGTACCATACCCATGTCGGTTCCTCGTATGTTTTGGACGTCTAAAATAAAGCTCTTAAAACGTCGACTGATCGCCACATGGTCGATTTGGTTTGATGATGTGATTGCCTATCAGTTGACACCCAGCTGACTTTGTGGCAGATCTTATGCTCAAACATGTGACAGGATGCTTGGTGTTGCAGAAATCAACAAATCTTTCACCGTTGTCATTTCGTTCGCCGAGGCCGTGCTTTCCAATCACATGTCTGAGTCGTTCATTGTCGTTGCCTACCTTGGCATTCAAGTCCCCCATCACGATGACGATATCTCCGTTCGGCGTTGCGTTGATTACAGCACTTAGCTGATTGTAGAAGTTATCCTTTTCATCCTCAGTCGAGGGATTCGTTGGAGAGTAACACTCTATGATCGTGACGCATCCGAAATCTGGCGGATGGGATCCTACCACCATGTGGTTGTTACGAAATTAGGCCTCTGCGCGCTTTTGGCGTTAGAGGCAGATCCACTTCAGATTCACGGGGACTGCCGGAGGGTTTGCCGAAGTAGATTGGTACTCTTCCGCGTCGAACCATCTTACTTCACTCACTCCCAGTTGAAGAAATCTGGGTTTTTTTTTTGAAAATGTGATTGTGCATATATATGTTACCTCATTACGCCTAAACTACTGGATGCATCGACGCAATTTTCACATCTTATGTTCGCTTGGTGCTCTGATAAGTTTATGTTTCCTTTGAAACCGAAAGGTAACGATGGAGTGGAGATATAGGTACATATGTGTCTAGAAGCATCACGGCTAATCCACTATTAAAATTGTAGCCAAATTTACACGTTATGTTCGATAGGTACTCCTATAGGTTTATCTCCTTTTTTTCACCCTTTGGGAGGGAATGTAAAATGTCAATATCAGCCGCCACGTTGGTTAGAGGAAGGCGGATGTTCATTTCTGCGCCCGCGAATAGCTAGCGGGAAACGCCACGTATTTCCGCTAGTTAAAAATAAAAGTTTGTAAAATATAGGAATCATTGAAAACAGTTCAATGGAAATTTTCATCAATACAACTGGTTTATAATTAAGTTAACCAACTGCTTGAGCAAAGAACAGTATATCGTGTAATTGAAAAGTCGTACATGTTACATTGATTTATTTCCAATTAAATTTAATAAACATTGAAAATTAAACTTACAAATTGTACAGAATGTAATTTTAATTATAATGTTGATGGATCAACATTAATAATTGCTACAGAATTCAATTAGTATGCGAAGCGAAAATTGATTTTTTTTCGTGACTCCTCGCAGTTGAGTTGCGTTGGCGTACAAATTTGATCAAGCATCAGTTAATTGATTTGTATCAGGATATTAATTATCCTTATTCAAGAATTATCCTTTATTTCGAAAACTATTTTCAAATTTGAAAGCAAAGGAACTGAAGGTAGTTGCAGAAATTGTGTGTCAGACACATTAAATGCATTTGTCGTACAACCTATAATCGCTGCAATTATTGACAAATATGCATAAAGCTAGAGTATTCCAGCTATATATCATCATCTACCAACAGCTCAACTATCCACGCTAGTGATTATTCCGCACACGTACGAGGGAATCAGCACAACATTCAAGGGAAGAATTAAAAATCAATTCAGCGGCTGCAAACTAGAAACCAGCTCTGTACATGATTCAGTTCAGTTCAGTTTTTACCATAGCTATCTTCGTTCTAATTTAATTTGTGGTTCGCTGTTAGTGTGAGTACTCGATGTCCAAAGGGAGAACTTTTTTACTCGCAAAATGCGAAATACGAAACACTCCATGCTCATTGGGTCATGTTGTCGGATCTCAATTTGAAATCGTGACGAGAATTCTGCGTTGCTCATCAGAGGTGGACAGGAATAATAACTGATGTGGAGTCCGGTTAATTTGCTTTCGTTATATCCAGTTTGAGTATCCGTTTTGATTCCATAATCGTATGGTCACTGAATGCTCACTATTCGTTATTGTTAAACATCGAACTAGCATTAAAAATAATATATTTACTACTAAATTGGACCAATATACAAGGAGCATAGCCATAAAATCCACACTATATCGAAGTTTACTTTAAATTAGTTTTATTTTTCACATTCCTTCATCAAGCGTGTGTCTTCAAATTTGTTCTAATAGAGCAACTGATGTACATAAAATCTAACCAGAATTCACGCCAAGATGGAACGTAGCATATCAAAATTAACCGCATAGACATATTTTTAGTAAAGCGAAGAAATACTTGACTTGAGAAGAAAATTCCTACATGCAAATATTAGTTCTCCCACTTCGGATGATTTGCGGTATTTATACGTAAAAGTTATTAATAAATTTAGCTGCTGATTACTTTTTTATTTGAAGAATTATGTGTTGTATCAATAAAACAATTAACTGTTGAGTGAACGTTGCACGGTTGTAAAATTTGACATTGATAAAGCCCTTACATCTTCACTCCGAACCATCACGTACCATACCTACTTATTTCAGCGACTACGAAATCTATAGAATCTATGAATATTGATAATATCGACCATCACCCCCAACGATAGTTGAATCGCTCCCCATAGGGGGTGTCTTACCTTCACCTCAACGACCCAAAAACAATAGAAACGACACTAATATCGGTCACTCCCCACCATCATTCACACCTAGGGGTGCCTTACCAAAACTATTCATCTTAGCGACACCGAAAACAATGGAATCGAAACTAATATATCGGGAATCCCCTCCCCAACACACAAATCGACACCCACCACAAAGAGGTGTCTTACCATCACAACCCACCTAAATGACCAGAATATCGGAAGATTTCACCCTCTAAGAACACACGATCAACAAGCACCATATGGTACCCTTCCATGATAAAGCTAAATATCTGAGTCTGATTCTGGACAGAAAGCTAAGGTGGAAACCTAATAAACAAGAAAGAGTACGTCAAGCCACAGTGGCACTCTTCTCCTGTAAATAAGCCATCGGTTGCAAATGGGGTATTCAACCACATATCACGCATTGTCTTTATATTTTGATAATTGGTTCTGTATAGGGTGTGGTGGTCTCGTGGACTGCCTTAGACAAATCAATAAATCGCGACAAACTAAGCAATGTCCAAAGATCGGCTTGTCTATATATGAGCCACCACTCGATATCTTCAGCAGACAAGATGCTGCTAGCACGGTTAATCGCCTCAAAGCTACCTCCCAGTGGATAAGAAATGAATTCGAACACTCATCTATTTTGAATTCATTCAGGGCTCTACCAGGAGGTATACACCATGCTGCAACTACATTTCAGCACAAACTTCCAGGTCACCATCCCCTCCAGATCATTCTGGAAAGAAGGTGCTATATCGGAAGATGAATCAATCAGTTGTTGTACTGACGGGTCAAAAACTGATGATAGGGTAGGGGAAGGTGTTTTCTCAAAAAAAAAAGGCTAAATATAAGTCTATCTTTCCGTCATCCTAATCACTGCAGTGTTTTTCAAGCAGAAATGATCTTTTACTTATCCGATAGTCAAGCATCTTTGAGATCCCTAGAATCATTCTCTACGAACTCTATTGTAGCCCTAGACTGCCAGTCATCTCTCAGGGAGATGGCGGATGAGTTCAACATTCACCTGTATTGGGTGCCGGGGCATAAGAACATCCTGGGGAACTGCAGGGCCGATGAACTCACCAAAAGTGGTACTAAGCTGCCCCTTTTACCTGGAAATGGTTCTCTAGGGATACCAATTGCTACATGCAAACTAATGTTAAAGCAAGATGCTACCGACAAAACCAACCTTAGATGGACAAACGGTATAACTTGTGCAGCGACAAAACAGATCTGGCCCAAGTTGGATCCAAAACGCTCCAAGTGTTTGATCTCTCTAAGCAGAGTACACATAAATGCTACGATAGGTGTAATTACTTGGTTATAGGAAAGCATGCAGCAAGGCTTGGTGTATTTTCCAATGACTTCTGTAGAAACTGAATGGACGATAAAGCGAAACAGGCCATCGTTCACGTTCTCTGCACATGCAGAGCTCTTTCTCTAAAGCGTAAGCTCCATTTGAGAGCCTTCTTTTACAACCACTTTAACGATTTTTCAAGCAATGACATCAAAAGTCTTCTACGTTTCATTCGAAGTTCTAACTGGTTCAATGAGTCAGGGCGAGATCTCGATCCATGTGGCATCACAGTGGACTATTTTTTGGTCTAAGAGGGTCGGCTTCCTGCCGAGCTGGTTGGGTCCAAACAAACTTGATCATGGAACATAGAGAACCGGCTACAAAGACGAACTTTTCACAACTCTGTATGAATAAAAAAACATTCAGATTACATTGATGCTATGAATGAGTCAACCGTGATGTATCAACTTCAACTACAACTTGAATAACAAGCCTCTATTTAAAAAGCATCTCGACAAAAAATAATGAACATCCCAACAAATGTTAGAAAATGTTTTTCTTCCTTCTTTCTATTATACGTGCAACAAGAATATCAACATGGAGCTGCTATTGAGAAGACGCTGAATGTAAATTTGCCTAAGGTGCATCTGTTTGTCGTCATACATCTACCATCATATTGCTTATCGAATGGGCAACTACAACACAATGGTGAACTTTCTTAATAATGCAGTTCATGTTGTTCTACATCGAAAATTCTACGTTAAAGTGCATATTGAATAATAAAAGTTTGTTGTATAATAAATGCTTTGTAAGCAATTATTTATAGAGACTATTTAGTACATTGGATTATGTGATCTTAAGTTAAGCTGTTTTTCCAGACAACATCTTCAATTTCTGTTAGTGAACAGAACAGATTTTTTTAAAAGTATATCTAAAGTTGTAGTGGGTTGGTTTGATAATTTGAGAAAAACTACACCAGTGAACTCAGACCGTTGGTCCATTGTACTAGTTCCCAGTGAGTTCACTATCTTCGTTACTTTAAGATAGCGAAGGACTTGATCTAGTTTCAATGACCGAATTTCTTCGATCGTTTTATATCACTTCCAAAAACATTCATACGTAGCCTGGGGAAAGCAGGACAGCTACAAAGGAAATGTGTAGTTGTTTCTTCTTCCTCCAGGCAAAACTTACATATTGGATCCAATATAAGTCCCAATGTAAATATATGACTTTCAGTAGGGTTATGTCCTGTATGTGAACCGACTATGCTCCGATGGTTCCTTCTGGATATTCCCAAAATTAACTTAGTGGTGTTTTTGTTCCACCTATTCACAAAGTGCTTGGCGTATCTACATGTAATTATGCAGTGCCAACATTGTTCCTGTTCGGCTTCCATAAATTTTCGAATGCCAATATTTAAGCTTGCATGACTCGAGTTTAACATTGGTTCCGGACCATTCGGAATATCGAAAAAACCACTTCTTGCAAGTGCATCAGCATAATGTTCTTTTATTCCTGTGTGTCCTGGAACCCAGATAAGAGTGATGGAATTCCATTTTGAAAGAGAGTTCAGTCTTCTAGAAAAATCTTCGAATTGACACAAGGTGATTCCAGTGCTTGACTGTCACTACATATTGCATAGCTTCGTCCTTGTATCTTTTTAGAGACAGCCCAGTTGGCAACTTGTAAAACAACAAATGTTTCTGTTTAAAAAACAGTTGGCCATTTTCCAAGTGCGAATGCGTCCTTAGAATTCTCATATAAGAACCATCCTGCACCAGTTCCTTCATCGGTAAGATAACCGTCAGTGTAGTTAGAATATGGGTCGAATTCCATAAGGATCTCAGTTGAATTTTTCCAACTTTCCTAGGGTATTGAACTTTACACCTCTTTTGAAAATTAAAAAAAATGACACAGTACTGTCCACAGGCATCGGAAACGTAGGAATTTGTTCCGAAACCTTTTGGAATATGTTTCCGTGCCCACTCTTATACTCATAATGCCAGACCTTATTCTTGGGAAGTCGGCATATAGCTTTTACTGCTACCATCTGAATAGCTATATCCAGAGATGGCAGATTTAGCACTGTTTGAGAGCATCTGCCGATGTAGAGCGCATTGGGCCCGCTATTCCCAAACAGACGTTCCTTTACAATTTGTTTAGTGTCCTCTTAGCCATTGGCTGTCTGTCTGTTCTCTTTTTGAAAGAAAGTCTTGCTGTTTCTCTTAGCTCATTTATTTCGGAGCAGAAGAACTTGAGCTTAACCTTCTTAACTTTTGCTTTATTTCTTTCTGTTTACTCATATAAGTCTCTCAGTCACTTTCAAGATCTGTTTTTAAGGCTAAATTAAGAAGGTTCCGTGAGATTTACAGATTTTTTGCAGTTCACTGTTCACCAGATTACAGCTTTCCCTTTCCACTCCTTTCTGGCTGCAAAGGACTCAACAAAGCTATACATTAAGGATTTAAACATTTTTTATGCTCATTCTTCAATTTGAGCTTCGTATGTGAGCTTCCTTTTGCGCCTCCAAAGACTAGCTTTAAGAGACTCTTGGAAATTCTTCCACGCAGTCCTTCTTGGATTTCTGCCGTCAGGAATTGTGTTAAATTCAGCGCTTAACTGAAAGCCAATATATCGATTGTCGGACAATGAGATATCTTTCATCACTTTGCATCCTTTGATTTGGTTGATCATCTTGTCGTTCTTGTAAAAGTATATCCCAATAAATATCGAGCAACCCTTGTATCAACATGATCATGGAAATTATCATGTGACATATGATTCTGCCTTTTACTATGTTAAGCAATTGTCTTTAGTCAACATTAGCTGAGAAATGTTACTGAACAATAAACTAAGAATGTAATTTTATCGCCTACTCTAAACATATATGGGCAACTAATTAATAACTTAAATTAGAAATATAGACTTAACCTGTGTAAAGACTGCATGAAGGCAAAAAAAAGCCAACAATGAATAATTGTACCAAGCAAAGCTCTTCAATTGAAGAATTCTAAATGGTAAACATAGACAGGGAGAGGACAAAACACGTATGTATATATGCCCATAAATAAAAATAAAACTAATAAATAGAACCGTAAGATTAAAATGAAAGGACAAAAATTGTTGAAATGCATTCGTGTTAAAAGCTCGTTCACATAACAGTCCAATCCGTGTTCGTTTACAGAGCATAAATCCTACAAACGTGTGTCATATTTCTTCCATTCACACCACGTTTGGACAGGTTGTGTTGTTCTGTTGTTGCACAGGGATACGTGATAATACATACAATAGGAACGACGACAGCGAATAAGGTCCTATAGAACTGTTTCCTATAAAACAGCAAAAAAAAAACCTTTTGCGATGCACCCTCTGCAACAGTTCACAGGGTGAATTTACAAAAGGATTTGCGCCGCCTTTATCGCAGCAAATTGCCAACAGCAATAATTGCGCATTGTATTACGGCAATGAATGGGTAAGGCCATGTGAGTCTTGTGTCATCGTATATATGAATTCCAATGAATTATTTTCCGTACGTAAAAAAATGTCCTTTAAATCTTTATACATATCTCAAATACTACTCATATTCGTTTCTTTCATTTAGTGTCACAAATTATTTAAAAAAAAATGTTCCTGCGGTGGGGAGTCCTTACGAAGTTGTGAAGTGATATAATGTCAGTTAGGAGTTTGTGCCTTAACAGCAAATACGGTCGTATTGTAGGAAAAACACAAATCAAAGATAGAATGCACCACGGGTTTGAAAAGTTTACAAAGGTCAACGACTAATTTTACAATGCAGCGTTTCACAGGTACTGATAGCAATAAAATCAGAAATCTTTTCACTTTGCCATGAGTACTTATAAAATTTAAAGAAATAATCTGTGTCAAGTGTCAAACTGTCAATGATTGCAATAAGAGAATGATTAAAGTGCAATACCACTCGTTAAAAATTCACAAACTTGAATTATTAAGAAAATTCTTAAATAAACAAAAATTTGATGACCATGGTGGTGTAATTATAAAAGTGCATCATAAAAATGTAATCCCGCCAGGTGAATGGCACTAAGCAGATGCACTTAAAAATAAACTATTGTATGCTTACACTCGAAAAATCCTAGGGCGGATTTCATTTTATCCTTTTCAATATCAAGTTTTATAATTCTGTATTGAATGAAAAATACTTTAAGGACATACCTGACTTCATCATGATACAAATTTTTTACAAATAGAAAATATAACAGTGTAATCTCTGCAATGCAGAGAGAAGGTTAATGTTAACAATTTTCTTTTTCTTGGATAAAAGAAAAAGTTATCAACAACTGTTATGCTTGAATGCCAGTAAATGGCCTTAAAAATATGGCTTAAAGGTAAAATCGATAGTTACTTACATAAGCACAAAGCTGTTTTTTAAAAAGAAAAGTAAAAATAAAAAGCATTTTTAAGAATTGTTGCTACACAAGGTAGCGTTGCTTAAAAATACGTAACATTTACTAACGCTGGTGCTCCTGGAGATGCTATGCGCTCGCCACACTTTGTACAGTGAGTAGTAATCAGAGCGCTCCTTGTTTATGCGGACTGTCACGTCTGATTCGGACCCGCCGTTCTTAGTAATTAGGCTCCCTAAGTAGCTAAATTTCTCCACGTCTTCAATGACTATAGTTGCAGCATTGGTGGTTATAGATAATTCGCGGTTACCTGTCGTTCTGATCCGTAGCGTAGCGTAGCGTTAGCGTAGCGTAGCGTAGCGTTAGCGTAGCGTTAGCGTAGCGTTAGCGTAGCGTTAGCGTAGCGTTAGCGTAGCGTTAGCGTAGTCGAGATCATTAAGCCTTTCGTTCAAGCACCATTGAATACCGTTTGCTGCATCGATGTTGGTTTGCGCCATAACTTGATCCAGGATCACCAAAAAAAGTATAGGTGAGAGGACACATCCTTGCCTAACTCCTTTTGAGATGGTGAAATTGGCGCAGTTCTTGCCTTTATATCGAACGCTGCAAGCGGCATCTCTATATGTATAATTCACGGATAAGGATTACGAAATTGTCCGGACTTCCGAGATTTAGCAATTTTGTCCAAATAGCTTTTCTGGATAGTTTATCGAAAGATCGTTCGAAATCGACAAAGATGATGTACAAAAGTGAATTCCATTCAACTGACTGACTTTTTTAAATTCCATACTGGCGTTTTTTTAATTTGGTGAATAAAGAAAGAACTCTACGAGGAATGTTTTTGTTTTGGTGCTTTTATTCTTTAGAGATAGCTACAAATGTATATGTTCACCTTAATTTGCTATTTCTTTGACTAAAAATAATCTCGATGTCATTTTGGGGCAAACACCCTGAACTTTCGCACTCCTGATTCTATTGTTGTCGTCTATCAATATACCATACCATATAAATGTCATCAACTGTCCCACTTTTTTATATCTCATAGGGTCACGGTTAAGTAGATTCTTAAGTTGCTATTTAATATTTTCCAAAAGACGATATAGGCGCCTATTAAAAAAGAAAACAATCGCCAAAACAAAGTTGGTTTGCAGCATCTGTGTCAAGTTTAGAGGAAAATGCGTTGAATAATTTTCGGTTCCTCTTATGCTTTATAGATTTTGTCTCTACAAAAACAAATTGAAACATTTGTACCTAGTGAAGTTACACTTGTTAAAGTTTAAGAAAATTTCTAGTAAGAGCAAAGGAGAAGGGAGAACGGTCCCGAGTAGTCAAGAAATGCAAAACTTTGCTATGATCGAGTTGAATGCTACAAAATCCGCTTATAAATAGAACTTTTAAATTAAATTAAATTACACTACGGAACAAGGCGAGTAAAATTGTAAATGTTTGTTGTGTATTAGTTAGCTATTACAATGTTGAAAGGGGATAAAGTTGTTCTTCAACTTTATTTTTGAAGACATAACAAATCTTTACAGATGAGTGGGATTCTTCACAGCCATCGTTCATAAAAGGAATAATGTTATGCAAAGACCTACAGTAGTTATTAATTACGACTGTTGATTATCTGTTACTTAACATCTACTATAAAACACAATTAAAATTAAGAACATAAACTGGAACACTAGCAAAAATATGTCAGTATGCATATATCCAATATATGCAATATAAGATAAAAACAGATTTTTATCGCCTAATAACAGAATTGTATGTTTGTCTGTATAGATAAAACGCTTTTATGTTGCCTCATCCCGCCTAAGCCACTGGACATATCGAAGCTAAAGGGTGTTTTTTTAGGAGGTTTGTTTTTCCGATAGATGTCGTTTTATTTTATGACAGTTGTTTTGACAGCTCAAAGTGGCATTTCTACTCAGTATTGTTTGGCAAATCATTATGAATAGGTTAACTCCAGAACAACGTTTTCAAATCGTGGAAATTTATTTTCAAAATCAGTGTTCAATTAAAAATGTTTATAGAGCACTTCGTGAATTTTATGGTGCACATAATCGTCCGTCAGAGACCACCATAAAGAACGTAATTACCAAATTTCGGTCTACATTCACTCTTTTGGATGCCAAGCCACCGTACAGAAGAAAATATTGCTGTCGTTGAGGCCAGTGTCGAAGAAAACGACAATTTATCGATTCGTCGTCGTGCTCAGCAAATTGGACTTTGTCCATCGACTTTATGGAAAATTTTACGTAAAGATTTGGGTTTGGTGCCATACAAAATTCAATTGGTGCAAGAATTAAAGCCACACGACCATCGTTTGCGCCGTGAATTCAGTGATTGGTCGTTAAATCAATTGAACGAAGATCCATTTTTTTACCGTAAAATTCTCTTCAGTGATGAGGCGCATTTTTTGTTAAATGGATACGTCAACAAACAAAATTGTCGCATTTGGAGCAAAGATAATCCACACGCCGTTCAAGAATTACCAATGCATCCTGATAAATGTACTGTTTGGTGCGGTCTATGGGCTGGTGGGATCATCGGTCCATATTTCTTTAAAAATGAGGAAGGACGACGCGTTACCGTGAATGGAAATCGATACAGAACCATGTTAAATGAGTTTTTGTTGTCAAATCTTGAAGATATGGATATGGATGAAATGTGGTTTCAACAAGATGGTGCCACTTGCCATACAGCACGTGAAACAATCGACTTATTGAAAGAAACTTTCAACGACAACATTATTTCGAGAAATGGTCCGGTGAATTGGCCTCCGCGTTCGTGCGATTTGACGCCACTCGATTACTTTTTGTGGGGATACGTGAAGTCATTGGTTTATGTGGATAAACCTCAATCGATTGACGCTTTGGAAACCAATATTCAACGTGTCATTGCTGACATACGCCCTCAAATGCTTGAAAAAGTGCTGGAAAATTGGACCTCCAGAATGACATTTGTGAAAAATAGTCGTGGTAGCCATATGCCAGAAATTGTGTTTAAATGTAAAATGCCAAAAAATTATCTACCAAATAAAAAAAAATTTTGGTCATTTCATAATTTTATATGTGTTTTATTCAAAAAAAAAAATCGGCAACCTCTTAAAAAAACACCCGTTATATTCAAACCATATGTTTGTTTGGTGCTGCCATAAGTTTAGGTTTTTTTGGACCCGTTAGGTGGCGCTGGAGTCCAGATATTTACGAAAATTTGTATTAATATTTGGACTTGGTTCATATTCAGACCATATGTTCGTTTTAGGCTCAGATAAGTTTTGGTTTTTTAGACCGAGATATTTACGAAAATTTGTGTATATGGTTGGATTTAGTTTATATTCAAACCATATGTTTGTTTGGTGCTCCGATAAGTTTAAGTTTTTTTGGACCAGTTAGATAGCGCTGGAGTCGATTACGAAAATTTCTGCTTATGGTTGGATTTGGTTCATATTCACACCATAGGATCGCTCCGATATGTTTAAGTTTTTTTTGGACCAGTTAGGTGGCGCTGAAGTCGAGATATTTACGAAAATTTCAGTTTATGGTTTGATTTGGTTCATATTCACACTATGGGATCGTTCTGATATGTTTAAGTTTTTTCTGGACCAGTTAGGTGGCGCTGGAGTCGAGATATTAACCAATGGTTTGATTTGGTTCATATTCACACCATACGATCGCTCCGATAAGTTTTAGTTTTTTTTGGACCCATTAAGTGGCACTGGAGTCGAGATATTTGCGAAAATTTCTGTTTATAGTTGGATTTGGTTCAGATTCACACCATATGTTCGTTTGGTGCTCCGATAAAAAATGTGAAATGGTTAGGTGTCCGAAAAAAGATTCCGCAATTTTTGACGGGTTTTCACCTATTTTTTGGCAGGTGGTCGGGTCGGACAACACATATTGGATTCAAAATTCCACTTTTGGCAAATAAAACCTCTGTCTCAAACATGAAAATTCCATCATTTGAGTCTAGCAAGTTAAAGAAAGCATACCTGCTGATAATCGACGAAGCATATATGCTTTCCACTTCGATAAATAGACCTGTTACTTAGAGAAATTATGAAGGAATGACCATTTGGAGGAAAGCTACTGAGCTACTGGGAGGTGACTTTCGACAAACATCAAATGTAGTGTCAAATGGGCTGTAGGGCTGTAAATGACATCATTGAATTGTACGTGAAAAATTCGCCACTTTGCCTTCACGTCAAACAATGCAGTTTAATTACCAACATCCTGATGCAATGATAGAAATGGAATAGATTGTAAACTCAGTATTTGGCATTTCAATAAGAACATCAAGTCGGATGAAGTTGCTAACACCACCAACAATGTCATTCTCACACCAAAAAACATTGATGCTACAGAACTCAATTTCAAAATACTGGAACTTATTGCACCTAATTATTACAGATGATGCGAATGATCCCATCGGTTTTCCTGTTGAATTCTTACACACACAATGTCTCTCGGGAATGCCGCCACATATACTGAAATTGGTTGGTGCTTTTATCATGTTTCTTCGAAATTTAACCCAAAAAAGGTTTGTTGAATGGAACTCGATTAATAGTCAGGAGTCTTCATCGAAACTATATAAAAGCAGAAATTATCACAGGAAGTAATACGGGGGAAGAAATTTGCATTCCTAGAATTGATTTGGAGCCAAGCAAAAGTACTTTGCCACTAAGAATGAAGCGTCGCGAATTTTCATTGATGTAAGCTTTTGCAATGACCATCAACAAGAGTGAACGCCAGTCTTTTAATCATGTCAGTGTATATCTTCCTGAGCCAGTTTTCGCTTATGGAGAGTTATATGTCGCTTTAACTCGAGCAAGATATCATTAAAATTTAAAAGTCTTATTTAAAAACACAGATTGTCAAGATTTACTTAAGAACTCGGGAATGTTAAACAAAAACATAGAAATGAAAGAAACCCTAAACTAAATAAATAAATATGCCAATTTTTGAACTTAAACAAAACAAAAACTTACTTTACTTTAAATATTTTTAGAGTAGTAATTATACGTATACTGGGACTCAAGTGACAAAGAGTTAATTGTGTTTTAAAGGTACTCTCTAGTTCTTTAATAAAGCGTCAATGTTTAAAAGTTTCCATTAGAAAAAGGAGCCACACAGAACTTAGCTATTTTATTTTTCAACTTAACTTTATAAGCTGAGCAAAGTTGTCTTAGTGTGAAATTATTTATAGTCTTTGAAGCACTCATACATTGCACAAGCTTATTAGTTATGTAATGCAAAGAGAAAAAGCTAATTAACAGCAGGCTAAAAGAAATATTTTCCTGATTTCCGCAAAGATGCGGTTCGTAGCATTTCATTAAAAGGTAGATTTCGACTCTCATTTGTGAAAGGATAACCCATTTGCAACTTATATCTTACATACATTTCTAATAAAATTATAAAAAATATGTATCGTATTCTGATTAGCTTCTGTAAGTTGGCAAAAAACTAATCCCCTTATGGCATTAACTACATCTAATTTTAAGGATTTAGTTCTGAGTTTAAATGGGCCATTAAACAAATTTTAGTCAGTTAGCTTCTCTTCTCTATAATTACTTGATATGCATCCCAAAATAAAGCATGTTCTGCAGTGTGTTAGCAGTCACCACATCAACGTATGAATTTTTACCTGGAATATTATGATATGGCACACTCTAAAATATATATGCTACCTTTTAAGTCACCTTTTCATCAAAAGTACTAGATTAATTCATAAAGGTGGTTTATTATTCTATTCAAAATATGCCAGATAAAACAATTTATATATAAGGTGAAAATATAATTAGGATAAAATCCTGAAAAAGATCGCTTTATCATGCAAAGTAATATTTCGTATATGAAGTAAATATTATGTTTGGCATTTTGTTACTTAGGAACCAAAGACATTAAGAAGTAAAAAAGTAAATCCTTTTCATCAACTTTACATTTTTTTAGATAGTGAAACTAGGTCAGCACTCGTGCATATTACATATGTATGTATCATCAAGAGAAAATATTCACAAATCAAACACATCATTTAGGTATGTAGGAAATGGAAAATATCAAACAAAAGATATATATAACATTCTAAAGATACAAACTTTTACTTTTACGGAAGCACAACAGATATTAAAGTAATGTATCTGCCTTTGAGCAGTTTAACTGCAGGAACTTCTTAATATGTGCGTCAATTGCAAAACCTATCATACACTTAATACCTGCTAAATGGCACATTAAATGCTTATTCGTTAGCAAACATTTATTTTTTCCAAATTATAGAAACCTTTAAATATTTTTCAACACTATTTCTAAAATGGTCCTGTGGACAAAATTTATTTTTTAAAAAAAAAACTAAAGTCCAGCACAAATATGAATTTTTCAACCAGCAAACAACACAATTGGCTACTCCAGACGAGGATAACTTGAATGTTCGTTCGCTTAATATCTTTCTTCTGTTCTGTCTTTATGTGTCAAATGCCATGAAAGACATTGCCCAACCAAACAAAAACGTATTAGGGTCAAAAATTCACGTCTGCTTTTGAAATGCGCTGATTGTGTCCTTATCTCTGACCTTTGTCTAGCTTTGCTTCTAATAAATTTTTGGATGAACAATAAAGTGTACAGCAGCACAAAAGACAAAATGAATGGAATTTTAAAGGTTTGTCTTGGAAGTGCCCAATAGCAAACTTACTAAATGTTATATCCAATTGGTGGGTTCTACAAACCAATAGTAATATTTGATGCCACAGACCATTGCGGTCCAAGACCATTGTGTTGTTCCTCTTTTATTTTTGCTCACAAATAGAAATGATCTACAATTTAAAGCCGTATCCGAAAGCGAGTTGAGAAAATTTCCGTGACAAGTTATTACTTTCGGATATTTGTTGGACACCACAGTGAAGGGATGCCAATATAAACCACACAACTAATACAAAGTAATACTCACAATGCCTTCTACATATGAACCACGCAACTAATCCAAAGTAATCCTCGCAATACCTTCTGCATACGAACAACACAAGGCTTGCGAGCCTTAGGCACTGGAATATTCTCTTTCAGCTCTTAAAGAAATATTAGAATTCCACCTTGGGTACAGGAAACTACCTCGGCCTCGGCATCTCAATTAATGCACTCGCAGAAAACAAATCGATTCCCAAATTAACTGCCTTAATGGGTAGCTAAGGTCTGACAAAATTTTAAGATAATAAACTAATGTTACAATTTTACTTATATTGTTTCTACATTATAATATAATAAAAGAATTTTAGCTTAAGCTGTACTTTAGTTGATTGAGTGAGAGTGAGCGTAGGGATACTTACAGGACACCGCCTTTTTTGGGGAAAATGCGAGAAGGGTGGGTCAACAATTTTATGACTATTGAAGAAGCTGTAACGACATGAAGAAGGAGGTACCCAAGTTTACGTTCCTTGCTACTGTCCGGCGTTAGCACACATAAGTTAGAAACTCTTGGGTAAATACAAGGTGGACAACCTTTCAAATCTCGAAAACAGTAATATGCTAGAGGCTTCATAATAAGCTCGAAATGGATTATTTGAAGAAAGAAATAAGATCCTGAAGAACTCTTTTCGGTCTAAGCGTATCGCAGCAGCCAAATATAAGACCATTTACAGCATGGAACTGAAAGACGTGTTTGCCAAATATTTTCCTATCATATGGGTACTTTGATGAACTGGTTTCTTTTAAGTTCGAAGTTATACCTCGAATGGCTATTGTTGATACCTGCAGTATATTCGTTTCCTAGCTACGATTATACACTTTTGATTTCATTTCTCCAAATCCAAACAATTCTTCGCTCAAAATATAATTATAATCGCGGAGCTGAGTAGAGATTGAATGAAACTTTTATGTGTGTGCAAAAGATGTTGAAATAGTACCTCTAAAACCGAGAAAATGACCACAATTCCATCCATTACACGCTCCACATGTAAAACGCGATACACGTAATACGCGAAATATAAACAAATGCTATTTGGGACTTAGATACTCACAGCTCTCTAAGTCGTGTAACAGTTGGTTAAAAGGACTTCAAAGAAGTCGAAAAAAAAATTCAGCCCATCAAATGCGCCACACGCGACACGCGTCACACAGAATATAAAAAATTCTATTTGGGACTTAGACACTCAGCTCTAGAGGTCGTATGGAAGGTGATTAAAAAGGATCTTAAATTAGTCGAAAATACAGACAAACAGGAATCAAGTCAAGTTAAATAAAAGTTTTTAAAAATGAATATGTAAGTAAAAATGTCGTGGTTGTATGAACAATCAAGAATCAGCACATATCTAGATGAATGTTGACTTAGCCGTTACTTGTAAATTGTCTCAATGTCATATCGGGAAACTAGGAACTAAACAAAACAAGGCGCATACAATTTATTTGATATTTAAGCTTTGTTATATCATAAAATGCAGTTGGGTGTGTTGCAGTTAAACAAACTCAGTTGATTGCTAACGAAATTGTTTTAGAAACGAATACCCATTTAAAGAATGTCAATAAGTCGTGTACGATGCACAAGTTTGATAAAAACAATTTTATCAATGTGACGAGTAGAGAAAAAAATAAAAACTATATACCAACAGATATGCTCTGCCCTTAACATTAAGGATACTCTGTAATTTACTATTAAAGCGCTAGTTGCAAGTCAAAAAATCACTGAATATTTAACTCTTCAACTAAGGTCGTTTTTTTTTCAAAAATCCACAAATTAAATCATAAGAACCTACACAGCTTATGCCGTTCGTTTAAATTGACGTGACATTTTGATTCCATCATCATCAACATGACTTTTGAGTTCCCGCGGAATATTAAAAAAGCGGCATAGCCATGTAGAGGAGGTAGTGTATGTTCTGTCGACTTGCTAGGAATAACTTACAAGCATTCTCAATCTCCATTCCGGTTCCATTCTCGATGCAGTGATGCGTATACTTATGGTGGTCGTGTGAAACGATATTATGCTCCAATTTTGCTGATTTAAATCGGGGGAAAAGTAAAGGAAGAATTTTTGATGCTGATGGTGAAAGCTGATGCTTGCTATTCGTTAGAGCATTTTTTTTATTTAATTTAATCCGATGCTCATGATGGTGGCCATTTCTGTCAAACTTTCAACTGAGCAAACCAAGGCTAAAGGTTGAGTGCAGTTCTTTGGTGATAACGTGTTGAATGGCAGAACATGCATACATTAGAGTTTTCTTCAAATACTTCAGTCTTTAAAAATTGGTGAAAAATAACTTACAATCTCCAGTTCAGAAAAGCCACGTCTAAATACCTTATTTAATTAGTTTTAAACATAATTTTTAATTCCTTATTTTTTGTTCAAACGTTTTCATCAAACGATGACTAAGTTTGATCATAAAATTTGCAGTAAAATTTAAGAAAATGTTTTCTATTGCTATTAAGTGTACTCATAAGCTTGTCGGTTTCCTTACCATCCTAATATATTATTATAAAATTAAATTTGAATTAATAATTGATTTAAAAAAAGAGCACAAAGAATGATTTAAGCAATTTCTTCTCTTGCCTTTGCTCACCTTATATAAGTCTATTGGATTGTGACGAAGATAAAAATTTCATACTTCTCAAAGTACAATAAAAGAATTGACTTCATTTCATTTTGATGAGAGAGAATTACTCAAGTTTCAGTCTATTTATCCACAGTTATCCAGCAATTGAGATGTAACTTTTTCAATAAAAAGTGGAACTAACAGCACTTCTTACAGTCCAATTGACCCTTTTTATGAATTCCCTGTTTAGCCATTCAAACGCAAATTCGCTAAAACGAGAAACTTTTATGCTTAAAAGTTTTTCTCAAGTTTTTTGTTTTAATTCTTTTCTTTTAGTACCATTTTTAAATACGCAAGCTGCGTTTACCTGTTCAGCGACAAATAACGGTGTAGAACAAAAAAGTTAAAGCGTAAAACTAATCGTTGAGATTATCTTTTATCGCACATACACGTCGAATCGTATTTAAATGTAAAGTTGAAATTGTTTTGATAGGCGCTTTTAGAGCATTTAAATGTTAAATATGTTCTGATTTGGATGCTGGCATAATGGTATATCGGATCTCATGGAACTCTAAAGTCTTTAAAGATTACATTTTATAGTAGAATTGGCGTTCGAATGATTTTAAGAATAACCCCTATAAAAATTTAATATTTAAGTTAAAGTTACCACGACGTAACTAAAAGAATTCAACTTGACTCACTCAGAATGTTTTTATTGTAATTAAATTTAATTAAATGCATCTTTTAATGTCTAATAAAAGTACCTTATAAATCTAATAAAAAATAATAATATAGAGCTTAACGTAACTTAACTTAGAGCTGTGGTGGAATGATGAGTTTGTTAAGGGTGGTCTATATATTGTTCCGAAATTTAGGCTTTCTAGAGTTCGAAATGGATAAAACCACAACACAAGCTTATTAATTAAATTACAACTTTAATTAAAAAATAGCAAAAATAACAAAAGTTCACAAATTTACACTGATGATTACTTATTGTTCACAGAGGCGATAGCATTATCTACTTGAAAGTGCTTCTAAAGTGGTTGGGTTCTATTATATTCTGGACGAATATAATTGAATTAAAATACGCCTTTATTATTCTAATAAACTATATTTATTATCAGTCATAAATAATTGGGAGTTGCGCATCGACTGAACCAGCGAGACACGATCAATTGATGAGTACAGTTTATGTACAGTTTATGTACAGTTTATGTACAGTGGCTCAGTACATAACTGGTTCGCTTCAAATTAATAACTAAATCCACCGCGACAAAGTCACCGTATTTATACTAAATTTACAGTTTCAAAGGCTTCTAATCTTCTTTACTCTATTCTAATCGAACCATCTAGCAAACACCAGAACTGCTGGTAAATTCCCATATTAAATCACTATCTTTCTTAAATAACTATATACAAGTACATAAAAGTTCAACTGCATATATGGTACACGAAAGTACCAGTACATAATGGTATAATCTCATATAAAGCTTTCAGCATAATTTTGTATACAAGCTATCAACTACTGAGCACAAAGATATGCAACGGTTCACAACCCAACACAAAGCTTCTTCAATAAAAGCTTTCTATTAACAGTTTTGAAACAATATCGAGGTTTTCTCAGCCAGGGTATTCCCAACAACGGTTCTTTTCTACTCCGCGCAGTTAAAATAAAAGATTTTTTCATTTAGGGACTCAACTCAATTTGAGTGTTTATTTTTTTGTTTGAGTAGCAAAGCATTAACGATTCCTAGGTCTTAGCGCTTGTATCGAAGCGAAGTGTTGCATGATCAGTAGGTCGTAGTAGTGTGTGTATCCAGGCAAAGCCCTGAGCGGTGTGTAGGTTGTAGTTGGTTTGTTCTTACATCATACAATGGTAGCTGGTAGAAGATGGACAATGGTCTACTCCTCCTCCTAATGCATGCAGCTTCTGCAGAAGTCATTTGAGAAGACTCCAAGTCTTGTTGCATGCCTGCTTGTCGCACCGATGTGCGATATTTTTGAGAGATCAAATACTTGGAGCGTTTCGGATCCAGCTTGGGCCAGATCTGTTTTATCGCTATTCAAGTTGTACCGTTTGAACAGCATCAGCATTCCGCTTTAACAAGAATTTGCACGTAGCGACTGGTATGCCTATGGAACCATATTCAGGTAAGAAGGCTAAACTAGTTCCTTGCTTGGCGAGTTCGTCAGCCATACAGTTACCCGGAATGTCTCTGTGCCCCGGCACCCAACAGAGGTGGATATTGAACTGCTCCGCCATCTCCACGAGAGATGATCGCCAGTTTAGGGCTAGAATTGAATTTGTGGAGACTTATTCCAGGGATTTCAATGCAGCTTGGCTATCCGAGAATATACGAATATTCTTAGCCGTTTCTCTCCATCCAAGATAAGGCTTAACTGATCGCCATAATTTCAGCCTGGAAAACACTACAGTGATTTGGAAGATGGAATGAATGTGTTTATCTTTCAGGTACGCGTCTTCGTCGCAGAATAATCTGGGAGAACTTGACCCGGAAGTTTTTGTTGAAATGGAGCTGCGGTATGGTGTAGTCTATATTGTCTGGGATCCTGACTAAATTCAGGATAGAGCAGCGACTGAATTCATTTCTAGTCCACTGGGAGATAGCATTAATCGAATAGCCGAACTAGCCGAACTAAATGTCGAGTGGTGTAAGGTCAAATAGAATGTCTAATGCGGCAGAGGGGGTTGTACGATGTGCTCCGCTCATACATACACTAGCTGAAGTTTGCCTTATTTGTCAAGGTTTACTTTCTTATTTAAGGCAGTCCACCATACAGTCACACCGTATAGAAGAGTAAGTCTTACTACCGCTGTATATAGCCGTTGGATATTTTGGGGTTGAAGACCCAATCTGCTACCAATAGCTTTTTTGCATGAGAAGAGTGCCACTGTGGCTTTACGAACTCTTTCATGTATGTTAGGCTTCCAGCTCAGTTTTCTGTCCAAAATAAGACCCAAATACTTGGCTTTATCAGAGAATATTAAGCTTATACCGTTGTTAAAAGCGTCTTCAATATCTATGAATAACACCATTGTGTACTCCTTGTGTTGAAGGGCATGTTCAATAGAACACTTTTTATAAAAGTATATTTGTTTCAAATTTTGCACAGATTCCTCTCTTTATGGGTTGGTTTTTTATACCTCTAGTTATGTACCTAGTTACCTAGTTCCAATGCTTGTTGGGTTCTGACAGTATAGTTCACTTAACCTGACTCAAACAAATTTACTAACAATTTGCTTTACATGAACTTAGGGGTAAAATTACATACAAACTTGGCTAGTAATGGTGTCAACCTCTTAGTTTTTGCAATCGAGAAGATTTTATTAAAAAACGCACAATTTTATTTGGAGGTTTTGAGTACCTTCATGTCGTTGTGATAAAAATTTATCAATGCCCAGTTCATTTGTATTTCTACTGTGAATAAAAAAGTCCACAAAAGTCCCCATATGTATAATGAAAAACCAAAAATCAATATTTTATATAAATATACATACTTGTATTATCAAAAACCAATTTTCTACATAATATTTACCATCAGAAAATATTTTAAACAAATACAATCATTGAAATGGTTTTCAAGTATTTTGGATTGCATTCGGTCGACTTTGAATCGTGCTTTTTCACCGCGTACTTCTATAAATTTTGAAATGAAAATTCTGCATTGATGAGAGTTCAGATGTCCGCTGAAGCAAATACGATCGGAACAATGAATGGCACGTTTCAATGTTTATTTCAAATTTGGTCTGAAATGAATAACGCACATTTTCAAATATTATTTTTTAATACTAGAGTGAAGTAGAGTGGTGAACCCCGCTGTACATGCGAGGTCCTCAATTAGCGCTAGTGTGCGTGATTTTGATATCATAAATCTCGACCTAGCATGGATATTTAAGTGGTTTAAATCCAGCCTGTAGCGTTCAGATACGAGAACAGCTCGAATTGTTTAACTAAAATGCGGTGTCTTGGTGCGGTGCTAGGGCCGGACCAGTTTCTTTCTCATTTTCATCTTTGCAACTTCTACAGAAGTTGTTGTGCTGTATACCAAACTTAGCAGTGGCCGATCACCCGTGCTGATACCCACAACTCTGGCAATATCCTTCCGGTTTCTAGATAACAACTCGGTGGTTTTCATTTTGCTGTAGGATGGCCGCATCAATCTTGATATGGCATTTTTGATATTTTTATATTTCTAAATTAATAAACTTGCGTTGTGTTTTATTTGCAAAATCATCTACGAACACGAAAGCCAGAATTTCGTAAGAATATTTTAAAACTTAACTTCTAGGTTTCAAATTTGGAAACGAGAATTGATCGATCTATTGGATTCATCGGTTACATCACCAACCGGTGATTTCGATAACCAATAGTACCGATAGTTGCCACCCCTTCTTCAAAATTACTCTGCCATTTACGCAATTTCAGTACATGTCAGCTATGCTGAACTTATTTACAAATTGCTGAGTAATACTGTATACAACAGGAGCTACATCTCAATCTCAACTTATTGATATATTTATGTATACTACATCGCCACATTAATTTACTTGGAAAATGTTGCATTAAGTATCAAGATGGGTATGTCGTATGTAACTTGTATCCCCGAAATATCAGTTCTATTTAATGAGACATACGATGAATATAATCAGTATAATAAGTAGTCCCTTGTACGCTGTCACTGAACCGCTTCTAAAGTGCTCGTGCATTACAAGAATGAACGATACAACTGAAAAATGATTAAAATCACAATGCCAGCAACTTAGATAAGTTGCTTGCATTATTAAATGTCAAAGCCAAGTCATAAATTAAGCCATAAATTAAATCGTAATGCCGATAGAAATGTGACTGCGGCAATAATGAAGTGATTTGTGCTGAGGATGATCACAACAATAAGAGGAAATATAGTTTTGCAAAATATTACAACAATTTGCTAATGTGCAATACCAGTTAAGATATCTTCTATTAAGATAATCACAGACTGTCTATAAATTCTAATTACATTCTGAAAACATAGATACGTATTTAATGAATTTAGTTTAAATGCAGTGCTACGATTATTTCTATTTATTTCCAAATAGTAGATAGAGAACTAGATAAATTTAGTTTAGACTTAGACCTAGGTATAATTTAGATGAAGGCTTTCTAGAATAATGGGTTGCTGTGTTCCAATCAATCGCAATTTACATTTTTAATATTTTGTTAGTTTTCGTGAAAGGGAAAACATTAGTTATGTTAAGTTAACCAACCTAAGAATGCAACTGAAGAATCAAATAATTTGCGATAAAATAAATAATAAAATAAATGATATAATATACAAAACTAACTCTTTCATATCATATTTCATACGCAGAATTTCGACCACAACACGATGCAGGAACATGCATTCTGCCACTAGCCCACATTGCTTACTAAAACAACTTTATGGCTTCATCTGTTTATGAAATGTGACAGTGGTTTTTAAATTTTTAAATCAAAATGGACAGAGCCAGTGTGTGTGATGGCTGAAATACTGAAATACTGACGCTAAGAAATACAACGCTCGTTGCATCTTTTTCAGTCATTCATGTTACGTATACGCCACGGTGTATGAGGAAAATGGAAATTTTTAAAATTTGGTTTCCATTACTTCTAGACATCTGTAAAATACCATTACTATAGAATAGAGACTTCTTTTGGGTATAATAATAATTATAAAGTATTCATAGCGAAAGGTTTTTATTGTGTTAGTGCGATCAAAATTTCAAAAGTAATTCTACCCCATTCTTAAACATTAAGCCAAAATTGATGCTGATGTTTAAGCCAATTATGTTTGTTCATCCCACTTGACTTTTAGTCTGCGTGCATAAATTAATGCCAAAATTTACTATAAAAAATAAATGCTGCTTGCTTCTTAACACCAACAAACTTCAAACCAATATTTTATCCGCCAGAGGCGTGAGATAATTTTTCAAGTACGTTTAACATTTCACACAAAGAAGCACATTTCCGCATAGCTTATGAAATTCTTTGATATAATAACTTTCAAAATGCATTTTCGTGAATATACCATGCCCCATGCAAACTATGGGAAAATTTTAATAAAACTTTGATAATGAAAAAAAAAATTAATTCTCATAAATTAAACGCTACACGCACATGTGCGCTTCTGCATAATACCGGACTTGAGTGGAGCTTTTATGTAGAACATTCAGAGGAAATAAAAAGATACCCGTATATAACATGCATACCTTTACCTACCATTATCGACGAAGGCAGAAGTAAGAACAGTTTTCAATTTTTGGCCATTTTATCCTTTTCTTTTTGTTATAAACTGCATTTTTCTTTGTCCGAGTGGAAAAGTCTATTTGGGAAATGGACAGTTTTTCAGACACGAGGAAATGGTATATGTCCGACTATCAGTAAGGACATTTCACTCTTCATTTAGTTCTACAGAGAAAGAGTCTCTTGAGGGAAAAGTGGGAAATGCAATTTTAATTTCCGTTTGTCATTTCAATATTCTTCAGTTGAATTTCTCCGTTGATAAGAAAATATAAAAATAGATTATGTTTTATGCATTTACTGACGAGTACCGGAATCCTATTACTGCTGGACTACTTATGCACTCCTTACCTTTCTTAGCCGTCTTGCTTCAATTCAAATTTTTACAGCTAGCGATAATTTATTTGTAATACTTAACTTGTGCAGCAGATTTTTCGTTTTTCTTTTATTTAATTCATTTGCAAAACGTTTGATTTTATGACTTACTTCGAGAGTCATATTTTAAACCCACTAACTACTCATCAAAACCAGATATGTCGCTAAGTGAAAGAAATGCGACTCCTACATAATATTGAAAATTACGGAGAGAATTGCTCAAATAAAAGAAAACAGTTGGATCATTGAAAACAAAGCGAAATATAAAAGTTAGAGAACTTAAATTAACAAACTTAGCCAAGAGTATATTGACTTGCAACAAGGCTGAGAATGGTAACGCTAACGGCAACAAATACCGTCTTTCAACAAAACCGGATAAGCCGGAGAACTGCATCACAAAGCTATATTATCTGTTTCCAATCAGAATCTGATAAAAATGGATATCTATTCGTGTTAAGTTGAAAAAAAAGCTACAGCTAATCGTAGTCATTGTTAAAAATGCTCCATATATACCCAGAAAAGCAAATGCTTGAATTACAATGTTCAAAATGAGACATATGCCGGAAAACATCTTTCGGGTAAGGCAATATAAATAAGCAGACTCCAGCAGTTTGCGACAATTGCACGGGAAACCACCCAGCGAATTATCGATGAAATCCAACGTATTGGCCAATCGACAGAAATAAAATGCCTGAACTCTTCGACTTCTTTCTCGCAAAAGGGGTCCCCAAATACCTCACAAACGTCGAAGAATGTTAAAATCTCTGCTCAGACCACTCAGCTATAAATTTGAAGATTGGCGGAAGTCTAGCAAAAAAGGAAGCAGTGCCTATATTCATCATCGTCATATTTGGCTCTACAACCGAGGTCCGGACCTGGCCTCTCTCTAAACTGGCCCCGGTTTTGAGACAGCTTTGCATACCTAAACTCTGAGCGTCCTGGTCTAAGCGTAGGCTTGGCCGGTTTCGCTGTCGGGTTACATAAATCCTACCGCAAAGGACTTTTCGAGCAGGATCCTCTTCGCTCATGCGAGCTAGTGTCCTGCCCACCGGAGCCTACCGTCCTTAATCTCTTCACGATGTCGACATCACGGTAACGCTCGTAGATTTCATTATTATAGAGTCTCAGGAATCGTCCATTCTCACATGTGGGGCCAACAATTCTCCGTAAGACTTTTATCTCGAACGCGGCTTGAGGTCAGAATGCTTTTTGCTAAGCACCCAAGTCTCGGATCCATACGAGTATGTAAGTACTGGTATGACCATTGTCTTATATACCAGTAGCTTGAATGTTATGGTTAAGTTCCTGGATTTGACTGTATCCTGGATAGTTTTGCAGACTATAGTACGCTTTGTTGGATTTATGCAACCATGCGCGTATTTCTGGTTCCGTGCTGTTATCCGATGCTACAGTTGACCAGAGATACTTCAAATTGTTGATTTGCCTGGGATGAAGCCCCATTGACATTGACCAATGATCACTTAAGCGTATAGGGCTATCCTGTCTTGAAGGATAGCGGAGAAAATCTTATTCGAGGTACTCAAAAACGTTATACCACGATAAATGCTGCCACCACGTGGAGGTTTGACCGCACTTCCACTAGTCAGAGATAGTTGCGGCCACATACATTTCTGAAGCATTCGCCCTAATCTGCTTATGGATGACCGCCACATTTGACCTTTACGAAATAAAAACTTTCTTTTTTAAAAAGTACAAATAAAGCTACGATTTGGGCTATCATTTAATAAGCAAATGTATCTTTTTTTATGGCAGAAACTCTTAGCATCATTTCCACTTCATTTCATTCAATGGAGATAATGGTCAATCTATTGAATTGAGGAATTATTTCAAACCTTAATTTTGGTAACGAGATGCTCAAGAACTTGACGCTGAAAGCTGAAAACTGAACACAAACTACTAGAATAACATCATCCAGGCTATTTTATTGAATGCGCCTTCGGATACAATTTATTCTTTTGTCGCAATCGACCCAAGCAAATTGCTTTCAATTAAATTCAAATGGAATTCAAGTTCAATAGAGCACAAAAACATGAGTACACGTACAGTGGTAAAAAAAAAAGGTCGAGAGTTTACATAATGTACGTACGAGTGCTTGCCGAGAGGCCACATAAATCGACCGTCAGTTACTGAATGGAAACACTCGATGTAGTTCACGATTGTGTACACACAAACCGCAGAGGTCATGGGAACAACCATCGTTTTGAAAATGTGTGAATTTTGGTGGCAAGGTCAATAAAGTTGAAGGATTTAAGCATGCGAGCAGAATGTAATCGCATTATCTTGAAAATTAAATGAATGCGTCTGTGTTTTCTGGTTAAAACATTGGAAATAAATATGAATCATATTTGGTATTGGCCAAAAAAAGAGATACGATACGATGAATATTGACTGCATAGTTATGCGAGAACATTTTTGCATTGCAGATTATACAAAAAAAAACCTTAAAATCGATTGTATAGTGAATAATTGTTGTTCGCAATGTTTGCAAGAGACGCAACGCAAGCAACGCTTCAAAAACATCTGTCTGTGTGTTCATTTGTCTGCCTAAGGACATATTGCTGATAAAACAAATGTGTGCTTTGTAGATTCCGAATATTTCACCGGATTTATGTTATTATTAAATTTTGTCCTAAAATCGACTAATATTTCCATTTGGTTGCTACCTTGGAGCGTTGGACTCCAGTACAAATTACACGAATTATCATTTAGTTGTCATTAACTGTGCAAATGGAGTTTGATAAATACTGTACTGTAGAACGCATTCAAATTGAGAGTACTGCTTTGAGGGACTGATTAGAAAGGTAATTAAATAGTTTTTTGATTTGTTGGATTGCGTAGACAATTTTATGTTGTTTATGACGTTAAAAAGAAATTGATGTCTCATACTGATATCGAAGTTTTGTTGTTATGGCCTAACAGGTAAATGTAATAAGATAGGTCCCTATTAACATACTACTATTACTTATCCCCGTCCAAATTTGTGAATAATTTGGGTTTGTTACCGGAGGCCAACAACATAAAGGCATCCGACATTCATCGATGACTTTGAATAGTCGTAATGCTGTCTGGAGATACCGCAGTGACATACCTGAAAGAGACAGTAATGAATGTAATCTAATCAGATACTGGTGGCTCGATTGGGACGCGGTTGACATTCAACCCTAGAGTTAAGCGGGGGCAGCATCTTGGGTAGTCCGTATGGTGGATATAATAAGGTTGCAATAGTGATGGCTCTATGATTTCGATTGTGATGAATTGATGATGAATTTCTTGGTTTGAAGTGTAACATTCCTTGTGTAACAGCTAGTTTGCAATTTTTTTTTCTTTTGCTGAGCCTTTAAAAATTTAGCAACCATAGCTAAGACCAGTTAGAACTACTTTAAATAGCAATAGTTTATTTTTAGTATTTAAATCAGATTGAATTGATAAAATGTCTTTTGTTTGTCAAGAAAAATCCCCAAATATTTGACCTGATTTTTCAAATTTATCGTACTGTTATTTATATGAAGCGGTACTCTGGGTATTTCTAGAGTTAATTGCCGCTTAAAGAAAATTGCTCTAGTCTTAGATACATAAAGACGTATTTTCGACTTCATAACATATTTAATTTTTATTATTAAGAGCGATACGCAAACTTTATACGATTGGTGATATCAAGGAGGATGTTAAAAAAGGCGTTGGATTGAAACTTATGGCAGACTGGAACGAAGTGATTGATGGCATGATAACAATTTCCATATCAGCTTACCAGCTGGTATGCATTGAGCTAATGCTCGTTTGCAGTTTGAAAGCAGTGGCATATCAGATATAAATAAATTGTATAGAGTTGGGCTTAAGAATGCTCCTTGTGGAACACCAGAGTGGAAATTTTGCCTGTTCGATTTTCTCTCTCTAAGGTGACAAAAATGCCGAATGTCGAAGAAAAGAGTTGCACATTCGTCAATGAGTTTTGATAGTAAGCTCGAATGCCATAATGAGTCAAAAGCTTTTTCGATATCGCACAACACTATCCCCGTTGGCTTGCCATCAATAAAATTTTTTATGGTTTGTGATTTTATACGGTGGAGTCGATGGATGGAAGATTTTCCTAGTATAGATCCACATTGCTTCTCAGGAATAAAATTATTTTCATCAATGTGTTCAATTATTTTACAAGGTAGAAATATTGGACGGTAGCTTCTTAGATCCGCTTTAATGAAGTTGGGAAACGAAATCAAGTTGACGTAGTTTATACTGATTGTGTTAAAGCTTTTAATCGTGTCAACTTATATCTGTTGGTTTTTAAGTTAGAAGCCTTATGTTTTGGTAGTTCTTTTTTGTTACGGCTTATTCATTTGGTCGCTCACAAAAGGTACCTATCGGTGATTTGTATTCTGGGCAAATAATCTCGTCTGGGTCCTGTCCTCTTTTTGATCTTTGTAAATTATTTACCGAGCGATTTTCAAATTTTGCTCATGTCTGATGCATGCCGACGATATAAAAATTTTCGCTATTGTAAGTAAATTTGATGATTCTGAATGCTTTTAGATAGATTTAAATAATTTTTCATGATGATGTCATAAAAATGATTTCACCTTACACATCTCTAAATGAGCTAACACTACTTTTCATATAATAAAATTACCTATTCTTGTGGTTTATACTTTAAATAACTTTATTCTTTTAAGAGTTGAGCAATTTAAGAATCTTGAAGTAATTTTTGGCAGGAGTCTTTCTTTTGATCATCATGTAAATTATATTTGTACCAAAGCTAGTTCGCTTTTAGAATTTCTAAAAGCGTAACACTCTTGTTTTTAAAGATTCTTACATTGAATACATTGGATACATTGAATAGAATTTATTGTAGTCTTGTCTGCCCTATTTTAGAATATTGCTGTGTTATCTGGAGTCCTCATACGTTGGTTGGTTCCTCGCATGTTGAGAAAATTCAGAGAATTGTTTTGCTCTCAGACATACTCCATTTAGCTCTTCTTATCTTCCGCCTTATGTAGCAAGATGCCTTATAATGAGTAATATTTGAGCTTTCGTCATGAAATTCAATCTTTATCCGCGACGATCTATGCAGTACTGTGGACTGTGGAAATATTATTTTTTAGTTAATGCTCTACGCTACCGAACGTAGTTTAATAGTTAGGCACTTTTTATATTTAGGACTTCATAATACATGTTATGATGAGGGAGATCCACTTCACCGTTCTTTTTCTACTTTTAATAAAAATTTCAATTTCTGGGCCTGGGCTAATTATTCGGTTGCAAAGGTCTTTTGAGGGTCTGAGCAATCCATATACGGATCCTGAAATCGAGCAATCTATGTACCGATCCTGAAATTATTGCTTTCTAATATTTCGTTTTGCAGGGTTCTCATCAGTGAATCCGTTCACATCCAAGGCTGTTGGTTGTTTCGTAACAAGTTTTTCCACGATTCAGCTGTCAACCCCATTCGCAGTCCCCAACCTGATGTCTCCTTGGACAGAAAAAAAAACCTTTATGGTCGTTCATCTGAGTTGTAAATGGGAACGCTACTGGCATTTTTTGCTGGCAGTGCCTTGGTGAACAAAAGCCTTCATAAGAGGGTAGTTCGTTTGGATATGGTACTCCAATTTGACCTGTCAAACTTGCGAGGCTCTTCTATATATTCGTATTTCGTATATGTCCTCTTCCGCAAAAATGACTTACACCACTTTACAAAGAAAGAGGGCAAACCAAACAGCAAGTTTAACAACCAAACCGCGCACACAAAAAAACCCTCAGCTATTTGTTTTGTACATACAAACTATCACGACTCATTTTCAAGGCAATGTTCTCAAATAAAAGTTTAATAAAAAAAATAGAATAATATATTAGCTTACCATTAAAAGTTTTTTTCGTCATTTATTATTTTCGTTGCCAATTATCCTATGTACGTTCTTTTGCTGTTTACATAAATCATAATATAAACCAAAACTCTTCAAAAAAAACTTCAATTTATTTTAAATATCACATAATTAGGTATTGAGAAGAATTGCCAGAAGTTTTCCAACGTAGGATCTAGGTTGGGTGGTTGGGTAGCTACATCATTTAGATTTTCATTTGAAATTCTCATCCATTGTAGAGAATTGTATTGAAGTATTTCTTTTTTTAAGAACGTCTTCATCCATTTAGGTTGGTTCAATGAAAATTTTTTCATTGATGATAATTTCGAATTAACAATGGGAATGTAGTGTTATGCCTGGAATGTTGTCGGTGTACCATTACGTCTTGACTATCTTTTCATGCTTCGAAATACGAATCATTCCTTTCAAGCACGATTTAACATGAAAGAGTGAGCAATATTCTTAGATGACTGCAAACTAAATATATATTGAAGTATTTTTGTTTTGAAGATGATACTTTTTGCCGTCGCATAATTGATTTCAAAGATGATTGCAAGACTCTGAACGATTGGATAGTTGATATTTAATTTCATGTGAATGATGTGTTGAGATAACGTTTTAATGAGAGAAGTAGCTTCCCTTTAAAAACTTATTAATCATAGTTGAAACTGAACCAGGAATATGGTTTAATTATTGTCATACTTCAACATATTTGATGAATCTTGAGTCTTCCTACTGAGCCGATCAAAAAGTAAGGCACATTACTCATTGGACATCCCTAATGTATTTATATTCGCAAAATTAAAATGATCAATGGGACTTAATGTACTATTGTCGTTTTCAATAGTTTTCAATTTTACCACTCCTTGGCCAACACCTGTAACTGGTACTCTAAAGCTGTGCAAGCACATGCCTATATTCAAATAACCTTGTAATTTACAAAATTGTATATTTATCTTCATCTTAGCTTACATCACCATTTAAGTCCTTAGTGCAAGTACTGTGTATTGTTTCTAAAACTAAAATTTCAACAGCTATCCTTGTTATATATATTCACCCAACTCATGCAAAAGATGCTATCTTGATTGTGTGCTGGGTGAGCAACATTACATGGACATGAACATGCATAATGGCAATTAGTTGCGCACCTTACAAATTGTTTCACACACTCTCATCAGATTAAATTTTACTGCAATGTCCTTTTTATATTAAGCTAATTGTTTCGGTAATTTTCTGAAGTGTTCTGGGAATGATAAGATCATCTAATGGAACTAAAGAAGTACCTACTTGTAGATAGATCTATACAATCAGATAAGTAGCAAAAATTATTGTTATATAATTAATTAGATAAATATTTTACAAGTTTTTCGGACTTGTAATTTATGAGTAAACCGTTTTAAGAAAATATTGTGATTAAGGGTTTTTTTTGCAGATAAGTCAATATAAACTTACCGAACCATATTTCTGAAAGAAAAGAAAGTGAAATATTAGTTTTTGAAAAAAGTAATTATTGCGTTTCAGTACAATACAATATTCATATATTTTAAATTAAATAGAAATGCAACAATGATCGGTAATGGACAGACATATATAAGATAATTAAGCTTATCCAGTTTTTATTAACACGAGATTTAGACGCATTGGAGTCAAATAAATTACTATCTATCAATCTTGAGCCTTTAGGTATGAGGTATATCAACATTCGTACACTGCAAGGTAATCGATGAACACCGCGTGCACCAAACAAAATGTGACCATGACCTTGTTGGTCGACAGACCCCACCATGACTTTCTTTGGTGCATATTTACCCAGAGAGAACCACTGTCTTAATTGTTCCTTGGTCTATGGTTTGTTGTCATGGATCCATGTTTTATCAACGGTTACGAAACGGCGCAAAAACTCATCCGGATTGCAGCTGAACATCGCCAAACACTCCTTTGAAATTCAGCACATGAAATTCACTTTCGCTTACAATGCCGAACACAAACTTAATGACGTAGCTTGCTCAACATTTGAAAGTAGTCTATTAATAGAGGTTAGCTGACGCGAACAGTGCATTTATAATTACTGCGCGGGAAATTCAAAAAGTCACTGACTTAATATCAAACCACCCATGTATAATTTCGGTAACTGGCCGATTCCACTAGCGCGAATTACCACCCTGAATGCGTTTGATTATCAAAAAGTTAAATTGTGCCAAGTGGAGTTGTGCCAGTGGAATTTTGTCCAGTGGAATTGTGTCTAGTAGAATTGTGCTAGAATCCTAATTTCAGTTTTCAAAGCAATTTTTCATTCGTTTTATTTGCAAAGTTTTCTAACCGACATTGTAATTTTGCTACCCATCGGCAATCCACGGGTAAGGGTTCGATTAATCAGATTAGTGGCGAAGAGAGAGCAAGCAGACTAATTTCTCAGTTTGTTGTTCTTGTCAAATTTTGTTTCGGTTTGGCGTTCTAATTGCAAAGCATCACTATGAAAACCACGAAAACAGCGTTACTTTGACAGCTTAACCGTGCCGTGATTTAAGCTAACCGAAGAAGGCATAAATTCCAATTGCTGTAATTTTCGTATTGCAAGTTTAACATTCATTTAATGGCGCTATGGAGAATGATTGCTTGTGATAAAAAAATTTCGTATGAAATAATTTCCACACTTCTTTGCGAATTTGAGAACTACTTAAGCTTCTCGCCAGGTCTTTGACTTTCCTTTACTTCAAATAAAAACGGAGGCGCTCTGTTGAATGGGCTTTACAAAAGATATTCAGGCTCATAAAAGCGGTCAGGGACACCAAAATAAAATTCCTATGCACAAAATTTCGAAATCGAAACCCCAATATAAAATACAAAAATCTTATTGCCAAAAAATGTGCCCATATTTTCCTAGAAAACTTTTAAAATAGAAAATTGTAATTATTGTTAATTGAGATTCTGCTAATTCGGATTTTGTAAATTTTTGGGATATGTCGTTACCATCGCTCCTAAAAGAGTCTATGTGATTACAACCTAACTGATGTTGATGTTATTAGTTAAAGGATATTACATATCGGTCGCACAAAGTACTTGCAACACAACACATCGTTGCTATAACTTAATAAATATATAATTAAGAACAAGAAGACCCTGCATGTATTAGTTACTATTATTAACCAAAAAGCTTAACTTCTCTTACATGTCCTGCGATGGCGTTCTCATTTTTTTATTATTATTATTTCACTTATTCTAACTCCTAAAAAATATTCTCTCAAAACCCAAAATCAACAAAATATTTTGAGGCAGTATCTGTACTTTTGATGACATTTTTTTTATACTCCTACGTCATAAAAACTTGATGTTACGTGCCTCTTCATAAATTTAACAATAACAAAGGGTTTTCTATTTAACATTTACCTTACCTTCTCTGACCTGTATATTCATTAACAAAGGCTTAGGCACGTATTTTCGGCTTCGTTTTCTTAATTAAATTATGTGCTCGGTGGTTTTTTGTCGACCTTGTTTTTAGCATAAAATATGCACTTACATGAGTGTTACCGCTTTACACATGGGTTGTTGTTGCAGTATTATGGAATAAAAGCTGCATTTAAACTAGAATTTACTCTATCGGATGAAAGGAATTTTAATAGAAATACCCAAAGAAGCAGATATTTAACTCATTTTTGCCAAAGCAAAATAGAGTCAGAAATATACACAGTTAGTTCAGTTCGCCGCCAAATTTCTTTTTATGATACAAGGACCATTGTCTTATACACAAGGAACTTAGGTGTTATTGGATTTGAGAGGAATGTTGGCAAACTTTATAAGACTTGTTTTTCTTTAAGACACAACAAGTGTATTTCTGGTTTAATGGTTATGAGTAGATCGCTGTGTCGTGCCTCACTCCTTAATTAACAAACCAAGGTTTTAGCTTATTTTTATCATATATCTACCCTTCAAGGGAAGCCATGAGTGGAATCCGGTTTTAGAGCCAAAAGTGATGATAATGATGATGACACACTCTTCCTTAATTAGAGAAAATTTTTTTAATCTTGTACATTTAGATCTTTCGTGATGGGATTAATGATGATGATTTCATTAAATTATAATGTAATTAACGAAGTCTGATGGCATTCCATTCCCAGTATCGTTGTTAATGAAAGGGCATTTGTCTAGCAGGCATCTTACGAGTTTCCTTTTACTACAGACACAAATGAAAGTCACATTGGCAAATGTGCACTAATTGTAGTTGTAAAAAATAATCATTAGTTTGTCTCAATCCATAAAAAGGTTTAATCAGAACCACATAATCTATTGCACTGCGACAAAATTGATGATGATGAATTCAAAGTTAATGAGTTCATACGCTAGAAAGTCAATAATTTTTTATTGTTGTCACCTGTTGTGGTGCAGAAATCGTCCATCAAAATTAACAACAAAAATCGATTTTCCCATCAAAATAAATTGCTTTTCAACTGGACATCAAAAGTCAACTGTGAAAGTGAATAGATACACAAGAAGTTCGCCACACATTTGGCAATAAATGGCCACGTCCTCCGATCAGCTTATTGATTCGTTTTTGTGTGCCAGTATGAGTACATTGAATAAATGTCAATATGGAAGTATACGTTTGTTGTCACATATACGTATGTACATGCAAGAATATTGCCTATAAATTTCATTTTGTATTCGTGTACATAGATTCACACTTTGTGAATTTGTCGTTTCGTGCGAGCATAGCACAGGTTGACATCAAACAACCAAGTGCCAACGTTTTTATGTCACTAAAACAAGTGATTTAATTAACGACCTGCTAAGCAGTACAAAAGATAAACGATAATGACATAGACAGATTAAAGGAAAGCTTTTATAGAATACTAATTGTCCAAGTTCGCATTGCTTCGAGCATTAAATTTGGCACAAAATATTGCATTTAATGTAAATCAAAGGAGCAAATCAACGCCGATTTTTTTTAAAGCACCCTCAATGTCAAGGAAAGCACATAGAGCTATTTCTTTGAAACGAAAAGAAACGAAAAATCATTCAAATCGATGTTATCATTGAGGAACGAGGAGTAAGGAACAGGCTTGAAAGGTTTTTTTAAAATAAGAATTATTATTTGACACGACCACCAAAAGAGACTAAATACGATAATTTAGTCGAATTTGATTAATGAACTTTCAGGTATGGAAGAGTCAAATATTAAAGATAGATATGATTGCTATTTTCTTAGAGGATTAGACCACATGAACCTTGTTAAATTATTCTGCTTAATTTGGCATGTCAAAGCAGTTGCTTCATTTTTTTTATCGAGTACATTAAATCGTTTAATGTACAACTGGTATTTCTTTATCCTAATTGGCTGTAGCGGAAGTATATAACTAATAAGTCAGACATGCTATCAAAGGCAATGTACCTTCCACTTACACTTATATCGCTGTGAAGTAAGCTTTTCGATATTATTATTACTTTCTTTGATGTTCCTTTGAATCTATACTTAGATTACAATATAGGTAAGAATAATGGATAAAGTTGTTTCTCCTACAACGAGTATAATAAAAAAACAAAGGACTCTTTTTATTATTTCTGTTTACACAACACGGAAGTACACCCCTACAATTACTAAGAAACATCAACAAGAAGGCAAACAACAAGCTGCCAATATAAGGTGGATATTATGGAAGTGGATATCACACATTTTAAAGATAATCTGTCAACAGAGTAATCGGGGTTTCTTTCTTATACATGATATGGTTTCAGTAAGCTTAGGTTAACATTTCTGGCTTTTCAAGAATAAATGTTTGTGCCAGCTTCATAAAAAATTTTTATTGTATTTCATGTTTTTTGTTATTGTAGTTGAAATTTGGTCTGGTGTTTTAATATTAGTCTAACTGCAGAGTTGGTAAAAGCAAATTTCAGACACTTTTCCGTTGAGTTGGCTATTAGTTATTATATCAATAATCTTTGTCTATAAAATGCCGTGGTTATTAATGGAAACACATTTATCAACCAACAATTTTATGAAATATTCAATGTATGTCATTGACAGCTGTAGACAGTGCACCAACAACATCCATATGGTAAAAAGGAGGAGGAAATCTAAAATTTTAACATTAGACTCTTTTATAAAATAAAATTTATAAAAATTTCAATCCAAACTATATGCAGATGGGTAAATTTTATAGGCAATAGTATACCTAACACTCCGTGGTGGTAAGAGGTAGACGGAGTTCATGTGTACTGGAAGCGGAACACCCGGAAATAGTTAGCAGAGTCTAAAATTTACTTTTAGTAACTCTGCAGCTACTGTACCATTATACTCCAGGACATTCGGTATATCTCAGAACAAAATGGTATGCCTACATTTTAGTGAACTTCTTATAAATCTTTACTTAAGAAATTAATACTTACACACCGATTTAAAAGAGAAACATTTTTGCAATAACGCAACTTTGTAAACACTGTCTCTTAGAGTAATAAAAAAAATCTTGGCAACCCTACCACAATGCAAATATTCAAAGAAAAAGTGCGCAACTTTGCAACACGTCCTGCTGGGATAATTAATTGTTAAAAGGGAATCAGTGTGAGGTCTTTTAATGGAAGCTTTAGTAGTCAGAGTCAATTTAGAAACGGGAAAAGGGCAAGCACAAGTGTCATCTTTTCTTTTGGTAATTTTAATGAACACCAAAATGAAGGACAACTTTCAATGTGGCAGTTCATTTACCCCATTTTCATTCTGCACTGTTACGATCACTACCGCCTGCCTTACCACACCGCAAGTTTCACATAATCCCATTTAAGTTGTGACAGCAATAATTCACATGCATACACAAATAAATAAAACGTTTGCACTACTTGTCGTTTAATGGGACCCGAAAAAGGACAAATCGAAGTCCATATGGCGTACAGCATGAGAACAACTAAGAAACACCTCCGGGAGTCCTCAGCTGGAGACATAGTTTGTTGAGGAGGTATATCAAATTGAAGTCCTGTCGTCAGCAGCTGGAACAGTTGTGCTACCTGATAATTTACAACTACTTCATTTAGGAGTAGTAAGGTCAGTCGCATGGTTTGTAGAAACGTTTACTTGAGTGCATTTCCTGTGTCACAGGAAGAGAAGAGGTGTGAATTCTCCTTAAGTAATAAATGTTGTTGAACGCTGACATGAATGTAGTTCTGACAGAAGGCTAAATGAAACTTAATAATTCCAAAATACAGTAAAATGATTTTTTATCACAACAATAGATTGGTGGAGATGTATATCATATTTAGCAATAATTTCAAAACGTTTTTGTATAAGTTAATGAAAGGAAACCTTTAAATTGCCACCCCTTTTTTGAATAACCTTAACCCGGTTTAGAGGTTTAATGAAAATTTAATTAATTTCATCTGTATTATACGAAAAACTTGACAGACTTGTCGATGGATATGCAGACTTTTGCCTCATGGACTTATTCTGATAATAAAACACATGATGGACTAATACTGATAACAGAACGCATGAATGAACTTTCAATCACCCATATTGTATGGACTAATTGACTAAATGTTTTTTAGGACAAATTTATTAACGGACAAGGCTAGAAAGCCAATATCTGTAAGAGTTGATAAAGCACAAACCTCTCTGACATTTTATTTGTTGTGAAAAAAGTGGCGCTTTTTCTGCCTTGGCAGCCTGCACCAGATTATGTGAAGAACTTCAATGCGTATCTTAGAATCATATCATAAGCTGAATTTGCCTTTTTCGGAGGTTGTCTTAAATACACAATCTCTCCAAATTTGCAGTTTCCGTGAGACGGTCTTTTAGGGAGATCGCTTGTAATGTACCTTTCCCATGAAGTTTTCTAATGGCCGAATAGTTACCACGCATTTTGCCAAGGGAATCTTATAGAAACCTTTCGCCTTCATTGCAATATCGTTAAGAAATCAGCTCTCACTTTTACTTTTACCCTTTACTTCACACTTAGTACGATTGTATTACTCCCATCTTCCTTTTAAGGTTCTTATGCCTAATGAGATGATAAAAACGAGCAAGAAGCTAAAAGATCATTATGTACTGGTCAAAAGGCGGTCAGCTATCATCAGAGTAGTGCGAATAACACAGAATGTTTCAGAAAAGTATGTGGCCGCAACTATCTCTGACTGGTGGAAGTGCGATCAAACCTCCACGTGGTGGCCGCCAGTAATTTTCCTCCAGTACAGGAAAAGCAAAATGATCGGGCTAGTCCCTTCAAAGTAATGAACTGGATGACATCGGCTCGAAATCGGGACCGGTAGAGAGATTTTTTGCGAGAGGCCAGGACCGGACACCGTTTGTAGAGCCAAATATGATGATGGTGAGATGAAAGATCATTTGACAAGAGAGCTGCTTAGGAAAGAACAAGAGCAGGACGATTCAATTGCTCTAGTACTTCGATGGATGGAGCATGGAGAAAGACCGCAGTGGCACGAAATTGCAACAGCAAGTCCTACAGTAAAAAGTTACTGGGATCGATGTCAATCATTGAGATTCAAAGATGGACTACTGGTGAGGCAATGGGAATCTGCCGATGGTCGGTGTACTAAATCAAATGCGGTGTGATGTGTTGAAAGATATGCTTTTTCGACTTCCTTGAGGTCCTTTTTAACCAATTTCCACACGATTTAGGGAGCTGAAATTTTGTGAGTATCTAAGTCCAAAATAGCATTTTTTATATACCGCGTGAGACGCGTCTCGCATTTTGTGCGTGTGATGGGTTTAAATTTTTGTTTTTTTCTACTTCTTTGGGGTTCTTTTTAACTACCTTCGACACGATTTAGAAAGTTGTAGTTTTCTAGTGCCTAAGTCCAAAATTTTTTTTTTATATTCCGGTTATGACACTTGTCACATTTCGCATTCGCATGATGGGTTAAAATCGCTCCCTTTCTCGTTTTTTGCGGTCTTTTTTAACCACATTTCGCACGACGTAGAGGCTAAAATTTTATACGCAGTTCAATGTCAGAAGCAAGTTTTCATAACCCGCGTTTGACGAGTGTCGCGAGTCACGTGTGGCGCGTGTGTTACGGGGAAAAAAGAAAATACCTTGAAATAAAATAAAAAACATAAAATATCTATATTCGATGTATACATTAAAACGAAGTTTTTTGTTATATTTTCTAGTTTATAATACAAGAGCGTAGAGATATCTTTTTAAATTTGTTTTAAATTATATTGACAGCTAAAGAGCACTTAATGACAAAACAAAAATGAAAACTGCTTTTTCTCAGAAATATTGAAAGTGTAGTTAATTAGTTTTTGCTTAACATCAACGATGTTATTGTTGCCATTTCACAAATAAACTGCTAAAGTAAAAAAAACACCTTTCAAAGGTGAGAAGAATCTGCGACTTAAATCATTTATTGAAGGAATATTAAAAAAGAAAATCAAATTGGTTTAATTAAAGAAACAAAATCAGGAATTAGTTAGGTAGGTAGGTAGGTACTTAATTATGACATCCGACAGTATTCTTTCCTGTTACTGTCACAGATGAAGTTTTTCTTTTGCTTACCGTTTTGTAGTAATGCTACAAATTGTCTTATTGTCTTCTCAATATTCAAGCTCACCTACAAGAATTCCGCATTCCAAAGCACTAAATGCCGCATTTAAAAATCAAAGAATCCGGCTACATGTGAAAACTACTCTCATATACTCGTAGATGTGCTTGACTTGCATTTTTAAGGTAACCACGTGAGAGTCTTTTGCTTGAGTTTTCCACCTCGTGTTTGCAAACATAGTCGTCCTGCGCAACGGGAAGCGTGTTGGGAAACTTTTATCCAGATGACCTTCAAATGAAAGCTTTTTATTCGCGTTTAGTAGAGGTATAGTAGAGCGCGTTATAAGGGTTAAAACGTATGTTGTCTCCGGATAAAAATTGTAAGAGAGGAAAGTTATTTCACTCTCTTTTCATTGAAATAAGAGAAAGAATTGTTTCTAATTCAAAAAACCATTTCTTTCATTTTGATTTTTTAATTACTCATAATCTTAATTACTTCAGTCAACATTTTGTCATATATTGGAAAAAATATGTAAAAAACTATGAAATTGATTTAAAACTCAGTTAATATAATTTACAGGAATGTGCTTCCTGTACATTTCTCTACAAATGCGCTAAAAAATAATCCCAAATTCAGTGTCATCATAAATCAATCCCGAATTCCCATTAGGATGATACAAAAATTAAAAAAAGACATGTAGTAGTATGTATGTGTTTTTCCATATGTTTTTTGGTGTGTTAGTATAATATATCCCTTGCTTCCATCTTCTCAAAATAATTGTCTTTGGGACAACTGTGCAACTGTGGTGAGTAAAATCGACAAAATGTTCAACTCCTCAGTCCTTTGGGAATAACAAAATTTAATTTGATTCCAATGCGATCACAATATGTACATGTATCTATGTCCTTTTAATGTTCGAGTATGGTGGTGTCTGCTTTGTGGGACACCGATGTGTATACTATCTTCTGTATCACATGTACAAGTGTACCAAATTGACTGGCAAATCGAATTGTGTACATTATAGGCTCTAATCTCAATAATGCAAATAATCTTGTGACACAATTATCTGAAAGTGACCCAAGGCTAAATTGAATGTGTTTACGTTGTGAGTGTATGCGAGAGATAATAACGATAAAACGGCAAAGTTCAATGAAGCGAAACAATTTATTCAACGGAGTCTGAGTTCATTCGTTCGTAGCTATCTTAGTGTGGTTAGGTGCCGAAATATTTCAATTCGTATACGACTATATATAAATCGTTTGTTAGGGCAAAATATATTGGTGTCATCCTAAGCTATTGTGAAAGTTAAATAGCGAATACAGAGCTAATATAAAAAATCGTTACTCTCCAAGCCTCTATCATGGCGTTATGATTAAGTTGAAGTCTGCGAAAAGAAATTGAGTCCAAAGAGGAGTAAATATTCTCAGAGTAAGCAAGGAGTGGTTTTAGGAGCGTTTGAACAAGCTTTAAGCGAACACCCTGGGGAGTGTAGACATTACTTTTCCACAGGTAGCGAAGGGTACCATATATTCTACCAACAACAGAGTTTGTATGATCATTAGCTGATAGCCTACTGTTGATAATGACTCCATGATTTCTAACTTTAGTGCAATATAGGATTGCATTGCATTAAGCTAGGTGGTTCACTAGCCAGTGGCATATTCCGGGCGATTGACAGGCATTGGGTTTTTGCTTGATTAAGTCGCAGACAATTTCTACGAGACCACTCCTGAATGCGACCAAGATCATCGTTAAATCGGGTAACACAATCTTCCATAAGTCCTCTGAGGCGTAAGCAGTACACTTGTTCATCATCAGCGTAAGCATATGCACGGAAACGGAATTGCAAAGGTTCGTGAAATTATTAATATATAAGGAAAATAAAAGTGGGCCAAGCACAGATCCCTGTGGTACTCCAGTCTTCATTTCGATTGTGGAGGAAAAATTACCGTTTACAAATACTTGCTGCGTTCTACCAGTAAAGTAATCAAGAACAAATTTAACAGCAGAGTTACGAAAGCCGACTTCTCATTCGGCGTCAAGTTTCCTACCAGGGAAAGCTGAAAGGATGGGGCATTAACGAGGCAATCTGTAAAGATACTGTCAAGGCCATACAAGCTAGTATCTTTCAGGATGAGATCCTAGCAATTATGAAGGCCTGCATGGCACTAAGGCTCAGTAACGCACAAACCGGAAGCCTTGTCATAAGTGTCGATAGCCAAAATGCCATAAGGGCGATTTATGCGACCACAATAAACTCAAAACTCGTACAACAGTGCCAAGAAGAATTGGCTTCGATCAGCCAGTTCCAGAACATCACCATAGTATGGGTGCCAGGGTACAGTAATATAGAGGCTAATGAGAGGACGGACGAATTGGCTAAGATGGGTGTCGCTATGGACACTGGCTATATGGAGAGGGTTAGCTGTCCAATTGATTCAGCCAAGGAACAAATTCTCTGCTTTTTAAATTCTCTATATTAACTTCGCGTGCCCGTGACTGGCTGGCTGGCACACCAAATCTTGTAATAAACTTTGAACCCACTTCCTAAAACCCGATTTTATTACAACTTTGTACACACGTGTATATCATATGACAACACTTTCTATTATAATTTGGGCCCCTCGGACCTTGGGGTCGGGGAGCCCCCATACAAATATTTTACAAAAATTACCCGATTTTCTTCATATGATATACACCTGTGTATCTAATATGAGCATTACTTTTTGTAAAAATTTGTTAGTGATCGGGCCCCGGGGTCAAGGGGCACCCATACAAATTTTTATAAAAGAAGTACTCGATTTTCTTCAAATTTTATACACATGTGTATCTCCGATTATTTTTTATTTTAATTTTTATGGGCTGTATTTTTTTAATACTAAGTCACAGCTTAGGCTCAGCAGTCTGTCAAACTGCGACATATCAAGATTGATGTGGCCAGCAAAAACCAGCGAGTTGTTATCTAGAAACCGGAAGGATATTGGATATTGAGTTGTGGCTGTCAGCACGGGCAGCCATGCTGCTAATTTGGGTATACGGCACAACAACTTCTACAGAAAATGGAAGGATGAAAATGAGAAAGAAACTCTCATGCAGGCCAGGACACCGCATTTTAGGTAAACCATTTTTTTCCGAACTATCTCTCAAATTACGAATCATCGAGTAGATCTGAACGCTTCAGGCTGGATTTAAACCACTTAAATATCCATACTAGGTCCCTCGAGATTTTTAGTATCAAAATGGCGCATACTAGCGCTAATTGAGGACTTCGTACAGTACACCGAACGATCAAAATGTGGCTTTGCAGCACTTGGAGCATTCTACCTAACATGTATAGGTTTTTTTTAAATTTTAATATTAGATATATCTCTTCTAAGCTTAATAATACGCATTCTGAAAAATAAAAGCATTAAATTCAAAGTTTTCATAACAGTCAAAATAATGTTATCGTACCGATCTATGATGTCAGGCAGATTATGTCAGTCAGTCAGCTGAATTGGTTAGATATCGCCGGCTCAGCCTTTAATTTATAAAGTATTTTGAATCCTACCTCACACATTGCAAATATTTACATAATCATATATATTCACAATTAAAATATCAAATTTCTCTACGTATAAACAAAGAACCAGAAAAAGGACTCATCTCATGTCATAATCATAATCTGTAGCAGACGCGATGCCAAATTTGAGTCACGAAAGTTCAAGTCAAACGCAACAAAACAACATAAGCACGTCATTGTGGCATGTCTGCTTTTCATTATATGTATGTATGAGTGTACGTATAAAATATGCCCTCAAGAGCCATTGATAAAAGTATAAATATGAACCACAAAAAAGTCAAAAGTTTGAGAGTCCTGTAGCTACGAGGACGAGTTTGCTCGTTGCTATTTTCATTTCATTATACGATATGTCTTGTCATCCTTATCCTTTTGGTGCTCTTGATGCATCGCAGCTACGAGGCACTCGGAGCGCAAATGTACAACGCCAACGCCAAGGAATTCTCTATCCGCACGAAACCCTGAATTTTGATTTTAGTCTCTTTTTTGTGTACACAAAATTTGGCTTCCCCCTTTTTTCACCCGCTAAGTGCAACTATCTGTACATCAACGGCTTTCGTCGGCTTAAAAGTGTTTTCTTTAGCCAACTGACCTATTTTGTGGATTGCCTGCCTTTCAGCGGAAAGTTATTCACATTTAGCTTAGTCTTTGGACGTACCTATGCTTTTTTTCAAATTCATAATAACAAAAAGTGGATGGTGGTGCGGTGCCGTAGCGGCGATATGACGAAAGGTAATTTCCTATATACGAACAAAAAAGGCAAACTGGCAAACACTGCCAGATTCACTTTTTGTCGTTATAATTAAGCAAAACTTTCTGCTTAACAGTAATTTCAGAGTAAAATTATAGCTTTCAGTACGAATTGCATGCAAGAAAAAAATTAGATCACAATTAGTCGCAGTTCACGGTATTTTTCCGTGCACAGCTAAACGGAATATTACAACCCCTTAACTATCCGTGTTGTCACAGTGTACAGAGAGTGCAAACTTCAATGAGAAAAATGGTCCTAAATATTAAATGCAATATTTCATTAACATGTACAATACATGTGTAGTTTAGACCATCTTAACCTCTGGCGAATAATCTCGCTTTATTCTTTGGAGTGGAATCGCTTAGTGCCCAAACTAGAAGCTTACTTTAACCGCAACAATATGCGTCCCTCAAGCGATAATTCATCTTCTCGTATAATACGTCGTTTTGTAGCAGACAAAAAACTTAAGTAATACTCGTTTTTCGCCTTTCCCATATTGTTAAAGAGTTTAGTTCGCAACCGAGAAGGTGATGATGGTGAGTCTAGGGCGAACACACACACACACACCAACATTTTTACACCAAACCGAAGGCAATATCATGGCATGGTCGGTGTGGTATTGTTTGGTAAATCTTAAAACTTGAATTTTTTAAAAGAATAAAAGCTGCCATTAATCTTGCTTCAAGTCCAACCGACGAGAGGTTACTATGCGGACGTATGCCGCTTACTCTTGTTCATGTCCTCTGGTGCTTTTCTCTATAATATCAGTAATAGGTGTTTCCAGAATTAATTGAGGAAGAACGGACATTGAACAAATTTTTAGTTCTTAAAGTGATGGAATACCTTAGTTCCCAACTATAGTTTAGATCTCTCTATAAAAGAGAAGTATTTGTTTGTTTTGTATGTAATTGTTTGTAATTGTAATTAAAATGCAATGTGTATAGAAGTAAACAAAAATAAGAGTAAGGAAGGTTGAGCTCCTACTGATCCTTTGATTTTTTTAGTAGAATAAAAGGCAGAGTGTTAAGTTGAAAGCAAGGTGTTTCCTTTTCAGTAGGACGCCTATATCAGCATTACTCAATTTTTACAGAATACGACAATTGTGAGAAGTTGTGTTTAAGAAACTTCACAAGTTTTTTTTTATACATATATAGTTGTTTATTGAATTAATCGTGGATTATTAAAATAAAATATCAAATCCTAGGGACTAAAAGTACAATAATGTTCTTGAAGTATTGAACTGTTATATTGCAGACAAAGATGTGGCTTTTAATTTTAAAAGTGAATCAAGTTTGAACATAAAATCTAGCAAATCTAGAGTATCTCTTTTCTTTAATCGGTCATGCCTTTTTGTAGTTAAAAGTCTTATCATAAGTGAAAATATATTATGAGAAACAACAACAAACTCAAACCTAAGTCTATTTATAAAGAATTGAAACGTATTTTGATACCATAATAAACTAAGGAACAGCAGCATGGATGTATGAATTGAAGGACCCTGACTATTTTCTCAAGAAAAAATAAAAATAAATGAATGATCCTTAATAATATATATAAATTCATTCTATATAATTCTATAATCATTCAATAATCCAAATTCACTCTATAAAATTTTTATCCTATAATCGCCCAGTAAGCTTTTTATAATGATCCTAACATGGTTCAATAATTGTCTGCTATATGCATTAGATAATTGCAAAATAATTCTGTAATCATCATAAGATCATTATACCTTTATCCTATAATCTTGCTATAATATTCTTAAAGGATGCCGCATAGACTCCGTGATAGCGTATGCTCTTAAATAACATCTTCTCTGCCAGATCTACTAAAAAGATGCTCCGTGGTCTCCCTACAAAGCTTACAAGCTGCCACCCTTTTCTAGTCAAAATTTCATTAGTTGTCCTCTGCAATACCCTGTTAATACCCTGTTAAAACCCTGCTCAGTCTTAGTGTTTTCAAAGACTTATTTCGGTTGCATTTATTTTGTCTTCCACAGTGGAGTTTCTGCTTCTTTGTTCGCGGGTTCATCCGTTGCCTCGTTGCCTTCTATACCGATGTGTCCCGGCACCCAGTATGGATACACTTTGTTATTCTTGCCAAGTCTAGTCGGTTAGTTTCGTCCTACACTCCTTCATCAGTATTGATGTGGAAGGGCTCTTTTTCTGAATGGCTGTCCGTCATGATGGCTTTCCTTTCCCAGATGTACTTCCTTTTTAATTTGAAGGGAGCGCATCATTCGATGGCATACACCAACGCTTGGAATATGATCAAGTACTGTCACATTACTTCGGACCACTTGATTATTGGACTATGTAATCCGTACATCACTTTATGGCAATCGAATATACTTGGTATTCAGTTTCCTTTCGGTGCTCAATCTTTTTTCAAAGGTTTTCTTGAAGTTAAGATTTCGTGCTTTCGGTATGCGTCTGGAAATCAAGTGTGTTCACTTCTCTTCTTAGCTTAACCCCCGTAATATCATCTACCATGCTCAAACATAGCTTAGTCTCCTTAGATTTGCATAAAAAACATGGAGTGGAAGCAGTCGAAGGATCGCCACCATCCCCTGTAAGTTAGTTCCGCTGGCCACTTTCATTAAGACACAGATCAACATCTGGACTATTTCCAATTCTCTTTTTTTGGATATTACAATCGAATATACTTGGTATTCAGTTTCCTTCCGGTGCTCAATCTTTTTTCAAAGGTTTTCTTGAAGTTAAGATTTCGTGCTTTCGGTATGCGTCTGGAAATCAAGTGTGTTCACTTCTTTTCTTACCTTAACCCCCGTAATATCATCTACCATGCTCAAACATAGCTTAGTCTCCTTAGATTTGCATAAAAAACATGGAGTGGAAGCAGTCGAAGGATCGCCACCATCCCCTGTAAGTTAGTTCCGCTGGCCACTTTCATTAAGACACAGATCAACATCTGGACTATTTCCAATTCTCTTTTTTTGGAGATTACCTTGGTCCTTTCCGCTTATGCTACAGTACCGTAGGTTATCATTGGTATAATTATCATGTTATATATCCAGTGCATTATTCTGGGATTTACCCGTAACCATTTTCCTCAATTCTCCTGCAAAACGTAAGCGATATTTTTGCTTTAAGTGTTACAATTGTTATTATGAATAAACTTCATTGAAACTTAGCTAAGAGTTTTCACCAATTACTTCTACAAATGTCTTGTCTTCCTGCATTTCTTAATCCTTTCCGGACGTACTTATTTACATGTTTTGGTATTACAGTCGAAATTTGTATTACAAAAACATCTACATTTACTAAGGTAAATGCTGTGAGCACAGCTGTTAGTTTATGATAATGTTTTGCTGTTGCCCTTCTGCAGCATTTTACGCCCACAGGACTTTTCCAAACAGAAACATTGTGTAAAGTTTTCGACTTAGTTTTGCTTTACCAACAACTTCGTTTTACATGTCTGCATGTTGGAATATTTGTAGCAGAAGCTATCCTGTTTTATTCTTTTGATATGGTGGTGATGTGTGAAACTTAAGTAAAATTTTTTTCAACTGTACAGTTGAGAAATAATTGGTGTACATTTTTATTGTTACTTAAAAAGAATGTTAAAAATGCAGTTTTATTCTTAGATCTAAAAAACTGTTATATGTATGTGGCAGATTGAAAATTGGTGATCTGACCAAGAGAGAAGACTCGGAATATTACAAAATTCTTTAATTTATGAACGTAATCGCCACTAATCTTAATGCACTTCTGGTATCTTATATCTAAGGTATTGCAGGCAACGAATATGCTGATGAACTAGCCAGGGTTGGATCGGAATCTGCGTTCTTAGGACCGGAGCCTTACTGTGATGTCAACTGGGCTGCTACCACAGCAATGATTAATAAGTGGGAAAATTAACTTTACCTAGCCCCCCTACCCCACGGTTAAGACAATCCAAACGATTAATCAGGCCCTTTTCCTATAACGAAATTCTTAATCTAGAAAAGGATTGTATCAGAAAGCTGCTGAGCTTTCTTGCTTTTTGCTTGCGATATCACCTTATCCGAATTAATCTGGGCTCAGACACTGAATGCAGGTTCTGCTCGGAAGATGATGAATCATCCGTGCACATTCTCTGTGACTGTCCAGCATTGATCTGGTTAAGAAGACGTATTTTCAATTAGGCAATATTTTCGTCGGCGGATATGCGAACCTCTGCGACTCTGATAATATAAAAGGGCGTATAAACAGGGCGAACTTCAGTCTCTGTAGTGTTCGTTGCTGGCCTCCTCCTAGAAGGTGACGTCTTGATTGTTTAAGATCTCATCGAATCTAGCATTTGTGAATCCTCTTATGTGTACCGGTGACTTGGCTCGATTTTTTCGCTTCTCAGTCCTTGCATATCAGGACTAGGATGTGTTTCCAATCCACCAACGAATTTCCTCGCCATTTGAAACAAGTGGTCGGTTATTGGCAGCAGACCTTCTGCTTCGTAAAGCCTTGTATTCGACACAAACTTAAAGACCTTCCAGAGTCCTGTATAGATCCTAAGTACCTACCTTTCAAATAGGGAGATCTTCTTCATCGTTGTTGGTGAGACGATGAACCATATGGGATAGCCAACGGCTATCTGATGGGCTGATGAGCAGCTTGTTGGACAGTCCGTTTCGTCTTCTTATTAGCGAGTGCACAAAATAAATGGAGGAGTTTGCTTTCTTCAATGTTTTATTGAATCTTCTTAAAAAATCTGGAAGATGCGTTGGTGGTCGATCCGTAAAGCTCCTTTCAAAATGGCAGGCAAAGGCTTCGGCTTTTTCTGCAGCGCTGGATGCTGATAATCTCTGAAATGGAGATACGCTTTCCGACCAGAGAGTTCACTTATTACTAACTTATGTCCTATATCCGCTTGTGGGTCCTAGCCTAGCCTCTACTACTTCTACGCGCCATCGCGTGCGGTTCCTGGTAATGAGCTTCAGCTATTTCCAACTCTTCCCCAATTGCCGTGACTCCTCCTCAACTCTTCTGCGCCATGTATTTCTCGGACGACCCGTTCTTCTACCATAATTTGATAAAAGATTCCATTGCATTGCGTAGTTTGCTATGGAACTGTCGCCTTTTCGGAGTGTATGATCAATCCACTGCCACTTCCGTCGTTGGATGGTTGTGCCTATTGGTTCCTGACCCGTTCTCTGGTAAAGATGGTCGTTAGAGATACGGTTAGGCCAGAAAACCCTTAAAATGTTCCGTAGGCACCAGAGAAAGAGGGACAGTTCAGCTGCAAGTTTATTAGTATGATGTCTTGGGTCCATTTATACGAAATACCATGGCTTGTGATCAATTTTTAACCCACTTCCCAAAGCCAGATTTTTTGGATGATAATACTTTCTATATGAGAGTTATCGGGCTGCGGGGTCGTGGGGCTCCCATACAAATTTTTTCCCCATACAGCGGCATCAGATCATTTCATACTATTATGACTGTATTCTGGGCGCGTTGTGTGCTATGAGCAGCGCTGCTTGCTTTACGATTGGGATTGTTTTGTTGTTCGGTTGCATATTCCTAGTCTGTGTTTTTATATTTTAGCATTTATAAGAATTTACATGAAAAATTGTATTCTAGGGGTTTGTTTCCTCTTATTTTACTAACATATCTTCATGTGTGGAATAGGTATTCTGTTACTACTCGATGTTAGATTTTTTCTAGTTTGCCTCACTTAGGCACGAGTGTGACGAACATAGGAATAAAATCAGGTAAGATCACTCTTTCGAAATGAAAAAGGAGAAGTACCAGTTTAGACTTAAAAATTGTTTTGCGGACAGCCACAAACTTTTCAATCCACCTTCGTAAATTGCCACATAGAATGTTATTAGTCAACAGGTAACTAAACTACATCCTCGAATCAAGCCCGAACCAAGTCATAGATTCAATAAATAGAAACTCATAACAAATACTACACTACACACAACCGTGCAGGTTTCTCCCGAATCAAGGCATTCATAGAATGGGAAATTGGAAACGTCTTACAAATACGATACACTACACCCAACTATGCTAGTCTCTCTCTGAGAAAGAATCGATGCTATAAGACCGAAAAAATGTTAGTTGTGTTTAAAAGCGAGTCTCGAAATGTCCGAAAACTTTGTTCTTACCGTCTGTATTAGTCCCTGACGACGGATTTGAACAGAAAGACACATAAATAATTACCAACGTTTATTGGTAGTGTACCTGTGAGCAAAACGACGCAAAATTTACGCTTGAATTATTTTACTGCCCTGAATTTCCGTTTATATTTGAATTGAAAGCTAATGCGAACGACCTTTGTAAAGTTTATTATGGCGTACCAGAAACGATCCTTGTGTTCCTAGTCGATTATTGCATTCACTTCAACAGAAACCCTTTGTAGTTTAACATACCGCCTCATACCCTCAATTGTGGAGCTTTATACCGCAAGCGATTTATTGATTTCTGCAAAAGCAAAGGGACGGCTTACCCGCTGGATATACGATTAATACACATATGGCTCCTGTTAATCGCTTTATTGGCTTCAACTGGAACTCAACCATACTTAGTGTTGGCTTAATTCGTTTTACAACTTTGTTGGAAAACAAATCCGTGCACATGTTGTGCATTAATGTGCTGATCCATTCATGCGATAATAATACTAACAAATATTGTGCAGGTGTACTTGTTGTTAAAATGTCAACAGAAAACAAAAACTATGACGTAACTAAAGAACATTTTGTAAGTATCTTGAATAACGGAAAATCACATTACTTCCAGATGGGTCTTGCCAAGAAATTTAGCTCTTTTTATAGAAAGTAAGTCAGTATGTAAGACTCTTGTTGCATTTAATGCCGCAACAACATTATGTCGCACATTTTAAGTACACATATAGATATTAAAATTTAAATATTTTATCAGTCTTGCGGAAAATAATATGATAACAAAATTGTTATACAACCCAACACACAGTTGTTGACGACGATGATGATAGCTTCTGAGAGGCAAGAAGAGACTGTCGTCAGCATTTTATTTTTTTGTTTCTCGTTGTCGTCAGCGTTATGCGTTATGCTCATTATTATTCATAGAATAATACGAAGTGAAGAACAAATTGGCATTATGGCGCAACAGTACACGTGCTGGAAAATTTCCCTATGTATGAGTGCCGAATAATCTAATCAAATGTGGATAATATTTTGAAGTACCGCAGTCACACATGTGGATATGAGGAACAATTTAAATTTGAAGACATCACAAAAGGTTTTGTCAAAATCTTTACGCTACCAAATAAGCTCAGTTTAAATCTTAAATTTTATAAGGATACAAGTTTTTTGGTGTTTTTTTATGAACTGATAAATTGCCCTTGTCACACATGTGGATATGAGGAACAATTTAAATTTGAAGACATCACAAAAGGTTTTGTCGAAATCTTTACGCTACCAAATAAGCTCAGTTTAAATCTTAAATTTTATAAGGATACAAGTTTTTTGGTGTTTTTTTATGAACTGATAAATTGCCCTTGTCTGCATGATTGGCGCTGTCCATTTCCATTAGTTGACTATATTGGAAAAGGTTTTTTTTTTAAAACGAGAGATATATAGGTAATCTGAACTAAACGTTCGTTGATGTTCCATTTTATAAGTGAGATCAATAGTGAGACTGCAGCTTGTGTCTGAAAAATACACCAGCAACCAGCCAAATTGACACACTTCTTTACTACGGTAAACCAAACTGAAGGCAACCTCGGTTGTTCAATGCTTCTACCAGTGGTTGACTATATCCGCTGGTCAGCATCGTTTCCTTGGCGAAATTGCATCCATGCAATGCCAAAAAGTAATTTACGATATGTCCACTAAAGTAACAAATCATCCGGATAACCGAATCATGTGATTGCAAGATGGCTGCTTGAGTTTCGTGATGCGTGATATATTCGATGGACATCGTGGACAATTTATATGCCAATAAATATGAGAATATCGATGATCTCTACGACGGTGATAGTTGGAACGTATATATTTGTTGATGTATAATAACAAATTTAAATGTAACTCTCTCTTTACTTTATACAGCAAAGTACTTTTGCAAATTGCAATTTATTACAAAAAGCACAACCAAATTGTTCCGTACAGTGATTTTTCTTTTTTTAATATTGAAAAATTTAATTATTTTTGTATTTTATGTATGTATTTAATATTTATACCTTTCCCCTTTTTAGAAAATCCATTCAGAACTCTTAATGAATCGAAGAAGTTGTTAGTTTAAGAAGTGCTTTGCATTTGTTCCCATTTACCTACCTTTTTATTAGTAGCCTAATAAATACTTTCGGTTTTACTGCGTCGTATTTGCTAGCCACCCCGAGCTGGGCTTGTTCTACTCGAACACCCAAGATGCTCAGCCATTCGTATTTAAGATATGCTTCCATTTTGAGTACGACACACTACATCTGTTAATGTCGTACAAACTTTGGTACTACACTTTGGTACTACAAGTAGTTGTATTTAAGCCTTGTTGCGGCGCAAGCTGTTGTGTGACTAATGCAATGAAAAAGTGCTATGAGATCGCGGATCTTCTATCTTCCAAAATTGACTGGTCGAAGTGGAGTGGTAAATTTCAATCTATTACTCAGCAGCGAAGGAAGGCACTCCCAAAAATTAGGACGGCAGCGAATGAATTCTCCAAATAAAGCCAATGGTGATGTGTGAAGTTCCAGCTAGAATTAACGATTTTTAAATATCTGCACAGTAAGCTATGAGACTCTCTTATTTCTTTGCATTTCAGTCAATTGGGAGTCGCTTTCCATTAGTTCCTCAGCTCTTTTTCATATTATCAGATGATTTTCATTTTACTTTACAATCAAAAACTATCAAAATTAGATTATTGGAAATGCAAAATACAAAAAAATTAAAAATGCAAATACTCAGATAGCATGAAAAAGCCATAATTAAAAACTGAATCAAGTTGACATTAATTGATTTGTCAGCCTAAACCACTGAGTGTAATATTTTGAGTGATGTAATTAACATTTTTTTATATAAATACCTAACTAATTTTAATGGCCATTTGACGTGGTTGTGGTATATTAGCGTAATTTTTGATTACGTCCATTAGTGGAATTTTCATGACGCCACTTATTGTTAGTATATCAAATTGGCTTAGCGAGCAAAGTATTGTAAATTAATTACTGCGCAAAGCTGAATGACGCCCAGCTAACATAAAATAAAATTAGTTTTTAATTAGTTTTGGTGATATCGATACTGTTGTTTTTAGGTACTGTTTAGCTCTATCCAATTCATTTTCGATCTGCCCAGCTGCTTTAACACTTTGGATCCCCTTGTCCATTACAATGGATGTCAACTTTGCAACTTTGCGTTTATAATGTTTTAATTATTATTATTAAAAGCTCACATTAGAGAACGGACAATCTTTCTTTCTTCTTATTTGAATAAAAAGTTTGGTATCCATTGTAATGAATATATTTCATTAAAAGTTGCGTCCATCAGGATAGATATAATTAATTCATGACAATGGACAAATTTCCAGAAATGGCTTCAAAGAAAGTATTAAATTCTTAGTTATAGTGAAGATTAACTTTCTTTCTTGTCTGGAATTTTCTTAAATTGTATTCAAATTTGAATCAAAACTATACTTTTTTGGAAGTATTACTACATCTCTTGCTAGAACAGAGCTTTTAACAAGTTAAGACTTTTTTATATCGATGCGCAAATACTGATAAAAATTTTCGGTTTTGGTGCAGCGATATGGATCCATGGATGGAGTCGGATCAAACATTTTTGTAAAACTTTACCATAGGCTTGGCCGGCGCCGCTTTCGTATTCCATTTATTCGTACCGCAGAGGACTTTCTGAGAAGAATCCTTATCACTCATGCGAGGTAGGTGTCCTGCCTACGCCCTTCACGATGTAAACATTGCGGTAACTCTCGTAGATCTCATCATTAAGGAGTCGTCCTTATTTAACATATTAGACCAATTATTTTCCATAATACTTTATTCTTGAACGCGGCTAAAAGGTCAGAATGCTTTTTGCCAAGCTAGCATTTGGCATGTTATGATTAAATTCAAAGAGAAACGCTGGATCTCCTTGAGTTCAGGCTACAGGTGGCAAGGAGCTTAATAACAGCAAGAAGACCAAGTTAAATGGAAAGTTAATGGAACCCGACAGCGAGGTCGAGGACACCGAAAGGATGGCGTAGACCAGGACGCCCAGACTATATGGATGCAAAACTGTCTGACAAATTGGGACCGGTGGAGAGATTTTTTGCAGGAGGCCAGGACCGAACCCCAGTTGTAGAGCCAAATACCATGATGAATATAAAACTTCAAGAAAATGGAGGTGTGGACACAATACGACTTTCTTTTACGTACGGGGCTGGAATCTTCAGAAAATATATATATTAATTTTTTTTTATTTTTTTTTTATTTTTTTCTTAAATAAATTTATTTTCTTTTAAATTTCTTTTGCACTGAACAGATTTCTCATAAGTGCTATACTTTTTTGATTATTTGCAAAAAAACGAAAAACTGTCAGAGTAAACTATCATTTCCGGTTGGCCAATTTCTGCCAAAATCAACTGCAACCTCTCAGTTTATGTAAAAAGCTTTAATATGAATTTTCATCCCCATCAATTCAGCCGTCTGGGCTGTAGAGTGGACACAGACAGACAAACAGAGATTTTTTTTGCTTTATCTGATCCAGGAGATACGAAAATCGTTACGATACGATTTCGAAAATTTTCATGATATTTAGATATGATACTATGTAACAGAAAGTAAAATATCAAAATCCCAACGTCAATAAATCAGCCATGATACACAAATATAATTCGAATAAATATGTAATTTCCAAAATTGTATAATCCCTGTTTGTCCAGCAATAATCCCCATATAAGTGCCAACATTAAATTATTTCGCTCCAAATTTATAAACAGCCTGGACTAATAAAATTTTACGCGTAGATGAGTCTGCACTTAATTAAATATTCAGCATGCCGGCCACAGTGCGCAATTTTGAATTGTTATCGTTTCGTGGGTAAATATTTGAAAATTTGCAGGACTTTATAATGTTGGTCTCTTGTCGATGGAGTTTTTTGTTTTGTGTATCGTAAAAACGCCGTACTTACAGGAAAATTGCGGTAAAATTAATAACTTAAAAAGCCATATACCAGAGTTTACAGGATTTTAATTAAAATTCCTAAAAATAAAATATCCTCTTGAGCACAAATAGAACAGTATCTTTTTGATTCGTCTGTCGGTGGATGGTTGTAAAAAATGAATAAACTTTTAATTACATAAAAGAGTTAAGAATATAGCGAAAATGCGAATACATTTTGCATTCTGGCTGAAAACAATCGTGTACAGAAGTCTTAGCTGGGGATTTTATACTCCTCCTAGATTAATTTCCATTTCTCAAACCAATATACAATATCCAATATATAAGATATAAACGAACCGACCACCAACGCATCTTCCAGATTTCTTGGAAGACGTTGAAAATCTTGGGAAAGACGCCACTTCTCCAGGAAATTCTATAGTGCAGTTCAGTGAAGAAAATCCGGCTAACGCACCCGTAGATGTCGGTATGGTTACTGGAACAGTTGTTGATCAGTTATTGTTTTCAGTGATTTGATTATGAGTGGAAACAAAAAAAAATCATCAGGCACAGACGGGATTTCTAACTTTTTGCTTAAAAAGTTACCGGGTTAAGCAATTTTGATGTTAACCATCATTTTCAACAATTCCCTAAACAATGGTCACTTTCCCGACAACTGGAAGGTGGCCAAAGTAGTACCAGTTCCCCAGAAAACTGACCGCTCCAGCGTAACTGGTTTCCGTCCAATAGCCTTACTGTATTGTATCAGTAAAGTATTGGAATCTTTGATCCGTAAAAAGATCTAGTAGTTTTGTTCTGAAAGGAACCTTATTCCTTCCTTTCAGTTCGGTTTCCGAGAGAAGCACTCTACGCCGCACCCTCTGCTGAAGCTTCACAGTAACATAACTCGAGGACTGAACGCCAAAAGTAGTACAGCAGACATCGAAAAAGCTTTCGATAGCGTCTGGACAAACGGGCTTCAGTACAAACTTATTAGTTTTGGTTTCCCCAATTATATTGTGAAAATAATTAAAAAATTTCTTTTTAACAGGGGCTTTTTTATGTTAATAGCGGATCAACCCACCAATAAAGCTGGAGCAAAAACCAAGATTTTCGCGGATGACTCCATCAGGTATGCCGTTTCCCGATCTCCGGAGATAGCTGCCCGAAGAGTGGAGAAACACCTCCGAAATCTTTCAGACTCTTACCTGACTCTTACCCTTCCAGAAAACACAATAATTTACACCAAGTCAGATACTAAGTACCTGGGAATCAACTTTATCGAGAGGCTCAAGTTTAACTCTCAAATCTTCGATCAAAGAATGAAGAAAGCTAACTACGCTCTTGATTTGGTGCACCCGCTTCTAAAAATGTGAAACGGACTGTCCAACAACACCAGGCATCGAGGAAATCGAGCCAATTCACCGGTATGCACACATCAGAGGACTCAAAGATGCTATATTCAATGAAATCTTTAACAATCAGGACTACAGAGGCTGAAGTTCGCCCTGTTTATACGCCGCCTTATATTTTCTTTTTTATTTTATTTTAAAATTATTGTTTAAAATTTAATTTCCTTAAAAATAAACATGTAGTAGATTAAATAGTCAAAAATATTGTTTAATTAAGCAATACGAAAAAAAAAGACATTTTAAATAAAAAGATACCCCTATTGTAGAGCCGACACTTAATAATATTAGTTTACTTAAATGCTTAATAAAATATCTTAATCTTAAGATATATGCCGGATTGATAAAATTTTCTTTTACGAAAGTTCATTGCCCCTTTTTGTTGCCTGAAACTTTCGTCCATTATTTATCCGCTGAGGAGTAAGTCTTAGTTGGGAATTGTATACTCCTTTTTGAGTAATTTCCAATATGCAATATACAAGATATCAGATATGTAACGAATTGATAAAATTTTCTTTTGTGAAAGTTCATTGCCCCTTTTTGTTGCCTGCAATTACCGTCCATTAGTTATCCGGTGAGGAGTAAATCTTAGTTGGGAATTTTATACTCCTCCTTGAGTAATTTCCAATATACAAGATACAAGATATATCTTGCGAAAGTTCATTGCCCCTTGTTCTTGCCTGAAACTTCCGTTCATTAGTTATCCGATGAGAAGTAAATAATAAGCAGCTGCTAACGCTGCTACTAAAAACTAAAATCTTTGCTTTGAGATGCTGTTTTTGTTTCTGTGCTGAATCCCTTTTTACAAAGTGATTATGTCGTCTGCTTTCTTTTTGCTAAATCGTCTGTGGGTGTGAATAATAGACACATCCTCATACTGTATACGTACGATATGTGAATGACCGTACGGACCGCAGTTGCCATTACCGTGAAATACTCTAAAGAGGGAATTAAGTGCTCGGCTTGGCTTTAGCATAAAAAAGAAAGGATGATTTTGTCCTAAGAAGGCTTTTAGTATAAAAAGCTTTTTCCATGTAACATCATAATAACAACTTGATGTGTTCGCATATGGTAGATAGTCGTCCATAGCTTGATTTTTTTTTTTTATAACCAATGGAGAAATTAGTTTTACGACATCTACCCTCATATATGACTCTATACGATCGTTATAATAAGCGATTTTTAGACACAATCAGGATCAGAAACTTTATGTTAGTTTCTTTTTTCTAAAGAACGAATTAAATAGAGTTGGAATTCACATCAATCCTATATTTTGCTGAATAAGAACGTGAAGGCAATAACATTTTGCAATCTTATTCCAGCCACATAACGTTGATTTAAAAATGCATATCTTACCCGACTAAGGATCAAGGATTGTAATATTCATAATTGCAAGAACAGAAAAAGCATCAATGTTCTTATTCTATGAGTCCTTACAACCAATATCGAATTTTATAGTTTGCATATTTTATATATTTTCTTTTAACCGTATCCACATCATAAAAGTTGTTGTGAATATATTTTCTATACACAAGCCGTCTATGGAGCGACCCATAGAAAGGTTAGATTGAAGTGAACTACAATAAGTTAAGAGACCTATTGTCTGCACATGAAATTCAACGAGCGCAATTGACATCCTACCGGATGACAAAAAACAAATCCTTTTTTGAATTGATGCTTTTTAACCTTTTCATCAGTCCGAGCTGAACCGTCCTCGTTCTAGAAAATAAAAATATTCCATCCATCTGTCCTGCTATTCCTGCTATTGTACGTGTGTGTATTTTTTCTAAGAAACTAAAGGGAAATCCAAAATTTAATACTCTTCGGTCGAAATGTTGTTGAACTCTGAAATTCGTCTCGGAATGGGAAGTTTTTCGTTTTTTTGTGTGGTTTACGGAAAATGCAGGAACGTGCAGAGAGCTGATAGTGTTTCCGATTACATAAGATTTCTATAGATTGCGTATGAAACTTTAACAAAACACACCTCAACGCATCGAATGAGAGATTCTCTGGCAACAGAGCAATTAAATTGGTGATTAGTTGCCGGACTAATAGAGCTTATAGTTGCGTTAATATCAATTGTATCACTGACAGTCAGAGTTACTTTATTGTAAATATAATGCCGCAGTACAATAATCTTTCCTCTGTAATTTCTTACCAACGTACCAACTCTAAATTTAATTTAAATTTTTGAATAAATACAAAACATAGAGTAAATATACCTATTTCGTATTCATTGTAAGTAGATTTCAGTTCAACAGATGCACACTTTGCTGAAATGTAAGCATGGATAAAAGACACAATCGAATGCAAATCCGACTCCTTCGATTTGCCAGGATTTCGGTGAAAATCCTCTACGCTTATGGGAAAAAATGTTTATTAGAAGAGTTGGAGTTTATTTGCACTTATTGGAAGGAGATCTGATACGATTGTGGTTGGCATGTGGGAACTTCTCTTCCTTAAAGCAATTGGTACTTTAGTCGCATAGCGTAAGAGTGTTAAATAACAGTTAGGGAAGGATTCTAAAGTAAGCTACCGCAAGCTGTTTTCTTGTATCCTCGCATGTACCAAGAACAATGCAGGTTGTAGATTCTGAGAACTCTTTGCGCGTGTCTTCTTTGTCCTCAATAGAGAAGATTACAACAAACAAAAATACATTTTGTTTGTTTGTTTGTTTGTTTTCTGCGAAAATGTTCATGGTACATACTCTCGAATAGTCCTTATTTCAGGTTGCTATTTTCCATGTCACCCTATTCTGCACTCTATTTATCTATGTCTAGACAAACTGAATGACATCGAAATCGGGACCGGTAGAGAGATCTTTTGGTTTTTTAGTGGAGGCCAGGACCGCACCCCTGTTGTAGAGCCAGATATTATGATGAATATTGTGTCTTCAGTGTTTCATTAACCATCCACCTTTAAGTAGAGAAATCCTCGTCTCAGTCACACGAGTGGTAAACACTCACAGAAAAAGCACAGTCTGCGAGTATTGAGACATCAATATCATTTAAGAAAATTTTCTAGCTTACATAACATTTATTTTCCAAAGAATAAAAAGTATTTTAGATTAGTAAGTCTTAACATCTCTATTAATGAGATAAACGAAATTGTTTTTTTTTTTTGAAGAATCCGTTATACAATTGAAGCTACAAAAGGGCTCCCTACCCTTACTGAACTATATATAACTATATACTAACTATCTATATATCACTTCATTTAAATACAAAGCTATCACATAACTAACGTCCAGTAAGTTCGATTGACGGATAATCGTTGGCCGATGATCCCAATACCAACACAGAGACCGACAACTTTAACATTAAAGCCGTACAGCTATCCGAACTCCGAGGGGCAATAAGGAAATTTTAAAATTTAAAAGGCTCTAGGATATGACTAAATTACTGGTGAAATCTTAAAGGAGTTCCCAAAAAAGGTATTAGTCAAGCTTCTTTATATTATAAATGCTTCCTACAGACGTTTATATGTTCCGAGCCAATGTAAAGTCACCGAAGTTACAATGGTTCCCAAACCGGGGAAATGTCCGCTACTGCCAATAATATCTAAGGTCTTGGAAAAACTTCTTCTTAAACGATTAGAACCTATAACTGAAGAGAGATGCTTAACACTAAGTCTAAGAAGGAAATTTGTAGAAACGATCTCTCAGAACAACGAAAAGACCCTGTATAATCCCTTAATAATCTTAATCCTGGTCTATAGCGCTGAAGCATTGACTCTATCGAATGCGGATGATGGTATCCTAGGTTGATTCGAGCAAAAAAATCTTCCAATTATTTTCGGTCCCGTTCGCGAAGGAGAATAGATGAAATGTCTGCGAGTTTGTTCTTCATCGAATAATATTATTTGTTGCATTGTATTTATTTCTTTACTATTTCAGCATGAAAGATACTTTCGCAAAGGTACTAGACTTCTCCGGTTAACTATTAATTTCCATAGTCTTTTCGAATATACTTTGGCCAGCAAACATTTGATTGCTTGTCAAATCGGATCAATGTAATATCTATTGGTACAATCATTAACCAATAGTATCGATCCGATATGGTTTCGATTATTGTTCCATCCTCAACGTAATTCTTCCTCTTACGCAACATCAGTCCATGTACAATGTGGCTGTATTGTACTTAAGTACAAATTGCTAGCCTGGGGTAAAGTAAATTAAATACAACAGGCGCAGCACTTTAGAAGGTCCGTCGGTGTTCTCTGAGACAATTTCTGGAACAGTATGTTTTTTTACAAATCAATAGAGTAACATAACGTGCGTTCGTAATTAAAAAATCTTAATACTACGGAACTTCTCGGAAAGTCAGGATATGACTTCGAATGTAGAGCGAAAAACCATGACACAATTCTACAATAATATACTACATTCAAAATTCAATACAAATTCATTTAGATAATAGCTATTGGTCAAGAAGACTTAAACGGAATTTTCCCTTGACAGTGATTGTGATATGATGGGACATATTTGGGTTATGCTTATTAATTATATAATTTAACTTTATCAGTAGCATTTTACAATTTTTTGCTTACCACCTTCGAAGTTCACACGTTCCATTCGCAAAGAATACGCTAAACTTTTCTCATTAAATCATTTATTATAAGTAAAATGAAACTTATGAGCGCATCGGGAGATGAGACGTTACTAAAATATCACCGTCACGAATCACACCCATGGATATTAAGAAATATTAAGAGTGTAATTAAACAAGCAACCAGCCAAGACAAATTTGCACAATTTTCATATCCTGTGCACTATGATTCATTATCTATGAAAAATGTCATAAACTTTTATTGAAAAATTCAGTTACACTCGTAGTTTATCTTAGTCAACATCTTTCTTAAAAATCTTTCATAAACTTAGAAATATCTGTCTAATGGGCGATAACTTAAAAGTTTTGTTTACTATTTTTTGCACCGTAAGTGTAAAGAAGAATAAATTGAAGGAGTAATCTATATTCATCCTATCTAGGCATCTAGCAAAATGTGGGTCCACGCTATCGCGTGCGGTTCCTGGCAATGAGCTTCAGCTCTCTCCAACTCTTCCCCAATTGCCGTGACTCCTTCTCAACTTTTCTGCGCCATCTATTTCTCAGACGACCCATTCTTCTACCATTCTGAGATAACGGATTCCATTATATTGCGTAGTTTGCTATGGAACTGTCGTCTTTCGGAGTGTATGACCTATCCACTGCCACTTCCGTCGTTGGATGGTTGTGCCTATTGGTTCCTGACCCGTTCTCTGGTAAAGATGTTCGTAAGAGTTACGGTTAGGCCAGAAAACCCTTAATATGTTCCATAGGCACATATTTACGAACGTTTGTTATCTTTTTGTGATAGTAGCGGTCACCTTCCAAGTGCTGCACCCATACAACACCACATATTCAACATTTGAAAGAAACAGTCGCAGCTCGGTGTTTAAGCTGATCGCATTGTTTTGCCATATCATGGACATCATTCCAAAAACTGCTTTTGCTTGACAATGTCCTGTTCGGTTCCACCTTCGGTCCAGACAATACTCCCAAGATATTGGAAACTCTCTACTTGTTGTCCAGCAATGTTAACTTGAGTTTGTGCCGAGGTTGATGATTTTTGTTTTAGCGGCAGTATTAATCTTCAAACCCACAACATTTGCCTCCTTTTCCACATTTGTTGTCATTTGGTGCAGCTCCATAATTCTGTGTGAGAGTAAACAAACGTCGTCAGCGTAGTCCAGATGTTTGAGTTGAGATGTATGAGTCCAACAAATTCCTCCGTTTCCAGTAGATAAAGCTGCGCGAAGTACATCGCTAATCACCAACAAAAAAAAGTATCGGCGTTAGAATGCAACCTTGTCGTACCCCACTTAGGATATCGAATTCCTCTGACAGCTTTCCTCTATACAGCACATGACATTTAGAGCCGTCATAGGGTGCTTTAATAATAGCTATTAGTTTATCGGGTATACCTCTCCTGCGCAAGGCGAGCCAGATAAACTGTCTATTGATGATGTCAAACGCCTTTTCAGAATCGATGAAGAGCAGGTGTAGTGGTAACCGAAATTCAATGCACTGTTCAATAATGATCCGCAGGGTGTTGATGCGTCTTCATTTCTGAACACCCACGCTGTGCTAAGCTTTATAAAGGCGCAAACCCCTTGAGTCCTTATAATATGATAATCCTGCCTGGATGAAGAGGAAACTTCAACTTTACATTTCCTTTGTAGCTGTCCCGTTTTTCTAGATTGAGGATGAACCTTTTGAGAAAGGATATAATAACGACTTAAGAACTTGGATCTTTGAAATTAGATCAAGTCCGTAGCTATCTCAAGGTAACAGAAAGATTTAAATAGTGAACTCACTGGAAACGAGCACAATAAATCGGCGGTCTGTATGATATGGTGCGGTTTCCTTTGGATTATCCCACCCACCCACCACAAATATAATACTTAAAGAATAGTGCGTGTTGATGTGAAAATTAAGATAAAAGATAAGCTCGAACGAGTCAACAATTTGGAAGAACCAAACCAGAAGTTGTTGGTTCGGAGTAATTTCTCACTTTTTTTCTGGTGTCAACGTACAGTCTCTTTGTTTCTAAATAACAATAATAGAATAGAAATAACAATGCTTCCACGTAATTTAAACTACTGCCATACTACAAAAGTACGAGTACTCAATGAAAACTAAAAAAGTAACCCTCCGACCGTGACAGGACTCGAACCTGCAATCTTCGGATTCGAAGTCCGACGCCTTATCCATTAGGCCACACGGTCCACACTCATGTTTGTCTCTTTTTTCAGATAAATATACGATTTAGATACTTTTTTACGAACGTTGGTGGTTATTTCATCGCTATATGAGGTACAGAAAGAAGTAGCGGTTTGTTTTGCAATGCATTATTAACAGCTTTTACTACTTGTCAAAGCTCAAAGCTTTTTATTATTTCTTTGTTTCGTTTAAGAAAATATAAAAGTTACCAATTACTGGAGCTTTGAGCTGGATGGGAAACATTTTGTTGAGTTCGTAATCCATAAGTAGGTCTTCCACAAAAGCAATAAAAAAATCGCACATCTTATAAGTTAATTAGATTGTTAGAATCGATAAATTTGACAATTTTTACTCCTACATTCTCGTCCTAAGAATCGTATTTCAAATCTTACAATCAATGCAAATCAGTACTTCAATGTTAATCCTAAAGGCTTGAACAAGGGGGAGCAATTTAAATAAAATTACGCTAGTTTAGATGTAATTAACTGTAAAGCGTGTACATTTGCAACTCCTATTTCCTGTCGGCGTAGACAAGAAGTCGACAAGAATCTAAATAACATCATGTCTGAAGGTGAAATGAAAAGTTGTGTCTCATACCCAAAGACAAATAGTAACTAAGCGAAAAATAAAAGAAATCAACTACCAAGGCTGTTCCGCTGCGTTAACTTCTCGTTCTTGTAAATGCATTAAAATTTCCTCTGTGCTCTGTGCACTGAGTTGCATTTATTCCAAGCAAAACTACATCCCTAAACAACAAAAGCTAATGCCAGCGGCGGCTCTGATGCGAAAATAAAACGCTGTGTTCTCTCTGGCTTTTCCTTTGGGAAATTCGCGAAATTCCCCGAACCCGACAGAATGATTTAAAATTAGCGTTCACTGGCTTGTACTTGTATTTATTGTACTCATTGCTGAAGTAGAAGTAGTGGTGTTTATAGCCAAGCCACACAAACACACACACACAACGTCACAACACAAATGCAGTATCTATGCATACTTAATCCCTTGTACATTTTAATTGAAGTCCTTTCTCATTAAACAAGACCGTACCGTCTCTCTCGCTGCGTTGTTCTGCACACAAGGATACAATTACATTGAAATGCAAAACTTCTATTATGCATCCCTTCACAGGAAACGACACCATCTGCACGGGACGTGTGCGGTGTTGTGGGAACATTGTTGCAAGTTTAAGTCACCCTTTTTATGACCATTTAAGAGTAGAGGTATAAGTACGTAAAATGCGCATATAAAGACAGTTTTTAAAGCAAATGTGAAATTATAATGTAAATTAAATGAGATGAGTGAGAAAAAAGAGTATATTGTTCTAAAAAAAATAACAATTTAATAAGGACACAAGCCATATATACAAGAAATGAGCTTTTTGTCAGACATTAATTTGCCGCAGGCAAAATTCACTAAGCAATACGTACACACCATTCATTTTTATTTCCAAACCCACTTTGATACTTCCGATGCGATAAAAATGTCACAGGAAATTGCTATTTCACACATTTTTCTGCACGACATTTAATGACTACACAAAGCCTACCTATCTTTGATCCGGGTCGTATGTATTTTTATCGTATAACCTGGTATGTTTCTATCGACACCACAGTTAAGATTGTAGGTTAATTTTGCGTTTCAACAATTGCTCCACACAACAACAATTAGTGAATAACCTGGAAATGGTAAATAAGCTCTGGTCAATTTTAGTCGTTCAGTTCATACAGTCCTTATTGCTTAATTAGTCGTTTTGGTCACGCAGTTGTATTATAATTACTTGCGTTGTTAAATTTTATTTTCGGATTGATCACCTGATTGTGGTGTGATACTCAACGACTGTTTAAGGAGAGATACCCTACAGTGCGTACATGGAGAATGATCACAAATAAAGAGTTAGTTATTAAGTTTGCTAAGACTTTAAATTCATAAACATTTTCATATATAGTTTCATCTATAGTCTATAGTAGTTTTCAAGTCTTTTTAGGTTTCATCATAATATTTGGCTCAACAACCGTTGTCCGGTCCTGGCCTCCAGCAAAAAGTCTCTCCACCGGTCCCGATTTAGTCCAGTTTGGCATCCCTAAACTCTGAATGTCCTGGCCGGGGTTGCTGTCGTGTTCCATAAATCCTACCGTAAAGGACTTTCCGAGTAGGATCATTTTCGTTCATGCGAGCTAGGTGTCCTGCCCACCGGAACCTACCGAGCTTAATTCTCTTCACGATCGCAGTAACGCTTGTAGATCTCATCATAATAGAGTCTCTGAAATCGTCCTTTCTTCATACGGGGCAAACAATTCTCCGTAAGACTTTTTTCTCGAACGCGACGAAGAGGTCAGAATGCTTTTTGCTAAGCACCCATATGTAAGTACTGGTATGACCATTGTCTTATATACAAGCAGGTTTGATGTTATGGTTAAGTTCTTGGATTTGAAGAGTCTTGACAGACTATAGTAGGCTGTGTTGGCTTTAAGCAACCGTGCGCGTATTTCTGGTTCAATGGATAAAGGAATGCACTACTTCAAATTCGCGCTCCACTATTTGAATTGAGGAACCAATATTGAATCTTCTACTCACAGACGTGGCCACCATGTACTTTGTTTTGCTATCATTTATGTGCAGCCCCAGATTTCATTCCGCCTTGATTTGGATGAAAGCTTACTGTATAGCTCTTTGGTTTATACCAACGTAAGCCACTATTTGAAAACATGGCCTTGGTTCTATGAATAACAACGGTGAAAGGTTTGCTGATCTATGTTCTGATCACAACCTTATCATTGGAGGCACAACTTTTCCCCACAAAAACATCCACAAAGTCACCTGGATCTCTCCTGATCACATGTACAACAACCAGATTGATCACATCGCTATATGTCATAAGTGGCGATCATCGTTGCTGGACGTTAGAACCCGAAGAGCAGCCGACGTCTACAGCGACCACCACCTTGTGGTTGGCAGTGTACGATTGAAGCTCGCGGTCCGCTCAACCACACGAAGTCAAGCAACGAGAAAGCCAGCTGTAGCAGCAGTGAAAACCACAGATGTGAAACTGCAATATGTATCCCGCATACAGCAGTCACTTTCTGAGATACAGCCAAAAACCCTAGAGTCTAAATGGAAGAAAACAGTGAATACGTATACGGAACCAGCCTCAGCCATTTTAGGCTTTCCCGACAAAACTAGGAAAGAATGTATATCAGTTAGCACATGGAACACTATTCGTGAACGCGAATCCATCAAAGCAGAGTTAAACGCAACCTCGGGTGCCGAGCGAATCGAATTAGCCCGGAAGTATAGGGATCTGGACCGGCAAGTTGGCCGTTCAGCTAGGAATGACAAACGAGTATGGCTAAGCGACATCTCAACACAAGCACAGCAAGCCGCTGATAGCAGACAATATAGAACAGTATACCAACTCGCTCATAAGCTTGCCAACAAGAAACACCACATCAACTACCCTGTTAAGGCAATAGACGGCTCTTTGATCCTTATGGAGAAACAACAATTAACCCGCTGGACAGAACATTTTAAGAATGTACTTTGCCAGGCACGTCCATCAACCCACATATGCACCCTAATAGGCTACTTAACATCAGCGTCGCTACTCCTTCGTTGGATGAGATAAGAACAACGATTTTTTCACTGCAATCTGGTAAAGCAGCAGTTAATGACAACATCTACGCAGAACTCCTCCAGGCCGACGTCGAGTTAACTACGCGAACATTGCATGCGATATATCAAGATATCTGGGAGTCTGAATCCATTCCATCGTCGTTAAAAGAAGGCTTAATAGTCAAACTCCCCAAGAAAGGTGATTTGAGCAATTGCGAAAACTGGAGAGGAATTACCCTGCTAAACACCATAAGCAAAGTGATCTCCTCTATAATAGCTAGGCGCTTACAGAATGCGCAAGAGCCAATTTTAAGAAATGAACAAGCAGGATTTTACCCAAACCGTTCTTGTACTGATCAAATTAACACCCTGCGTATAATCATTGAACAGTCAGTTCAGTATCGCTTTCCTCTGTATATGGTTTTTATAGATTTTAAACGTGCTTTTGATAGCGTAGGCCGAAACATGATGTGGCAGATTTTGCCTTGCTATGTTGTTCCGAAAAAATCATTAACATCATTAAGGAGCTGTACCGCGACTCAACATGCCACGTCATTCATAACGGTCATCTTGGCTCACCTTTCAACATCTACTCGGGAGTCAAGCAAGGTTGCACCCTCTCACCATTGCTTCTCACAATTGTTATCGACTGGGTGATGAAAATAGTAACCCGTACTCCATCGGGTTTGCCATGGAATGTTTTTCATTCAAAACTACGCCATCGCAAGCCGAGCGCTAAACAATTGTTTTAAAATAAGTCCCATAAAATTCCGACTGGTAGAATTCGAGATATACGAGTGGACAAATTCGCAAACTGACAAACACAACCAGGCCGAATAAAAATTCTTTTGTCTTGAATAAGGTAATAATGTGGAGCTTCTCAGCTCGCCATATAGATAGCTGCAATTCAGTCTATAAACCTTTTTTATACGTTTCCTCCTACCTACTACCCCTATGACTAAAAAATCTCGAAATTACGCCATCGCAAGCCGAGCGCTAAGCAATTGTTTTGAAATACGTCCCATAAAATTCTGACTGTTTGCTAGAGGTCGAGATATACAAGTGGACAAATTCACAAACTGACAAACATACTCAGGTTGAATTATAATTTCCTTGCCCTGATTAAGTTAGTAAAGCGGAGATTCTCACCTCGCCGTATGGACAGTTATATTTCAGTCTAAGTAGAGAATTAGCTCTGAAGGATTTCGGTTTAAAAAAAAAAAACTTTTTTTACACCTTTCTCCTAATCGCAAGCCGGAAGCTAAGCAATTGTTCTCAGACAAGTTTAATCTAATTCTGACTGGTAGAAGTCGAGACATACGAGTGGACAAACTCACAAACAAACACACGCACGCTGAAAAAATTTCTGATTATTAGCTACGACCTTCGTGCTCGCAATTGTTAATTCTCAAGTGAATCGGCATATTCCCAGTTAATGCAATTAATAAACAATGCAACTGATCTGAGACATAATCATCCGTTTTATCTATATCATGATGTAGTCGAATGTACTGCAAGGCGCCGAAGCGTGTATCCAGCGATCATTCATGAATTGTATCATCAATTCAATGCAAGCATGATGAATCGCAATGCACTGTAGAATTTATCCTGCGTGCATTTATCTCTGCGAAAGAGTAATACTGGAATCTGGATTTTTCACTCTGTTTGCATAGTAGAATCTAGATATTGATGAAGAATCCTTCAGAATGAAAATTGTTCATGTTTAACAATTAAATATCCAATTAATTTTAATCGAAAGTATAATTATAAGTTGGTAGACACTTCACATTCAATAAAGTGCTTGAGCACTTTTTAATGGCAATGTAATGCATACTCATTTGTTCAATGAGAAATTTATAAAATTAATTACATACTTCAGTTTGATGGAGGGGTTCCCTCGAGTGGTGTTATCTCATCCATTCCACATTCACATTCACACATTTACTCCACCCATCATGCGAGCATATACAAAAAATAAATAATAATATCCTTTCTCAGAATTCTTTCATGTAGAATGTTGTGTTTTGTAAGTAAACATTCCGTGAAACTTTGTTTGGAAAAAAATTGAAAATTTAAAAAACGTAATTTCCCGAAACACGCGATATTTTATTTCATTGTATGTATAAATAATAGGTGAGTTCAGGGTAAACATTTCGATTGAATTGTTTTTTGGTTCAAGAGAGGTGCCAGCCAATATGTGAAACCAGTCATGATGTAAAAAGTTTCTATAAATTTTCCATGGGTTATACAAAAAGTTATTAATTTATGACTATCCGGAACTTTAATTGGAAATTTCTCACAGTTGAAATACCAATCGCTGTAATGGAAATTTATGTGTTACTATCGGAATTTTTTTTTAGTCGATGTAATCGATACACTCATTGATCGAAACAATACAGGGTGAGAATTTTAGTTACACCGATTTACGTAATTAATGGCGTGTGATGGTTTTAGCTGTCCTTTCAAACGTAAACTATTTTCATCTACAGTAAGATTTTTTATTTTAACTAAAAAGCCCTGTTGGATAGATTGCTAAGCTGCAGCTCGCCGGTCTTTCTCGAATTACAAATTTAAAAAAGTACTTTGCTGTCCGTTTAACTATCATGTTTTATTTTATTTTCGGTTCTTGTGTCTATGTACTACAATGGCGTTTCAATACCTAATGATACTTGGTACTGTGTGGTTTAGCATTCAAAATATCTACAAGGCTACAAAAAACTGGTATTAGAAGATATAATCCTTTAAAACCAGGGAAACTCGGAGTAGTTGTTTTAGTACAACGTGGTCAAAACAGAAGTACTTGACCAGCTACCAATGGCTAAAACCTAAGTTGTTCGGGACGAACGTGTGATATTGGACTAAACCGTGTAATTGAAGAGTTGAACGGGGAGAAGTAGAAGTCAAGTTTTGTGACGTGGTAAAAACTGAAGTATTTCATAAATACGAAGGGCGGGCGGGAGCATGTGGGGTGTTCGTGTAGAACAAGACGGGCTCATGGTAGCAAGCAAATACAACTTGGTCAGAACATAAGTATTTGTTAAACTACCAAAAAACTAATTGCTGTCCGGTATGAACTTAAAAGGGCGGACGATTTGTTTGGAAAGAACTCGGTATATATTCCTTTTTTCCCTTAAGGAGAACAGTGAAACGGGTATGGTTCGTTATAGCTAACAAATACGACGTGGTCGGAACATAAGTACTAGAGAGACTATAATTTATCAAGCTAATCTACCGAGAAGACGTCTCTACAATTACAGCAAAATCTCTTCTTTCTCTCTCACTTCCTTGGATTTTCGCGTCCAAATCATTATATTTGCAAGTAGGTGCGATAGCAGAACCGTTTACAGAATCACCAAAGAGCTGACACATGGTCACCGCTCTAACCAACATCCGATGAAAGGCCTAGATGGTGCCCTACTCGTTTCAGATAAGTATCAGCTCAAACGATGGAAGGAGGATTTTTCTACGGTCCTTAGCCGTGTATTCAACAACGATATGCACCCAAATCAAACGAAGCTGCCAGAAGAAAGAATTTCCCGAATTCGCATCTCGACTCCCAGTAAAGATGAGATCGATACCGCAATCAAAGCACTAAAGAACAACAACTCGGTAGGACTAGATGGTATACCCGCAGAGCTTCTGCGTGCCGCATCACGGCAGAGCTTTTATATCCTCTTGTAGAGAGAGCTTGAGAGGCAGAAAGTTTTCCCGACAAGTGGAATGATTGTCAAGCTCCCTAAAAAAGGTAGTCTTATGGAGTGCGAAAACTGGAGAGGCATTTGCGTTCTCCCTGCAGGTGCAAAAGTAATAGCCAAAGTAGTACTTGAGCGTATTAAGGAACATCTGGAAGATACACTCGATGCCGAACAAGCAGGTTTCCGCACTGGATCCTCCTGTGTAGACCACATAAACATCCTGCGGATCATTATTGAACAGTGCGTTGAATTCCGGTCACCACTGCACCTGCTGTTCATCGATTTTGAGAAGGCGTTTGACAGCGTCAACAGACAGTTTATCTGGCTCGCCTTGTGCAGGAGAGGTATACCCGATAAACTAATAGCTATTATTAAAGCAACCTATGATGGCTCTAAATGTCATGTGCTGCATAGAGGAAAGCTGTCAGAGGAATTCGAGATCCTAAGTGGGGTACGACAAGGTTGCATTCTATCGCCGATACTTTTTTTTTGTAGTTAGCGATGTGCTAACGGAGGAATTCGTTGGAGTCTTACAACTCAACTCCAATATCTGGACTACGCTGACGACGTTTGTTAGCTCTCACACAGGATTATGGAGCTGCACCAAATGACAACAAATGTGGAAAGAGAGGCAAAGGTTGCGAGTGTGAAAATTAATGCTGCCAAAACCAAAATCATCAACCTCGGCACTAACTCAAGTTAACATTGCTGGACAACCGGTAGAGAGATTAGAGAGTTTCCAATATCTTGGGAGTATTGTCTCGAGCAAAGGTGAAACCGAACAGGACATTGTCAACAAAATCGGCAAAGCAAAATCAGTGCTTGGAACGATATGGCGAAGCAATGCGTTCAGCTTAAACACCAAGCTGCGACTGTTCCGTTCAAATGTTGAATCTGTGCCGTTTGTTTGGGTGCAGCACTTGGAAGGTGACCGCTCCTATCACAAAAAGATTACAAACGTTCGTAAATAGGTGCCTACGGAACATCTTAAGGGTTTTCTGGCCTAACCGTATCTCTACCGACCATCTTTACCAGAGAACGGATGAGAAACCAATATACACAACCACCCAACGACGGAAGTGGCAGTGGATTGGTCATACACTCCGAAAAGGCGACAGTTCCATAACAAATTACGCAATGCAATAGAGTCCGTTATCTCAGGATGGTAGAAGAACGGGTCGTCCGAGAAATGCATGGCGCAGAACAGTTGAGGTGGAGTCACGGCAATTGGGGAAGAGTTGGACGAAGCTGAAGCTCATTGCCAGGCTCCACACGCGAAGGCGCGTAGGCGTAGTAGAGACCCTAGAACCCACAAGGGGATAAAGGACATAAGTATGTAAGTAAACAAAGCCTTTTGAAGTCTGTCAATACATTATATCTACATTTATATCTAGGAATTTAACCATAGCATCGAAGCTGCTGACGTATAAGACAAATACCACATCCCATATATAAATCAGACCCTTGGGGGCTTATGAAAAACATTATTGTCTCTAAGCTGCGTGTAAGAAGAAAGATGCGTGTGTGAGAAAGGATGTTTCCGGAGACTATACTACATACAGGCGTTGATATTGTGAACCGTTATCGTCATCAAAAGTTTTACGTCGTATTTATGTAAATTTTTTCGATACCAGTAGAAGAGCTTGGTTTCAAGTAGTTATTAGTGATACTTATTAATTGTCATTACCTCGCCCTTAATTCCCCCGATTTCACTTTCTCTAAGCGTCTTCCCCGACTCGCTCGATTATTACCGTAGCAATTCTATCTGGCGAGAATTTTTTGGCACCTCAATACAATAAAAGCATTCCTTGCAATCTGATATCTTTAATATGTTTTGTTTACACCTGTTGTCCGATATATATTTTGTATCAGATTTTGTTTACAACCAAACCTTTAAAACAATAAAAAAATATGTTTCGTGGATTAAAGCCACTTGGAAAGATTCTTCGAAATTCCACTTAGTGTGCCGATAAACTTTCCTGACAAATTTACGTTTTACTTAAAGTAGAAGTAGTCATTCTGATTCTGCAATATCCGAGACTTGTAAACTCTTCTTCCTTCCATCGACTTCGGTCCAGGAGTATATTCAGAACAGAGTGTGGAAAAGTTTCACTTCTTCTGCGTTATCATCATCGCGCAATGCAAGGGTAAACACAGCAATCTATGGGGATTTCCGTAATTGTTATCTAAACATTGATATCGAATGAAGACGCTAGCCACATTATAATAGCCAACTCTCCGAAGAGGTTTTCTGTGTGTCGGGGTTTACCATAATACACGATTAGAGTGCACGTGATAGACTAGAAAATCGTATGCAAATGCAATTCTCTAAAGATTCGTGGATCGTGGATGAGTGTACGTATGTTTTGTGTGCTGCCACATCAGCGTTTCTATGCATTTCCCAAACTCTGACAAATTTCAATTCAATATCATTGCAGGGAAATGCATACTTATATACTCGTATGTATATAAAACTTACAATGGCTTTGCAAGCAGAAAAGTAAAATTCATGGAGTATACTTGTGGTCGTCACAAAGGATTTGCCAAAAGTACTTCAAGGAATGCTAATTCGAGCTAAGTAAATCCGACTTCATTTTATCTGTGCGGACTATTTCTTTCTTTCATCTGTACTTTTGTTTTTAGCTGGCAACTCACAAAAAACTAATGCCCCGAAGCAATGTGTTCTGAGTTTTGGGAAACTTCAAAGCAACGAATAAAACTTTATGCACAGATGCGGATCGAACTTTATCGGGTAGAAAAGTGGGGGCGGTAATCGCAATAACGGAGGCAGTAAAATTGTATTCATTTTGTTTTTCTTTATAGCTATAGGAGTTAAGTTAAGGAGTTATTCAGCAGCTACTAACTTTCGAATATCTACGAATATATTTCTTAGAGTTTCATTGAGTCATCTCTATCTATAAAGAAAATATTTTATATTCACGTTTATGTCGTTATAATTGTCCAACAATTGTACGTTGTATATTTTTAATGCACATTGGTCTGTTTTGCACATTCCCAAAGTATAATACTTCAGTCTTTGAAATGCATGCACGTAAACCGGTCAGTATGGCTGTGTTAATAGTTGAGGTTGACGCAGTCTTTATTGACCTGATGTCTATCTTTGCCTTTGAATTAGGTCAACACGTGTTCTAACGTGACAATTGCTAATATAACAAAGAGATGAAATCGGATATAGCATTGCCAGCTAGAATTAGATGATAGCAATTTAGAAATCAATAATAAAGATAATCAAAAAACATTTTACAAGGTTGTACATAGTATTTTCAATTAGGTACTCCAATTTGACAAAATATTCAATAATAATGACGCTATTGCTGCATCCCTTTCAGTTATGTCACACATTTAAAATGGGGGTCATCATCGAAGCCGTTGCATTCGCACTTGAAAATGGCCAACTGTTTTTCAAACAGAAATATTTGGTGTTTTGCAAGTTGCCAACTGGGCTGTCTTTAAAAAGATACAATGACGAAACCTCGCTACACTGGCTGTGGAATCACCTTGTGTCAACCCGAAGATTGTTCTGGAATGTAAGAAATGACTGAACTGTATTTTAAGATGGAATTCCGCGACTCTTTTTGGGTTACGGGCCATTCAGGTTTAAAAGTAAATGATCTTCTGACGCACTCGGAAGAAGAGTGGTTCTTCCGATGTTACTACTGGTCCGGAACCAATCAAGCTTAAATATTGGTGTGTGAAGATTTATAGAAGCCGAACAGGATCACTGTTGGAACCAAACCAAACCAAACCAAAGGCCAAACAAAAACACCGCCAAGTTCATTTTAGGAATATCTAGAAGGAACTGTCGGAGCATAGTGGTTTACTTAAAGAGCATAACCCGACTGGAAGTCATATGTGCATGTTGGGATTTATATTGGATTCAATATGAAAGTCCTTTGTAGCCGTCCTACTTTTTCCAGGCTAATGATGAGCGTTTTTGGAAGGGATATAATAACGATCGAAGAACTTCGATCGTTGAAACTATATCAAGTCCATTGCTTTCTAAAGGTTACGAAGATATTTGAATAGTGAACTCACTGGAAACTAGTACAATGGACCGACGACCTGAGTGCTCTGGTGTGTTTTTCTCGAACTAACACACCAACCCACCACAACTATAATATATACTACATATAAGTTTAAGGGGTTCATTTGTCTCAATCCGAAGAACCTTGGTCTTAATTCTGATATTAATTTTAAGTGAAACGTTGCTTTACGTAGCTCACACGATTCCTTCAAATGTAGGTGATGCGTAGTATCCAGGAAGCGAAGCTTAAAGAATATGAACGTTGGCTTGATGCGTAGCACATATGATGCGTAGATCGCAGTATGCGCATGCCTTTGAATAGCAGCAAGGAAAACAGAGATCAGAGGATGTGTATGGCAAAGGATGCGAAGGCGTATTTCTGAGCATAGATCACTAAAGTAAAATGTTAAGTGTCCAATGTTATGTCCCATGTTAAGTGTCCAATGTTATGTCCCATGGTAAGTGTCCAATGCTATGTCCCATGTCCCATGTTAACTATCCGCAATTTCTGAAGCGATTCGCCTGAAATTCGGTATGATGGGGTAAGATGCGACTATAAGTCTTCTTCCTATGGAATATGACCATTATGGTCTGGAATTTCGGGAACAAAGCAAATTCTCAAGCGATTAGCATGAAATTTGGTATGTAGGGGTAAGATGCAACTCAAAGACTTCTTTTTATGGAAAATCTGGAATATGATAATTATGGGCTCGAAAGCGGTTCACAACATTGACTTAACTCAAGTGCTGCGTATCTCGAGTAGTGTGTAACTCGAGTGATGCGTAACTCGATTGATGCGTAACTCAGGTGATGTATACCACGAGCGACATGATAATCTGTGTGATGCGTAGGAAGTTGAGGAAGTGCGGTACTAACTAACTTGCACGACAGATAGTGTGCAGGCAGCTAGACGTTGCAGGCGAAATGCGTAGTGTATTGGTAATAGAATTCAGCTACTTCCCTAACAACTTACACGAGAAATGTGCGCAGCGAAATGTTGGTCTAGTCAGCGAAGCCTACAGTTTTTGTTGCGCTGCGCTGTAATGGCACTGGGTGCACTTGAGTATTAAAACACAAACCCGTAAATTAGCGATTTGTGTAAATTTACTTTCTGGTGGACAAAATTCAACACTAAGAATTGAGTTCCTCACACTGTAGTGGTTTTAAGAAAATTAGCACCATTTAAGATACGCCTTAATTTTTTCGGAACCTAATATATTTTTCGAATTTCTTTCCACCTTTACCTTATCTGATCTTAAATACAAGAAAATTGTAAAATATTTTAAATAATAAATAAAATCTTTTCACGTTAGTATTACCTATCTGTTGATAATTTGAACAGGGAAGTTTTCGATTTGAAGAATTCCTCTTCAGCATAACCACTCACCAGTCGACGGCATCCTACCAAAACTTAACGAATAACTTTGTACCAGAAACTTGAGTACAACCATAGCGAATAAGTTAAAAAAGTTATCTCTAACTTTTCCACTTTTATTCAAATGTTATTCATATTGTCGCAATCTTCATCTCGAATAGAAAACATTTCGTGTTTTATGAAATCATCTTTCGCGGATGTTAGCTTTCATTCTTTTCACGGAGACATGGCTATCGGATTACGTTTGTGGGTAGCGTTACAATGGATTCTCGCTAAAATTAAAGAAGACATTGACCTACATTCTGAGAGCTTTTCTGATAAGTTTTCGTGTGGTTACATATCCCAATTTTAAGAGCCACACAATTATAGCTGTTGTTGTTTGTTATGGGTAATATACATATATATATATATATATATATATATATATATATATTTGTGTTTTATAGTTTTATGATTAACAGACAAAGACTTTAAAACAACTTTGTTATAGTATTAGTGAATCATTGCCAGTTTTACCAGTATACCGCTATTAAATGTTGCTTCGTAGATTGTAATCATTTTTAGAAAAAGTCATAGCAAACAATCAAGCGGAATTATAACCAACATCATTTCGGTGCGGTAAAACCTACAGTAACGTCCAAGCAACCTCTCCTAACCTTGTGAAGCTCTGAAGTGCTTGTGGAAAGGTGACGAACTCCCTCCCATACAGAATTTTCAACGTCTCCTTTGTAGAAGTTATTTGCTAAAGGCCTTATCTTCACCCATACAAAATAAAAAACTGACCAGGGATTTATCGGTCGAAGTATCGAAGTATAAGCTGTAAAAAAAATTAAAACCAGCACGAAATTCTAAAGGCAAGTACATAGTTGTTATATTGCGGGCATGAGTCTTGGTATCTGCTCTCATCTGATGAAAGTCTCCTTGCCTAGTGTAAACTGAAAGTGCTATGAAGAACATAAAGTACAACAATTGAGACGTTTCACGAACCGTGAGTGATACCAGAGGAAATCATAATTGGGTCATTCTTATGATTTGTAGGGCATGTGGAAAGTATCTATAATTTATATTATTGTGATCTTGATCCTAAAGGACGATAAACTTGTCTTGGGTATAAGAAAAGAAAGCGTACACTGATAGAAAGGGATTTTCATTGAAACCCAAACAGCGTTGATTTAAGTAGAAGAGGCTTTGATTTATATGACAGGTCCAACAGTGGAGTCATGGAGTAAGTATTGCTTATAAATATAGCTATTAATGTACACACAGGTCTTTTAAATATTTGCTATTTCCTTGCCCTTGGTGAAGCTGTGCGCTGAGCTTCTTATCATAACGAAGAGAGATTTATGTGGAGCATTTGCATTCCTCGTGCATGCATTTTGTCCGCATTGATATGCAAATGTTATCTGTGTGATAAATGTACGATTCATTGCACAACGCCCTGTGCGCTGATATCTTAAAAAACAGAGCTGTTTCAAGAAAATATGCGGAATATTTTCTTCTTCGTTGTGTTGTATAATACATCCCTTCCACACGTTCAGCACAATAAACTAAAACACAGTAAAGCGGAAAACTTTCGATTGTGGCGAGTTTCTTGGATGTGGTTATTTGTATGAGTGCATGGGTTTACCTGACTTGGTAATGTAAAAAACGTTTACTACTCATAAATTGGAGAGCAATAGTTGAAAAAGGATATTACAGCAGTTAGCAATGGAAATTATGATATTCGTATATCCTATTTTATTTAAAATGGGTGACAACCAGTGTCATCGATTCGGTTTATTCATTTATTATCACCTTTTGGATATCTATGCTGTGTACATGTGAACTATTTACATCTCAATTCTATCAACAGTTAGTACTTTGATTTGTTGTTTTTTATCTTGATTATCAAATATTCTTCTAGATACAATATGTTTACGTTTGCACCAATGAGACAGTAAAATTCTTAATTCTTTAGAAATACGATTTTTTTTTTAGAAAAAAGATACAATTTTAATCACACGTAAGTACCTCATTATGATTCAGCAATAATTGCACAAAGCAAATGCTAAGGAACATGATGTTTGGAATAGAAGGAGCGCTTTTTCAACATCTCTGATATGGAGGAGGCCAAATTTTCATCATCGGAGATAGCCTACACATTAATTATTCGTAAACTTCAAACATGGTATATAAATTCCAAACTACAAAATTTAACATTTAACACATTTCATCGTCAGCTAAGTTTACAACGAGTTTATCCCCACCTGACATTCTAATGTGACATTGCAGTGCTTGCAAGAACTTGAAATGAAAATTATGCACGCACGTTTCACACACATTCTTGCAGGAGGAGGATGATGAAACGACGATGAAAGATGAAAATAAACGAACGTTGAGATGTTGTATTATGATAAAATTCAATAAAACTTTAAATTGATATTTGATGATAAAGATGAAACGGCATACGAAGATGAGAGTGCAAAGATACTCTCATGTCGTTTTTCATCTGCATTTACCTATGTTTATATTGCGCTATCTGTGCACATAGAAGAAGCAAGGTCACGTAAGTGCATCACCACAAATGTCATTCTAAAAACTAAAATATAAACTAAGTTTAGTTACCATTTAAACCTTCATTATGTGTTGTTTGCTGTATAAATCAATTCGACGCGATGTGGGGTTTAAGGTTCACGAGTGCTTAGTCACGGAATACAAGGAAACACAATTTAAAGGCTTTTGGATTCTTTATAATGATATTGAAGAACTAACTTTAAAATAAGAAATGTTAACTAATATAAACATTTCCTTCGACAGTTTTGAATTTCTCCCGCTGTCTCAAAAATTTAACAAATGTGGTTCTAGTAGATCAGTTACTGTGCTCTAAATAACTAATTTATATTAAAAATTCAATATATTTTTTTGTTTTGTTTATTTCTTTGTTATTTATTTAAGAGAATTTTCTTTTGAAATTAAAATGAAAATGAAATGAAAGAGAAAATAGCTAAAAACTACGGCGTACGGCTTTGCCTTTTTCAGTCAACATTGGTTCTCTTCTCCATTCTATATCCAATAATTCAGGCATACAGAGACAACACTTTTTTTGAAGGTTTTCAAAATATGAAAGCTTTGCCTTAAATTGATTTTAAGAGAAAAAGTTGTAATCCAAATATAAATTAATGCATCTCTTTTGTTTTTTGTAATAAACACAGAAAACGGCTATTTATACGGTTTGTTTTTGTAGCATAGTTTTAGCCTTTTGTATCCGGATTAATAATACACAAAGAAATCGACGATTTATTCAGTTGGGTTTTTGTAGCATAGTTTTAGCCTTTTGTATCCGGATATATAAAACACCAAGAAAAAGACAATTTATCCAGTTGGTTTTTGTAGCATAGTCGTAGCCTTTTCTATCCGCATATTTAATACACAAAGAAAACAACGACGGTTTATGCGGTTGGCTTGTAGCATATTTTTAGGCTTTTGTATCCGGATATATATATATATATATATATATATATATATACATACATATTGGATTGAGCGGTAATTAAGGTTGCAAATTCAATGAAGCCGTTTTTCATCGACTTTTCGCACACTTCGACTTTCAAATAAACGGTTAAGCTTTGGTGCTGTGTACTTCAAACTAACGTATTGAAAATAACTTCTAAGAAAACGGCGGAAAACATTTTGACAATCCTAATCAAGCAATCAAAATGAACCGTCATGCACTCAGATTCCTAGTCTGGTACATAACGGGACACGGACCATTCAATAGTCACTTAGCGAAAATAGGAAAATCCCAGATACACAAGTCTTTCTGTAACAAGGCAAAAGAATCGCCAGAACCCATTTAGTTTATGACTTAAGTTTAGACTTCAGCACCTCAAGGCTCACACATTCCCAGGACAGAATGCCATTTCGATCGAATTGGCAGATTTAATGGCATTCATAAAGTTGCATTTATCTGGAATGCACAATAGATCTCTAGGTCGCAGTGCACCAGGCTTCTCAGCCCACCAACCTAATAATAATAATAAAGAATAAATCCCCAATTATTACGAAAGCAAACAATATATATCTGTAACAGTGTAAAATTACTGTAAGGCTTATCTAAAGATCACGGTTGTGATTTATAAAAACCTTTATAGGTGTATTCTTTAATTTGATCCTATGGTTTCTAAATGGTTGTTTCTTTATTATGCGTTCTTTGGTTTGTATAATTTCAACCACTAAGGGCTCACAAGGTACTCTTAAACATTCTTATTTGGGTGCATAATGCTTTGTGTTGAAAGCTAATCTTCAATTTATATAAATCAACACAAAACACTATGCTGAATTCTTGTTTGCACGAAGCATCTAAAGTTTTGCTAAGAATTACAAAAGTATCTTTATACTTTAAAGTAAAATCCCAACCTTACCGTGAAAATCAAATTTTATTTAACAATCGTCAAAATTCCTTCCAGCACACACTGAAATACTTTCGTATCAAGGACACAGCCACTAGTTCATCAAACGCAACTACGGAAAAAGGGTAAAAAAAATGCCAGCATCCAATTACAAATTGGTAGGGGCAACAAGCGCTATTTGTATTTCTCTTTTTCGTCGTTGTGTAGTTTCCTTTTTGAATGCATACACAGTAACGAGACCCTTAAACACAGATTTTTCTGCTCACCCACCACATTATTGTAGTGCGATTTGTATTCTTATGAGGGGGGATATGTTAACAAAGTGCTGACGACAAACATACGAGTAGTTCGGATTCGAAGTCGCTATAGACTGACTTTTAATAACGTTTGTCACGAACCGCTCTACTGTTACTGTGCAGTCAACCAATTTTGGATTAGTATAATATGAGGAGCTCAAGAGTTCCGCTAGTTACTGTGCTGACGGCTGACTGACTTTCCGCATCTCGTTTGTCAGGTACATCATTAGGAATTCTCTGTTTGCACTGCTGAAATATTTGCTCTACTGATTGACTTAACCACTTGATTGTTTAAACTTTTAAGTAGACGCTGTTTCCAGTCTTAATTACCTCTGAAAATGTCGATTACAAGTGATTCAAGTCTTCTATGGAGATCGATAATTTAATAGAAACAATTAAAACTCCCTTCTTCGTCGTGTTAAGCAAATCTTACCCAACTAACTAAAGGTCATAAGAAAATTTAAAAGCAAAAATTGTAATATTATTTTTTTCAAGTTACAACTAAGCAGGACATCATTTTAAACAAAATCGTTCGCTCTCTTACTCCCATTGCAATCTAACAAAGTAACGTTTCATGTCAACTCGCATACCTAATCCTGGCACAAGCCGACGTTCACATGTTGTACTAAACTAAATATTTAATTTCATTTTAGGCTTCATGATCTTTCCTAGGCTCTGTCATCTACAATCGGCGTAGACGAGAAAATTGAAGATGAAAAATTTAGTTATTCCGCTTTGTTGTATTAGTGCTACGACGACGACGACGAGGAATTGACATAACGTCATGTGTGTAGGTTTCTATTTTTAATCAACATTATCCGTGCTTTGACCTGACATTTCGATGGATGTAGGCCATCTACGAGTACACATTTCTATTCCGACGATGCCAGTAGACGTAGTGAAGCAGAATAAAATAGTAACTTTCCTTTGTTGCTCCATCAAATCTAACGGAATGCCAGAGTAATCCATTTGTTGGAATTACTGTGAAAATGTTGGTTGGATTTGATTCAGAATCTTTGTATTATTTCACAATACATGTGGAAGAATATTGAGCACATCCTTACGGTTCAGTTGTAAGACATATTTTAGGACTACAAAAGTTACTTTAATCATTGAATGCACTGGAAAATGCAAGGACACTGTAATTCAAATATGTGTAGTAAAGGAAATACTGAATCTTGTAATTGTATTATGAGTGGACTAAAGGAACTGTCTCTTATTGTCACATATGAAGGTAAACCCTTTAGAATTCTTTTTTGACATCCTGCCAGATGCGGTATTTTTTATGAACTTGAAAAGCAAATTTAAGAAATTCTACCTTTTTGATCATTTCGTTTATTTCATCTTGCAGAAATAGGACATTTCCTTAAACAGCACGAAGAATTTTCTCTTTCTGTGTTACTAGATTTTGAAGGTCCGTTTAATAATAATCCAAATAGTGAAATCAATAAATCATATGCTAAGTAAAAGTCATTGAATCGGTAATGGGTTAAACAAGTGCTAGATTAAAATACACCACAAGCGAGAGTAATTCTGTTCCCTTCTGTTCCTCTTTTTGTGAACAAGTCGAACCACCCGTTATACGAATAAACGGGTCCCTACTTTGTATTATTTCATTGAATTTCAATTCTCTTAAAATGACAATATTTCTTAATTTATATTTAAAAGTTTGAGAATCACTATCATTCTATTAGAATACTGATGATATTTCAAAGTGAAACTTTCAGTATCAGACATCGATTAACATTACATAGGAATAATTACAGCTAGCAAACTGATTTGAAAACTAAACATATTAGTGGATTTCTTTTGAAATTGGCCCTATATTTGGTATTAAATTAATATTACTACTTTTGTCATCGAGTTACCTTGATATTTCTCTATTTGTTTTGTATTTTTCTATTTGTTATCGGCTTTAAAGGAGTAAATGACGGCTATGCACCCTTCGCGTGCGGGGCAGATTTAAAAACATAAGCCTCATAAACGTTCACGCATCTACTGAGGATTCTGGGGGATATGAATGCCAAAATAGGTAGGGAGCCGGTTTTCAGGCAGTACATTAGCACCCATAGCTTACACGAGAACACTAATGACAATGGACAACGAGTCATAGATGTGGCAGCAAGCATTAATATGGTCGTTGCGAGTACAAAGTTTGAGCGTAAATATATCCTCAAAGCCACTCCTAATAGAGCCACTCGCAACCAGATAGACCACGTGTTGATAGACCACCGCCACAAGCCGAACCTGATGATAGTACGAACGTACCGAGGTGCCAACGTCGACTCGGACTACTTTCTTGTTGGTATGGTGCTCCGAGCGCGGATTGCATCATCAAGAAAGACAGCATCCGCGAATCAAATTCGTGTCTACACGGTTGCCCTTCGCAACGAAGAGACCAGAATCAACTACGGTCAAGCGATAAGACTCGCTTTAAATGCTGGGAGAATAAGTTATGGGGCTGAGATGCCGGGCGTAGAAGAGAAATGGAAACGCCTTAAGAATACTGTCATTAGCACTGCTGACTCCATAGCCAGAGTAGAACTTCATAAGGCCATGAGAGAATTCAGCATCCCAAATAAACTGACACGACAATGTAGGTTGACCATGACCAATGTTATAAGCCAAGTAAAAATATCCGGATCACTATCAAGCCCATTCAACATCTATAACGGGCTCCGACAAGGGGATGGACTGGCTTGCGTCCTCTTCAACCTGGTATTGGACAAAGTGATCCGCTACTCTGACGTAACGGCGAGAAGAACAATCCTCTATAAGTCCATGCAGATACTGGCTAATCCAGACGACGTTTTTTTTTCAGACGACCAGAAGAATTTCTTTGCTAAACTCCTCATACGCAATGCAAAACTACTGTGGTAATGTGTGTTCGCTGTGACTGCAGTAAATAACAAAAGTATTTTATATGTTAACTCACTAGTGTGTATAACGGATACTTTCGAGGCTAGATTATAGTATATGAAACAGTCACTTTCGTCTATTGTCGTGTGAGAATTGCTTATCGTGCTCGTTAGATTGCCGCACTCGGCTACTGTCTCGTGCTTCAAGCTTCTAACTCGCACGATAACGTCAACTTTCCTAGCTCGTTATGTTATATACTATTTAATCTTTATTGACATTTTAAATGTAACGCGATAAGACTGGCATTTAGATTTTCGCACCTGTTGTAAAGATATCTCAGAAGTAGAGGACATAACGCATATCTTTGCGAATGGCTTGAGGTGAAGCACAGAAACTAACATGCTTTGGATGGTTATAGATAGTAAAAATTGACAAAGAGCTGGGAAATAAAATCTTTTACTAAATTTCAGGAAAAAAGCGTTTCATTTCGTATTCTCTATCTCATACTTCAAATGGATTGCAATGAAATATTTTTTGTTTCTGATTAAAAGTTGTTGTTCAAGAAGTTATACCCACTTCTTTACGTCTTTAATTTTAGTGAGTGAAAACCACTTTAGCTTTACACAGTATTCCTTTATTTACAAGAAATATTACTCACGATCAGAATGTGATATGTGCTCATATCATCCAACATCTAAATAAATCTCAACAAACTTTTTTAAGCAAACACATCAGCCTTGCATTTGCGTTGGTAATAAACTGAAAGTTTCACAATTGATCATATTTCTCACTTGATTAAATCACATACCCTGCAAACTTTCTATACATCCGTCATAATTCTGCAGTTCACTGAGTTTGCCGAAACTTTTTGTCAGACAGCTGCCTATCAGACACCATATACAATGCTGAACAGAAGTAATTTCATAACTGAATTTCCAACAACATCCCATGGAGAGAAAACTGCAGTTGAGCACGTACTTTGTTAAGGTTGCAGACTCATAGCTTTGTATTTGCATATGCAAAGAGTTTTGAAGTTGTCTTGCACATATTCAGGAATGTATCCTTTTGGCAACTAATTTACATAATAGATTATTTACATAAAAAACAACATTACCCAACAGCTCATGGTTCATCAAGTTATAAATCTTCTGTTGTTGTTTATCATTGTTATATTTGGGCAATTTACAAAAGCTTAAAAATTGATTTTTTTAACTAAAAGTTAATCAAAGAAAAGTATTTTTGCCACCGTAAATGTGTAAATGGATTTACTTTTCTGTTTTCCAGTCACCGATTCGTGCTTAATGTATACAAAACATGAAACGAAAATCAATTGAAACTTTTGCTTCCGTTTAATATTCCCTTTTATTTCTAAACATCAATGAACTCTGTCACGAAATACGAGTATTAGGATAGACATTTCTGCGAAACTTTCTACGAGGGTAACTCAACTTTTCACCAGCTTTTCCCCCAATAACAAGGCTATTCATCATCATTCATCATCAATGTGAAGAACGACAAACTTTGGCTCTTTGTTTAACCCTCAAACTAAGGGTAAAATACGAGGAACTCTAAATGTACGAGTATATGGATTTTAAAGGAGAAAACGGAGTTGTTGGTTTTTCTAGAATTCCTGGGAAAATTAAATTCAATTTCGGAGTGGTCCGTGAAATAAAACTATAAAGTTTCATATGCCATATCTCATATGGTATGATGTCAGACACAATAGTACGTGATTATTGTTAGAACACAAAACATGAATTAGACTCAACTCTGTATTAAGCACGGAACTGAGTAATTTTGTTCCATAAAATATTCATTTTATAACAAATAAATGAATAAATACGACTAGATCAAATTTACCCCCGAACTGTAGCGACACATAAGTAAATAAGTAGAACTAACGTTGCGCTACAGTTCGGATTGAACCTGGGAATTTATTGACATACTCGTACTTCTCAAATTATAACGGAATTTTGCTTATTGCATTCCATAACTACTTATCCTTTTTAAAGTAATCCTCCACTTATTCACACCGACATCGCTAGCAAGGCCATCCTTTACTGCTATGTCCTTTTAAGTTAGATTCGAAGACTTCGAAAAATTCGAGAAGATTTCCATCCGCTCTTCATGTTCTAGCCTAGCCTCGAACTTAGGGAACATAGCTTCTTGATATGTCTATGCCGCTGTTCAGTTCGAAAAATTTGCTTTGAATCTTCTCTTCAAGAGCTCGCCAGCGCAAACGGGCCGAAACATTTTTTCGTTCAAACCGACCAAGGATATCTTCATCGATCGGCGCAGGGACATAAGTCCCCGGGACATAAGTTCCAATAATTACTTTTGGGACTTATGACCCACTTAAATGGGACATACGAGTAAGTCCCAAATCGAATTAAGGACTTAAGTCCCACCCCATTGGGATATTACAAAAATAATATAGCGCGTTTTCATAAGTTCCAACATAGTTTTTAGGACTTATGTCCCGATGTGGTGGGACATTAGTTCCTAATTCGATTTGGGACCTATGTCCCAATTTTTTTATTTTGAGTCTTATATCCCTGCGCCATCTTCATCAGCATTCCATAGAGTCCATGTTTCACCGCTATAGAGCATTAATGGAATGATTACGGTCTTAGACAGGGTCTTCTCAGTTCTCAGAGAGAGGGATCTATTTCTCAATTGCCTGAGTAGCCTCAAGAAACAGCGATTTTACAGAAGTTATTCTTGGTTTAATTTCTGAACTGGTTCAGTCCTAAAGCTACTCTCATAGGGACCAATGAGGTTGTTGAGAATTGGCGTTCATACAGTATGGAAGATAGTATCTTATGGCCTGGACAACTTCTTATACTATCACGTAAATGCACAACGGAAAAAGGTGAAAGCTGCTTTTATGGCACTGAAAGGCTTGTTCTTTTAAGACACTTGCATTCCGATATCAAAGTGTTGTGTTGGTCAGACCGATCATAGTAAATGGCTGGCCCTACTTGAAAGTCGAGTCATTAGTTCCTTCTCAGGGGGAGTGTCTGTGTCGGTGACTGCAGCAAAGGGCTGACAGCAAGCAGACGTTTCCTCTCCCCCCTTCTATGATCACTCGTCATAGACAACCCTCTAGAAAATCAGCATAAATCAGGCTACATCGCCATTGGTTATGCTGATGATTTGGCGATCATAATTAGCGATAAGCACAGCACGACCATAACAAATGTCATGCAAGGTGCGTAACTTCACGTCTTAGAATGGTGCAGTAGAAAAAGGATTTCCATCAATCCTTGCAAAACCGTTATAGTGCCTTTCACGAAAAGAAAAAAGATTGTTCGATACGGGAACTAAAATCATAAAAGACACTACATTACAGTGTTCCAGTGAGGTTAAATATCTCGCAGTCATCCTTGATAAACGACTAAACTAGAAATCTCATATCATGTCCGCCAGTGAACGTGCCAATAGGGCCCTGTGGGCCTGTAAATGCCTCTACGGCAGAACTTGGAGTCTTAATCCTAAAATGATAAATTGGATGTAAGCGAGTAACATTATGGTGAGACCAATTATCACATACGCGGCCATTATATGGTGGCCGAAAGTTTTTGAACGGGCAACGGTAATTAGGCTTCCGAAGCTTAGCAGAATTAAATGCTGCTAGGATGCACTGCAATCCCTTGCAGGTCTCAACAGGGTAAAACTCGGTTGGGCCTCTGGTACCCAGGGTGTTGCAAATGAACTAGCCAGGGCTGGTTCAGAATCTGCGTTCTTAGAACCAGAACCAGCTATGCTGCACCACAGCGATGATTAATAAAAAGGAATGTAGCCTTCGTCTGGCCCACTGGGATAATATCCCAGGGCTAAGACAATCCAAACGGTTAATCAGCCCCCTTGCCTTTAAGGAAATCCTTGATCTAGAGAAGGATAGGATCAGAAAACTAGTGATGAATGTGGAATTTTATATTTTCTAGTGAAGAGGACAAGTTCTGTTTTGTGACGGAAGTCTTTTATCTATACTATTGCGTAAATGGATATCAATCAGTTTTCCAAAGCTTTTAAAATGAATGATGAATGACTGATAGGCCTTTCTAAAACACTAAAGGAAAGGAAAGAAAATCTTAAAATATTTTAGTAATAATTTGTACCACTTTTCATTCGAAATTTATATGCAATCGTTCATTAACTTTTTTAAAAATATAAACCGACCTATTGTGAACATTTACAACTGGTCAACAATTTCAAAACTATATTTTTTACATGTTTGTTATGTTTTTATTTATGAGTATTTCAGTGTGAACTTTGAAGTAAAAACGCTTTCGGTATTTAAACAAAACTAACAGTCAACTTATTTCATCAAAAAAGTTTCGAACGAACTGCATCCACTCTCGTGACCAACATTATTTGGCACATTTGTTCTGTGCATTCAGTTAACTCTACTCTGTCTCTACTATACAGCATATAAAAAAAAAACTTCAATACAACAGTAACGCAAATTGAGATTCAATTTGTAGCTGCGAGAAAAGTTTTGCAACAAACAATTTTCATTTCCATTTATTCTCAATGTGAATAGGTGACACATACCGCACACATTCTTGATGCTTTAGCACTTTAGTCCAGTTGACATTTTCATGTCAAATTGCAAATTCAATTGAAACTTTGCCAATAAAAATTGCATCTCACATGCGGTTTTGTGAAATTTGTATAGATACAGTATCGAAAGTGTTGACCACTACTCTGTTGTTGGTGAAATACTATTACGAGGATACTTCAATAGGTAATTCAAACTTTTGAGTCCGAATAAACTGTGATACATATAATAGCTTAGACATATAGATACATATATGATAAATAGATATATAACTGGGAAAATTGGCAAATCCTGAACAGTTGTGAGAGTTTTTTTTGTTTCATTTGACGAAATTCTGACATCAAAAATACGATGTGCTTGTGACAACGAAAAATCCTCACTTTATTAACTGAGCCAAAATATATAAACTGCATTATAGATGTGAATGTAGTCACACATACGTATCTTCTTAAGTTGCTGTATGAAAAAATAAAACCAGCATTTACGAGCTAGAAAACTCGACATTATCTAAAATGTGACCGACAATTGCTACATGGCACACATACTTGTAGCTCGTTGAACGACCAGAACTGATAGACTGATTGGACTTTTTGTGTTTCATCGTTGCAATTCGTAGCCTGAATGAAATTTTATTAAATCTTTGAAATTGCCATTATATATTGGGGAAATTCCTTTACAGCAGACAGAAGACTTTTGTATAACAGTCATGTCATCAAGATGAGTAAAACTGGAAACTATTTTCTATGCATTACTTTGATTTAGAATTAATTTACCAAAAATCAGGCACTAGAAAAAATTACACAATATAATTAAGAAACAAGTCCACCAATGAGTAGAATTACATGATACATAATAATAAAAAGATTAACGTTCTCCTTCAATAATTGAAAGATAATTATGTTTATCGCTCAATAGAAGAGTTTAAGAAGTTAAGAAGAAGAAGAAGAAGTTTAAGATTAAGATAAAGCTCACTCTTGTACCGGTAGTTCCAGAAATAAACGTCAACACAAAACAAAAACAATCCTTATGCCAAAAACAATTTCATTCCTAAAAGCAATAATTTCCATAGACAGAACAATACAATGTCTTATCCCAAATTACATTAAAACTATGCCAACTTTTCTACTAAGCATTTAGTTAAATTGATCCAAAAAATCACCATTCATTGCATCCTGCTATTTGCTCCAGATTTTCTTGTTTCACACCACATTTAACCTGAATTTTGTACTTTCATTAGACACCTTCATTCTGTTATCATATCAGCACCGATTTTTGGCATCAAGCCTTATGCAGATTAGGTGCCAAAAGATCTTTATTTTATACTCAAACAAATCGGTTAACGTTTAGAGTATGAAAGGATTTCTTAAACGAAAATAATACAGCACTGAGAGATTATTGCCAACAGGGTATTACGGAAATTTGATTGATTTTAGTTTTGAATTTAGTTGCTTTGTTAAATTTTTATTCATTTGTGGCGTTTTTATTTAAATTAATCACACAGTCGTGTCCAAAATAAAACACTATATTTTATTAAGTAAAAAGTTGAGTGCTTGGCATTGTCCAGTCGGAAAATTATTAACAGTACACGTGTCAGTGTTAAATTAAATTACTTTGTCGGGAAAATTAATGTACAAAATAAGCAACAAAAACAGTTTGGGATGTGTTAACAATTATGTTATGTCGTTTACAACTAAATAAGAACCGTATAAATGCGAGAAGGCGGTCAGCCATCAGCAGAATAGCCTCGCCCGTAAAATGTTTTATTACTGAACCCAAAATCAGCCTCGGATACACTGATGAACGACGACGACCACGGGCACGAAAACGGCTAAGCCCGGTAGCAAGCAAAGATGAATATAAAGAGCTCAGAAGATATGAAAAAAACTGTTCACCGGCGAAAGAAAGCAGCCTTGGAGAAGAATCTTGTCCGTGAATTAGATCAGCACAGAGGCAAGGACCACACCAGGCGGTTAAGTTCTATCAAAGAGTCCGCGGAATGAGGCAATATATACCGCGTTGCACATACTGCAAAGACAAAGAGGGTAATCTGATCGCCAATCTTAAAGCGAGGGGAGGAACACTTTCATGCTAAATAGTCAACTAACTGAGAAGTTGGAGGCTTTACCAGTGACCGAAGTTAGAAGAGCGATAAATCGACTCAAAAGTAATAAGGCCCCGGTATCAGATGGTAACCCAGCGGAGCTGATTAAAACAGGAGGGCCCGCAATATACCAAGCAATTCATGATAGAATATTGCAAGTATGGGAGGAAGAAGCGATGCCAGAAGACTGGTGAAGAGGCATCCTGTTCCCCATATATAAGAAGGAAGATATCACAACATGCATCAATTATCGTGGTATAACGTTGTTGAGTACCACGTATACGATTTTCTACTACATCCTTCAAGACAGAATAGCCCCATACGCTAAAGTCATCATTGGTGCATACCAGTGTGGCTTCATCCCAGGCAAATCAACAACCGATCAGATTTACACCCTTAGGCAGGTGATGGAAGAGTTTCAAAACTCACTACACCATCTTTTTATAGACTTTAAAGCCGCCTATGATGGCATACCCAGATTGGAACTTTATAAAGCCATGAGAGAATTCGGCATCCCAAATAAACTGACACGTCTATCCGGATCAATTTCAAGCTCATTCAACATCTAGCGAGAGAAACAACAAGTCCATTCAGATACTGGCTTACGCAAATGATATTGACATGTAGTCAAACCATTTTGCGCGGTTTGTCCGGTTTTCGTGAAAGTACATGACTGCACATATAGTTTACTTTTAGAAGATTACTCCATTACATATGAGTATTATTAGTTGTAAATTTCAACCTGTTAAGGTGGAAAAGTTCTTGCAAAAAGATAAAGCTACCACCTAAGGGAATTAAAGCGAATTACAAGTGTTGTTGTAACAAGTGTTTTTGTGTATATTTAAAGTTGTCACCAATATAAATTGTGAACTTGTATTATTTTTACTGTTTTTTTATTCAAGTTGTTATTTGTAAATTAATAAACTTGTGTTTTGTTTTATTTGCAAAACCCTTTACGAACTCAAAAGCCTAAATTTCGTAACAAACATGAGTATATAAACAAACATACATAAAAAATTTACAGAAAGCTCTCTTCTTAAGTGAAATCCTCCCACTTTTAGTTGTATTTTCTTCTGTAATTTGTTTAATTGAGAAAATGTTTTCTGAATGTCTGAATACCAAAACAAATTCTCATCATTGGCATCATTTGAGAATCTTTTTCAGCCAATTTAGTGAAATATTAAACAAAAATAGTTCCATTCCTGTTAAATCTAGAGGTTAAAGCCCCAACAACACATATTTTTAATGTACTTCACCAATTAATTAAAATTATGCAGCTGCATTGCTCACTGCCTAATTAAAATATATTCATGTTTTCGTTGTTGTTGCTGTTTTGTTGTAAATTAAAATCAGGAAACAAAATCCTTTTCATAATCAGTTCATGCTGAAAACTTTCAGAAGTCACATTCCATTCACTCTCTGTAGTTAACATTTCATCGTAGCGGAAGCATATTTTGTGCACTGCAACGTGCAACTAGCAGGCCCGTTCTTCCGGCCGCCTGTGTGTTTCACTTAATTCATTCACAGTCTGGCGCATTCTGTATTATATTGTCAAGAATGTATTAAATAAAATATTTGTACATACACCACAAAATGGTAAAAACTCAGTGGAAACTAAGCGTTTCCGCTTGGTGTCAAGCTCACACCACCACTGCCTGTGCCATGGACCGAACCACGCCTCTGCCTCTGCATCGGAATTTACACTGTGCTAAGGTGGTGGTTGCTTGACGAGAAACCGAAACGAAGCGAAATAATCGGTGTTGGAAGTTTCTGAATGCGGTTGAATGGTGACAAAAAAAAATTTTGAAAACCGTAAATGTCATACAATTACTGGGCAACATATCCGAAATGTTAGGAAAGAGCAGAGGTGGTTGCGCAGTTTGTGAATTAAATTTGTAGATTTTTTTTAATAAGGTGAAACTTTATAATTGTAGCTAATTGATAAATAAGCCCTGTAATGTACAGTTTTCTTTAGAGAAATTGTACATTAGATTGTTAAATAACCCTTTTCTTCAAATGAAGCCCAGAAAGACGAAAATATTGGACACTCTTAATAAACTACGCACGGAGGCAATGTTCTATAAAAAAAATCGCAACTTTGTAAATAAATTTTAAATGGACATATAAATTTACACTTGAGTGAAAAAAATTTGCACATTGATTTTCAACAAAAGTTTTAAAATAACAAAAAATTCATTTTTTGTTTAATTTTCTTGGATGCAGATTCAAAGTCTATTTCAATACCTATCCAGTAGAATCTTTTTTTCTCTTATACCGTGCCAACAAAGTGATTTGGGTAAACCTCTGAAGTATACGCTAATGTACAATTTGTCAGCCTTAAAATTTGGTGGTTAAAATTGAACTAAGACTTGGAAAGCAGCAAAAGGAAAATGTTTATTAAAAAATAAATATTTCCTCCCCTAGCCCGAAAGACAGGTTTCATTCGATGTTTCATTAGCTTCACCAAAGTTTTCACTAAATCTTAAGGTACCGCCTCCCATTCCTCTGCGATAGCTTAGTGCAGCTCCTCACCTCTCTGGACCGAACTCTTTTTTTTAGCTCGTCCCATAAAATTTCGATGGGATTCAAGCTGGCCACTCCATAACAGGGACATCCACCTCTTGAACGTACACTATACCAGTCGTATGAGGTCTCGCATTATCCTGCATCAACAGGAAATTTTTAAGAATAAGCCCAGCAAAGGTACGACTAGTCCTTCAATACTTCCTTAGTGTACCGTTGAAAAGTACATCCTTTTGATTGAAGTCGTCTTCGAACTGTCCACCACCACTAAGTATGTTAACCAGGTGCGACACCCCGGTATTAACATTAACGAGCGCATGAGTTTCCTTGTGCACCTTACTGAGCTCAGGAAGAGGCTGCGTAAACTTGTTGGTCCAATCCGTCGTGTACTTCGCACTGAATTGGGTCTAAACATGCGGGCAGTGCATACCATATATGGCGGCCTGTTTGTTGCTTGTGCAACATATGAAACAACAACAACGTATGAAACTGTCATGCTTGAAAGAGGCAAAGCAAATATTAGATCTTGCCAGCGCGTGGCTTTGATCGCATGCTTGCCAGTCTGTCGCACAGTCTCTACGGAGGCTATGCAGGTCTTAATGGGTGTTCCACCTCTTGATCGGAAGGTGATCCGAAGAAATCTAGTCTTCAAGATCAAGAAGAACCAACCGTTCCTGCAGAGTGACTGGCTGTGATTTTGAAAATAGAGGCCCTGCCCAATACAATGATCTCCTTGAAAAAGCCATGATATCATGATGGCAATATAGATGGTCGGAATGCGAAAATTGCAGAGTTACTTTTAGATTTGTGAAAGACGTCCAGTCAGAAGAAATCCTGACTTTGCTTTTAGCCTAAAAATCCAATCCAATCTACTCGGACATAAGGAATTTGAGTGCAATGGGCATCAGCGTGCTTAATAACAAATGCATGAAGACGTTTGCCAAATACGCGTTTGAACGGTGGGCTAAGAGGCAACCTGTTATGGTTGCCTCAGCTGACTTATTAAAAACAATCAGTTGTAACTTCGTGCATATTGCGATGTATGGAGGGCCACCAGTCCCGAGTTGTAAGGAACTCTACTGCAGTAGTTAACTACGTTGTTAGCTACGAAAATCTGACCAGAGATTCGTCTGGTACCACGGGTGCCCACGGAAGAATTTCTTCCGTCCCCAGCTATTGAGGTTGGCCCCTTGTGGGAGCATCGTGGTTGCTGTGTTTGACACCCAAATGCGGATAGAGTATTTACTCAGAGTGATTTCTTACTCGGCGTGGAGTTGTGTACTTCCAACCGGGTGCCGTGACCCATAGATCGACAGAGATTTAGATAGATCTCGCTCCCATCAGTGAGAAGTTGGAGCCTTACACTCCAATGATACTGATACATTTATAATAGTAATATTGTGGATGGGCGTTGATTGATGTCACAAAATCAATACGTGTCCGAAGAGGACCGTGAAATTATACCCCCTGTTGGTGGTGTTCACGGAAATCTGAATACACATTTCTGTCCACCACCGCTACTGACTTCGACTTCACGAACTTCTTGGAGCCGCTGCCCCAGACGAATCGTTTTCAAACGACGATTTCGCAACTAAGTCGTCACAAGAAAGCGGTCATCACGCTGTTTTCGGGGTATGCTATTGTATTGTTGCTATTGAATTATTTTTAGAGGTTATTCGAAACCCTTCCCTATGTATTTTACAAAATCTCTTTGTTGGCTCGGTATAAGTACAAACAAGGTACTACTGGATAGGTATTGAAATAGACTTTGAATCTGCAATCAAGAAAATTAAATAAACATTGGATTTTTTGATATTTTTGAACTTTTGTTGAAAACTGATCAATGTGCGTATTTTTTGCACCCAAGTGTACACAACAAGAAGTTTAAGTTTTAATCAAGAATTTAATTTCGAATCTAATCTTTGTCTATTTTATAACTCACAGAATAAATGCAGCAGGAAGGCAGCAGGAAACAAAACGAAATTGGGAACGAATTTCTCTGAATTTCAGTCTGCAATTATTGCTCTTCATAAATTCATTTTGTTTTCGTCGTCTATCACGGAAATTACACTGAAAACATCCTGATTTCTGGTCGCGTGTGCAGTTGTAGTGCTGTGAAAATTGTATTTCCCTAGAATAAGAGAGAACGGAAATCCAACTTGATTTTCATTTTCCGTGGACTGACTGACTGACGGACTGACTGACTTTATGGTATTCCACAGATAGAAATGTGAAAATGTCGAATTTTGTTGAAAGGAATAACTGATCTAGTTTAGTTGATTAGTCTGTTACTGTTAGCGCGAAATTGTTTTCACGGTATAGCGATAATATTGCTGGCATTCATTAGATTCTTAAGAGTGTTTGCTATTTAAATTAAATGGAACACTTGGAGAAAGGTCAAGCGAAATAATTAAATGTCAGTCTGTAAGAATTCTTAGTTCGAAAAGGAATCTACTCAAAAGGGAATAGATGGTTGGTTTGTCCAAATGTCATGGTGTTAAGTAACGACCATTCAGCGAAAATAGGCCAGATATTGGCGAAAACTGCTCGAATAATAGGACACGGATATCCGATAAGATAATGCGAATGCTAAATTAACTAAGTTAAAAACATATAAATTCTCTTCATTAAATATTAAGATCCACAGAATTCGATAATACTCGTAACATTTAACATAAATTGAACTGTCAATTGTAAAATATATCGCCTAATTTTGTACTTTATATAATTTGCGAAAACTAAAAGTCGCATTCTTTTTAGCATCTACTCACAACTACTTGTAGAACTCCGGTAGCCATAACGAAAAACAGAAATTATAAGCATAAAATTGTCATAATACAGGAATACAACCAACCGACCGAAGATTTTATATATTCCCCCTACGTCCTCCAAATAATATATGGCCCAATTGACTAGCCGGTTAAAGCGCTAAACGCATAGTTATCGGTTCGAAAGCACGTTCCCGCAAGGTAAAACTTGGCAAAACTTAACCCCAAATATAAGCATCATCATATTTGGCCCTACAACCGGTGTCCGGTCCTGGCCTCCCGCAGGACCTCCACCGGTCCCGATTTCGAGCCGATGTCATCCAAATTGGCATCCCTAAACACTAGGCGTCCTGGTATACGCCACATCCTTCCAGCGTAGGCTTAGCTAGCCTCGCGGTAACGCGGTAACCCTCGTAGAACTCATCATTATAGAGTCTCCGGAATCGTCCTTCCTCACATACGGGGCCAACAATTATCCGTAAGACTTTTCTCTAGAGCGTGGCGGCTAAGAGGTGAGAATGCTTTTTGCTAGGCACACAAGTCTAGGATCCATATGAAAGTACTGGTATGACCATTGTCTTATATACCAGCATCTTGGATGTTATAGTTAAATTCCTGGATTAGAAGAGTCTTGACAGACTTTGTTGGCCTTAAGCAACCGTGCGCGTGTTTCTGGTTCCATGCTGGTATCGGCTGCTACAGTTGACCCGAAAATATAGCGCTCCACTATATTAAATGCGGGACCAATTTTCGATCTTCTACTCGTGGCCATCTTGTACTTTGTTTTGCTCTCATTTATGTGCAGCCCTAGATTTCGTGCCGCCTTTTCGATCTGGATGAAAGCTTCCTGTACAGCTCTCGGGTTTCTACCAACGATCACAATATCATCATCGTAGGCCAGTGTTTGAATGGACTTATAGAGAATTGTTCCTCTCGCCGTTACGTTAGAGTCTCGGATCACTTTGTCCAACGCCAGGTTGAAGAGGACGCAGGCCAGTTCACCCCCTTGTTGGAGCCAGTTATAGATGTGGAATGGGCTTGATAGTGATCCGGATATTTTTACTTGACTTATAACATGGTACATGGTCAACCTACATAGTCGTGTCAGTTTATTTGTGATGCCGAATTCTCTCATGGCTTTATAAAGGTCTACTCTGGCTATGCTATCATAGGCGGCTTTAAAGTCTAAAAAGGGATGGTGTAGTGAGTTTTGAAACTCTGTCTTGCATGACAGCTGTAATATATGCCATATGTCTGATTTTTAAGCCACCATTCCCCATCCACCGCATCTTCTGAATCGAGCTCTATACAGTGAGCGTACGTTCCATGATAAAATTCTTAAATCGTCTAGCCGTTTTCGGTACCGTGGTCTTCGTCATTCATCAGTGTATCAGAGGCTGATTTTGGGTTCCATTATCATTTTTTTTTACGGGAGAGGTTATTGGCTTCGCGCCAACCTTAATTTGAAGGGACTAGCCCAATCATTCATCTTTTCCTGTATTGGCGGAAAACTACCGGCGGCCACCGCGTGGTGCTTTTATCGCACTTTCACCAGCCAGAAATAATTATGGCTACTTGTAATTCTGATGCATTTTGTGTTATTCCCCCTATTCTGCTGATGGCTGACTGCTAATATTTGACGAATACTTTTTATATTTTTGTAACCGCCGATATAATTCACAGAAAGTTAACCGAAAAAGAAAAATATCTACCACTGGAGGTAGTTTTCCACAACCCTTTGATTATTTTGAGCTACTCCTATTACATTATGCTTAGAGGCAATTACTGTGCCTTCGAAAACTCTGTCAACTCAATTGAAAGGAGAAAAGTTTCATGTTTCCTACTAGTCATCAATTGAAGCTGAAATTACACAGTAACAAACCATAAACACCCTCACATCGGCAACTTCAGTGATTTGCATCATAATATGCAATTCAAAAACTATCTACGAATAATTTCAACTTTTGCTGTAGTGTACAAAAGAACTATTACAGCTGTAAGTCGCTTCTGCACATAGTCTTTCGCTAAATAAGTTCTACATGAAGTTCCAAACTCAAAAGTAACTGGAAACTGTATTATTTGTGCCATCAAAAGATAAATGATAATTTACACCTTCGACATTTTCCTTCTTACAAGGAAGAATACATTTTGCTACGAAAGTTACTCTTGGAGTTTTTTGTTCGGAATTGTAGTCATGAAAGGCAGTGCTTAAGAAAATGTGTAACGTTAAACACTGCAACTATCCAAGACATTATTATTTGTTCTCTACTATTACTGGTGGTACTGGACTGCGGTGATTAGCATAATGGTCATCAATTGGCTTAAGAAAGGTAACAACGAGTCTACAGTGTTGTTATCTCCAGTTTTGTTTGTCCGATCCAGATGAATGACATCCACAAAACAACATCTCCTCAATATTGCCTATAAGATCTCATCTTCTACAATGCTTGAACACTCTATAACAGCGTGAGTGGGTTATAAGCAGTGCCATATAAGCCCAAAAAATTTTATAAACAAAAATTTATTCATCTTGTGACAGTTTCTCAAGAAGATTCAAGAATTCCAGATTAATACTCACCACACATTTATCGATTTCAAAGCCACATATGAAAAATGACAGCATATAACGGGTGTTTTTTTGGGAGGTTTGTTTTTCCGATAGATGTCGTTTTATTTTATGACAGTTGTTTTGACAGCTCAAAGTGGCATTTCTACTCAGTATTGTTTGGCAAATCATTATGAAAAAAAAAAAAAAAAAAAAAAAAAAAAAAAATGACATTTGTGAAAAATAGTCGTGGTAGCCAATGCCAGAAATTGTGTTTAAATGTTAAATGCCAAAAAATTATCTACCAAATAAAAAAAAATTTTGGTCATTTCATAATTTTATATGTGTTTTATTCAAAAAAAAAATCGGCAACCTCCTAAAAAAACACCCGTTAGATATAACGTGTTTTTTTAAGAGGTTGCCGATTTTTTTTTTGAATAAAACACATATAAAATTATGAAATGACCAAAATTTTTTTTTATTTGGTAGATAATTTTTTGGCATTTAACATTTAAACACAATTTCTGGCATATGGCTACCACGACTATTTTTCACAAATGTCATTTTTTTTTTTTTTTTTTTTTTTTTTCATAATGATTTGCCAAACAATACTGAGTAGAAATGCCACTTTGAGCTGTCAAAACAACTGTCATAAAATAAAACGACATCTATCGGAAAAACAAACCTCCCAAAAAAACACCCTTTATAAAGCAATGGTTTTCAAGAGAAAACCGCTGCCACCAGTATTATATGCTTAAAGCCAGTGGCTACGTTGCTAAGAAGCCATCAAGATACCGATAAAGTTGCTCTAGGTTTCACCTGACCTCTACAACCAATTCACTGGTTTGGTTTTGAATACAGGCAGGCGTATGTAGTGAAACAAGAGGCTAACTTAGCGGCACTATAAAAAAGAATGTCAGCTGATTGTAAACTGTACGAGCACAAAAGCAGAGAGGAATACCAGTTTTTCCAAAGCAAAAAGGAAACTGAATGGAATCTCAGCATTGTTTTCCGATCCTCAAGAATGAAGACTGACTAAACTGCATTAGCTATAAAGGAATAAGTATCTTCAATACGCCTGGCTTCCGAACCATGTGAATGCATGAACACACTCATCAACAAACTGGCTGTCCTATATCAGTGCAGCTTAAGGCCAGAAAAGTTAATAGTCGACCAAATATTAACACAGCGGAATTTCCTGGAGAAGACTTAATAAGTGCGAATCATGGTGAGTATCAATCGATTCCAAGCCTCATGGCTTCTTATGTGCAATTATGCAAAACATTACTGGTACGTTTGTTTGAAATTTAATTTATGATAGCTCTGCATACCAAACAGTTGTTAGGGTGGAGGAAGTGGTAAGTACCTGCTTGTGTACTTGGTGTATTTTCGGCATAATCGCCCGGCCCCGCCAGAAGAAATTGCAACACTAACAAAAGCAAAAGACGAATGCATTCTCTTGGGATGCGACTCCAATGCCAGACATTCCCTCTTGGGCAGCTCGGAGGACAATGAACGGGGTTAGTCCCTTTTTGATTTTATTATTAGCAGTAACTTCAGTATTTGTTACTCTGGTAATACGCCAAACTTTACCTTCCCGGGTTCGGAGAGGTTCAATGGTTGGAAAGAGGTAATCGATATTAGCCTGATTCCTAATGATAAACTATTTAGGGTTGGTAACTGGACAGTAACCGATGTCAATTCTTACTCTGACAATAGGTACAAAAGGTTTGATCTGAACCTCCAGACAGTACCGATAAAAATGATATAAAAAAAAATGTAAAAAGAAAAGAAAAGATCAAAATTAGGCAAATTACCCAATATTCAGATAACTTCGGCTGAGGAATTGGACAACACAATTGAAGCGTTTGAGAAATCAATGAACGTGGCTGTGAAGGCCTTTTGCCCCATCAGTCGGAGCAAAAAACGTCATTCTCCGTGGTGAAGTAAGCTCAGGAGTATTACTAGGGCTATCTTCAATATCTGTTGTACTAAAAAATGCTGGCAGCGTTATAAAGACTGCCTAAGAAGGTACAAGAAGGCCATCAAAGAAGCCAAAAGCGACACTCTTCGATCGCTTCTGTCAATCCAACGAAACTACCAAGGACACTGCTAAAATTGGCAAGTTACTGTTCAAAAAGAGCACCTCATCGTTCTTGCTAAAGGCTTTGCAGCGCATTCTAGATCATCAACCAGGCAACGATTTGAAGTCCCACAAGCATTGAGATCTCAACACGCATATCTCAAGGGCAGGTTAACGGAAACCGCCCTTCATGAGGTCGAACGATTGAGCACACGATTAGGTACAAACAGTTTACGCTAGTCACCTTTTTAGATATAGAAGGGCCTTCAACTACGCCATATCAAGATTGATGTGGCCATCCTACAAAGGGAAAACCATGGGGTTGTTATCTAGAGCATATTGCCAGGTTTGTGGATAGCAACACGGGCCACTTGCCAGTTGGTAGGTATGCTGCCAAGTTGGGTATACCGCACAGCATCTTCTGCAGAAGTTACAAAGAAAAAACTCTCATGGACTTTCTCTGTAGTTGTCCGGCCCTTCCGGCAAGTACAGCAAGGTCCATCACTCTACCTACCTTACATTCAACACCATCTTCTCAAGGAAAACAAACTCATTGTAAATTTAGACAAGTTTATCCACAGTATTGCAGGGTAAATTATAGATATCAATGATCTTAATACATGTATATCATAATATAAATCACCGAATTTCTCAGAAATTCATACCGGTAATCCAAGTGAATTTGGGCATCGATCGCAAAGCCATGCACGTTTGCACATAATTTGTGTTCTAAGGCTGCACTGAAGTTGAGCAACTGAGCACAAAAACTAAGCTCGACAAAGAATAAAAAATTCATCCCTTGCCCATTTCCCCTACGAACCAACAGTCAACAAATTTTTACGTTCTCTTTGCGCATTTCTCACAAACAAATCCACAAATAATGCCAGTAGTTTACCAGGTCATTGAAGTTCAAGACTTTTATTAAACCATCAACATATTATTGTCAAAATGAAATTTATATCTAAAGGAGGGAGTACCTTCCAACAAAATCATACAGATGCATCGCATGTGATTATGCCTTCTTGGACAGATATTTCTTATGGACAGGAAACTTAATGTAGACCCAAAAAACATATAATAATAATAATATTTGGGAATTTATCTCACGACGTCGCAATAAATAATTATCATCCTAAGTAGGAAGAAGTTTCAAGCAATCTTTTATTCCAACAAAGCTGTCAACTACACTTCTAAACGATTCGATGCGCTTCATCTTCGCTATACACTTCACTTCCGCGGGTGCATCTTTATCTTCTTAAAACTTTTCTGCAGTAAAACGCAACAAAATACGAAAGTAGGGAATAGAATACTACTGGAGTTACGGCGAAAGGAGGAACTTATCTCTACGCTTCGGTTGAAGAACGTCCGAATTGTTGTTTATTTATTCTACTGGTTGCAGATGATGCTGTGCAATTGCTGCTATTTGCAGAGCAACGATTTTGGCTAAGTCATCGTTGTCGTCTTCGACCATGGATAAGAATTCTCAGAAAGAGGTCAAAAACTAGTTAATGCCTTAAACACCAGAGAAGTATCTATAGAGGTACGTCGGAAGAAGGATTTATCTCAGCTTTTGTCTATACCTTCATTTTGCTGCTACTGTTGTCCGTTGTAGCTCGAAGCGAGAAAACTTTTAGAAGATTAGCAATGAAGCGAACAGCATGAACGACAGATGTTGCAAAAGTTTCGTGTTGATTCGTGCAATACTGCCAAATTGTCATACTTATATATATACTTGTATATATATATAAGAACTAGTTAGTATCCCTATCCAAATATCAAGTCATCTGCATTGCAGATGATATTCATTATGCGCTATTAGGTCGGTCATACATACGCTAACTAAATCGGTTATTATTTAAGGTATGAATTATGTAAAATCTATTCCCTTCAAATCTTAAACTTCATCAACTTTATTTAGGTAAAGAGATGCACAGGAAATTCCAGATGCAACATTAAAAATCCAGCATTTTATTCCTTCTTTCCGTTGTTTGCTGAACCATCTACAGGTGGCTCAAAATGCCATTTGCACTATTATTTAAGAATTCAACTCCAAAAATATGTCAAGTTATTTGAGTTTTTGCACAAAGTCCAGTCAAGTGGATACTTCTGCACGAGTGGTCAATTCAGTTCTTTCCTCCCATTAAGAGTTTTTCTCTTTTCGTGCAGTCAAAATAATAACGAGTCACATTATTTGGTAGCGAGAATTTTAATGCTTGACGTTTTTAAATTTTCATAATATTCTGTACGCAATTCTAGATCCATTTTTCCTACCCACTTATTCCTTATATCTATATATAATGCATTTAAGTACAGGCGGCAGTGCTATTACATAAACTTTAAGTACATCTCTACATATAGAGTATACTCTTAATGTAAACGAATGCTAAAAATGTCAGAAATCACAAGTATAAAAGGATTCGCTTTAGCGCTGCACGTTTTGCCAATCGTCACGCACGAATTAGAAATAATTTTCCTCCTGAGTGAAGCTTCTTCTTCGCTCGAAGTAATTTTTGGAATATTAATTTGACAGTAACACGCGTCGAGAGTTCTGATGATGTTATCGATTTGTACTTTGTGTGTGGGAATGTGGGAAGACACATTTCTGCTTATCTGCACTAAGTCAGCTTCTCACATAATCAAACTAAAGAACAAAAATATCAGTTCTGTATCCTGTGCAAAACGATGGCCTGGACAATATTGGCTAAGAATTAAAATATACTTTTCACAAGTTTTTATATCAGTAATTGATGTACCTCGGGGTAGCCATGTTGGGCTCCTATTTTTCATGCACTTTGTGTATGATATAAATCCTAACTATTAAAATATTGTAAATACTTAATTTTAAACTTATAGATGATGTAATCATGAGAATAAGTATGGGCTAACGATTCCTCGGCATGAAACCCGTATTAAATAGTTTTTCGTGAATGGACTAAATTTGAAGTCCATAGTACCTGCTTTACAGTTTACTTTGTAACCATATCTCTCTTATACGAGTATTCATCATCATCTACCGGTGCTACAACTAGCTCTACAACTGGTGTTCGTTCCCCGTCTCCCGCAAAAAATCTCTCCAACGGTCCTGATTTCGAGCCGATGTCATCCAGTGTGGCATTCCTAAACTCTGGTCTACGCCATCCTTTCACCGCAGGCTTGGGCGGCCTCGCTGTCGTGTTCCATGAATCCTACCACAAAGGATTTTCCGAGCAGGATAATCTTCGCTCATGCGAACTTAGTGTCCTGCCCACCGTAGCATACCGAGCTTAATTCTCTTCACGATGTCGACATCGCGGTAACACTCGTAGATCTCATCATTATAGAGTCTCTGGAACCGTCCTTCCTCAAATAAGGGGCCAACAATTCTCCGTCTCGGATCTATGTTTTTAAAATTGCCCAGAACGCGAAGGCTGCATAGCCGTTCATTTATTGCTTTAAAGCCGATAACGGTGGGTTTCGTTCTTTTGCTGACTGGAATCCCCACCCCGAGCACATGATGTCTTGCATGACAGCTGTAATATATGTCATATTCTGATTTTTGTAAGACACTATTCCCACCACATCTCCTGAACTGCTGTTATGTAAGCGTTATATTTGGACAGGATATCGGCTAGCTGCTGTGCAGCTCGAGCTCTATACAGTGAGCGTACGTTCCATGAGAAAATTCTTAAATCATTTAGCCATTTTCGTTGCCGTGGTCGTCGTCGTTCATCAGTGTATCCGAGGCTGATTTGGGGTTCCTTAATATGGTTTTATTACGGTCGAGGTCAATGGCCTCACGCCAACCTTACTTTAAAGGGACTAGCCCGATCATTTTGCTTTTCCTGTACTGGAGGAATATATCCAGCGGCCACGGGGAATTATTGGCCCCGCATGTGAGGAACGATGATACGGGATACTCTATCATGATATCATTTACAAGCGTTTCCGTGATTTTAACATCGTAAAGAGGATACCAGCGATTTGGTCCGGCTCGTAAAATCGTTTGCGAAAGAATTTATGCAAACAAAAACGTGGCATAATGATATTGACTCGAAACGGGACCGGTGGCGAGAGTTTTTGCAAGTGGGCAGGAAGATAATGACTAAATATTCGCATTTGTAGTTCGTTGACTGCTACTTCGAACAAGTATCGATATTATTTTATACGAGCCCACATGAATGCGTTTTTTTTTGGTATTTTGTAATTGATAGTAGGGGTTGTTGGTGTTTGGATGTATGGCGTGGGCATTTTTGGCATTTAGTGCGTTTTGCACTAGGGGTTTATAGTAGAATTAAAATACTTATGCTCGACGTTAAGCTTCGTGTAAATATTTAAACGAAATATTGTAACTTTTGTCGAAATATCATTGAAAAAATTGCGGTCATCGCAGTAAAGTTGAGCAAGCGATTTAGTTAACCATTCAACTTTACATTTGTGTGTACTTAACATGCTTATTAAGGGTAGGTTGGTAAATGTAGTATAAGCCCGAGTTCTTTAGCTCTTGATATAATTTAAGCTTTACAAGTCATTACCACCCCAGCCATGCATCAACCTAAATTTAATTGTTTCTGTAGATAAATTACCATCATACTTAATACTTAATCATGTCATCATTTAGCTTCATCAGGAAAATAATATTTACCCTTCTTCACCACGAAAAGCTTATTGGACACGCACTCCTTTGGGTATTTAGTCCTGTGCCACACATTTAGTTAATTGGAAAAGAAAGAGTTCTCTTAGAGCATTAAATAAATTATTCGTAACCTAATGGAAAAACATTAGCACAACCAAAAAATACCATCATCTACCATCAGGTTACACGGCCAATTACTTCTGATGAAATGACGCCATCACTAAAATTGCAAAGATCCAAGTAGTAGTGCCACATGTTTGACGCTCAATTGAATTAAGGATAAGAATCGATTTGTAAATCGATTCTTGTCAATTCGGATCGAATGACTTAATAAGAAATGAGACACAAAACTGGAATTATTTCTGTGAACTTTCCTTCGTAATTAAAGCATAAGATGAGCTGGGAAAAAACAGAAAGGACCCTACTTATGCTGCAGGAAATTAGCTGATAATTACGAGTAGTAAGTTCAATATTATTTTTTAATTTGTTTTTTGTTCCTTAGTTATCTACTGTTGCGTTTTTCTTTGTTGTTAAATTTGTCGTAATGGAGCAAGCAAGAAGAAATATGAAAATCCCCTCAAGCTGGTTAATGTTGACAGAAGATAAACGATATCTATATAAAGGAAGTTCTGACGTTAGAGCTCGCCAGAGTGATAAATTGATAGCGAAATTACTTGCAAAAAAGTTTTTATTTTTATATGGAAAGAATATTTTACTGCAATTAGCAAGAACATTTCAAAATATCCTTGAAGCGGACGGACAGGACAGAGTTTTTGGTGGTAGAAATATTGCAATGTAGTATAATAAATGCAGGATGATGATTAGATTTGCTTTTAAATTGATTATGCAATGAAAATTCGCTCTCAATTAAAGTAAAGGATAATTCAATTAAATTATTCTGGAAAAGAAGTCGAAATAATTACCCGATTACAATTTGTTGTTGACTTAAATGGTTTATGAAAAACGTAATACAATTATTATTTCATTTAATGGAATAATGGTGTAACGAAGCTACTCATGGTATGAATAGCTCCGCCACATACCGTACAATTAAATTCAGTTTTTTGTTCAATAACAAAATATAATCTTCTTTTATTTTCTCCCGGCTAAAATAATTCCCAAACAGTTGAGAGAAAGAATTAATGACCTGGTGCACAAAATCCAATTAGCAGTGTGCTAGTTCTACTACACCAACTAATGCGTTTTGCAGTCAAGAGTTTGCCGAGTATAGCCACTCGCCCTAAAACACCGTTTGGCAACTCCCACCGAGGACTTTTATAAATAACTAGTCAATCGACTCTGAAAGTACTGGTCAACTTCTCCGACCGAACGCTCGCTTTCCCCTGATTTACTTTTGATCGTCATCTGAGCAGCGTGCTTGAATACCGTTCTCAGCCGACCATCTAGCTCCGTCTCATTTTGGTCGCCAGCCGAGCAGCGTGCTTGAACACCATTCTTGGATGACCATCTTCCCCGTAACCTATTCTACTTCTAAAAGTATGTATTATAAAACCTACCGACATGTATTTTAAGTTATTACTAATGTATGATTTATGGAACACGACAGCGAGGTCGCGCAATCCTACGCTGGCCTACGCTGGAAGGATAGCGTAGACCAGGACGCCCAGAGTTTAGGCATGCGAAACTGAATAACATCGGCTTGAAATCGGGACCAGTGGAGGGACTTTTTCGGGAGGCCAGGACCGGACCCGGTTAAGCCAAATATGATGATGATGAATGTATGTATTATAATTATTAAGTTTAAAAAAGAAAGAAAGAAATAAAAGCCAAGGAAACCAAGTATTTTTCTCTTATTTTAATTTGTAACAACAACAAACATCTTGAACCCTGGGTATTTCGACGAGCGAAACCCCAGCAAAACACGTTACAATGGAATACCGAAGAATTTAATTTTGGTTTTCCTCCAAATTGTTTCCGAACATACCTATCTGTCAAAACTAAAAAGTTTTTATGCACAACACGAACAACAAATCACAATAACAATAACAGCTAAATTATGTACTGCTTTTAAGGCTTATTGCTAAATTTCTAAAGCATTGACCCAAAGAAAATTATTATTGTTCAATTGCAAACCTTCGCTTCACACAAACATATATACAAGTATATATATACCATATACAACGAATGTAAAGTTTTCTGTCTATTTCATTTCTGCAAACTTTTCGGCAATTTACAATTAGAAAAGTTTAGCTTCACCTTAGAGTCAAACAGTGTTGTTCCTAAAGGTAACAAACGGTGAGTATTTATTATGCAATTTTACGGCACTCGACCTCATATTTCTGAAATATTAATCAATAAACAATCAGTTACAATAATAAATGCAATGAAAACTTTAACGATAAACACATATAAAGTTAACATTGCCACGTAATGTAGGCCAAAGCCGCTCAATAATATTTTAGACGCAATGAAAATTCGTCAAATGCGTGCAGCATTTACGTCAGTTTTACCGATACCGATGAAAAAAAGGATGTGTGAATAGTTTCTAGAAATTTATAATTCCATCATTATTAAACAGACGTAAGTATTGATAGTATCAATCTTGGCTAAGCCCAGTAGCAGTTAAAAAACTTCAAAGCCAAATATATAAGTTGGATATACTCAGCGACTTTAAAATTCCAGTCTGAGAGCAAAGCACCAATTTAGATCGAGATAGTTTTCCAACATCGGAATTGGTAGTGTTGGGCGATTTCAATCTCTAATGAAAGGTGTGAAAGAGCTGAATTATCACCAACATCTATTTCTATAGCGTTTCCACTAAAAAATTGCTGCACACACAGCTAATAAAATATTTCTATGCACTCAAGTCACCCGGTTGAATCACCGTCAAAAATACAAAAAATCAATGAAATTAAAAAACATATCCTCTTCGGGGGAGGATTCTCAAAGAAGCAGATCGCCCGAGGTTGATGTCAAATTTCCCATATGAGCTTAAGCAGATGCTGGACTGGTCGACGAAGCTATCCAACTAATACACAATTCGGGAGGTGATTGTATAGTCGGTATGTATTTGTTCAGAGAAAATCAATCCGAAAATCACATAATCCGAAAACTACGATTCTAAAAAGATGATTCAAAGGTAAGATTCCAAAAGTGACGATTCAAAAGAGATGATTCAAATTTGTACCAAAAAGCAAGGATCCAAAGGTGACGATTAAAACGTTATGATCTTAAAGTAATGATCCAAAAGTAAGGATCCAAAAGTAAGGATCCAAAATGACAATTCAAAAGTAATGACCCAAAAGTAATAACCATAATTCAAATTTGGAAATCCAAAAAAAGTAAGTATCCAAAGGTGATACTTCAAATGTTATGACCTAAAAGTAAGGATACAAATGTAATAATCCAAAAGTGATGATTAGAATTTGATGATCCAAATGTAAAGATCCAGGATTCAGTAAGTATGATGATTCAAATGTGATAATCTAAAAGTAAGGTTCCAAAAGTTATTATTCAAAAGTCATGATCCAAAAGTAAGGATCCAAAGGTGACGATCCAAAAAGAAAATCTCAGTCACTGCCAAATAGCTCGGAGTAATCTTGGATAGGAAGCTTCACTGCAAGGATAGCATAGAGAACAGAGCTAAGAAAGTGTGCATAGCCATCTTTGTCAGCAGCAAAACCATCGGCAAGAAATGGGTTCTTCAACCAATTTCTCTGCAACCCTTAACCATTAACGCAAGTACAGCGGGGTCCACCACTCTACCTACCTAATGTATAGAAGTTCAATTTGAAAAATTCCGCAAACCATCGCTCGCTTTTTTGGTACCCTTTTGTACATTTGATATTCCCCGAGGGACCGCCGTATCTTACTTTTCGATGGGTTCGATACTTGGTATAACTCGGCAGTTTAATAGGGCAAGGTTGCTAGTACTTAGAATGTCTAGAATAGGTTTTGTCTTCGTATTTAGCAGCCTGGTCGTACACTACAGGACTGTAATGTGCCCTGGGATAGTTTCTATCCTAGGCGGCCTAGGATAGCATGCTATCTTAGTGACAAATGATGGGGTTCGAGGTTCCGGACGATGTGCTTTTCTTCGCCCAGGCACTCATACATATCTCCATCGGTTGTCGTGAACCAAATATCTGTTATTTTCTCAGAACGTTTGTAACACTTGTAACATGAGTTATTGTCTATTATGTTGTGTCTTTCCATATGTTACAACACACCATGTTAGAAGCGAATTTAAACATTCCTTCCTTTGTTTACCTGTCTTAGGCTACCACTTGAGAGCACAAAAGTCAAGATATACTCGCTTGGGCAATAAGACAATCTTATGAGTGACTTTTGGCTTTGAAATCATCGTCACAACATCATTGTTTTACCATTTTTCCTGATTTAAATCCGACGATCGACCAATTCAAGCAATTATTACAGAAATGTTGGAAACAATTAAAATGGGTGTAATAAGTCACAACTACCGACTATAGCATTTGTTGTCCTGATAGTACAAAGGTACTAAATGCATTCACCCAACTATGAACATGACATTTCCTCCTTTCCATCTATTCGATGCTGGGCAACAGGACAAATTCAAAGCGCAATGTGAATGTGGCTATTGCGGTTACCCCATTGTACGTCGTACCATTTATACTGCTGCTGTGGTAACATTTTTGCTAATTTAATGTTAATCACGTAGTAGTAGAGTGGCTGCTACTGTTCGTTTGGAATTCGAGACACGAGTACAATTAGTTGATTTGCTCCTGCCATTGTGTAGTTGGGTCTTATTAGTGATTCACTTTGTTGGACGTTTTAGTGTGATTCTATTGGTTTAGTTTAGTTTGTGTTTGCTTCTGCTGAGATTGATTCAAATCCTTCATTATTTAGTGATTTTTGGGAACCAACTACTGACATGTTTTCCTACCGCAAATATGGTTCTGACCTCTTTAGTTAGGAAGAACCTTCTTCTTCAATAAATTTGAAATGAGTTAAAGGAATTACTACGTTTTTTTTTCTGTTCTTAATACTTCAGCAGTTGTTTTTGTTGTTGTTAATTGAATATTTTCATCATGACCATCGATTGCAGAGTAGTACTGCGGTATTGAGTGTTGGCGCCGCATCACACCTGAGGAAGGAACTGAGTAAAACTACATCAGTTTCAGTCATTCAGTGATCCGGAACACTCGTAAAATGAATGAAGCGGAGAAGTGAACTGAACTGAAAGATTTTAATTGGGAAAGTGAATTGGTGTGGGTGTGAGTGTGGGTGCAATAAAAATGAATCCGGTGATGTTAATGCAGTCCAAGGAGATTTCTCAAAAATGAAATTGATCAACTTGATTTGTAGTTGAGGTGGTAGCTAGAATGTTGCAAGTTGTTTTTAAATAATAAAAAAACAATAATTAATAAATTGGTCGCATCACAAGTTAAGGAATTTATCCTGCGGTGTTGTTTTATGCAATCAAGATAACATCACTTATTTGCATTTTGTGTACACAGCTATACATGTAGTGTTATATTCGTTTTTCGTATTAATTTCTGGAAATGACCAAGTTTTTCTTATAAATTCTACAGGTTTTATTATGTTTGGCTTTGCAAGTGAGGTCTGGGGCTCCTGCAAAAAAATTTCTCCGCCAATTTCGACCAAGGCATCCAGTTTTTAATGAGTATCAGAGGGGCCCGGCTATGTACTTCTTCAGACAAAGGTTCAATCTGCCTTAATTTTCGTTAAACCTAACCTACCACAAAATGCATATCAAACAGGTTTATTCGCGCTGTACTCGTTGTCCCTCTCGGAAGACTGTAATCAGTAATCATACAGTTGTTATCTATAAGGTTAGAAGTTTACTATGGTCCGTTTCACTTCTACACATTCTTTGGTATGGATAGGAAGAGGAGCTATTGGGTCATACTTTTATCAACATACTGCTGGAACGTCGATTACTATTCGGTGAAACTTATCGTGACATGCTACTGTACTTTTTTGGCCTGAATTGGATATGATATCCTTAGATGGTAAGTGGTTCCAACTAGATGGTGCATCATGCCACACAGCATGAAGTTATCATGATAACAACATATCACGATCACGATCAAGACGATAAGTGGTTCCAACAAGATGGTGCAACATGCCACATAGCACGTAACACAATCAGTTTGTAAGAGCTATTTGAGGAGGAAGGTTTACGCAAGCAAGCTACAAGTGATTAAAGAGCCCAAAGACAATATCTGAGCACGTATCGCAGAAATAGGACCACAATTATGTCATTAAATAATGGAAAACATCCAAAAATGATCGGTATCATGCAAAAGAGTTTGTGCGGAGAAATCAAGCAACCTAAGAAAAGAATGTTGCCCTTAAACTAGAACAGGATAGGGCACGAGGACCACACAAGGCGCTAAAGTTAAACAACGAGTCCAAATTATAACGCACTTTAACACCACGTAAAACATACGCAAAGACAAAACATGGTAATTTGATCACTGACCTTTAAAAGCATTTTGGAGCGAAAGGAGAAATACTTTCATAATTTGTTAAATGGCCTGCTTATTGAGGAATTGGAGGCTCAACCAATGAACGAGTACTACACCAAGCCTAGAAGGAGCAATAAATCGACTCAAAGATAGTAAGAGCTGATTATATTTGGAAAACCCATATACAACACCAAGCAATTCATGAACATGAAAGTTCAAGGATGGAAGAAGGCGACAATGTCAGAAGAGTAACTGGTGGCTGTCAAACAGAATGAAACCAGAAATATACACGCGCACGGTTGCTTGAAGCCTGAATTTGAAGTTTGCTCGATGGACTTCGCCAACCTAGGAAAAACCGCAATAATTCATCAATGAATTGTACATTCTTTTACATAGTAAAAGGAAGTATAGTTATGTTTGGTTAAGGTGTAAGGTAATGGTTTATTGTGATACCACACGGATCAGCAAAAATTCCCTCCACCTACTCGATGAACCAATTAGAGCTTCGTAAGATGCGTAGGAGACTACCAATATCAATGTTGATGAGATCATTAGTGTCGTTGTAGAAGAAAGCTCTTATATGGAAATTACGTTTTTGGAAGAGGGCTGGACAAGTACAGAGAATATGGACGATGGATGCTCCTCCTCCTTCTCATCCATGCAGCTTCTGCAGAAGTCATTCGAGAAGACTACAAGTCTTGCTGCATGCATGTCTATGAGACAGTGTCCACTGAGTAACCATGAACATTTTCGAATTCGGGATTTTTGCAGATTTACCCATTACCGTATCTCATGAGTCAGTAAAAGCGAACAAATAAAAATCTCTGTCTGTCTGTCTGCCGATCTGTCTGTGCCAACTATACAGCCTAATACGGCTGAACTTATGGGGAGAAAAATTCGTATTTAAGCATTTTATTTAAATTGGGAGGTCCCAGTTGATTTTGACGGAAATCTGACAACCAGAAATGACACTTTACTTGGACCGTTTTTCGAGTTTTTGAAAATAAATCGAAAAGTATAGCACATATAAGAAATATGTTAAGTATAAAAAAAACTTAAAAAAACAAAAAAAAATAAAAAAAAAAAATAAAAAAAAAATTAAAAATAAAAGTAAAAGTAAAGCAATAAAAATAAAAGAAATAAAAAATTTGATAAAAATTAAAAAAAAAAATTTAACAAAACGACTCATAAAAATTAAATTTTTTTAAGTGTATATGTGTTTAAAATTTTAAAATTTGAAGACCCCTCCACTCCAAAAAAATTTACAAAAAATTTTGTCCATCAGTGATACACATGTGTTTAAAATTTGAAGAAAATCGGGGTAATTTTTACAAAATTTATATGGGCACCCCTCGGGCCTCAGGGCCCGTTCACTCCAAAAATTTTACGAAAAATGTTGTCCATCGGAGATACACATGTGTATAACATTTGAAGACAATCGGGTTAATTTTTTTAAAAAATTTCTATGGGGCTCACAACCCCGTGACCCGGGGTCTTCAAAATATTTACAAAAAGTGTTGTCCATAGGATAAACACATGTATATAAAGTTTGAACTTTTATAAAAATTTGTATGGGGCACCACAACCCTGTGGCCCGGGGTCTCCAAAATTTATACAAACAGTTTTATCCATCGGAGATACAAATGATATAAAATTTAAAGAAAACCGGGTTAGTTTTTAAAAGTTTTATATGGGTACCCCTCAGGCCTCAGGGTCCCAAATTTTAATAGAAAGTGTTGTCTCCGGAAATACACATGTGTTCAAAATTTCAATAAAATCTGGCTTTAGGAAGTGGGTTAAAAATTGATCGCAAGATTCCACGACAAACAGATAAGCAGCACGCGAAGTTAATATAGGGATTAAAAAAAATATTAGTATACATTTATTGGAGATTCCGGCTCCGTCGTGTTGTACCCACACCTCAATTTTTTTTTTTTTGAGGAATTTGCAATCAATCAATTTTTGAGTCTTTTCAGTTTTATAAGCAGAGTTTTGATTAGCCTTCTAGCTCGATAGTTGTGTGTTCATTTTTCGTTTGTTAGGCCTGGTACTACGACTGTGACGACGTCTTCAAGAAAGACTTTAAGTTACAGAAGGACTGAATTGTACTATACAGGTTTCAAGAAATGTAAAGGCTAAATTATTTGGAAATCTTAAATTGGCTTATTCCTATATTGTCATGACAAACCAACATAGTCGTGATATTTTATTGGGGAGTGTTAAATTACTGATGGCTTTATAAAGTATGCCTAAGATGAAACTACACACTAAGATATTTATATGACAATGATGACATATTCTTTCTTGTAGAATATAGCACGTTATACGTCGATAATTACTGTACGTTGCGATATTTCCCTTTTTTTATATGAATGTCATCATATGTTGCTGTATAACCACGGTCCCATCTAACCCTAGCCCTATAGCCCTTTAAAATTTTATATTTATTGCTACAATTACAACTAGCTATGTACCTGCACACGAAAACTACATAACGAAAACAAGAAACGTGAATTTTGCTCCATCCAGCTGAAATGCGTTGCCACAATTCCAGAACAGATGATGTCAAACTGTCTGTAGATTGCGTCCGTTTTGGCTGGCAGAAGTTTGCGGTAGATTTTCTGGACGTGATGGCATTTGTGGATTTCAATTAACAAATGAAATTTTTATATTCATCTTTTTTTTGTTCGCTGTTTTGAAAGCACATTGGCAATATGTTTGTTGCATCCATTGTATACTATACAGTATAAATATCCTGGTTCAACAAAAAGGATTCGAACAAAGAGGAACTCCGGAGATGAATAGAGTTGTTTATGTTTTGCTATTTTGAAGAGATTTCTAGTGTTGATGCTGTTGGGCCAAATAACGTTTGTATGGGGAGGGGGAGGAATACAAAAATGCACAGGAAACTGTTGGCATAATTGTATAGATGGCCCATAGAGCAATAACAAGTCCTTTACGAATATTAAGTTTTCTGTTTTTCGGTACAAAATGTTCAGGCACACAGTGTATGAAGTCGAAAGTTTTCCAAGCAAGGACAATTTTCCATTTTACCTTTAAGTTACGTCAGAGAAAATTAAAAGGATAATCACTGCACGTCATAACAAATTGCATTATATCATTTCTAAATATGATTTTGTACATTACGTTAACTCAGATTCAGTTAAGAATCTTTCACAATCAATGCGTGTACGTTATCATTGAGCGATTGTACCATAGGTTGTCGTTAAATACAAAACCTAAATGCGTTCATGTTCACGGAACTACTTAACAATATTCGAAACTCATAGTCAACTATCTATGATTATTTAGATGACAAAAGATTTCAATTTAGATGAACATACTCTCACGGGTATAATAATTTAATAACTCAGTGATACACTGCTTATGGAAATAAATTTTGTAAAAATGTACATTATCCTCCAAAAAATTTATTTATTCTTTAATGAAAAGAAAAGATCAAAAACTTTTATCCCAAAAATTGTGTCAGTTTACTAAAATTTCACACTAACCAAATTAAAACACTGTCATCCTCATTGGTATGCCATTACGGAGAGATTGTCAGCACTAGCACTTCTCTTCTTGACTGTGTATTGCCCCAAATCAAGGTGTGCCATTATAAATTCAAAGTAGACACAATTTAAAAATTATAAACTTTATAGAAGTTTTCTCTCTTAGCTCGAATAGGTGCTTAATTGATGCAACCCCGTTTCAACACATTTTGTCTAATTGAATTGAAAGGAGACAACCTTTAAAGTTGAACAAGAGGTTTGCAAAGATTTCGGTTGCAAAATTATTTGCCAGAGTTCAAATTCGGGAAGAGAATTTAATTTTGACATTTTTATTAAACTAACTTTTGGGTTTTGACTTAATTTTGTATGAATAAATAATTGTGCTATAGAGACAAAGGTGTGAGGCTGAATTATTATAGTTTCTTAAAAAATGTTGAGCAGATAGGATCTCAGCGGAACTGATTAAAACAGGAGGCCCCACAATACGCCCAGCAATCGCCCAGCAATTCATGAAATAATAGTGCAAGTATGGGAGGAAGAAGCGATGCCAAAAGACTGGCGAAGAGGCATCCTGTGCCCCATACATAAGATAGGAGATACTACAACCTGCAGCAATTATTGTGGTATAACGTTGTTGAGTACCGCGTATAAGATTTTCTCCTCTATCCTTCAAGACAGGATAGCCCCATACGCTAAAGTTATAATTAGTCCATAGTAGTGTCGCTTCATCCATGGCAAATCAACAACTGTTCAGATTTACACCCTTTCAACATCTATAACGGGTTCCGACAACCGATGGACTGGCCTGCGTCCTGTTCAACCTGTCGTTGGAGAAAGTAGTCTGAGACTCTGACGCAACGGCGAGAGAAACAATTCTCTCTAAGTCCATTTAGATACTGACATACGCAGACGACATTGACATCGTTAGTAGAAATAAAAGAGCTGTACAGGAAGCTTTAATCCAGATCGAGCAAGCGGCACGATATCTATGGCTGCAAATAAATGGAAGCAAAACAAAGTACATGGTGGCTACGTCTACGAGTAGAAGATCCAACATTGGTCCCTAAATTAAAATACGGGAGCGAGAATTTGAAGTATTGCAATCTTTTAACTATCTCAGGTCAACTGTAGCAGCCGATAACAGCATAGAACCAGAAATATACGCACGGTTGCTTAAAGCCAACAAAGCCTAATATAATCTGTCAAGACTCTTCAAATCCAGGAACTTAACTATAACATCCAAGCTGCTGGTATATAAGACAATGGTCATACCAGTACTTACATATGGATCCGAGACTTGCATGCTTAGCAAAAAGCATTCTAACCTCTTAGCTGCGTTCGAGAGAAAAGTCTTACGGAGAACAATTGGCCTCGTATGTGAGGAAGGACGATTGCGGAGATTCTATCATGATTAGATCTACGAGCGTTGCCGCGATGTCGACATCGTGAAGAGAATTAAGCTCCGATGGGCAGGACACCTAGCTCGCATGAGCGAAGATGATCCTGCTGGGAAAGTCCTTTGCGGTAGGATTTATGGAGCACGACAGCAAGTACGGCCAAAACTAAGCTGGAAGGATGGCGTATACCAGGAGGCCCAGAGTTCAGGGATGCAAAACTGGATGACATCGGCTCAAAATCGGGAACGGTGAAGAAACTTTTTGCAATAATACAATTACCACACTTACCAGAATTTGTGGTTTTCTGGAACAGCAATACGGTTTTCGAAGGCAATGTTCTAATGGTATCTTCTGGAATCAGTCTATTCACAAATTTAGTTAAAGCAATGATTTTCTTAGAGTGGAAATAAGTACATAAAGAATGGATAAGGCGCTGCTCGATTGGACTATAGTAGCTACCCTTCTGATCAAGGACGTATTGGTTTTAAATCTAATGTCTCAGCTCGCCATATGGATAGTTGTAATCCAGTCTAAGCACAGTATTAGCTTAAAAGCCCAATAGTAACCATTAAATTCAAAATATTCGTAAAAATGTTTTAAAGCATTTTTTTCTGTGAAAAAAAAATTTGTTTCTTAATTTTTTGGGAATTTTTTTATTCCTTAAAAAAAATTATTTTTTAAAAAAAACCTTTTTTATGAAATTATTTAAAAAAACCACATTTAACATTGCAAACCTTTTGGCTTAAAAAAAAAACGATAGCGATTTCCTAAAACGGTGCAAGAAGTAACTCACTACCTTTGGCTAGTGAACTATCTACAAGCCATACGAATATATTCGCCTAAAACTTGAATTCTCCTTTGCTATATTCCTTAATTTCCTTATGCACAGGCTGTGCTTAGCATTATAAGTGTGCAAATCCATTGAGCATGTGTACATTTTATAAAAATATATTTAAACCGTAAAACAACCTATAAAATTGTTACTCTAACAAACCACTACCAATGCCAATGCCACCTATTGCCAATTAATCTAAATTTTTGAGATAACTAAAAGAAACGGCCGGAAGTCCTCTTTGTTCTACAGTTTTGAAAACCAAAGAAACTTTCAGTTATTATCTTTTCTGGCGCACGAACATAAAGTTCGCTATAAAGTTTAGGAAATTGAAAGCTTTTGTCTTACAGCTCCATCCATAATTTTGAGTTCATTCTAGAATACAAATATACGACTTAAGAGTACATAACTACTGTATTCCATTATGCCTATCAAATTCTTACCAAGTAGTTGTGAGTAAATGATGTGATATAAATTGAAAAGTGCGTTTTCAAATCGTAAGATTTTCTTTTCTTAATATTTAAGGAAGATAATTTATATGTTTATACCGAAAATATGTCAATCAAGTCCTTCACTATTCACACAGTATTCAGGCAGTACATTGGCACCCATAGCTAACACGAGAACACTAATGACAATGGACAACGAGTCATAGAGATGGCAGCTAGCAATAATTTGGTCGTTGGGAGTACAAGGTTTGGCGTAAATATATCCACAAAGCCACTTGGGTTTCTCCTGATGGAGCCACTCGCAACCAGATAGACCACGTGTTGATAGACCAATCACGTGTTGATAGGCCAACTACGGTCACGCGATAGGACTCGCCCCAAATGCAGGGAAAGTAAGTCATGGGGCTGTGATGCCCGGCGCCCTAAGAATACCTACTGTCATTAGTACTGCTGACTCCATCTTAGGCTGTAGTCGTAGAGATCGGAATGACTGGTTCGATAACGAATGTAAGCTAGCGACTAAACGTAAGAATGTTGCGTACCGAGCAATTCATCAATCTCATAGAAGGCGGGAAAACGAAGATGAATATAAAGGCTCAGAAGATTTGAAAAAACATTTCAACGGCGAAAGAAAGCAGCCTGGGAGAAGAATCTCGTCCGTAAACTAGAACAGTACAGAGAGCAAGGACCGAACCAGGTGCGTAAGTTATACCAAAGAGTCCGCGGTATGACGCAATATACACCGCGTTGCACATATTGCAAAGACAAAGAGTGTAATCTGATCGCCGATCTCAAAGGCATCTTAGAGCGATGGCAAGAGCACTTTCATGAGTAGCTAAATGGCCAGCCAACTGAGGAACTGGAAGCTCCACAATGACCGAAGACCATACTATGCTGCCGCCACCAAGCATAGACGAAGTTAGCAGAGCGATAAATCGGCTCAAAAATAATAAGGCCCCGGGATCTGATGGTATCACAGCGTAGCTTATTGAAACAGGAGGCCCCGCAATACACAAAGCAATTCATGAACAAATAGTGCAAGTATGGAAGGAAGAAGCGATGCCAGAAGACTGGCGAAGAGGCATCCTGCGCCCCATACATATGAAAGCAGATATTACAAACTGCAGCAATTTTCGTGGTTGAGTACCGTGTATAAGATTTTCTCCTCATAGCCCCTAAGCTAAAGTCATCATTGGACCATGCCTGTGTGGCTTCATGCCTGGCAAATCAACAACTGATCAGACTTACACCCTTAGGCAGGTGATGGAAAAATGTCTAGAGTTTCAAAACTCACTGCACCATCTTTTTATAGACTTAAAAGCCGCCTATAAAAGCATAGCCAGAGTAGAACTTTATAAAGCCATGAGAGACTTCGGCATCCGAAATAAACTGACACGACTATGATGGTTAACCATGTACAATTTTATAAGGCAAGTAAAAATATCCGGATCCGGCCTGCGTCCTCTTCAACCTGGCGTTAGACAAAGTGATCCGAGACTCTAATATAACGGCGAAAGGAACAATCCTCTAAAAGTCCATTCAGATACTGTCCTACGCAGACGATATTGGGATCGTTGGTAGAATACTCAAGCGCTGTACAACAATTTTTCATCCAGATCGAGCAGGCAGGACGAAATCTGGGGCTTCAGATAAACGAGAGCAAAACGAAGTACATGGTGGCCACGTCTGCGAGAAGAAGATCCAATATTGGTCCCTTAATTCAAATAGTGCTCCGCTTTAGTGCCACATAAGTTCTACTGCAAATTAAGTTATCATTCTTCTTCTCATACGGCACCGAAAAAATTAAAATTCTTGGAAAAAATTTTCACTCCTTTGCCTTTGTGTGGGCACTCCCTCTTCTCATCATAACATTTGAATCGAAAACCGGGTCTTGGTCTCTCGAAAAAAATCACTCCACCAGTCCCGATTATGAGACAACCTCAACTAGTTTGGTCGTCCTGGCGTACGCCATTATTCCAGCGTAGGCTTGACTTTGCGGGAGGCAAAGATCGGACCCCAGTTATAGAGCCAAATATGCATTTAAAAATGTCACGCCTCCTATCATGGCTGCTTCTGCGTGCGATAAAAACCTCATCAATTTCTAAATAGCAGTAACTTAATGCTCATCAGAAGTTTCCTGAACTATCAGTTGGCGTGCTCTGTTATCATAATATGTGATGGGAAATATAATTGAAGGCAAATTGACTTACCGGAAATGTTTTACAGAAGCAACATGCGACCGTGGGCATCGGTAACAGCGGTTTTCACATTATTCACATATATTTCTCGACACTGTGAAAAAATGCGGAAACTTGCACAGGACAATACACAATACACTTTTTGCAAAGAATCAAGCACAACACCAAACTGACTGAAACGCACTTCGCCATTTTGCACTTTACGGTAAACGAAGGCAAAAACTGAATGGCTTGATTTCTTTTCCCATTTTGGCGATTTTTACATCGCTCGTACAACAAAACACTTAACGGACGAATTTCCTAGACACACGCGTAATTTATTAATAAGTATGGAATTATATTTTTTTGCATTTTCACCGCAATTAAATCGAACAACAAACGAAAAATTCTAACGATTGCGACTACCGACCACTGCCGCATATCATCCAATTGAAGTTTGTTGTTGTTGTACACCTGCACCACTCCACGAATTGGGACTTGTTGCATTAAGAAGTGCATTTTGCTCTCGTATGCAACGTTGATGGTGTGGTAATGGTGGGAGTGTGAGTAGGACAAAGGTAGTATGGTAGTATGTTATTGATGATGTTATTACACCTTCTCAAAAGGAAGAAGACCTTGAATTTGTTTTGTTTACATTTTGTAGATTGGGTGGCAGTGTCTGACGTGTGCTACAGAAGGGTGTGCACTCATTAACTAGTGATGCCAACCTTTAAAGTTTACACAACTGTTAATTCAATTCATTTCTTAAATAATTTTTACTTTCTTTTACATACTAAAAGGAAGTATGTATAGTAACCAGGAAAATTTTCGAATTTGGGATGTTTGCAGATTTACCCATTTCCGTATCTCCTGAGTCAGAAAAAGCGAAAAAATAAAAATCTCTGTCTGTCTGTCTTTCTCTCTGTCTGTCGGTGTCCACTCTGCAGCCAAGACGGCTGAATTTATGGAAATGAAAATTCATATTTACATAAATTTGGAGGTCCCAGTTGATTTTGTCGAAAATCTGACTACCGGAAGTAACTTGGACAGTTTTTCGAGTTTTGCAAATAACTCAAAAAGTATAGCACTTATAAAAAATCTGCTAAGTGCAAAAGAAATTTAAAAAGAAAAAGAAAATTAAGATTCCGGCCCCGTCCGTAAAAGAAAGTCGTGTTCTGCTCAAACCTCAATTTTTTCAATATTATTATAGTTATCAAATAGTTTTTCCTAACATTTCTAGTGGTAGGTGGTAAGGGGGTGACATAGGACATAACCAATATTAGAATCCAATCCATAGTTTTCGTGGTAGCTGAGATGAATAGTAAAGGTATGCCGCTTCTAGCATCCCTATGGGTAGGGATTGGATTGGGTTATATTGACCTTACAACAAGACGCCATAGTTTTCTTGGACGCTGAGATGAATGTATACTGTAGGACACCTCTGGCACCTCTGGAGACGAGTGTGGGTAGGGGCTGACATATGAATTAACCGATATTAGTATTCAGTCCATAGTTTTCGGGATCGCTGAGATAAAAAGTAATGGTAAGGCTTCTCTGTAGCACCCGTAGGTGTAAAGGCGGGAAAAGGGTGACTTATTACATGAACGATATTAGTGCTAAATTCATAGTTTTCGAGGTTGCTGAGATAAACAGTGATGGTGGGACACACCTATTATCTTTAGAAGTTTGTTGGGAAGGTAAGCTATGTTAAAAATAGTCTAAAAGACCGATATTAGTATAGAATCAATATATGACGGACCGGTCAACGCCGGAAACCTATCAAGTTATAAATAAAAACAAATTCTTTTTTGTTTCTTGTCCTTGTTTTTTTTTCCGTAATGAGCAAACTCTTATGTTATGTTATAAAATCCTTGAAACTCTTGTTTCTTCCTTCTGTTTCTGGATGAAAATCTTTTGTGTTATGTTTGTGTTATGTAAAATAAGTTTGGCATTTGTCTTTTTGACAAATGAACTGGACTTTCAATTGGGATGTTATGTTATGTTATCAGCAGTACCGTTAAATCCCAAAACACCATCTCTAATTTTACTGGGAAGTCGTTACCAGCTGATAGATCTGCCTCCCTATCCATCCCCTACTTATAAAATGTAATCAGTTTCCTGTAGTTTTGACTTTTATTGCAGTCATATAAATTTTAAATGCATTTTTTATAAAAGAAAAAAAGCTGTCATCCCATCCTCGTCAAATGTCCAGAGGAGCTGAAAGGAGCCGCTGTCATTGCCATTCATTTAATTAATCGGTTGCGGTTGATTAAATCTTTGATATACGTAAGCATTTTCCTTTCCTTTGACCGACATTTTAATTTGCTTATGGTTTTTTTTTCCTCTTACAGTGAAACGACGACAATTGCATTTGCATTTGTGCAGCGTAACTTAATTAGCTGATTATGGGATGTGCTAAATACGGTTGCAAAAAAGGAAGTGTTTTGTGTGTAGGTATTGGTATTATTTTCTAAAATAAAACTGAAGGATACAATTTGTGACTGTCATTCGTTGTTTATGTGTTTGTGGTGTCATTTTATGGAGCCCTTATTTCAAATTTTTATGTAGGAATATTATCTTCCTTCGCATTCACTTTTAAGCTTTTGATGACATTTAAATATGGGTCACGACACCTAACTCTATATCACCAACTACCCGTATGTTACGAAACCTTTCTATCTAACTTTTGAATAAGACTATCTTCTCATTCACTGAGCGAACGCGATTAATGGATGTTTTAACAGGGTGTTATATCTGTTTACCTGACAAATACTTAATGGTGTGATTCCTTGGTTAATTACGAAAAATTCATGTGGAAATGGAGGGACCTGTTTCAACACATGCGGCGCACGTAGCACTTAGCGATGTCATCTTCGTAAATTCATTTGAGTATTAATGTATGGGCCGGAGTAATCGGGGACCATTTCATTGGTCGTCACATAAGTAGATAGGTAGGTAGAGTGGTAGTCCGCGCCGCCTTGGCGATCTCGGGAGACCCTAAGCCATGATAGTTATCTGGAAATGGATATAACAAGCCTGTGGCATTCAAGTACGAGATCAGATCGGCGGTCCAGCAACTGGCCTTCTGAACGACGCAGGTCGGCAAAGAAAGGTTTTCCCCTATTTGGGAGTCGGAAGTCCGTCGGAGCTGGACATTTTCAGAGATAATTAACGACAGTTTCCTTATTATTAACATCCCTGCAACTTCTATATTATGCGGGATTCGCAGTTTGGTTGGATGGCTGCACACCGTCCAATCACCGGTTTATACCAACGACCGTGATCCGACGATCAGCTCGGTAGATTTATTTTTATTGTGAAAAGGCCTTTGCTTCAATGTAGTGCACTTGCTTAAGTCATTCCACCTTAATTGAGCCTTGGTAGTATGGAAGGTGAGAAAACGTTATCTGACGGAGCTCAATGGACACTCTCTTCATGTAGTCGATGTGCAATCTCACGCCTTTTTTCGCCAGTACGTCCGTCTTCTCAGTCCCGTCAATATCGCTGTGCTCCGGTACCTGCACTAGGGTTTGGTCTATGCTTTGGCTTACTGAAGCCAATTCAGCTTGGCACTGCCTGAAAAATTTTGAGTTTTTGCTAGTCGCAATAATAGCTTTAATTGCAGATTGGCTAGCTACGCATATGCCAACCATACCAGTTATAGCGGTAATGTTATCAAGTGCCCTGCAAGCCGCCCTAATTGCTAGGATCTCCGTCTGGAAGATGCTAGCAAAGTCAGATAGCTTGTAAGACCTTGCAAATTATGAGAAGACTCCAGCGCTGACTCCATTTCTCATCTTGTATCTGTCGGTGAATAAAGTAACGTCAAAGAACCTCAACACTCCCTCGTCCTTGCAACTTTCTCTAGTCGCAAATTCTATGGCAAATTTGGGACTGAATGTCAATTTTGCAGAGCAGTAGTCAATTGAGGATGATATCATATCCTTTGGTAACGAGTGCAGTACATTGCAGCGTCCATATGGTTTGGCAACAAACCACCCAGCTTCTTCAAGATAAGAATCGATTTCCTGACTTTCCTGCAGCACGTTTGTCTGACGGTGAATTATGTAGTGCTGAACAGAAGCCTTAGCAAATGTAAAGTGTAGCTGAAAGAATATTACTGTCTAGAATCAAGACGGCATTCTAAATTAAAGGAATTTGAAAATTGATTGGCTGACGATATAGTTTATCATGGATTTGGAATATTCCAGTGTTACTCACTCCTTGATAAGTGATCGTGGTTAGTCTTAAAGCATTATCGAATCAAAGAGACCCATCATTGGGACAGAAGGATGTGTCCGCGATTTCTTGGGACATGCGTTGGGTGGATGTCCAATATACTCGGAGCTAGGGCATTGAAGACATTAAATTGTGGCTAAGGGAGCGCAAATGTAGTATAGAAAAACTCAGATAAACAATTCAAAACCTCTAGATAGGAGGTCACTGACTTAAGCTTCTGTTCTGATTGGAATTTTTCTATAAAATGTTCATTTATTCAAGAAATAGAGTCATAAATTCTCGTTTCCCAATTAATACTTTTGTACAGCCTGCCAGGACGTACTGGCAGCGTGATGATTGATTGATTACTTAATATCTTTAACTATAATTGGGAATATTCATCAACAAAGAATCACATGGCATAAATAGCATGATGGCTCAGCAAAGTAATCAATCTCTGCCGCCTTTTCTTAAAGTGTTCTAACGGATTTTGTGAGCGAGAAGCGAGAACATGTCATGTTGCCCATTACCCATCCCATCCTTTCAGAAAGAAGGATTTACTCGTTTTCTCGAGTCATCCTCCTTTTATAGGCTTTTGTAATTGTATTTCATTATAGCTCTGCTAAATATCATTTCGACATTTAGACTAATTGAAAAATTGAAAAAAAACGGGAAGAATTTTTTGTTAATCACGCTCATAGTAATCGGAATATATATACAGAAAAGCAATTATTCAATTTAATCTGTTGGGTACGGAATTACTCCTTTTACTGCTAAGAATCCTGTCATTGGTTGGCATATTAACTCGTGAATCATTATAATTACATGAAAAGTTTTTTTAATGCAATTAGAATAAAGGAAATTTATATCCTTAGTGATTGAAAAAGCAATCAAATCATCGCCTTTAGCACATTGACAGTCTATTTTATATGCCATCAGTTCCAGTACTGCATCAGATTTGAGGTCAAATCCGTACGACTTTGACTTTGACATTGGCTTTGATAAGAAAATCGCCGCCAATGTCGGCGACACTTCAATGTCGTCTCGCAAAAACCAAAACAAAGCTTAAGGAGTTCATCGGGAGGCCGGTGTTTGCGTGTTTGCAATCGAATAGCAATTAGTGCATGGCAAGTTTACCTGCCTTAATCCTATTAATATTAATTGTTTGCTTTTGTATCACTCATTCTTATTAAAGCACGAATGAAATTGATTAGGAAGAGTAATTAGGATTTCCACACAGGCAAATCCCAGAATGACAATACGATTTTGTTTCCCATGTGTGAGGGATTGAATTCAAGTCCTTAAAGTATTTTATATCCTGTTGTTATTATAATGCTAGAAGAGATGACATTGAGAGACTAAGCACGTTGGTGACTCTTCTTATTGTCCGTAATGAGTGAAGTTGATAAAGACAAGATAGGTAGAACATTGAGAGCATCAAGTTCAAAAGCTTTCTTAGGGAGAACACTCGGATGTACTCGTGTCCAAAGGACATGCGCTACAAATGTTTATTGCATTATGCACGTGGTTGTTGGCTTAAGTACGAGTCTTTATCAGTACAGACTACGGGCGGTGCAGTGCATTTTAATGGGCCTTAAAACTCACAAGCCGTTTGACAATGGTTCTTAATTGAAAGGTCGAAATCTTAGGCGAAACTAAAATGTATGTAACATAACATATCTGCCTTTTTCATTAAAACCAATGTAGTTTTTTAAAATTCCTATGAACTTATTATTTTATTATTATTATTATTTGGGTGGCCTGAAAAGCCTGGTGCACTGCGACCTAGAGATCTATTGTGCTTCCGAGATGATTACCACTTTATGTGGTGGCTTAGTTCCTTTATGAATGCCATTCCGTCTGTTAATTCGATCGAAATGGCATTCTGTCCTAGGACTGTGTGGGCCTTTTTTTTTTTTTATAGAGACTTATTGCCAAGGGAGGACTTGAGGTGCTTAAGTCTTTTCCGTGTGAGAGCATCACACATGAACAGTATATGTTCTGGCGATTCTTTAGCCTTGTTACAGAAACGGCAACTGTCCGTCTGGGATTTTCCCATTTTCGTTAGGTGGCTATTGAATGGGCCGTGTCCCGTTATGTACCAGACTAGGGACCTGAGTGCATGACGGTTAACTTTGATTGCCATGTCTATGTGTATAATGGTTCTGGCCCAGTGAAAGTACCTTCTGTGCAAGTATTGCGGCCTGGCTATCTGAGATCATGTAAATCTCAGTTCTTCTATATCTTCTTCTAGTGCATTCCAAGATGCAGGCTTCAACTGCAATTGTTTCTGCCTGGAAAACGGTTGGGGAGTTACCGAGGGGTATTCGCAGTATGGTTCTGGGTCCGAATACTCCTGCTCCTGTTCCAGTTTAGCTTAAAAGCTTTTCCATTTCACTACCAAAAAAGGGCTAAATGTCATCTCTTAACTCGTATGGACCTATAGCGCTAATAACCGTACTTTCCAAAGTCACGGAAATGCTGATTAATCGTCACCTGTTGCATTACCTTAAATCACGGAATATTCTTAGCGGCCGGCAGTAAGGTTTTCGAGCGCAATATTCTACAGTTGATCTTACCAAAAAGTAGAAGACATAGAATAGACCGCAGTCGATTCACAAATTTGGTGAAAGCCATGATATGATTGGATCATATTGGTCGGTTTCAAATTGAACTCTCACAGCATAAACGCTGGTGTTCCGCAAGGCTCTGCTTTGTCACCGGCACTTTTTCTCATTTTGTTAAATGTTCTCCGCTATTTCTAATCCAATTTTTGTCATTCAATGACGACAGCACTCTCATATGAGTTCACGCTTTCTGCATGTCAATCTTCATTGCAAGTGGGACTCATACAACACGTAAGTTAAACTACTTATATTTTGAATAACAAGGTTGGGATAACATAATAGAGTAGAATTTATTGCTTCCAAAACTGTTGTCTTCTTTCGTCTTAGCGGAACTCCGCCGTTGCCGGCCACAAGCACGTGTTGAGAAGCTGCATCATAAATCTTATCTGGCTTAAAAAAAAAACTGGTTTAAAAATGCAATTCAATAAAAAATGTGTTTCTAAGATTACTTGAATAACTTTGTGCGGAGAGACTAATCCAATCCAAGCATGCATATGAATATGACCGGAATTCCAAATGCAAAAATGCGTTGAAGATTAGGTAATATGGTCCTTAGCATCATATAAATTTTGCGATTTTGTCCTTCGTTTCGTATAGAAAGGTAAAAGCTATTATTATTTTCTTTTTTCCGTACAGTAACCGGTAGACTTTAAATATTTTATATCAGTTTTCCAACAAAGGAAGTCCAATTCATCCATTGTTACAATAACTGTGCAGAAAATGCATTTTAAATGAAGCCATCCAAAACTTTCTTTTGTCGTAAAATACAATATTTATTCCATTTCGAATAAAAGAAATCAAAGGACGACAAGTGAAACAAAGGAAAGGAACAATGAAATATATTTCTTTTACAGTGGAAATTATGAAACTTTATGCTGGAAGTCCCAACTTTTAATGCCTGCAACAAGAAAATTGTTTTTAAATTCCTTTTGCTTATCAAAACTTTTCCTTACAAAGGAACACACAGCATTTCTTGTTAAGTAAAATGCAGAGATCTTGCAATTAGTAGCTTTGTCTAAAATTAAATTTTCATTAGCGTCAATCTTGTAATCAATCGTTCATTCACTTCTTTGGCTCTGAAATTCATTTTTTGCTTTGGCTTTCATAAGAACTACTTCCCAAACCAATCGCAATAGTGTCGCCCTGGTTTGGTGGGCCAATCAATTTTACCTCCCTCTTTGTCTGTGCCACGGCACCTTGACGGATTACCAAAGCACACCATCAGTTTTATAGGTTTATTGTCTGTCGTGCGAGCTGCCGTTCCGTTCGCTTTTGAAATTTTTAAACCTCTTATACGGCTCAGTTGCCTCTGAAGAGTTTATTTAACAAAACCAATTAAAAGGATACTTATTTTTTGCAATAAACTCACAACTAAGTCTTTGTTTTTCGAAATTTATTTGTGTTATACAACACGAACTGGATTATGCATTGTAAAATTGTAATCAAAGTATTCATCATCTTTTCAACAAAATCTCTTTGGCGATATCAATATCTCTGCACCCCAATAATGCAGTGAAACAAAAACGAATCATTATCATTATCATTAGTTGCCTAAATTAATATTTTATTTATGAAATTAAATTGTTTGAAGATAACTTGCAAGTCATTAGTATTTTGATATTCCCGATGCGAAATGGATAGAATTCAAATAGAAATAATTAATGAACGTTTCGTCCTTTTTGTTTTGTGGGTTTGAGAAATTCGGCATTTCGAAGAAAAAAAAACTGCAACTCAACAGGACAGAGCGATACAATAAAAGCCAAAGCGAAAACATGTGTATGATGGTGAAGCATAGTCCATCTTATGTTAATACTGTACTACGATTTAAATTTTGGCACTAAGTCAGTAAAAATATTATTTTTGTATTAATTTATTCATTTAAGGCTTTAAAACAGGTTATTTGTTGTTGGCCTTCTATCAGGTGCTAAACACAGCCTAGCCTACACAATAGTTGCGCTGGGACCACCACTAGGACGAGGTAAAGCAAGCACAACATCACGAACTTGATTGTTGCGCTACTGGCTCAAACCAAGTTTTGAGCAGTCAGTAGTTTCCCGATCAATCGCAATGCAGATCCCCATTTCACCATTCAGATTGACATTTCATCTAGATAGAATTCAGAACTGTGCGATAAAACATATTGGTGTCGTCAATATAGCGAAAACAATCGATCCGCTTGACCATTGTACGAATGTTTCCAGTTTTTCCAAAAGCGGTGTTTAAAATAAATATCCAGATGCTTCCCGCCGTAACACCCGTACCTCAACTCGAGCCCACGGGTCTACAATTTGGTTTATCTTCGGACCTACTAACCAATTCAGAGATTCCTTCTTTATCCGCACAATTGTTATGTGGAATTAGTTGCCCGATTCTGTGTATCCGAATTTCTATGATTTGCAGTCATTGAAAACACATGTGCATAGACATCTCATCCTCCTTCTCCGTGGAGCAAAAGGTTTCCTGGATTGCATTTAGTTTAGCAACCTAAGTAATAAGACTCTGTGAACTCGTAGTGCATATACGAGTATTATAGTGTATAGAAGCAAGATATCTCGGCGTAATCCTAGACAGGAAACTCAGCTCAGCTCAGTCGAATATAGAATTTAGGGCTCAAAAAGCTTGCATTGCCCTATATGCTAGCAGCAAAACTATTGGCAAGAAATGGGGACTACAGCCGAGGATGGATCTGTGGCTGTACACAACAGTGGTGTGTCCTATTCTTACATATGTTGCGCTGCTCTGGTGGCCGGCGAAAAATAAAAAGTAAAATGCCAGCAAGCTAGGTGGAATACAGAGATCAGCAGCTGTTGGCATAACTTCGGTGCTGTCCCACCGATGCTCTTAACACAATCGTACACTTACTACCTCCCGACCTATTTATTAAATACGTTGCGCTTGCAGCGCGGTCTGACTCAGAGTATCTGGATGATTTGCTAACAAACCGTACGGCCACTGCAATATACTGCAGTTGCTACCAAAGGAGTTGATACCATCTTCAACCGACTACTGCACTCCTAAATTTCACTTCAATACTAGCTTTGCAGTAGAGTTTCCAACTCTGTGAAGCTCTTTGATGTAACTCTGTTCACCGATGGATCCAAAATGAGTAATAGAGTAGTTGCTGTAGTTTGCTCTGAAAACCCTAACCTTTCAAGGTCCTACAAGTTACCTGACTCTGCTAGTATCTTCCAGGCGGAGATCTTAGATAAAAGATAGGCTTGCAAGGCGCTATCTCACAATACCGCAATAGCAGACAAGTTTGGCATATGTGTAGACAGCCAGTCTGCTATTAAAGCCATTATAGCGACAAGCATCATTTTTTAGCTCGTCATGCAGTGCCAGGACGAACTGGCTTCTATAAGCCAATGCATACACTCGACTCTAGTTTGGGTGCCGGGGCACAGCGACATTGCCGGCAATGAGAGGGCGATCGTACTGGACACGGACTGCGCTGAGACAGTCAGCTGTACTCTGAGCTCCGTTAGGGAACGCATTCTCTCCTTCCTTACCACCCGGGCACAGCAAAGGTGGAGCAATTTAACCAATTGCACCACGTCGAGTGCGATGGCATTCCTATAATAAAAGCAAATCCATCGAGCTGATCTCCAGATCTCGGAAGGATATTTCCAGAGTGGTTGCAATAACCACGGGCACCTGGCCGGTGGGCAGCCACTCAGCCAAACTGAGAATCCCTCACAATACCTTTTGCAGGAGATGATTTCCTGAGCTGATATCGATTTTGTACTTTTTCGATTCGAATTCGAGAAATATAATCGATTTACATTTAAATCCAGGTGAATAAATATGCTCTGAGTTTCCCATGTTACAGGAAATATCTTATTTAAAATAATTGAATTTAAAGTAATTGTTCCATTTTTGTTTCTTATTCCTAACAAGGTTCAGTAAATCGCATTACAAATGGCACTTTACCTTTGAGCACTACAATTAATGACTTCGTATATTAACGGACCAATTGACGATGTCTACCTGAAGCTTTTAGAAAATAGAAAACAAGAAAATCTATATTATGCAACGACAAAGGTAAAGCGAACGTCTCATTTTGTTAATTGAAAATTCAATTACCCGCAAGCAAAGAATAAAAAGCACACCATAAGCCGAGTGCATTATTTAGTCCTCTTTGTGGAAGCAGTAATTCCTTGAGAGCGCTGTATTCTTCGATGGCAAATACTTTATAATACGTGGTAGCATAGGGAAGCACAGCAACATTTTTACAGTATCTAATATTTTCAAACAATCAATTGACTAATTGATTCATTGAGTGATTCGTCAATCGTCATTGCGGGCGATTTGAATGTATTCAATTCTAGTTGGCTCCGCCATTCAGGTATAACAACAACATAAGGAAGGGATGTTTAGTTATTTGGAGATTTTAACAATCTCACTCAGCTTGTGAATGAGCCCACTCTAATTCCCGGCATTGTAAGTCATAACGCTAATACCATTGACTTGTTTCTTACTTCTCATCCGAACAAATACACCCTCAGTGTGATATCACCTCTAGGCTCTTCAGACCATTGTGTAGTATCATTTAATTTCTCGTTGTCGAACCACGCAGCTAAAGAGAAATTCCTAAAAGAAACGCGTGGCTAAACGAGAAAGCCGACTGGGTTGGCCTCAATATTTTCTTCAAGAGCATTAACTGCGGCTACTTAATGCCAATAGTGGTGCGGATGCCATTTCTGATACGATCACTAACATAATCCTCGCGGGTATGAGAGAGTTTATCCCTTCCAGGACTAAGTGTATCAAACCGAAGGAAAAGGTTTGGTATGATTAGAGCTGTAAAGAGGCTACCAGGAACCAGGAGGTATGCTTTCGGTTATATAAAGAAAACCCCACTGTGGAAAACCGAACCAAATTAAGACGAGTCAGAAATGATTTCAATGCCTACCTTAGACGAGTTAAATTCGACTTCGGCCAGAAACTGAGCCAAAAAATACTTCAATGTCCCAAAGGTAGTAAAAAATATTGGTCATAAAAATACTGCCTCGTCTTCAATTCCAACGCTCATTCACAATGACATTCCAACCATCAGCTCTATAGACAAGGCCAATATGCTTGCTTCGCATTTCGCAGCTAGCTCCACGCGTCCACGCTACCAGATAGCGCGTTGTCGCCGCCTGTACTTGCAAGAGTCGAATCATCTATGGGACAGATTTACTTTCGAACTCGTCATGTGGCTAGAGTATTAAATTATCTCAACATTCATAAATCTTCTGGGCTTTAATGTATTCCCGCTTTAGTTTTGAAGAGGTGTTCTTCAACGTTGGCATTGCCAATGCGCAGGCTTTTTCATTTTTTTTATTCTACTGGAATTAGAAAACAGCCTTACTCCAGACTGTTCCTAAAAAAGGCAAACCGTCATCGTACCGACCCATTGCGCTAACATTCATAATTTCTAAGGTCACGGAAACGCTGATCAATGGTAAGCTTATGCAATACCTTGAATCACGTAAAACCCTTAGCGACCAGCAGAACGGTTTTTGTAGCCAACGTTCTACAGATGGCCTGATGGCTTATCTCACTAAAAAGTGGAACCAGTCTATTCACAAATTTGTTGAAAGCAAATGGCAAAGTCTGCCAACAAGCTCTTTTGTCGAAAATCAATGTCTATGGAGTTGATGGGGCCCTGCTTGAATGGACTTCCAGGTCGTATTAGACGGCTTCAAATCCAATATTAACCGCATAAACGCCAGTTTTCCGCAAGGCGCTGTTTTGTCTTCGACATTCTTTCTCATTTTCATTAACGATCTCCTATTCGCTACTTCTAATCGAATACACTCTTTCGCTGACGACACCTCTTAGCTTTTAATACAATTTCACGCCGCTTTCTGCACGCACTTCTACATCGCAAGTGACCTTGACAGCATCACAAATTGGGCACTGCACAATAGAGTAGAATTAACCGCTTCCAAAACTCACTGCTGTCTTCTGTCGTCCAAGCGTAATTTACTACTACTAACCAATGTACTAATTAGTTCAGAGATTCCATCTTTAGCCGCACAATAGCTATGTGGAATGAATTGCGCGAGTCTGTACTTTCACATTTGTATGATCTGCAGTCGGCGGTCAGCCATCAGCAGAATAGGGGGAATAACACAAAATGCATCAGAATTACAAGTGGCGCTAACTATCTCTAACTGGTGGAAGTGCGATCAAGCCTTCACGTGGTGGCCGCCGGTAAATTTCCTCCAATACATGAAAAAAGCTTAATGATAGTGCTTGTCAATTCAAAGTAAGGTTTGCGCGAGGACAATAGCCCCGCCCGCACTACGCTGCCGCCACAAGCATAGACGAAGTTATCAGAGCTATAAATTGGCTCAAAAATAATCAGGCCCCGGGATCAAATGGGATCCAAGCGTAACTGATTAAAATAGGAGGACCTACAATAACCAAGCAATTCATGAAATAACAGTGCAAGTATGGGAGAAAAAAGCGATGCCAGAAGACTGGCGAAGAGGCATCCTGTAGCCCATACATACGAAGTTAGATATCACAACATGCAGCAATTATCGTGGTATCACGTTGTTGAGTACCGCGTTTAAGATTTTCTCCTCTATTCATCAAGACAGGATAGCCCCATACGCTAAAGTCATCGTTGGTCCATACAAGTGTGGCTTAATCCCAGGCAATTCAACAACTGATCAGATTTACACCCTTAGAGAGGTAATGCAAAAATGTCTAGAAAACTCACTACACCATCTTTATATAGACTTTTAAGCCGCCTATATATATTATAAATTACCCGATTTTCTACGTCCTGATATAATACTTCTTGGAAGAATTGTTATATCTTTATGTCGTAGCTAACACACCCTTAGATATTTATCATCCAAAACATTATATTTATTATATTTTTATATATTGTTTTTTACCCATTAATGTATTGAATTACCCATTACAGCTCATTCGGTTCATCACCTAAACGACAGATACCACTCGAAAAACAGAAGAACAAAAACACACTCGCTCAAAGACCGTATAAAAATATTTACACCACCATCTTTAAGTATTTCTATAATGGTATCGAAATCATTGAATGTATCTAATGGAATTGAATTCCTAGTTCGAGCACGAGTATGAGAACACCAACAGCTGTAATGCTTTAGTATTCGTAAAAGCAAAAGGCGGCTATAACATTATTATTTATTCCAGACACTCTCAGATCGAGTTTCATGTTTAAAAACTTTTATTTAATTTGTCTTGGCCCCTGTTTGTCTGTTTGTCTCGACTTCTTTGTGGCCTTTCTTAAACACCTTTCATTATTTGTTGCACGATTTATTGAATGCCAACTAAAGTAGAAAATCAGCTTTATTGTCATACGCTTTGTTCGCATGACATGATAAAAAATAATTAATTTTTGCTTTAAAATAAAATTTAATCACTTGTTCGACCATTTGATTGTGGATGGTCTGAAATGCTAGAGAATAGAAACCAAAAAATAGAAGGACTATCGAAGCATGGCTCAACCGGGACAAAGGACTTGCTTTAATGAAATTTTACCAAATATTGGCAAAGAGATTTCTTTAGAATTGTTGTACGAAAATATTAAGTTAAACTTTGAGCAATATGTTTGAATGTCTGGCATCCAGTATTGCCATTTTTCGATGTGCCTTTCTTATTAAGCCATCGATTTTTGAAATGCACGCTTCTTCAGTTTGTTTGGCCTTCCTTTCATCATTTAATTTGAAAAGATTTCCTTAGTTACGGATTGTTTCTTTTAATGTGCGCTAATGACAAACTCCCACTTATTTTGTAGATTTTCGAAACCTGAGAAGCAATTAATTCACAATCAACTTCAATTAAGCCGACTCAGTCGAGAAATAACTAACTACGAAATACTAATTAAGTAGATGGCAAAACCACATAGAATACTGAACCAAACTTATTTTCCTTTGAAATTATATTTAACCACGTGAACGCGTAGCTTTGAAATAATCATAAATAGATTTTAGATTGCATTGAACTGAAATAATGACTGATATGTGAATTTTTGGTTTTGGTTTCCAACGAGCTATATACTCAGTGTGATTTAAGATGGCATTTGATTAATTAGTTTGCGGCTGTCTAATTTTATAAATACGTATTTTATATGTATTCAATATGTTTCAGGTGTATTGTAGACAGTTCGTGCCACTTGACAAAATCTTTACAAATAACCATGAGCACATCACGTAGCGACCCAGTGGTCCGAGCTCTGGCAAATAGCCAATTGGCCTACAGATATGTTAGGTTAGCTATGAATAACCAATTAGTAGTCCCCGACCTAGAGCGAAAGGTGCAGAGTAGAAGTAGTTATGAAGCATCTGTACGGAGTAAAGTTCCGTACCCGGCGACTTTGTTGGCCAGCGTCTATCTTCCATGGGGTAGCGGCTTTATTTACCCAGCTGGCAGTATAGATAGGTATAAAATGCTAGGGGCAGGTATTCCCGTCCAAAAAAATCCATATGGACTTACGGTGGAAGGCCTCGGAAACCCAGTGCCGGTGGTTATAGGAATAACCGAATAAAAAGTGGGCTCCCAGCAGTTGATATCCAATGACCATAATGTTCCAGCGGTGGCTAACTTGACTGCTGGATCAGATAGTACTACAAGCACAGGGCTGTTCACGTCGAGTATAGCGCCTGAAAATCTGGGAAGATGAGACGCTCTGGCTAAAATGGGATATAAACTAAAATAGCTCAATGAAAAGCTTGACGGGAGACGCTCTATTCACCAGCCGATGAGGGACCTTATAAGCAACATTCAGAACTTGCACGAACAAGCAATAAAGGAGAGTGCCTTAATGAAGGAAGAGTCAAAACAGCAGCTGAACCAAGCTTTGAAAAACCAGCTGACCGCCAAACACGGTACAGACCGTAAAAGACAAAGGGCTGATGAACAGCAACAGGATCATACACCGAACCCAAAGAAAAACCGGTGGAGAGGAGGAACATCAAAAGGACGATAAAGAGCGAGATGCTATAACCATAAAGCACAAAGAAGACATGACGCTTATTCTTCTGGGCTTAGCCCACGTGAGAGAGCTCCGTCGCCAAGTGACAGTGGAATGCCGTGAATGTCCGTCTTCCCACATAGCAGCTTCTTTTATAACCAACTTTATAGGTCAACAAAATTCTGTTATGACTCAATTCATTCACTTGTTTAAGACCTTCCTGGAATTGACGTCATGGGTATGTCGTATGTCACAGGAGACTAGAGATTATTTGCGACACCAATCATCAAAAACACAAACCAACCGAATACCAAACACACACACACACACACACACACACACACCTACAATAACTGCACCGCTACGAGTTTGAAAATTTGACAGTTCACTGCTGCTCTCATTTCTCAGTGTAATTTCATTTTTTCGCGTGTCGTGTTGCAGAAGTTCGCTCGCCAATTTTTCGTTGGTATTTTAAGCTGTGTTTTTCTAATTAATTGTTAATTATTTGTTGTTATTTCGTTATTTTCGTGTTTGTGTTTTATAATTAAAATTAGTTTTTGTGCTGTGCAGTTAATTTATTTCCATTGCTTTTCGTGGTCGTGTCGTCGTCATATGAATTCGTCGGACGCGACCGGCGCGGCGATTGCAATCCTGTTCGTCCGTCAAACGAATAACTACACAACATTAGAAATAATTAGAATTGCAAAAAAGTATTGGTAAGTCGCAGTGAATTGAAATTAAATGAAAAATATCATAAATCATAGAAATCAAAAAAAATGTATGTCTACACTCTTTTGTGTGGCGTAGCCATTTTGACAAATATTTGACATATGAACATGACTTTCGACTTTTGGCCAGAAATTTGATTGACTTCCAGGTGGAAGTTTCTTTCCTTTTTTATTCCTCGTTCGATTTGCTCAAACCGTATCTGAAACCAAATCCACGGGTAAGCTGTCAAAGTAACAGAGTTTTCGTAGTGAATGCTTTGCAAATAGAACGCCTAATCAAAACCAACCAAAATGTCAAAAATAAATAAAATCTTCACCATCAATTCAATTCTTTATTCAGATTCAGACGTTTAACAGTAGCTGGCTAGTAAGTATGTCAGGCTATTACAAAGTTCTTAAGTAACAAGGCCTTTTCTTAAATGTTGTAGCTGTTTTCAGCTACTAATAGTATTTGTACACATAATTATATGTATAGTGTGTTTGCTTGCACATAGCTTACAACTTTTTCTGCCTCATATGTACTTATAGCTAGTTAACATAACAAAAGCAAAAATAAATTTAAATGTGTGTTGCAATCTACTAAAAGGTAACCAAAACCTAAAAAACCAAACTAAATATAAGTTAGCACAAAAATAATTTTTTTATATATACAGGGTGTATCCGTTAAGGTGGCAAATACCTAAAGGGATGATTCCTTGGTTAATTTCGTGAAAAAAATCGTATGGGATGGGTGGTGGGGGGGTTTATTTTCACTTAGGTTCATTGCGATAAAGGAGATAAACACTCATCGAATAGCTGGTGGTCAAAAATGCCATGTTGTTATTTTATTTCCCATGTCGCTGTGAGGAGCAAAATTCACACACGACGGTAAACAAGATCGCGTATCAGACCTCTGAACCGGCCATTAGCAGCAACGCACATAATGAACACGGAAGAGACGACGGAATTAAACCGCGGAATGTTATAAAACAGCAACCTTTCCACCAGCGTTTTCAATTAACCTTTTGCTTCCAGGACGACGCAGCAAGTATTTAGCTATCCTGCGCTGCCTAGTTTTCGCCACAGTAGCCGTCATGGTGTAATGAACTGGCTACGCAGTAGGTCAACCATTGCGCCAGCACTACATAGCATTATTTCGCTGTGTGCATCTTTATAGCTGAAAGTGCTTACTACACCACCAAATACCGATCACACGATTTACGCTCATGCACATATACACAACCACCAGGCCTTCCTATCGTGCTGCACGGAACATCCGCCGTGTGCATCTTTGTAGCTGAAAATAGTTACTACACCACCAAATACCGATTACCCGACTTACGTTCATGCATATATACGCAATGTCTAAGCCTTCCTATCTGCTGCACGGAACATCCAGGCCCAAAGGTACATCGTTTTCTACGCAACGTCGAAACCTATGCATCGCCAAAGTTATGCTCTGCTGGACTAACGATCCGGTCAACATACAAAGCTGGAATATCTTCTTATTTTCTAGACCTTTGTATCGTACTCCACGAAACGTCGACATCTACACGTACTCATCACCCGATTTACACTCTGCTCGACTCATACTCCGCTCTACTTACGCTCCTGCATTTCTACGCATCATTCAGGCATGTGCATCGTTTTCTGTTCACCGTCCAGACCTAAGCATCATCTGAATTATGCTCTGCTGGACAAAATGATCCGTCCAACTACCGAACCTGAAATATCTAAGCATTGTCAAGGCCTATGCATCCTATCCATTGTGCTTCACGCAACGTTGTGACTTACATATTGCCCGATTGCTTACGAATCGTTTCTGCGCAACGTCCAGATCTAGGCATCACCCAAGTTACGCTCGGCCTACGCGTTAAGCTTTAAAGTCGTACTTGTAAGATATATGATGAGAAAACAATAAAGATTAAGTTTATTTTGAAGAACGTAATACATAAATGTAAATGTAATGTCTCGAAACATTGACATCTGGTCACCCTGTGGCTTATAGCGGCATCCGTTACATCGCTGAATCGATCACCAAGTAAGTGATCGTGCATTACGAAAATAAATGGATACAAATAGACGATTAAGTTACAGTGGCACCAGCTTTATGCGTTGAATATGGACTATGACTTGCATTGTTGAGTACAAATGTCAAGTTATAAATTAGGTAATAACGCTGATAGAAGTGTGACTAGGCAATAATGTGGTAAGACTGTACAAGGGTTGAGGTTCGTTCGTATATATGGTTTTCGTAGGCAACGTTCTACAGGTGACCTGATGGCTTATCTCACTGAAAAGTGGAACCAGTCAATTCACAAATTTGGTGAAAGTAAAGTTGTTGCACTCGATATTTCCAAGGCATTCGACAGAGTCTGGCATCAAGCTCTTTTGTCGAAAATGAATGCTTATCGAATTAATAACACCCTGCTCGATTGGACTAGTAACTACCTTTCTGACCGTTCAATCCAGGTCGTATTGGACGGATTCAAATGCAATGTTCACCGCATAAACGCCAGTGTTCCTCAAGGCTCTGTTTTATCTCCGACACTCTGTCTGATTTTCATTAATGATCTCCTATACACCACCTCTAATCCAATCCATTCTTTTGCTGACTTGAAGGATAAAGTTATGGAAACCCTATCGAAAAAGTTTTCTTTGACGGTTGCAGCCGAACTATTATAGTAATGGCCATAATTTTAAAAAATAGTTCCCATCCGAAGTAAATTTATAACCAAAAGAAGTTTCTATAGTATTAACTTTAGGCAATTATATAAGTAACTATCATGGTCGTGCTGTTCTAATAAATCTGAGGCTGTTTTAAAGGTGTAACTAAAACTTTTCAAGGAAGTTACTAATGCTTTAGCATGTTTTAAGTTCAGCTTCAAGTAAAACAAACAAACGCTGACACAGTAACTTAGAGTCTAAAATAAGGTCGCATATATGCAAATGTAATACAACAGGAATAAAAATGATTTCACACCCTAGACGCAGTCCTTGTTGTGCAATCATCTGAAAGTTTATGCTATAAAACACAATAAACTTAATTGCATTCGTAACGCACTCGTAAACGCAACTTTTATTGCCTTCAAGGGATTTAATATTCGTATTTTCTGAGCTTATTATCTGCAGTGTGTGTGCCTGTTTGTAAATTGAAATATGTATAGTAATAAAAAGAGCAGAATAATTGCTTGTCACAGCACGTATTTCCAATTTTGTATTCTTGTAAGCTTAAAAAAAGTAATGGTATAACAACAACCAGACATTGACGCATGCAAATTTCCAATCCAATTGGGATAAATTCCAGATATTGATTCCCAAATTCAAATGTAATACAAATAGCCAGTGCCTGGCTTGTTTGACCTTTAGCAATTCATTTATATGTGAGAATTGTAAAAATTGTCACCTACACGTGTATGCTGCCAGCTGGGGAATTGGTTGAAGATCAAAGACCAAGGAAATTTATTCATCAGTACACAGATAAATGATACATATCTGTCACGTGTAGTATATCTGATGTTGATTTGAAATATTTTACAAAGTAACAAATATCAAATATTCGTTGGCCAATTGAAAAATACCTTGAAATCACTTTTAATGACGCTGGCGAGGAATACAGTCTCTTCGATGAAATGTTCAATTGATCGTTTTCGGAGAATTGTTCATTTATTGTGTTTTATAGGAATATACAGGGTGTATCCGTTAAGGTGGCAAATACTTAAAGGTTTGTATCCTTGATTAATTTCGTGAAAAAAATCGCATGGGAGTGGGTCTATTTTCACCCCCTGCTGTGTAGGTAGCGTTTAAATGAAAAGACACGTACTTTTGTCCTAACATTACTGCACACCCTGTATTTCTTGAACACTTCTCAATATAAGGTCACTGTTGGACTTTTTTGAATTAGAGTGTTGGGCCTTACAACCCCACGGACCCTAGTCACCTGGCAGTAGGTCTAAAATGCAAGGTTTTGTTCCCCGATAAGGGGTGCCACGGTTATCTTCCGTGGTGTGATGGTAAAAACTCGCCAATCAACAAATCTAACCTTCTTGATGTAGGAAAACCACAATTTGTTAAACTCTGCATGGGGTAACCAGTATCATAGGAATCCCCCCCCCCCTGGTTCGCCTGTCGTGTGTCGGCAGTGGCGCGTGTTATGGGTTGAAATTTTTGTTTTTTCGACTTCTTTGAGGTCCTTTTTAACCAACTTCCACATGACCTAGAGAGCTGAAAGTGTATAGTGTAAAAGTCCAAAATAGCATTTTTTATACTCCGAGTATGAAACGTGTCGCGTGTGGCGCGTGTGATGGGTTGACATTTTTTTTCGATTTTTTTTGAGGTCCATTGTAAATACCTTCCACCCGCCCTAGAGAATTGAAGTTTTGTGAGAGTCTAAGTCCAAAATAGCATTTTTTATATTCTACGTATGACGCGTATCACGTTTCGCGTGTGAAACGTGTGATGGTTTGAATTCGCGCCATTTTCTCGGTTTTTGAGGTCTTTTTTGACCACTTTTCGCACCACCTAGAGGGCTGAAATTCTGTGGGCGGCTCAATGGCAGGGGCCCATTTTGATATCCCGCTTTTGAGGCGTGTCGCGAATCACGTGTGACTTCTGTGAAGAGTGTAAAAAAGAAAATTCTATGAAAGAGCCCCGACCTCAAAAACAGATATTTTGGCGATTATTACCAAATAATAAACGACTGTGTGGCGTGTTTGTACCCGAAAAACTAAGTTTTTTCTTATTTACTTGTTCTTTTATCTTCCGAGAAAATGCTGGCCGCTTGAAAAGTGCAGTTATTTAGAATACGAGAAGAACGTCTCGCAGCAACGTGATTAATCTGGATGACAGTGTTGTAATCAGGTGTGGTAATCAAGCCAAGACCGCAATTGTGGACATTGAGATTAGGACACTGTGTGCTTGCCATAGTGACATTTCTTTCTGCAGCAAGGACAATGGGATTGTGTTTTTCTACAGTGGAGTTCATATATATATTCCAAATTGTTCACTACTCTTAGACTTAAAGCTGTATAATCTCAAGGGCCACTAGTTCACCTGCCTTAAGCTGGCAATTTGTGATCTTCCCCCGTATACCACGTCACCAGCTCTATGGATAGAGAAGGCTGGTATAATTAAAGAACGAGTTCTCTCTATTAATGCAATAATCTTTATTTACTGCCAGTGATATAGTGGTTAGATCGGTTGGCTCCCACTCGGAGGACCCCGGTTTGATTTCCGGCGCGTCAAAAAAAACAGAAGTATCTTTTTCAGAGCATCCATTCACTTAATGTGATGCTGTACACTTTAAATATAATTGTCATATAGCTGCTGTATTCACATGTACGGATGAGTTGAATTTTTTTTTTTAATTTCCCACGCGTTAAGAGGCTTATTTCCTTATAATGTTATGATGTATGCTTGGCACAGCGTGTTAATAAAATACAGACGCAAAAGGCAAAATATTCCAGTTTGTGAGTGCTTGGGTGTGATCTCCAACCACCTTTTTTCCTTCATCTATCGCAATATTTCACACTCACGCTGTGCATAGCCAATAAAATGCTTCAAGTCTCCTGAAGCGTGTGCAAATTAAAAAACAAAGTTGGAGCAATCCTCCAACCAAAGTTACGATAGCAAGAATTACTAAATTGCCACAGTGATGAGATGTAGTCAGTATGGTCAGTATGCATCCAAGCTACGAATTCCAATAACACAGGCAGAAGTTGCCTAAAAATAAATGGAGAAGAAACTAAACTGATATTTACAATATCCAGGCCTATCTTATTCTAGACTCCTTAAAATTAACAAACCATTTTTTGATGAATTTTTAAAAATGAGCTTAAAGACCTTGTACTTCAACCCTACGCGGTGGATTTAATAATAGATAGGGACTACCGATATTAGCGGTATCAAAATAACGCTGAACGCCGTCTCTTGCAAGGGTATTATGGTAACCACTTCACTACCTACCTAAGTAGAACACCCCAACAAGACCATCGACTGCACCTTTAGTTGACCAACGTACTAAACTGTGATACTAAAGAATCTCATCAAATTTTAGATCATAATCGTAAGAGAAAAGTTATCCATTGGCAATCTGTCTCATCTTCTTTAGCTTCACATACTAAAACCGATTATCAAGCAAAGTGCAGTAAAATAATCCATCCAGTACAATAACCCGTTGGTAGGATATTATTGCTTTATTACTTTATATCTGCTCCAACGGTCATCCACATAGCATTAAATAATGGTTACAAGAAATGAGAATTTAGGGCAATATAAACTCGAAATATCTGCAATTTTATATGTAGCGTTTTATTGAAAATATTCATTACTTCCACTTGTCAAGTTTCATTATCATTTCTTACGCTCTACTGGCCATTTACCTCCTGTAAGGATTATCTCTATCTCATCAATATTTTACACATTACATTCAAATTTCCATTTGTTGAACCTCAATGAAAAATGCAAATTCTACAATTTCATATAAGGCTTACTGGTATTTTCATCATAAAAATATTTACATGTACTACGTCCTTTGTGTAACACATTTATGAGATCTGCACATGCCACTGCCAGGCCAAAGATGCTACCAACCAGTAGCACAACATAAAGAGAAAAATCGACAGCAATCTAACATCGTTAATGTATTTGTTATGGGATACAAGGAATTTATAGGGACAACAGTAGACAGCCTGTTCTGCACAAAAATCTTCAATATATTCATCCAATAATCTAAAATGTTCAATGGTTTCATTGATTCAAGGTATTTGCTTTGCCATTTATATGATTCTGAACAGCTGCAATGATGAGTGTCACAAAGAAATTGCGTATTATGTTAAATACCTAGTATCTAGAATATTTATGCAAAAGGAATGTAAATATTAACATTGTCGCCCATGTCCCTTATAAATGTAAATTGAAATGAAAAAAAAATAAGTGCATTGGATTGAATGATTAAAGGGTAATATGCCATAGAAGTATAATGATAAGAGGAGTGAAGGGACATAGTAAATAGACGATCGATGAAACTTTTATCGCACGACACGGTTTATAACACAGCCAATTGGTTGAGATCACTGCGCAACAAAATGTCATAACACCAAAGGAATCCCAAAAGATTCCCAATAGACCCCAAAAGACCGGTACCCAGACACTTATTCGAAAAACATTTGCTCGAAAAACATTTGCTCGAAAAACATTTGCTCGAAAAACATTTACTCGAAGAACATTTGCTAGAAAATGTATAAAACGACATTTGCTCGAAAAACATTTTCTCGAAAACTAAATAGTCTATGTTTTCATCCTTCTAAAAACTATCGCGAGTAATTTTTGTTCGCGAAACGAGAGTTTTTTTTAAAATTTTTCGGTTATTTATTTTACCAAAAAATTACGTTCGAGCAAATGTTTTTCGAGCAAATGTTTTTCGAGTAAATGTCATGGAAGCCAAAAGACCTCTAAAGGATATCAAAAGAACCGAAAACTACTTGAAAGACCTTTGCTTACATAAGAAGATGAAATATCGAGACAATATTTTCAATGACACCTACCAGTGAACACCTGTCAATATCATGTTACCCTATTTTTGCGCAGGCCATCAAAGTCAAAACCTTTCCTTCTGATTTGAGGACTGTGCAGGTCAGAGCGTTGATGGTCAAGCACTCTACATGTCTTAGCCATATTGAACGTAAAGTAAGTAGTTTCTTTAAAGGATCAATGTCGCTGGACAGCCTGTAAAAATTGCCTTCTTCTACAAGCCCGTCAAAACAAACGAGACCAAAAATCGTCCGAAATCGCTCGAAACGACCAAAAATATCTTCATCACCATTCGATAGATTTCATGCTTTAGCGCCATAAGAAAGGACTGGGATGATTATACCAAGGACTTTTCTAAATGTTCCAAGGAAGGTCTTTGCAACCGAATTGGCATTAAGAAACAGCGATCATGGCAAGACATAATATTCGTTGAATTTCTGTGCTGGTGTCTGTGGTTAACATCAGAGGGTCGATTTTAGTCGCAAATTATGGCAAAAGTCTGTCGCAAACTTACGAGGTGTATAGCATACAATTTAACTGTTGAGTGCTGTTTTTTTCTCCTTATTAGGTGTTAGTGTACTTTCAATGATGGTGTGTACTAAAAAATTGTTGCTGCGAGCGAATCAGTTATCTCTTGCGTCATGCAGGAGGCTTCTCACATTGTATTGACAAGTGAAATGAGTGATGAATAAGATAAGAAGAATGAAATGAAATGATGCGTTACTAACCATACATAACATTACATAACATAATTTACCACTACTATAAACTTGCGGTTATTTTTGCTTTATGCCTCGTTTTGCAACCAAAATCGGCCCTCACGTGTTTAAGCGGAGTTTGGATAGATATCATTGCGTATTGTAACGTTCCCACCAATACGTATACGTTGAGTGTCCCTTCTTGTTAATAGCAAATACTATTACTGCGCAGGAGCGGTACCTCAGAAAAACTTATAGCTTTTATCAAAGCTACATACGAGGGAAGTAAATGTCACGTCCTACACAACGGTAAGGTGTCTGATGAATTTGAAGTATTAAGTGGAGTACTTCAGGGGTGCATACTATCATCGCTATTATTCCTGGTGGTCATCAGCTATGTACTCCGTGCAGTACTGACGGTAGGGGACATTGGAATTCGATGGACTATGACAACTTACCTTAAACACCTGGACTACGCTAATGATGTTTGCCTGCTATCACATCAGATAGTGGACCTTCATATGATGGCACAAAATCTAGAAACCGAAGCAAGCAAAGTGGGGCTCAAGATAAACACTGGCAAAACTCAAACCCTGAACACTTCAAACACCCGCTCTTAACTCAACATTACTGGACAGGTATAGTCGAAAAAGTTGACAACTTTGTATACCTAGGAAGTGTGGTCTCGCCTGAACGCGGTGGCACCTAACTGGATGTGTGCATCAAAATCGGGAATGCAAGGGCTGCGTTCGGAATGCTATCGAAAGTGTGGAGTAGCAATGTTTCAGCATAAGAACTAAGCTTCGTCTATTCGGCTCTTGTACTGAAGACAACTCCATTGCGAAAAATGTCATGCAATGGAACCCGCTCACCCAGGCAGGTAGAACAGCGGGACGTGGCGCAGGACAGTCGAGGAGGATGCAGGGTCCTTGAGAATCAGTTGGGGGTAGCTTAAACGAGTTGCAGAAAACAGAACAAGATGGCACGTAGGCGTTGTTGACGGCATATGCCCCTCGAGGGTTGAAATGATTTAAGAAGAAAAAGAACACACGGACCGATATCAGGCGAATATCAATAACACATAGTTATAGATTTCAGTAAATATTTGACAGGATGTGAAATGACGTACATTTTCCTCATGATACAAAACTTTTCTGCTCAATAATTCTGGACGTATTTTCTTGTTCTCATCTTGCAACCGATGCGAAAGACCGCAAAAGTAATCTGAGTTAATTGTTTGACCATTGACAAAGTAATCAACCGTGATGATTCCCTCTGCCTGTTTGCCTGCTTATCTACCTATGGTATCACAAGGTTCATTCAACTCTACGTACGTTCACCTTTGCCGACATTGAAAGTGTAATCGACCACAACTGTACAATGAAAGCGATGCGACGATGATTGGGACGCATCTCCAAACTGGCCAAAAGTTAATTCGAAATATCTAAGGAGTAAGCACTACTCAATAAACTTTTTTTCTGATGCTGAAAATCTAATTTGAGACATCTTGCCTGATTGTCCAGACAATGTCAGATGGAAAACATTTTGGGTAACTCATATCGTTAGGTCAACCACTCCAACAAAGTAAACTAAGTGATAGTCCAACTTTTAATTGCATTCTTAAAGTTAGGATAAGAGTGGGTGCTCTCGACAGTATGTTGTTTAGGAGCGTCTATTAATTTGAAGCATTATTAGTATCATCTTTACTTTTCCAGGCGCATTATTTTTTTGTTATCAAGCAAAGTAATTATTTATTTACTTGTCGGACTAAAAGGCATTTCGGAATTGATGACTGTTCTTTATTTCTTGACATTATTGCATATAGAAGTTAAACGCATACAACGTGTACCGATCATAATAATTAATCATAAGATATTGATTAATAAATCTGCATTTATGTGACGCAGGATGCTAAAGAAATGAACAGGATAGCTGTTAATAGATGTCAATTAAGATGAAATCAAATTGATGTCATATTTAAGAAAGGTCGTCGAATTTGGATTTTCTGTTGTACTTGAATTCTAACTAAATAAACCTGCACCTGACTAGGATGCAGTGCCGCTTTAACGTTTCGGTAGGCCCTGAGGCAAATGTTTTTTGTGGGCCACTTAACGTTTTTTTTTTAAACTGTATGCGCGCAGTTACTCTACTGAAAAAAAAATAGTCCCACCACGGAGTACTATCGAAGAAAGTACACAGTCGCAGTCAGACAGTTTGAAAGAATTCAAACCAGATAATTTTGCATCATCATCTGCTATTTGTTTTTATATAAAGTAATCTTATTCCCTTGTTGTTGTTGACGGCCATTTTGAAGGCCTGTAGATTATAAGATTCGGAAAACATGGAGCCGACCAATTGATTCCACATCGAAGTCACTCTCGGATAAAAGGAGGAATTAAAATGTTGGGTTCTACATGAAAACGGTTTTAAGGCAAATCTATGTTGATTAGACCTAGAACGAGTATTTACGTTACTGACAAAAGGACCTGGAACTAGAGAACGGGTTTTTTAAAGAACATCTACCGTAGTAAAATTTATAGAAAACAGTTAAAGCTGCCACATTTCGTCTATGCTCCAAAGAATCAAGAGATGAAGTATTGGTTGCATCGTTTATCAACCGGATAACTCTATTCTTAATTCCTTCAAGACAATGCAAATGCGTTTTTTGAGGCCTTGCGAGATGAGTGTTGAGATCTCAGAAAGTGCTGTGGTTGTGCTGCGCTGCTTGCGGAAGCCGTGTTGGTGTTCGGCTACCTGGAGGTTTGAATGAAGCTAAGGAAGTAGTATAGCGTCGAGTATTTTCGCTGTACGGGACTGGAGAGATACGAGGATCCTTGGTCTGCCTGTTTACAGGGCTTGAGTAGTGGGATAATTCTACCCACTTTCCAAGGGTCAGGTATGTCCAATGTTTGAAAATTTGTGTGAGCTAAGTCAGGTATCACTTACCTCACACAAATTATAGAAGTTTGAGCATAATCGTTGCGATTCCATCCGGTCCAATTTCTTTGGAGGGTTTTGCTCTGCGTATGGCTAAATCAACTTCGGAGAGAAGTAGAACACGTGGGGTGTTGTCGTGACCAATTTCCTGTGCAATTTCCTGAGAGTAGCACTCTTGCTCTTGCTACAGTGCTTTGGGTGTTCTATAAACTGGCGACAGAACATTGTGGAGAACACTTCCTGGGGCAGCCTTGTTGTGTGCTGTTAAAGGTGATGGGTGTTAGGTCTCTACGTCTGGTGGTCTTGGAGAGCTTTTTGATGGTGGACCAAAGCTTCATTGAGCCGCCGTTACAAGATTGGAGGTACTCCAACCATTTAGCTCGCCTGTGTTGAATCTCGTAATTTGGTAGGACATTTCTGGTATTCGCAGGGTTGATGCTACGAATATGATCATGTTGGTTAGCGAGCTGGAGTGCTTCGGCTGAGAAGTTAGGCCTCAGTATAAGGATTCTACCGGCTGGAATTAAACGGGGCAGCTGCTCTGACGACGATCCGTCGGAAGATCATTTTGCCTGAGATTGTGTTGGTGGGGGTTGGTAATTGTCCTAATTGTCTGTCGACAAACCTGGTGAAACTTGGCCAGTCCGCCTTAGCGTATAATTGACAAATGTGCGTTTATCCGCAGACAGAAAGTCATCGGTTTTATCCAGGGTGATTATGATCGGGATATGGTCGGAGTTTAATGCTATCTCTGTTCTCCAGGAGGTACAAGCTAATAAGGAGTCTCATGGGAAGCTGGAGCAATTGGCACAGATCCTGGTGGGAAAATTTTCATTGATGGTACTAAAGTTTGATTCGTCGATTTGCTCAGCAATTTGCGTGCTGCGACGATCGTTCTCTTGGTTATAGTGCCAGCAATCATGGTGGGCGCTCAAATCCCCAGCAATCAGGCGGCTACCATCTGTTAGTAGATGTTCTAAAGAAGGAAGGTAAGGAAGATGTGCAGCAGGCAGTTGGAGGAATATAGACATTTGTGATTTTGATTAGAGTGTCTTTGGCTCTTTGGATTTGACTGGAATAGTTTGTGTTTGGAGATGTGGGTCGAGTGTGGTGGATGCCGGTGTCGGCATAAATCTGTAGTTGATCGAGTTGTGCACGACGAATGCAAGACCTCACCGCCTCCACTGTTTCTCTCCTTGCGTATGATGTTGTAATTGGTGCTTCTGGATAGAAAGCAGGAGGGGGTGAGCTTTGTTTCTTGTATGGCGGCAATTAAGATCCCATGGTGCTCCATATAGTTGTTGATTTCTATTACTTTCCCTCGTAGGCCGTTGCAGTTCAGATGCATCAACACGAAAGATGTGTGGTTTTCATGTGTGGTTTGTTGATAGTTTGCTGGTGGGGGTTGAGTTCATGAGTGTTGATGAGTAAGTTGACATTGTCTATCGGATTGTGACTGGCTATGGGGGAGGCTGTGGATGGAGTGTGAAGTTGTGGGGCTGTCTGTAGTGTTTGACTTGAGCCGCATGGGGCTAAGAAGTTGGCGGTCCATTGATGACAGTTATTAAGTCCAGAGCAGGCTCTAAGATGACACCATCACAGCCGTGTATGCGGCTTTGGCACACTGAGCAGCGCCAGATAGTGGCGTGTTTGGTTAGCTGAACTCGTGTCCTGCAGTATTCCGCAATTAAACTCCGATTGCAGTCTCTGATGTTGTCTAGATCTGAGGATTGTCGGAAATGGCACCAGTGTCCGCGTGGTTGGTTAGCTGAACTCGTGTCCTGCAGTATTCCTCAATTAAACTCCGATTGCAGTCTCTGATGTTGTCTAGATCTGAGGATTGTCGGAAATGGCACCAGTGCCCGCAGTTGTTGCACTTAACTGAGGATATGTTATTACTAATTCTTGTGTTGAATACGGAGCATCACCAAATCTGAGGACCTGGATTCGGCTCGTTTAATGCTTTGTTGGAGCCCGTCTGGAAATCTTTAGTTGGCCTATTACATCGATAAAAGTGATACTACGAGTCATGTCAGCAACCGAATTTTCCAACGACTTTACAAAGTTCCACCTTACCATAGACGTTCTTATATTCTATGAAAAGTGTTTAAGTGCCAAACCAGCCATTTAGATAATCAACAACAAAAAATCTAAATAATGTCAATACCTAAAAAAACAAAATCATAAAACGACAGCTTAAAAAAATAAAACCACTTTGGGAACTTCTTACAATTCAATACTATTTGTTTATTACAAGATCGAAGATAACCACAAAATCCATACATTCTACTACAAACAAGCAATAATACACAAATACATAAACACACCATAGATAAAACGATATTGTCGCATTGTCACAAAATCTACAATGACTGCAAGTAAAGGAACCAAAAACAATTCACTTCGATGACGGGTCATAATTCTACCAGCTGCTGCACCACACAAGAGGTTCTCGTACTGGCGGCAATTGCTAAAGTGTTTCTCCTCGGAAAGCATCTTTGCTGTGTCTCGGGCGAATTTGGCCGAATTCTTGTAGCACTTGTACCGTGCACTGTTGTATATGCAAATCTCGTATGCACGTCGGGTGCTGTGAAATAATAGACAATGAAGCAAAATGGCAAAACCTTAATATTTCGCATCAATAATTTAATTAATTTGTGAAACTAAAATGCTTATGAGGTGTCTGCTTAAGCTGTAAAAGTTCATCATGCCAAGCTACCATAAAACTCACTCACCAACAAAATTGCATGAATTTGGTTGTTATGTTCTTCGGATGCGTACTCCCATCGCCATGCAGCTCATCGACAAGGATATGTTGGAATTTTTTTGTACATCGTTTCCAATCCTCCTGGATGTACGTAAAGCATTCCTTGTGTCGTAGATAATCTGCAAAAAGGCAAAAGAGTTATTAGATGAAATCAACTAATTATCTGGCATAGACAAACGTTTTAGGGGTTGCTAAGTAATTTGAAATTTAATTGCAATGGAAATTTTGCTTTGTAAATTGCTTTTTGTAATATGCTCGGAGCACTATATTCCAGATAGAGAAAAATTAGTTGATTAAATTTCTAAGATGGCGAAATCATTTTGTTGTGTTTTTGAGAATAGAAAGAGAATCATCATACAGGGAAATCATCCACCTAAATACTGATTTTGATTTTGGGTTGTGTTTTGTTTTAATTTCTCTGTGACTTTATTGTTATGAAATCCATATCATTTTCTTAGTTTATGTGAAACAAATTATGGAACTTCCGTCGGTTGTATTGTTTGCAACAAGAATGTCCTTTTTCATACAACAACAAATTCTTTAATTCAAAAATTACAACTTTAATTAACAAATAGCAACAGTTCACAAATTTACACGTACGATTACTTATTATTCACTCCTTACACTACCATTCACAAAGGCGGTACTACTCTACTTTTAAACTTTTCAAGTAGTATAGTCGAGTTCCAAACTTTACTCAACTTACTGAGATAAAATTGATATATTTATACCATATCAATAATTGTCGAGAAGGTTCATTTCTTGGAGAGCCACCTAGAAAATACCCGGATACATTGGCATAATCTCATTATATACAATTTGGTATTCAAGTTCCACATGTCTAACTGTTATAGACAATTTATATATAAGTTTCTATATGAGGAGAAAATATTACTTGTTTACATAATATTACTGAGCCTAATTGTATTCAATGGTTTTTTGTTATTTCTTAATTCTAATGCAATTCAATAAAAGGCTTATTCTTATATACGTACTTACTGCAAAGTGCGATAAAGTAAAAATATACAAAAAATATGCAAAAAATTCGCAAATTGATCAATTTTCAATAAAAGTTCAACCAAACCAAACCAAAGTGAAGTGGCTCTACAACAAAATTTGAACCGCTTCTTCGTTCGTCAAGTATGGCAGAGATATCAAGAAACTGGCGGCATCAGACGGCGAGAAGGATCTGACTCTACAACACAGCGTGATGACCACTTTCTTGTGACGAGTTCGTTGCGAAATTGTCGTTTGAGTTCGGTTAAACTGGGGCAGCGGCTCCAAGAAGTTCGTGAGTTCGAAGTCAGTTGGTGGACAATTAGAAGACGATTTCGGAAAGATCAGCAAACGGGCCGAAATTGACCGTAGCCCACCGACGATCCCGCCTTCAGTTCGATCGAAAGCATTTGGATTGGACAGAAAAACAATAGATAACTATCATGTTCTCAGACGAGTGCAGGATGTATTTATACGGCAACGATGGGTGAGGAAGAGTGGGGAGAGCGATTTGTTCAATGTTGCATTGAAGAACGTGTCTCGTATGGCGTAGATCGTGCATGTTCTGGGGAGGTAAGTCACTGGAGACGTAGACAGATCTTGTGTTCATCTCCGGAACGAATACCGGCCGTCAATCAAGAGGATTGACTTTGATTGATTGATGAACGGTGCATTGCGGAATTACTCGAGGACTACGTCGTTCCTTTTGCCGGGTTTATTGGTGAAAACTCCATGTTCATGCAGGATAATGCGAGACCGCATACGGTTGGTATAGTGTAACAATATATTCAAGAGGTGGATGTGTCTGTTATTGAGTTGCCAGCTCGAAGCCCAGACCTCAATCCCATGGAGTATTTATGGGACGAGCTGTTTGAGTCGGAAATATTGCTCCAACGAGTCTCCAGGAGCTGCAATAGACGATCGCACAGGAGTGGGAGGCGATACCTCAAGATTTGGTAAACATTTTGGTGAAATCAATATAATATCGAAAGGATAGTCATTCGGGCTAGAGGAGATAATATTTTTTTTTTCTGATTTCCATATTTTCATTCGATTGTTACCACTAATTTTCATCCTGACAAATTTACAAAGAAAAGTGTACTTCAGACGTTGACCCCAAAAATCACTTGTTTAGTACCGCGTATAAGATTTTCTTCTCTATCCTACAAGACAGGATAGCCCCATACGCTAAAGTTATCATTGGTCCATACCAGTGTGGCTTCATCCCAGGCAAATCAACAACTGATCAGATTAGATTAGATAGAGAGTTTCGAAACTCACTACACCATCTTTTTATAGACTTTAAAGCCGCCTATGATAGCATAACCAGAGTAGGACTTTATAAAGCAAATGAAAGAACTCAGCATCCCAAATAAACTGACACGACTATGTAGGTTGACCATGACCAATGTTATAAGCCAAGTAAAAATATCCGGATCAATATCAAGCCCATATTAAACATCTATAACGGGCTCCGACAAAGGGAAGGACTGGCCTGCGTCCTTTTCAACCTGGCATTGTAGAAAGTGATCCGAGACTCTGACGTAACGGCGGGAGGAACAATCCTCTATAAGTCCATTCAGATACTGGCTTACGCAGACGACATCGACATCGTTGGCAGAAACCAAAGGGCTGTATAGGAAGCTTTCATCTAGATCGAGCGGGCGCCACGAAATCTGACATTGCTTTCTCAATTCAAATAGTGGAGCGCGAATTTGAAGTCGTGCAATCCTTTAACTATCTCGGGTCAACTGTAACAGCTAATAACAGCATGGAACCAGAAATACGCGCACGTTTGCTTAAAGCCAACAAGGCCTACAAGGTCTGTCAGGACCGGTGGAGAGCCTTTTTGCGGGAGGCCAGGACCGGAAACCGGTTGTAGAGTCAAATAAACAGCAAAGCATCTTTTCCAAATTTTTATAGAAAATGCTGTCATCGGAGATACACAAAGTTCTAGGTTCTTATGTACGCGAGTAGTTCTAATTTTATCGTCGGTCCATTATGAAAAGGTTTTCTAACTGATTGAGTAATTATTGAGAATTAATTTACCTAAAAACTGATCACACAAGTTGAGAATAAGTTTATGCTTTCAATTACAACCTTTAGTTTTATTGTAATGCTCAAAGGCAAATAACTTTTTTCATCATTAGTGAAAAAATTTAAGCTATACATTACTTACGGAAATCACTGTTAAGTTTTATTACCGTCTGCGTAAGGAAATATCTTAATCTATATGCCGAGAATAAATAATTCCTCGGATTATTCCATCAAAGTTTCAAATTAAAAAGGATATGCATGCCAATCTCAGTCTATCATTCTACAGATGTTGATTGGGATGATGAGTGATGCCAATTAGTACTAAAATCGATTTGCCATAGCTATCGTATGATTCTACGAAAAACAGTGGGATATAAATTCACACACATGCAAAGTGTCCATATTAATCAGCAATCAGTCCGTCTGGTGTAAGAGTTCCACATATCTATCAATGTTTTTTATGTTATCAAATAAGGCTGAACCGCACACAATTTTGTCTTTATAAATCTCTTCTTCGAATTTGCATAAATATTAAAAAGCAATGGACACCGGACGTCGCCCGCTAAAGTCAAGATAATCCTGACCGCACAAAGGAATTGAATGTACGTTGTTGTTTTTGTTTTGCCTTCTCTTTTGTCCCACGAGTGCGATAACTTTTTGTTTTCCATCCAAAATAAATGGACTTTAATCTCATTGCTTATCCTTTTCGGCCTTGCACAATGAAATGCGATGAATCGATTTCATAATTTCGGGAAAGAAAAATATTAGAAATTTCATACAAATTTGCTAATAGTAAGTTGCATTTCGTGGGTCAGAGCATACGGAAAATAAATAAAGGTTACTTTACTGGCAAAGTTATGATAAAATAGCTTTTCCATTAGGAGCGCTCAATTTTGTTTTTTAAATGAAACAGCTTATTTTTGAGATAGCAGAATTTATTTCGTTGTCGGTTTGTTTGAGTGTCATTGATTGATTATGGAACAGAACATCATTCACGTTTCCTCCTCCACAGAAACGCCGGCAAGAGTGAATGCGCTGAACCCAATTTTTCATTACTTTAAATGACTCAAATAAATCGGGCGATTTGAAGTCAATTCCGCATTCGATAATGGCCCTGAGGTATGACGAAGGCAACTAATTGACTTGTCAATTTCTGGAAAGACCAATGTTACCGAACTTCGACTTTAATAACTTCATCGTTGGCTAGCTATGTGGGATGTTGCGCTGTATTGTCGCTTTAAGTTAACCTCTTCCATTTCATCCCAGAAATAATCAGACGGCACTCATCATGGTGTCTGGTAGCGAACTTATTCGACTATGACTGCGTTCATTAAATAAAAAAGTACGGACCCATTCAGCATGAAACCCGGACCATCAAATAGTAAATTTTTGTGCATACAATAGCATTTCGTGAATGGCTTTGGGCTTCTGTCTTGCCCAAATACGACAAAATTGCTTATTAACGAAGCCATTTAGCCAGAAATGCACTTCATCGCTGAGAAAGTTTTTGAAGGTCGGGATCGTTTTCGCACAAGTTTAGGGTCTAATCATTGAAGTAACGTAGCAGTTTAGGGCCGAAGCACTCAAGTTACGTTGTTGTTTATGCTCGTACATGTTCAGTTCTTGGATTTGCCCAAAAATCGACACAAACTATTCACAGAGATTCCCAATTACTGAGATCGACAAATTTGGAACTTAACACTCATGACTGCAGCCGAAATATTCTCGACATTCCTTGCGTTGCTTTGCTTAGCTGCCTCAGGAATTTAATGAAGTGGATTTGTTGGTTCAAATTTTTCCACCAGACGTAGAATTGTACGTTTATCTGAGTGAATGATCTGAAGGACCAAAATTGTATTTGGTGCACCGAAATCACCACCGAAAAAATTCGATAATTCGCAAACGTTGTTGTAGGGTCCATAATTAGTTGGAATGTATAGACGAGTTGAAACGTCAACCACCCCGCAGTCAACTGTAGGTATAGCCGAGAATAGCCTATTGGAAAATAGGGTGTTTCAAATGAATGAAACCCCATAAAATCATTGGAACATTTTTCAAATTTTATTATTATTTACTGTATTAACCGGTCCACACGATTTCGCATTATTTGGCAAAAAGTTCTGAGAATTCTTAGCCAAGTTAGCCAGAAAAGTCTTATAGAGATAATAATGTTGGGAAGCATTAATTCGGAGGTTCTATAAAATGACAACAACACATGAAATAAAAACAGCCCAAAAAAATGTTTATGTAAATTCTCTAATAGGAGATACATATTATGTTTTTAAGGTTTTAAGGAAATTGGGCTAATTTTTAAAAAATGTACATGGGCACCACTCGGGTCTCAGTCTCTCACTCCAAAATAATTTACAAAGAGTTTTGTCCATCGGAGACGGTGTTTAAAATTTGAAAAAAATCTGGCTTATTTTTAAAAAATGAGGACACCCCTCGGCCCTCAGGATACACATGTGTATAAAGAAGAAAATCGGGTAATTTTTAGTCGCTGTAAATAAATACACCTATAGGTGTTTACAAAAAAAAAATGATTTAAATGAATTGTCCCAAATAGATCATTCAAATGCGGTTGTGGCACTAAGGTAAATAAAATATTATATTAGCTGTTAACAGCAAACGTTTATCACGTTTGGATTGATGTTTTAAGTGTCCCAAGATTACGTTATTGCATTCCACTACACTCGTTGCAATCAATAAATGAAACGAAAATTTCTACAATACATATTAGTTCAGTCAGGCGATAGTGTATATGAGCATTTGGAAAGAAGAAAAGATCAAACATTGGACAGTGAAATAATAATAATAATAATAACATTTACAAAAAGATTACAAGTTGAAGTTTGGTATATACAGTTTACACACGAAATCATCTTGATAAATGGAGGAGCAAGGATGTTACATTTTTCATTCGTTTCCGCTCATAATATGACAGGTATATTATATTTCATCAGGAAAATAGGGATAAAGTGAAATAAATGCATTAAACAAACCTTCTTGAAATTTGTGGTCATCACAAAATTTATTTAGAAATCGTCTCGCTCCAGCGACATTATTCTGAAAGTTCTGGAACTTCCCATTGGCCAGGCATCGTTCTGTGTAACGGTCGAAGCAGTTCATGCCGCGTTTGAAAACTCTGAAAGTAGAATTTGTTGATGTTTACTTTAGAAATAAGCAGCAATTTTTGTTACATCGTTAATGTCGAACGAGAATGGTAAGGAGTATAAAGTATCGAGCAGCGGAAACGCGGCACGTGCAGAACTTATTAAGTACTGGTATGTTACAATCAGATTAAATTAGATGAACTTGGGCATAATATTGCATCTACTAAGAGGATTTTAAATTGAGATGGTCCATTTTTCCAATATAGTTTCTCGGGTATACGTGATGTAAGCAGCCGTTTGCTTGATGTTTCAACTCGCCTATACACTTACCTTTAAATTATGGAAAATTATAAGCTTTAACTTTACAAATTCCAATTATCTATTCTCAGCTATTTTTTTTATAATTTGCGCACGCGAAAAGGGGTTCGCACCCTTATTATGTTCGGCTATATGCTTGGCACAGCGTGGGCGTTAAGGAAATGGAGAAGAAAAGACGAGATGTCTATGAGACTGTGTTGAATTGAAAAACAGAAAAACAGAGTAATGTGGAAAGACAGAGCTTGGCTGAGCATTCTACATACGTGATGTACGGCTTAAAAACGAATCCCTGAACTTAACTGTATGTCCGAAGATGGGCTTAAGGGTAAACTGATGAGCATTTAGAGCGCCACGAGTATTGCGGTTGAATTCAACGAGAGGTGGTGGCATGCAACTGGCTTTTTCTCTTGAGCACCGCTGGTGGAAGAAGCGATAAAAGAGCGACAAGCAGGACACGTTCCTGCGGTGTTCAAGCGAATCTATTAATTTCGCAATGTTTTCTAGCTCATGCAAGGTCGTTTTAGGCGCACCAGACCAGATATGCCAATTCTACTCAAGTTTAGGGCGAATAAAAGCCTTGTATATTGTAGCCAGATCATAGGGAGTGAAATATTTCTTGCACTGGGTTCGAAAACCGAAACATTTCGCAGACATTTTGGCAACGGTAAATATGTAGTCATTTCAACGAATCTTATCGTTAACGCACATACCGAGAATTACGAGATTTTCATTTTCCTCGATGCAAATGCCATTCATGGATAATGGCATGTGATTTAGGATTCGCTTAGACGACAAGAGACAGCATTGGGTTTTGTATTATGCTGTCAATGTTAGAATTTAACGTGCTTAACATACGTAGTTGGTTGAATTCCACATGAGAAGTGGAGGGACGTTCCTCAAACTTATAAAGGGTCCGCCATCTAAAGTTTTTTTTTTTCAACTAGTGCCTATTTCGTGAATGGTAACACTTAGCTCATGTCTGATTTGACAGATAATTAGTTGTATCCTTCCGCTGAACGAATATGGTTGTGTATACGCTTGAACAACGCTGGGAAATATTGCGACATTACTTTGAAAATCATGGTAATGTTGCAGAATGTGTGCGAAAATTGCGTACGGATTTTGGAAGAAGAGAAGCACCGTCAGCTCCGTATGTTCGTTATCTTGTGAAAAAAGTGAAAGAAACTGGCATCATCATCGATAAACCAAAGCGTGAAAAGCCAAAAACAGTGCGTACACCCGAGAATATTGATGCTGTGGCAGAAAGTGTGCGTGAAGCGCCATCAACATCAATTCACCGTCGTTCTCAACAATTGAACATTTCGGAGACATCATTGAGACGAATTTTGCATAAAGACCTTGGTATGACGCCATACAAAGTCCAATTGGTTCAGGAGTTGAAGCCAACTGACCATCCAATGCGATTTCGTTTCGCTGAGTGGGCCTGCGATCGACTTACATAAGATGCCGATTTTGCCAAAAAAAATCTTCTTTTCGGATGAAGCTCATTTTGATCTTGGCGGGTATGTAAAGAAGCAAAATTGTCGCGTTTGGGGCACAGAAAACCCGCACGCATACATTGAAAAGCCGGTACACCCAAAACGAGTCACTGTTTGGTGCGGATTTTGGTCCAGAGGCATAATTGGGCCATTTTTCTTCGAAAATGAGCAAGGAGTGGCCGTTACAGTCAATGGCGATCGTTATCGGGCCATGTTTTTTTTCATTCTTTTTTCATTTTCGTTCCTGTCGTCACGACATAATAAAAGTTGATTTTTGCTGTTTGTCCAAATTTTTCGACGTTCCTTTGTTCTTTCCCAGGACCATGACAAACAACACAAAATAAATAATAACGCCAATCCATTGCTCGAATCGTGAGTTATGGTCGCGAGTTCATACAAAAACCTTACGGAAAACAGCACTTTCAGTTTTTCACGACATTTCCAATTTTCCGGACAACTTGTCTAATTTTTTTTCTCCAGATAAACCTTATTAGGATTCGATCATAGTCTTAAAATAGTTTTAAAATGAAAACAAGTAAATGTGAAAAAAAAACTTAGTTTTTCGGGTACAAACTTTTATATATATGTACATCGAAACACGCCACACAGTAGTTTATTATTTGGTAATAATCGCCAAAATATCTGTTTTTGAGGTCGGGGCTATTTCAAATAATATCTCTTTTCGCTTCACACGCGCCACACGTGACTCGCGACACACGTCAAAAGCGGGATATCAAAATGGACCCCCGACATTGAGCCGCTCACGAAATTTCAGCACTCTAGGTCGTGAGAAAGGCGGTTAAAAAAGACTTAAAAAAACGAAAATGGCGCGATTTCAAACCATCACACAAGCGAAGAAGCGATATTTTGGACTTAAATACTTACAAAACTTAAACTCTCTCGCTCGTGTGGATGTTGGTTAAAAAGGACCTCAAATAAATCGAAAAACTCTAGAGAGCAGAACTTTTGTGAGTGTCTTAAGTTCAATATAGCATTTTTTATATTCCGAGTATGTCGCGTGTGGCGTGTTTGATGGGTTGACATTTTTTTTTTCGACTTCTTTGAGGTTCTTTTTAACCACCTTCCAGACGACGTAGAGAGCTAAAATTTTACGAGTGTGTGACGCGTGTCACGTTCGTGTGTGGCGCGTGTGATGGGTTGAAATTTTTTTTTCGACTTTTTTTAGATTCTATTTAACCAACTTCCTAGAGAGCTGAAATTTTGTGAACTGCTCAAGGTCAGGGCCCATTTTGATATCTCGCTTTTGACGCTCGTCACGAGTCGCGTGCGGCGCATGTGGCACGTGTGAAGCGTGGAAAAAAGAAAATTCTTTGAAACAGCCACAACCTTAAAAACAGATATTTTAGCGATTATTACCAAATAATAAAAGAGTGTGTGGCGTGTTTCGATGTATATATAAAAGTTTGTACCCGAAAAACGAAGTTGTTTTACATTTACTTGTTTCAATTCGCTACGATCCACATGCATTCAAGGCACAAGCTCATAGACATCTTCTCTTTTCTACTCATTTTGCTTCACGCCCACGCTGTGACAAGGATATAGCTGAGCATTATAAGGGTGCGAACCCGCGTTCGCAAATTATAAAAAAAAAAAAATGTTTCTTCTGTGCACATGTTATTCCCATATAAAATATCTACAAAATAATGTTGAACTAGGTCGCTAGGACCGAATGCGCACATGCTGGATGGGTCATTGACTTTTTCTTCAATGATGCTTGAAATGCAGTCACAGTCAATAAAGATCGCTACCTGATGATGTTGACTCATTATTTTTGGCATAAATTGGAAGAGTTTGACTCGTAGCATATGGTTTTAACAAAACGGCGCTACATACAACACAGCTGGCCAAACGATGGAGTTATTAAAGTCGAAGTTCGGTAACAGTGGTTATCTCCAAAAATAGATCAATCCATTGATTTTATTTTACGCCTCTAGACTTTTTTCTTTAGGTCTTTGTCAAGCTCACGGTCTATGCGAATATGCCATAGACTTTAAACGACCCCAACGACGAAAAACATCGAATATGAAATTGCCAGTGTATCTCCTGATTTATACGAAATTGTTAATTAATTCAGAAACTTTATTTCCCTACTCAATTACGTTGTATTGTATTATACAATAATCCAAAACTGTGGAATTATTTGCCGGCTTCACTAAAATTGCAACTCACTTCCAAATGGCTATCTACGCCGAGCAATATAATTTGAAATAATCCCTCATGAATCCTCCAGACTATATGCTCCTTAATTTACTTTAGTTTTCTTCGCTCTATTCCTTTTCTCTACTTTGTCCCTCACGCAACTCTTGAATGGTATTGTGTTCCATAATTAATGTCATCGATGAAACTTTAATATCTTAAACACATATCTAAAAAAAACCATAAGAGGCGTTCTTAATGAAAAGCGTATTCTATTCAAACAGATCCACCAACACCGAGGTTTTTTTTTCATCCAATTACCGCTTCAAAGGATTCGCACCCTTGTACACACATTTTATACACATTTTTGGTATACAAACATTGGCACATGGCTCACAAACATTCGCAAACTAGAGAAAGAACTAATGCGATATTTACTAACGATACAACTACCTTCGATAATATAGAAGGGATAACCAACATAATGTACCTTCATTTCATGTTGTTAGACAACTGGGATGCACAATAGACCAATAATATCGCAGCAGGCTCATCAGACCCACCATCAATAACAAAATAACAAAAAAAAACAGCTGCACAGAATCACTAATATGGCTTACAACTGGTCAGAATATATTTCTGAATTTCTAGACATTAAGTCAGTTTTTATCAGTATTTCCGTTCTTTTTCAATAATGTCATAAGTTCCAATAAAACCCCCAAGGAATATTGATGGTGTCACCCGTGCCAACAGGTGGTCCTGGTTGGTTGTGTGAAAATGTTTTTGGCGGTTGGATTAAATCAAAATCACGGTAACCAAAAAGAAAACAACTTTTTAGTAAATTTGTATTCTGAAGCTCTTAAGAATAATTTACAACTACAGTATTTTCAGCATCTCTGTGTGTGATATTAAAGAAATAGTTCCTTTCTTCGTCAGTCTCAACAGCAAACAAAAATTTTCCCTGAATAGGCGTAATGTACAAGCCTATCAAGTTACTGTCATTGTCTTAATTGATTGGTAAATAAATAGTCCTTACACTCCACCCTAATTGGAAATATCCTATTTCCGGTTATCACAATCTCTGAATGGACATGCGTTTCCTGTTTGTTTATCAGCATCGGACGTGCTTAAGTGCTTTCACATTGTTCGGAATAAATAATTCCACATCACACACAAACGTTACAAATAGAATTACAGAGAGAACAAACAGAGTCACAATTTAAAGTTTATTGTGGTTTAACAGAAACAGAATATTTTTTCATAATTAATCTAAAAATGATTCGTTCATTACTCGGAAATGGATTGAAGCATAAAAGTAATTATCCGGCAACCTTCTGAGAATAATTTGTTCATTACTCAGAAAGGGATGTTCCATTCATTGAAGGATAAAAGTAATTACCCGCCAACCTTATTACACAAACATATCCCCCGCTAATTAGAATATTCTTATGCCTACACTATCGAAGTACATATCCGCATTCTACTGTGTAACGATTAAAAACAACAACAACAACAACACCACATACGTGCACTTTGAACTGATTTCCTCATCGTTAACGGCGATTTTCGTTGCTTGCAAAAATTCCATTAAATGCGGCGGTAAATCCTTAAAACATTCGTCAACCATTTTCTGTGTGTCACCACAATTCACTGCCTCGATGGTGGAGGAGGAGGTGAACTCTGTGTCATTCTGCGAATTGACACTGGCAATCAGGGAAAAAAGAAAATAAATCAGGAACCACAGATTCACTTGCGCGACGATTGTTGGTAGGAACATGGTGTGCCAAGCCGTAGAGCGCCGCGACGACTACGACTAACACTGACCGAACGAACCGCAAAACTACGAATGACGATGTTTCACTGGAATTTGCACCTTAAAGGTCCTTAACATTTAACAATCCCCCGATATGCGTGTCTTTATTCTTGGCACCTTAGCGACCAACTACCTGCCTGAGAGATTCGTTCGATTCACAAACTCACCGGCGATTGATATCGCTGCCAATTGGCGAACATCTTTTATGCCAATTTGTTTTCAAATATCGCGCCAAGCGGATGCTCAGTTTACTGAGTGTGATATGTGATAGCATTGGAGGGGTGGAAAGCTTTTTCTTTCATAAGAGCGGGATAACCCAAATGGAAAGTCCTACAAGGAGAGAGAATGTTTTCGATGACTCTCACTTTCACTTAGTGCTGCCAGATTTCGAGATTTATCATGATTTTGATTTTTGATTCCATGACTTTGCGACTCCAATGACACCAGCAGAGCTTTTATATCCTCTTGTAGAGAGAGCTTGGGAGGCAGAAAGTTTCCCCGATGAGTGGAAGAAGGGAATGATTGTCAAGCTCCCTAAAAAAGGTAGTCTTATGGATTGCGAAAACTGGAGAGGCATTTGCGTTCTTCCTACAGTTGCAAAGGTAATAGCCAAAGTAGTACTTTAGCGAATTAAGGAACAACTGGAAGATACACTCGATGCCGAACAAGCAGGTTTCCGCACTGGATCCTCTTTATACATAAACACCCTGCGGATCATTAATGAACAGTTCGTTGAATTCCGGTCACCACTGCACCTGCTGTTCATCGATTTTGAGAAGTCGTTTGACAGTGTCAACAGACAGTTTATCTGGCTCGCCTTGCTCAGGATAGGTATACCCGATAAACTAATAGCTATTATTAAAGCAACCTATTAAAGGACTGGAATCCACAAGGAAGCCGTCGAGTTGGCCGTCGTAGCAAGACATGGAAAAGGACAATAGAAGATGAAGCAAGATCCCAGGGAACCGAATGGCGTCTCTTGAAACCTCAGGCGATAAATCGAGTTCGTTGGCGGGCGTTTGTTCTCCTCCGCGGAGTAAAGGAAAGAAAGAAGAAGAAGATGATGGCTCTAAATGTCATGTGCTGCAAAGAGGAAATCTGTCAGAGGAATTCGAGATCCTAAGTAGGGTACGACAATGTTGCATTCTATCGCCGATACTTTTTTTTATTGGTGATTAGCGATGTACTTCGCGAAGCTTTATCTACTTGAAACATGTATAGCTGCCGCCTGCAACTCAGAGTTTTGTACACTCTGTGGGACAGATATTTATACGTACTCCTCGTGCAGTTGCTAGAGTTTTAAACGATCTCAACACTCACAAATCCGCTGGGCCAGATGGTATTTCCCTATTAGCTCTGAAAAGGTGTTCTTTTCAGGTTAGCATTACCATTGCGTGAGCTTTTCCATCTATCCTATTCTTATGGACTATTCCCGAAAAGTTGGAAAACAGCGAAAAAATGGCGAGCCGTCGTCTCCTTTTTCGTACCGACACATAGCCATTCTTTCCAAGGTCATGGAAACGCTGATCAATTTTCAGCTCATTAAATATGTTGAAACCAATGAAATCCTTAGTGACCGGCAGGCAGGCAGTACGGATTTCGTGGGCAACGTTCCACTGGTGATTTTATGTTATATCTTACCGAACAGTGGAACCGGTCTTTGCATCAATTTCGTGAAAACAAAGCTGTTGCCCACGATATTTCCAAAGCATTTGACAGAATTTGGCATCAAGCTCCTTTGTCCAAAATGCGTGCTTATGGAGCCAATGAAAAACTGCTTCAATGGATTAGAAGGTATCTTTTCGACCGCTCAATTCAAGTTGTTTTGAACGGTTTCAAGTCTGAAATACACCACATAAATGCTGGCGTTCCCCAGGGCTCAGTTCTGTCCCCGACACTCTTTCTCATTTTTATTAATGATCTTTTATCTGTGACATCTAATCCAGTTCACTCTTTCGCTGATGACAGCACTCTCAGCTTATCATATAAGTTTGAGGAACGTCCCTCCACTTCTCAAACAACTTCGTATGTTAAGCACGTTAAATTCTGCCCAAGACAGCATAATAAAATGGGGAGAAAACAATCAGTCTAAGCGAATCCCAAATCCCATGCCATTATCCATGAATGGCACTGGCATCGAGGAAACTGAAAATCTCGCAATTCTCGGTATGTGTGCGTTAACGACAAGCTTCGTTGGAATGACCACATATTTACCGTCGCCAAAAATGCTGCGAAATATTTAGGTTTTCTAACCAGGTGCAAGAAATATTTCACTCCCTGTGATCTGGCTACTATCTACAAGGCTTTTATCCGCCCTAAACTTGAGTACAATTGTTATATTTGGTCTGGTGCGCCTAAAACCACCTTGCATCAACTAGATAGAATACAAAGCCCTGCGATAAAAACTATCCGTGACGTAAACATAGCGATAGATTGGCTTGAACACCGCAGGAACGTTTCCTGCTTGTCACTGTCATATCGATTCTTCCACCAGCGGTACTCAAGAGAAATAGCCAGCTGCAGGTCACATCTCCTTGAATTCAACCGCAATACTCGTGGCGATCTAAATGCTATCAGTTTACCCTCAAGCCCATCTTCGGACGTACAGTTAAGCTCAGGGATTCGTTCTTCAGCCGTACAACACGTATGTGGAATGCTCAGCCACTATGATCCACAGGCATTCAAGACACAAGTTCATAGACATATCCTCTTTTCTTCTTCTTTTCCTTAACGCCCACGCTGTGCCAAGCATATAGCCAAACATAATAAGGGTGCGAACTCCTTTTCGCGTGCACAAATTATAAAAAAAAAACTATACCTACCTCCTTCATCCAGTAAGCCCTTCATTTAAAACTCTAGCAACTGTACGAGTAAGGAAGTGGATCTGTTCTGTTCGATAGAGTATTCAATATTCGGATGTCTGTCTTTTATGAATTGTTCCACTTAGTGTTTATTTAAAAAAAAGCTTTCGTGATACTTTGCAAAGTTGCTGAAGTTCACTGTTCCACTAGGAAACATTTTTCCACTTCCACTCCTTTCTTGCAATTGCTAAGTTGCGCGTGTATCCAAAGACTGAGCAACTTTCTATGATTGTTAACCAAAACTAAGGATTACAGCCAAATTATTAACAAAGACATTAATGTTTTTTTTTTTTTGATTATTATTATTGTTTTATTCATTAAATTTGTTTTGTTCTTAGTTACATTGACAATAATTTTAATATTCTTAATTAAGTGAAAAAGAAGAAAAAGTACGCAATAATCAGTATAACAACATTCAAATGAATCCGTTATTTCGATTACTTAAAGTATTAAACAAATTAATTTTTTATGAATTTTTTTTTAAGATTTTCGTTTGTAGTTTTTTACTTTTGTTACTCGATAAATTCTATAAAACACAACAATTATTGATATGAATCAAATAGAGAAACGCGCGAGAGTTTCAAATCTTTCTGTTTCGAATAACAAAATTGTGAACATTGGAGAAATATTAAAAAAAAATAATTTTTGTCGCTTTCTTTCTAAGAAGAAGACTAAAGACCAGTAAAGTAAAACTAAAAAATAAAATATCCTTATTGCCAGCAAAACAATAGCAGTTATGTTCCTATGTATACACAATTTTATTGATTAATTATTACAATTTGTATTATTAATTGCACATGAGATGAGTATGTTAATGTCGAATATAAAAAGAATATATTTAACTTTAATATAATAAATAATAACTATATAAAAAAAACATATTAGAATAATATTATTATTATCTTTTTGTGTTTTTTATTTTCAATAATGGAAGATATTATAAAATGTTTTTTAAAAAATAATTATGTAGATATTAATAACATTTAAATGTTTTTTTTTTCTGTTTTCTTAATTCATTAACTGAAGGCACAATTGTTTCATTTTTATGTGTTATTAACAATAATGATGATGAATTATTATTAATTATTAATATACTTTTTTAAATTTTATTATTATTACTATTATCATCATTATTACTAAGATTGTTATTAATATTCTTGATATATTCTTTTAATTTGATATTATTTATATGATTATTACTATTATTATTATTATTACTATTAATATTATTAATATATATTTTTAATTTGATTGTTATTATAATTAATATTATTAATATTATTAATATTTTTATTATTAATAATATAATAATGAATTATTATTAATAATTATTATTATCAATATTATTATTAATATTATTAATAATAATATTTTAATATTAATAATATTAATAATAATATTTTAATATTAATAATATTAAAAATATAAATAATATTATTTATATTATTCATATTATTAATATTATTAATTTTTATAAACATTATTAGTATTAATAACATATTTTTTTTATTTAATTGTTATTGTTATTAATATATTTTTCATTTCATATATAACTTAAAGTGTTAGTTCGTTATAATTGATGACATTTTTACAATGAATCGTACGTTGAAAGGCGTTCAGTGTGTGTGTTTTTAATATACAGAAGGGAAAGTAAGAGTGAGAGAGTGTTATAAAAAGAAAACTTCTTGTTGCTTGCAATGAGATGCTGTTGCTTATGGAAACCAATTAGTCCCTGTCTTTTCTCATATCCACAAAAACACAATATGATGCACGCAGTATGTAAATTCGAAACGAGAAAGCTTTTAGCTTTTTATCAGTGCTGCTATGTTAAGACAGGGAGAGGAAAATTGGCTAATGTATATTTAAGCGTAATGCATTCACATCACTATGCTTCATATTCTCGTGACTACCAGTTGGAGTTGGTAGACTGATTAACTTAAAGTTATCGTTTTTTTCTTTTAAATTGTTTTATAGAGTTTTAGTAATGTTTTTCGATAACAACTCATATATAAAAATTTAATGCCAGTTTACCTTTATAAAAAGTACCCATTTAGGAGTGCGAAGAATAGCAATCAATTTGAATTTGGATGACAAAAGGCTATACATCTATCGATAGTTTACTTCAATTCGATTCGATTCGATTTTCATCGAATTTTATCGTATGTTAGAAGAAAAGAAAAAGGCAAGATACCAAAAGAAAATCATAGACTATAACCTTAGCCAAAAAATTAAGGAACAACACGTTGTTTGATAGTCTCGATCGATATGATGTTTGCAATTTACGATCAAATCGATATTGTTATCGATCTAGAGATTTTTTATTTTGCTGCTGTTTAGATTCAATTCAGAACGAAATCATTTAAATCAATAACGTCATTTGTTTAATAGTTTCGATCGTATGTTATTTGCAATTTACGATCAAATCGATATTGTTATCGATCTTGAGATTCTGTACATTGCTGATCCTACGATTCCATTCAAAACGAAATCATTTGAAATCAATAAAGTCATTTGTTTAATAGTCTCGATCGATATGTTATTTCCAATTTACGATCAAATCGATATTGTTATCGATCTTGAGACCATTTGAAATCAATAACATCATTTGTTTAATACTTTCGATCGAAATGTTGATTGCAATTTACGATTAAATCGACCTTGTTATCGATCTAGAGATTCTGTATTTTGTTGTTCTTTAGATTCCATTTAAAACGAAATCATTTGAAATCAACCTCATGTGTTTAATAGTTTCGATCGATATGCTGTCTGTTATGACTCAAATCAATAAATTTGTTATAGTTTCGAATTAAATTCAAAATCGAAATCCCTATCGATCGTATCAAATGGATTGCACTATCAATGCATGACTTATGTAAATAACAATCGATATTTTTCTGCTTTTGTAATAAATTGAAATCATTATCGATCACAACAATACATTTCTTTAGCTTGTAAGGTAAGACTGGCGTCAAATCAGAATCAATTTACGATATCAAATAGAAACTATTGGTGATGTATGAAATTTTTAACATATTTAGCAGCAAACGAGTCAAGCAAGATCAATTTTAAAAAAAAACAAACATCGATCGTTTCAATACAGTTTTTCAGAAATTGAATTAAATTGTAAACCAATCTAGGTGCGAACTTCTACGCACAAATCAAAACATTAACTGTGCCCCATATTTTTCGCGGGTCGCGGAATAATTGGCTTTATGCTCAGAGCTCAGTAAGGACTTTTGCATTCAGTGGGACAACATTTTCAGTAATAAAAATTGTAACATTCCACTGACAAAGAAAGGAGAAGATAACAAGTCTCAGAAAATCAGTTAATGTCTGAGTGAGGAATTGTGTCCAATTAAATGAGGTGGCTGCGGGGTGAGCCTTACATGGGACAAGGCTGTATTAATGTTCTAAATCAACACAGTTGCCAATTTTCTAGAATCGAATTAATAACGAAACTTTCGCTTTCGATTGTGACAAAATCAAATTAATTCGCCAACAGAAACAGCATCTTTTACAACCGAATGTGTCGACTGTGCAACAAGAAATTGTGAAAAAAAACTTGTTTGTTTTGTAAAAATGATTGTAAAATGTTTTTAATATTATTTAGTTGATATTCGTATATTGCATTTCCATTTACTCAATCAACTACGAGTAGGTACACAAAATACAAACTTCTAAGGCACAATTTTTTTGTTTAAATATGTTCTATTCTCTGGCTGTTTTGTTTTTGCTGTTGTGTATACGATTGTGTATATATTTTAATGTGCAATTCACAAAGCATAATAATATTATATAATAATCTACATATAAATTTAACTATTCGATAGTACAAATATATTATAATTAAAGAAAATAGAAAATAAAAAAGGAAATATTAACAATTATTCAAATTAATGTGAATGCAGTAAATGCAGCAGATTTTATTGTTCTCTAGATATGTCTATGAATGGATTAATAAATGAATAAACCGTTTGTTACAGCTGTAGAAAATGAGTTGAACCATTTAAATTGGACCAACTACTGGGGGGTGATAAAAGACATAGATGTTTGGGAGATTGAATTTGTTTTTTTTTAATGCCACAAGAGACCTTTGCAATGTTATTGTCTACTAGAAGTAACAAAGAAACAGAAAATAGTTTTAGGTTATTGGGTTGAACTGGAAAAATATAGAACCTTGGATTTTTTCATAGAATTCATACTTGAATGAATATCAAGAATAAAGCAAATGAGTCTTTTCAAGAGATGAGAATGGTGTACAAGATAAGTTAATGTAGGCGTCAGTTATGTATTTTAAATTAATGCCACAAGAGGCCTATGCAATGTTATTGTCACAAGAAATAGAATACTAATTCAGGTTTTTGGGTTCAACTTGAAAAATGGAAAACCTTGAGTTTTTTATAGAATTCATACTTCTATGATTATCAAGAATAAGGCAAATGCGTCAGTTCAAGAGATGAGTGTACAAGTTAAATTAATGTAAGCGCTAGCTATGTATTTTAAATATATGTCGTTGAGAAAGCTTTTGCAGATAGAGATGCCCATATTCCCCCTAAACCTCGGTTATAATGACAAAAAAGAAAACGATTAAGAAATTTCAAGTTGGTAGAAAATTGTTCCAATTGAATTTTTGCAATTTATTGATGACAAACTAATGACGAATTTTTTGAATTCGCGAATACATCATTTCCATCCCTAATGTTATATTATATGTTTTTGGAAAATACCTTGGAATGAAATTGATTAGATATCCAAAGCGATTTCTAGAGATTTTTCTATGATTCCAACAACCTATTGGGGCAATAAAAATTCAAAAAAATTTCGTCAATGAAAAAATTCAGAAAAGAAAGCTAGCTGTTTATTAAATTCTTAAACTTCGGTTCAATATCGAAAACAAAAACAAGAACAGAAGAGACAGGGAAGAGTTTAAAAATTTAAATTTCTTGGTCAATTTGTATGGGAGGTGGTGGTATCAGACATAAACATTCAGACCTTAAACAAATGTTTGTCGGCGGTAACAAGAGTACTATAAAAAAAATAACAAACAAAAAACCTCGCATGTTCCTTCGAGAGGTCACAGCAAAGACGTTAATTTTTAGAGGTTTTTAGAGGTCAGTTTGTATGGCAGGTACCTCAACGCATTGAGGAATAAACCTCAAAATCTAATAATTTCACCGTCTTGTAATAAAAATAAATTTAACAAAAGAGTTATTGAAATCAGACGTTCGTGAATTGTGAGAAGAATATACCAGATTGGGATTCCAAAGTGGATGATATTGGCTCAAATTCGGTGGAGATATTTTCTGAAGGAGGCCATAATCGGACAACGTTTGTAAAGCCAAATATGATGATAATGATGAAACATTACTTATTAAACGTTGCATTTTTTCAGTTCAAGTTTTCGTCTTACAAAAATTCAATCTACAGTAGATTCTCGATTAAATGTACTATTGGTTGATCAACCTCAGAATATTTGCACTGTAATACGATTATATTAACTGATATTCTAATGGAGTCAATTTAAGTTTTCATCTTACAAAAATTCAAAATAACAGTAGATTCTCGATTAAATGTACTATTAGTTGATCAACCTCAAAATATTTGCACTGTAATACGATTACATTAACTGATACTCTGAAAAATGCAATTTAAGTGATTGTCTTACAAGAATTCAAACTACAGTAGACTCTCGACTAAATGTACTTTTGACCAACCTCAAAATATTTGCACCGAAATTCAATTATATCAAAATATATGCATTAAGAGTTGATAAAATTAAAATTGAGATGAAAATTAACGAAAGGGATAATGCAGCTATCGTTGCAGACGGAATTCTATCTAGACAGTATAAACTGTATATTTGTTTAAAGTTCGGCACTTTTTTTAAAGACATAAATTTACTGCAAGTTACTTTATTTTATCGTATGCCTTTTTTGTACTTAAAAGATTATATGAACATGACTTACAAACAACCGTGAATCTAATGTAGTACAAGGTTGGGTCAATAAGTCCGCGACTTTTTGAAATTCCTGTCAACAGACATTGTCAGTTGACATCTCTTCTATTTTTGCTTCAGTAACTTATGTAGGAAAAGAACGGAATTGCTTTTAAAAGTTAGTAAAATGTCATTAATATATATAGAGAGAGAGAGGTCGTCTGGTACCTCCCATACAAATTGCCAAAAGAAATGTTAATTAAAAGGGAAATGTGTCACTTCATTTATTTTGCACCACCCTGTAGAGATGTAGAGATAATGGAAATGAAATTAAAAAAAAACAAATGAGATTCAGTTTCTTGAGTAAATTTCAATAAAAAAAAATGTGTGTGCCTGCTTGTGCCACTCTACTTTTACTTAATTCCTTAATTGTTTGCGTTTCGTGTAAATATTTCATTGATTTCTTTCTATTCTTATATGCTCTATATAAATAGAAATTTTAAATATACATAATATGTGTATATTATATAAAGAAAATTGTTTTGTTAATGTTAACTGCTAAATATGGCGATTGCTATTATACAATAATTTGTTGTTTCCTTTGTAAATCACTTAATTGTTCACTCAAATTGTTGCTATGATTTCAAAATTGTTTAACAAATATATATTGTGTAGGTATATTCATATTAATGTAAATGTATATGTGTTGTATAAATGTATTGATGTATTATTAATACATTGCTTATTTGTTTAATATATTTGCTGGTTTACGTTATTTGTATGAAATAAAGTTTGGTTGGTTGGATTTTAGTTTTTATTTTTTCCTGCTTGCTGTTGCAATCAATGATAACAATTCATTAAAAATGAAAATGAGAAACATACGAGTACATAATTGTTGTATTCCAATTGTCATTAAAAATTGCATTTTTAATGCAAAAATTTACTTGAGATTCAATTTTGCTCAGTGATTTTTTACGATGGATCTGATTGTTGTTGCGCACAACCAAAGCTCACAGATCGACATTTACCTACAATTACTTACCACGATTTGTTGCTAAAAGAGTGGTTGGTTCAGTGGTAAAAAAAAACAGTGCACGTTCCGTTGTTTTTCTTGTTGTTGCGTTGTAAGTACAAATTTAACATATTTTGTTGGGAAAAGGAGAGTAGATATTATAACAGGAATCCATTACAGTAAGAAAAGGCCATTTGTTCCTTGTCTGTCAATCTTGTTGTCTGTCACACAGATCAGTTCCTTCATCCACTGCATCACATTTATTTATTTTATTTAATTTTTCTGATGGTTTTTTTTTTGTTTGTTTTGGTATTGTGGTGGTGTTGGTTAGTCAAGATTTATAGTTATTTCTTTATATACGAGTTTATATGTACGTGTTATACGATCAGTTTAGCAACAAGTCACATGTCACACCTGACATTCAGAATCGTAAAATTGTTCATTTGTTTGTTTTGTTATTAATCATCTACCAGATATATATGGCACCGGATGTGTTAGCATGTAAAATAGAGAAGAGACAAATTGTTTATTGGTTAATGTTAGTAAAAAAAATTATGTTTTAGTTTTGCGATGCATAAATGAAAATAAAATATATATATAGTATGGAAAAATTCAATTGAGGAAATTGAGAAGGATAAAAAATGTAATGTAACTTCAATGCTGGGGCGTGAGTGAATTGCAATGTTTTTTCCCGAATTTATAGTGTTATTAAGTATAGGTGAACGTTTAGAGTTGCCGAGTTGTCTCGTCCCACAGCTGAACTGCTTTTGGGATCTGGTCGCTCCGCAATATTTAAGCATTTGGGAATAAGTCAATTCATGATTGATTTGTTATTAAGTCAAAGTAAATGTTTAAAATATTAACTGATTTGTTTTTGTATTGCATTGACTTTTGGAATAACAACAACGATACAAGCAGAGGAAGGCACAGTCGACTCATGCTCATGCATTTGAAAAAAGTTCATCACATTTTTTCTCACCTCACACAGTTAGCTTACGAATAGAATAATTGTTAATAATAGTGTTTAATTGTCATTTGTTTATTGTAAATAGTATTTGGCATTCAAATTCGAAAGTTCTATTTTCTGATCAATGATACAATTGATTATTATATACTCCGCATTACTTGAATAGAAACGCGCATTATTCCAACGATCAGACCTTAACACAGCAGCTATTTAGTGCGCTGTTCTCTAAAGATTAGATAACATTTGAAAAAAAATCACAAACAGAATAATGTAGGAAGTACCAATTTATTTTATCGTTTTCATTCCTGCGATTCCTATACCTATTGGGTCACCCGCACAGAATCATAAATCGCTGGATTGCTATACGAGTATGTTTCAGATCATATTAAAGTGCTGATAATTGTGATGACTTAAGTTAGTAAGCTTAAGATCTAATTGAAGTGTTGATAATTGCGTTGACTTAGTAAACTTAAACTAGTAAGTTTGGTTGGAGTAGAAACGCTATGTTTATTTGGATTTAAAATAGGCTGAACAAACGAACTAAATACTGCCGAAAAGGCAAAATTAGAGGTTTACGCTGAAAATGGACTCTACCTGCGAACAATTGCCGGAACAAATTAGAACAAGTTTTAAAGTCTGGTGGTAGTTTTTGAAGAATAAAGAAAACTACGGAAGAAACCCAAAATGAAGGTAAGCAAGAGCCACATTAGCAGCAGACAGGAGAGTTATCATTGGATTAGGCTACAATTCCAGTGAAACCGCAGCAAAAATCAGAGCAAATAGTGATTCTAGTGCGAGTCTTTTAGCGGTAAGGCCTCTAATAAATAGTGTGCAACAATTGAAAACCCTAAAATACCGCTAAATGCACTACCAAAAAAACATCGCATGAAAGGATAAATTGGTGAGCATTACAGTTTTTAATAAAAAGAGATTTGTTGGAAAATTGGACTGCAGCTTTCTGTTCCACTTGAGCACCTAAGTGATTAGCAAGAATCAATTGTTTTTGGCACCAATATTTAATGTATTCTATCCAGTAAAGGCATGTGGTTTCAAGGTGCTGACTATTGTACTCAAGCTTATGTGAATTATAAGCTTTTTTTTGTTAAAATAGTACCCAAATGGGATAGATAGAATAGATAGGATGTAATATTTTTAACTTCAAAGCAAATCTAAACATTTTGCTGTATTTTTAGTGATGTATAGAAAATGTTGTTGAAAAGTTTTTCCATATACCAAGTTAATGTGTAGATTACAATCAAAAACGATCTATTACACTTCAAATATTGGTGGAATTTGCTTTGCTCAAGCCAGTGCCATTTACAATGGTTGTGTTTTGAGTTTGGCGTTGAAGACAGAGACACAATTGCGTTTTTAGAAACTATGTTATTCTATCGATTTTGTTTAAATGGCTTGGTCAAAATTTAACATAACACTTAACATAGCTACGAGTGTTGTAATGGCTTCGAACCGTACTGTTTTCGAATACATCACAGAGCTGGAGCACTACACTGAATCAATGATGAATATGCCCAATTATACATTCTTGACGCTGATGCGGATGCCGAATAAAGAATTCAATTGCGCGAATCGCAAGGCATTGACACAGAATAGCATTTTGCAATTTGCATAATAGCAACCTTTTTGCCGGGGCTTGCAAAATGCTGTACGAAGTGAAAACGAATGGTGGACAAGCTTCAACTGTTTATATGGCTATTCTTAATGACCGAAAGAAAGCTCAATACCACTGTCGATATAATATCTAAAGAAAGAATATCCGCAATGAAATTTATGGAATTATTATAAAAATAAGAAAAAATATCAGAGAGAGTACAGAACCCTGGGGAACACCATCATTTATGCGGTAATTTTTGAGATTTGAGATCATCGATAACTTCTTGTATTTACACGCCAGAAAGATAACTTCGAATGTAATTAAGCATCAATTTTATAACGATAAGCTTGATGGCAATGTCTTTCATATATTTGTTGTGATTTCAACGAAGGTTTTCGGTCACGCACATAACGAGGAGAATTGTAAACTTTTTGCTTTGTTTAATGACAAAGCCATTGACAATGGCTTAGGTTTTAGTTTCTGTTTTAGGACAAAGATAGGATTGGTTTTTAGGAAGTTTTAAGTTCCAAACTATTGTTTAACATATAGGTATACTGTTATTGAGTGATGTCATCAGCGAAACATGTATAGAATTTAAAGTAGGAAACAAGATAGATCTCTTGATTAATATAAGAAGGAATGTCGGAAACAAAAAAGACCCTTGCAGGTGAATTTTAAGACATGTGACCATTGAAAAGTACTTGCATTTAAAGCTTAGAAATATAACTACTAACGTAATGAAGCATAGATATCATAAGGATGATGTTTTAAACAAAAAGCCAAATTGTTTCATTGATTTGTGAAATATAAAGGAAAACAACTTTGCTTTTACCAAAGTGATAAATCGACTGAGTCTACTTTCGGTGGCATCAGATTCTTCATTAGAATGTTGCTTATTCATTAAGGATTTTCAGTGATTCGTGATATTTTAAAAAAATTCGATTAATCAGCGTTTCCATTAACTTTAAAAGAGTTATATTAGTCTTTGGTATTAAGAAAGAGATGACGGTTCTCTGTATTGGAATATATGCTGGACATAGTCAGTTTTTACCCTTACTATGGGAGAATTCGTTATAGTTTTGAAAGGGGACCACTACAATGGGTGAATTCGTTATAGTTTTGAAAGGGTTTTTTATTTTAAATTACATAGATTCGTTCGTTAATTATTATTTTTTAAGAATTTGCAAACTGAAATTCTTACGCAAACTCAAACTACGACGAAAATTTGAACTTTCCTTTTTAGTAAATTAAATGTTTATGTTAACATTAACTAATTATTGACAATTAAACACTTATATTAACATTTATATTAAGAATTAAAGTAAGTAAAGTAATAATTAAAATTAATATAGAATATTCTTCATTCAAATGTAAAGAGAGAAAATGTGCAAATGTATTAATTATATTATTGAGAATATTAACAAACAAAAAATAATTATTGGATTTATTTTCGATTTTGAATTTCTCAATTTTTGGTTTGTTTTTAATTATTAATATGGAAAAGAAGTTTTATTACATTTATTTATTATTATGTATTATATTTGTCATCACTCTATACACAAATATATATATATTTATATTTAAAAGATGTTGTTTAGTTAACTTGGCCTTTGGTTAGTTAAATATCTTTTTTAGCAAAAAAAAAAACTATTAGATATTTCATTAGAGAGTAAATTTATGAGACATTTAGTTGAGTGTTTCTTGAAGTTAATTTATTATATATATATATATATATGTAAAACAATTTGGTACTATGGTGGCGTTTTATTTGTTCGTTCGCATCTAATCGTTATGTTAAAGAAGATTATTTACAAAAATTTCAAAAGAAAGAAATGTACCAACAGCGACTGTTGATGGAAAACTATTAAATGATAATTATACAATTGATACAATTGAGAATAAAAACAAATGAGTTTCTATTTTTTTAATTTTGTGCATTTGTGGTGGTTGGTTGTTGGCGAACAAATCCGTTCTATGTTAATTCAGAAGAAACATGGAATGTTGAAGTCCGCACCGCCGCGTCAATCATATTCTTGACTTCTTGTTAGCAATTGCATTATTTAAGTATTAATAAATTATTAGAAATGTTCTTTTGGGTTTGGATGTGTGTGTGTGTGTGCATAGCTCCAATTTTGGAAATTGATTAAAAGAACGAACATAGAATGAAAGCGATGCAATGCAATGCGATGCGATGCGAGAGAGATATTGTTTAGTTTGTTGCATTAATAAGTATTATTTAATAAATTGTTTGTTTGATTATAATTTTAGTCTTAAATTAGCAACTTTTTTTTAATTGTACCCATAACCACAGTTTAAACTTAACATAAGACATTTAGATTAAAGTAAGACGGTGTTACATATTATTATTGTCTTAACCTATATATTGTTTTATATGAGTCATAAAGTATTAATATAAAAAAGTGACTTGATTTATCAAGAGAAAGTATTTTTTAATTAAGATTTACAGTTATTTTTATCAACTTAATATGATTAAATTGCGATAAGATTGTGCCATTTGTTATGAAAGTAAAAGAACGACGGCGATCAAGAGATTAATTTAAAAAAAAAAAATATTAAAAAAAAACAGTGATATTAAATGACAATCACTGCATAGTTGAGCTACCTTCCATGTGTTTAAAGCTCCATTAAACACTCCGACAGCTAGACTCCAAATGGTCTTTCCTATACTCCAGCTCGAAGAAAATAAATTTTTTATTTATTCGTCACTTTTTGGCAGGATTGTGATGTACAAACGACACAGAAATATTAAATGACAAACACGGCATAGTTGAGAGCTACCTTCCATGAGTTTAAAGCTCCAATAAACACTCCGACAGTTAGACTCCAAATACTCCAGCTCGAAGGACCAACACAACGAAAATATATTTTTTATTTATTCGTCACTTTTTGGCAGGGTTGTGATATACAAATAAATTAACTTTCAATATTTGTATAATTGATCCATTTAGCTAAAGAACGTTCCAGTAGTCAGGTAGATAGACATTGCTTATGAAAATCTAGCTCGAAGGACCAACAATTATCTTCAAAAAGAGGAATATATATCGTGCACTATCGATTTATATTGTTAAGCTGTTTTGTTTGGTTTTTAATTTCTTAGTTAATACATACATAGATAGATAGTTGTGCAGTTGCATACGGATGCATAACAAAAAGTAGGTTTAAATTATTATTAATTATTATTGTTTATAAATGTCATCTACATATTTCTTTTAAATACGATTAAGGTTATAATAATGTTAAGTAACATTTTAATTAGCTATTACTGTTAAGAAATTGTAAATTTAGTAGCAATTATATCAAAAAAAATTTAATTGAATTTTAATTGTTTAGTTGTGAGTCATAATTTTGCGTTAGAGAAAGTTCAATTGAGACAAAGTCAGTGAAATTGGGGATGGGGAGAGATTTGTTAATCAAATTAAATTTTAATACATAGGAAGAGAAAAAACTTTTAAAAAAAGAACAAGAAGAAAAACAAAAGACAATTTCAATTGGAATTTTGATTAAACAATCATTGAATCTTTATTGCATTGAATCATTTGCAGTTTGGTTTGTTCATAGATTTTCAAGTTTGCTTGTTGGTTGCGTGTTGCTGGTCTGTTGGTTTGTTGGTCTGTTGGTTTGTTTGTTTGTTGGTTGGCTACGACGATTGCATTTACCGATTAACAATTATTTTACTATTTCAAATAACTACTAAATTATACACTTCTTTTAAATGTTTTTTGTTTTTGTATATAATGTATATATATAGTACAAAATAAAATGTCTAGAAATTACGCTACTTCGTCATGTTGCTTAACGCGTATAGAAAATATGTATGTTTTTCGATTTAAATATATATTACAACAATATAGAGAGTATGTACTTACATTTATAATATCAATAATAAATCGCATATTATATATAAAATTATTATAAGCTAACTAAAAATTTCTTTACTTTATTCTCAAATTTCCCAAGAGAAAAACACATATTCCATCACACACTTCCGGGTCGCTTTGTTGTATTTCCGATTCTTCTTATGAAATATTTTTGTTGTTTTTTCTGTTTTTTTTTGTTGCATTCTTTCTATGCATCATGATTTTATAATAATAAAAAATTACAATGAAAAATATTCACAAAGGCACAAGTCAACATTGAAACAATATCTTTTATACATAAATACACGTGTAATATATAGAAATATTTTATTGTAAATTTTATTTTGAGGTCATCGCTTACTTTAGAAAATTTGCTCTCATTTTTCTTTACAAAAGATATAACATTCAGAAATACAGAGAGGATTGGTTTCGGTCTACCTGAAAAAGAAACTTTAAACTTTGGTTGGAATCAGTGATGTATTTTTATTAGAAAACTCCTTCTGTTTGCCTCTGTGTGAGCCCAATTGTCAGATTTATATCACTTAAAAATTTATTTAATTTCTAATACTAGCCATTAAAAAGTAAAATTTATAAAACTGGATCTTTTCAGCTAAATAATTATATTTATTCTTCTGAATTCACTTTCAATATTTGTAGGTAATTTTTGTACTAATTGATTCATTCATATAAAGAACATTCCAATAGTCAGGCAGATGGACATTGCTTATGGGAAATCTAGCTCGAATGACCAACAATTATACAAATCAAATCAATTTTGACTTTCAATATTTGCAGCAAATTTTTGTATTAATTGATTCATTCAGCTTATGAACATTCCAATAGTCAGGCAGATGGACATTGCTTATGGGAAATCTAGCTCCTCCAATTACCTTTAAGAGGAATTTATGTCGTGCACTATCGATTTATTTTGTTAAGCTGTTTTGTTTTGTTTTTAATTTCCCAGTTAATACAAACTTAGCTTAAAAAGATTCCCACTCGTGTAACAAAACAAATTCAGTTTAAGTCTTGTTATTCATTTCTGTAACTTTTTGGACATCCAACTGCAATACATTCACAACGTTCGCAGTGCCATTGATTTAACCCCTATACCATCATCATCATCATCAACACAATCCATACCTCGATTCTGTCAAATTTTTTATTGCCACTACAACTCTTAACCTCACCTCGTTTAGAAATCAAAGCGATCTTGTCATATTTATTTTAAAAAAAAATGCTTTTAGGGGGCTATTCAGTGATGTATTATGATTGAGAAAAATTCCCTTATAACAAATCAACTTTCCTTTTAGGTTCTGTTATACAATTATGTGACAGTACTTTTAGGACATATAAATAATCAAGTACTACCCATAAAAAAATTAAAAAGATCTTTCCGGCTAACAAGTGTTGTATTTTGATTTGAAAAATTTCCCTTTTCAAAAAAACCAAATTCACTTTAAATTTTAACCAATATTTCTGTGGCACTCCAACTCTAAACTCTACTCACTAGCTTTAAGTAATCCTACAGCAAAGAGTAAGTAACATTGAAATAGTTTGGGTTATCCAGTGATCTATGTATTTTAATTTTAAAAAGTCCACTTTTAAGAAAGCCTTATCTTGGCTGAAGAGAAACTTCATATACGCTAAGGATATCCGTAAATTCTCGGATAGCCAAGCTGCACTGAAATCCCTGGAATCAGTCTTTACAAATTCAATACTAGCCCTTAACTGCCGATCATCTGGCGCAGCAGTTCAATACCCACCTGTGTTGAGTGCCGAGGCACAGAGACATTCCGGGTAACTGTATGGCTGACGAACTCGCCAAACAAGGACCAACACTACACTACCCATCTTTAAAAAGGCTTTTCAACTTTTTTATGGAATTGGTTGATAATACATTGGAATTTTTTCAGCTAACTAGTGTTGTATTTTTATATGATTGATGTGATTGGAACTTTTTCAGCTAAACAGTGTTGTATTTTTATAAAAAAAAAAAAAAAAAGTAAATTTCAACATAAAACATAATCCCCCTTCGGTTCTGTTCAAAAATTTACTATCGAAATCCCACTTGGACACATAAGCACTGACAATTGGACTTATCACAAAGGCAAATATCAGAGTTTCACTTTCGAAATTGTTCCGCTGTTCCTGTAGCAGTCTCCAATCCCTCTGCAACTTCTGGTGTAAATTATACTTTTGCAGAATTTCTTACTTTAAATCTTAAATCTATAATATCACTTATATATAATAATAATAATAATTATCCACAATTTAATTCCAATTTAAAAGTTTCTAGCTAATTAAATTGAAATTAAAGTAGAAAACTAAAAAATTTAACAAAACAATATATAATTCTTATATGAAGAGTAATAGAAAGAGAGAGAGAGAGGGAGAGATAAAGAGAAAAATAAACAAAAACTAACCTGTGGGCTGAAATTTGTTCAAAGTTCATTTATGGTAAAACTCTCAATCAATAGAAGAAGGAAGCCACAATCTGGAGGGGTCTCTCACGGGATCTCGTGTCGTTTCATTTTGTTTTTTTTTTTTTATTTTTTGCTTTAAGATTCATTGTAAATTGTAACACATCACTTTTATCCAAATTTAATTAATTTTTCTTTGTTTGTTGTTTTTTAAAAAGATAACATTCTGTTCGATTCTTATCTTTTTGATAATAAAGATAAAGAGGGCGCAGAGAAAAAGTTGTTGCAGAGAAAAAAACAAATAACATATCTATGCAATAATTGATTGAACGAAAAAAAAAGTGCAAACTTTTTCCCTTAAGCCGACCGACGGACGATTCATTCGTTTACTGAATCTCAATGAAGCTCGGTTTGTGAGAGACCCCAGCCCTGTGATACGGATGGTCTCTGTTAGCCAAACGTCTGTGTTGTTTTAAGGCTCCTACTAGAAGTGTAACATATTCATTATTATTCGACAAAAATTATTTCTGTTTTTTAAGTGATTTTTGTTTGTTTAGATAATAATTACATGTTTAATTACTACAATAAATTCTCTTATATTAAAATGATATTTGTATATATAATTATCTACATCATAGATTAGATATATGAAAAAATAATACAAAATAGCGAAATATGTTTTCTATTTCCAAGATAAATTACAGAAAAACTGTATCTGCCAATCGAGTTGAAGCTGAATTTGAACGCGATTTGTTTTTCGAATTTTTTTTTAACTTACTTCTCATTGTTTTGTAATGTAATATTTACTCTTTGGAATGAATCGTATAAGGTATAATGTATTTGTTGAATTTGAAAATAATTTTAATATTTTAAATCTTGTATGTATATATTTTTTATTTTTTTATTTGATAAGTGATTTTAAACCAAAAACACAGATTGTAAAGAGAGAGAGAGAGAGACATAAGAGAAAGAATACTACACTGCCAGTATACCACGAGCAAAGGATAAAAAAAGGAATCCTTAATCGTTAAATCAAAAATACATTATATACGAAATTCGTGAAAATAAAAAAAATAAAAAAAGAGAGCGAGTGCGTGCCACGCACGTCATCAAAGTGAAACTTCTTTGGTAAACTCCAAAAGTTTCATTTAGATATTATATTTTTTTTTGAGATATTTGTCTGCTTTTTCTTGCAATGCTCTACGTCTTAATTCTGATTTACTAAAGGTATTTGTTGAAAACCTTTCCCGAACTGAAAAAAAAACTGCTTGAAAATACTCCCTCGTTTCATATTAAGTTCCAAAGCAAAAGTACAAATCAATTTTCGTGTTTTTTTGTTTTGTTTTCCTTCTAATTTCTAACTGATTTCCCTTTTTGACTAGCAAGTAACTAAAACATTGGACGGAATTCGGTGAGCTTGCATTTTGTTTCTATTGTTTATGTGACAGAACAGCATTTAATAAAAGACGAATAGAAAATTCCAATATACTGTTGTAAGATAATTACATATTAAGCTAAGATGTGTGTTTGTTTCTATTATACGAATATTAATATCGAGCACCTTTTTGATTCATCGCTACACGCAGCTAAAAATACGAGAAAACAAAAACTAACTAAACGCGGAATTAACTAAAAATCCGCTGGTTGGTTAAATATTTTTGGCTATTTTTATATTATGCTTAATTCAGCACTAAATGGCACTAAGTGATGTCTAATTATTTCAAATTATTCATTGATCATTGTGTGTAAATAAAATGTTTATTCTTCTATATCGGAATTCAAAATTGTTTAAATAAAACATTAATTCCTTATATATGAATTTAAAAATGTCAATGTATTTTTCGTTGCGTAATAAATTCTGTGGTTTTTTTTCTATCCTTCTATGGACACGCGAAAGACCATTGCGGTCCAATGCCTAGCTTCTCGCGACCATTTGTGTTGCGCATTTATATTTTTTGGACACAAATGGAAAGGACCTACAATTAAAGGCCGGCTCCGAACGGCGAATTGAGAAGCTTTCCGTGACAAGTTATTACTCTCGGAACGTTTGTCACCAATTCGCGAAAGGTGGGGGGACACCGTGTTTTGGTGTTACTGGGATTCGAAGCACGAACCTCCTGCTCAGTAGCCATGCGCATTTCCACTGAGCCACGGCGCCAACGGTTGGTAATACCGCCGCATAATTCTTGAAAAGGATCGATACAACTAAAGGGTGTTTTTTTAGGAGGTTTGTTTTTCCGATAGATGTCGTTTTATTTTATGACAGTTGTTTTGACAGCTCAAAGTGGCATTTCTACTCAGTATTGTTTGGCAAATCATTATGAAAAAAAAAAAAAATGACATTTGTCAAAAATAGTCGTGGTAGCCATATGCCAGAAATTGTGTTTAAATGTTAAATGCCAAAAAATTATCTACCAAATAAAAAAAAATTTTGGTCATTTCATAATTTTATATGTGTTTTATTCAAAAAAAAATCGGCAACCTCTTAAAAAAACACGTTATATCTAACGGGTGTTTTTTATATCGTTATATCTAACGGGTGTTTTTTTAAGAGGTTGCCGATTTTTTTTTGAATAAAACACATATAAAATTATGAAATGACCAAAATTTTTTTTTATTTGGTAGATAATTTTTTGGCATTTAACATTTAAACACAATTTCTGGCATATGGCTACCACGACTATTTTTCACAAATGTCATTTTTTTTTTTTTTTTTTTTTTTTTTTTTTTTTTTTTTTTTTTTCATAATGATTTGCCAAACAATACTGAGTAGAAATGCCACTTTGAGCTGTCAAAACAACTGTCATAAAATAAAACGACATCTATCGGAAAAACAAACCTCCCAAAAAAACACCCTTTATGTATAACATTTTTTTTTAAAAGATCCTTGCCCATATAGCCGACACTGCGACCATATGAAAAGATCTATTGTATCAGAAGTGTGTGACTATTCTAAGAGGTATACCTTCATGTTTTTCAACTCTGGTGCCGAACATATTTCCTTACAAGAAATACGCCTCCTTAACCAATGTAATGCTGGGCATTCACAGAAAATGTGCTTGGAAGATTCATTCTCATCTGAGCAGAACCTACATTCTGTATCTGAGCCTAGATTATGTTTGTTAATCTGAAGTCGCAAGCGACAGTGACCTGTGAAAAAGTTCACCAGCTTTATGATGCTATCCTTTTCTAGAATAAGGATTTCCGTGTAAATAAAGGGTCTGATTAATCGTTTGGATTGTCTGAGCCCGGGAACATTTTCATAGTCTGACGAAGTTTGTTTTCCCAATTATTAATAGGCGCTGTGGCAACAGCCCAATTGATACCACAGTTTGGTTCAGGTCCTATGAACGCAGCTTCTGGGCCAGCCCCAGCTAGTTCATCTGCAGATTCGTGGTCATCAATTCCTTGCTTTTTGCGCTTTAAGTGGTGCTGGCTATTTGAAAAGATATATATCCTCGCGCCCTTTATACATTTCCTAGCGCAGATCTCAATGGCATGGTAAAAACATAACATACTTGTTACCAGTAGCAGGAAAACTGCATAAAAACGTACAATTATTAAAAAAATCACATTTCAAAGCTGCAATTCCGGCAATTTGTTCATTCATAAAAATTTTACAATGTATACAATGTAATGTCACTATTGTCCTAATATGTATTTAATGATTCAACCCTTAAAGTATACAATGAAATGTAATGATTGTTGCAATATTTTTTTAAGCAGCCCTTAAAGTATACCATTAAATGTAAAGACACTAGAACCAACGACTGGTCCATGCGACAAATGACTGAAAAGGATCTTGGACTTAAATTAAAAATAAAGATCTGTATGCGTATGTATATGTGGATGTTTATTATTTTGTCGGGCCTCAGATAACTGCTGGTAATAATTAGGCGAGCCAGTTGTGGTTAAAAACTTATCTTGTTTTTTTTTTTTAATTGTGATCAAAGTGAACCAGGAAATCTACAGTCGGAACGTTTTTTAATTTTTTTTGCGTTCATGGTGGAAATGTCGTTTGGTGACGAAGGCAATCTACGAATTTAACAACAAGTTGTCAAAACATTCTGTCATTTGGTTATTAGAGAATTTATATTATAATTTTTATTGGTTGTTTTTTGACTTAATAACCAAGATTGATTCTAGCCACTCACAAGAAATCTCTCTAGAGATAGAAAATAAACCACAGACTTTATTACGCAAAATTATATTTATCTGTTGCCAAAGAAAAAGGAACACATCCTATAGTCAATCGTCAATAATAATTATTACAGAAGAGAAATCTAACTGTATAACATGTGTGCGTATATATCATAAATAATCCTTAAATTAAATCTTATATAATATAAATTAAAGCTTAATAATCTAAAATAAAATTTCTCTTCACTCGTCTACCAGAGTAGAAGGAGTAAAAAGACCCTACACCGGAAAGCTAAAGTTTTTTCTTTTTTTTTTTTGGAAATATTTTCTTAAAAAAAAATCCAACTGTTTTAAATGTTAAACTAGAATATACTCAATATTTCAATATTTACTTTAATCTTTAAAATAATGGCTAAAAGATCCATTGTGTTTATGGTACAAAATCACTTATGTTTTACTTTGCAATAATTACAACAACTAATAATACAAAAACTATAGAAAGAAAAAGAGTGTTTAAAACAAATACTCGTAATTTATACGTTTCTTAGAATAAATACATTTTTTTTACTTTAAAAAGAAAAAATAAAATTTAAAACTTTGATCAGCTAATTGAGTATTTTGTCCAGTGTGGTGATCTTGGTGGAGAAGATCTCTCTGCAATAAATTGACAAAACCACACACACATCATGCTATGAGCCTATGATGGATGGATGACCTTTCCCTTAAGACGGGGAAGCTTCGCTTATATATTTTAATTGATTAATTAATTTATTTAAATTTATTTCTTGTTTCAATTTGACTTTTCGTTTGTTTGCGTATACCTAATATTTTTTGTTTTGTTGTTTCTTTACAACTAACTAACTAAGTAACTAAAAGAATTTACATTCAAAAGACGGAGCCGGCATGCAAATATCGACCAACTGTGAATTTTATTTCGTCATTTCGAAAGAAGAGAACGGAGAAAGAGAGAGAGAAAAAACATTAAACAAATTTCCTGTATGGAAGGACACAAACAAAAAAAGAAGAACAACGGATAATAAAATGTCATTTTTGCGGTTAACTTTTAGTTTTGTGGTTGTATTAGATTTTTGTTGGAATTAATTTTTCTAGTTTCTAAGTTAAGTCGTTGTTATTATTGCAGTTAGTACGAGTATACATATGTTACGATAATCGATAAATCCAGCTAAAGTCTGAGTAATGCAGTGATTCATTGCAGCCGATGTCTTATGCGGCTTACCATGGGTTTACGTAGTATTGTAAAGGGTGTTTTTTTGGGAGGTTTGTTTTTCCGATAGATGTCGTTTTATTTTATGACAGTTGTTTTGACAGCTCAAAGTGGCATTTCTACTCAGTATTGTTTGGCAAATCATTATGAAAAAAAAAAAAAAAAAAAAAAAAAATACATTTGTGAAAAATAGTCGTGGTAGCCATATGCCAGAAATTGTGTTTAAATGTTAAATGCCAAAAAATTATCTACCAAATAAAAAAAAATTTTGGTCATTTCATAATTTTATATGTGTTTTATTCAAAAAAAAAATCGGCAACCTCTTAAAAAAACACGTTATATCTAACGGGTGTTTTTTTAAGAGGTTGCCGATTTTTTTTTTGAATAAAACACATATAAAATTATGAAATGACCAAAATTTTTTTTTATTTGGTAGATAATTTTTTGGCATTTAACATTTAAACACAATTTCTGGCATATGGCTACCACGACTATTTTTCACAAATGTCATTTTTTTTTTTTTTTTTTTTTTTTTTTTTTTTTTTCATAATGATTTGCCAAACAATACTGAGTAGAAATGCCACTTTGAGCTGTCAAAACAACTGTCATAAAATAAAACGACATCTCTCGGAAAAACAAACCTCCTAAAAAAACACCCGTTATGAGACTAGCGGCAACAACTACCAGCTACTGACATTTTCGAGTACAAATTTGGATGTTCATACTTTATAAAAAATAAAGAGACGTACAGGGTGACCGAACAAAAATTTGGGAAAATATATTATAGCAACTCTACCATAAAAACAAATCCTGCATTATTGTTAGAACAACTACCAGCCGCTGACATTGTTGAGTGCAAATTTGGATGTTCATAATTTATAAAAAATAAAGAGACGTACAGTGTGACCGAAAGAAGACTTTGGGAAAAATATATCATAGCAACTCCCTATAAAAAAGGACAAATCTTGCTATAAATCCTGGCCTTATCTGTATGAAGGAAGACTATTAAAACTATTAAATCTCAGTTTCGGATCAATTTTTCCAACACCAGATTAAAGAGGACGCTGATCTGTTCATTCCCTTGTAGAATGTTAAATGGGGTTGATAGTGAACCAGACATTTTTACTTGGCTCATAACATTGATCACATGGTCAACCTACATAGTCGCGTCAGTTTTTTTTAGATGCCAAGTTCTACTCTGGCTATGGGAGAGTTCCAAAACTCACTACACCATCTATTTATAGACTTTTTTAAACCGCCTATGATTGCATAGCCAGAATAGAGCTTTGAAAACCCATGAGAGTATTTGGCATCCCAAATAAACTGGCCATTAACAATGCTATAAACCAAGTAAAGATATTCGGAACAATATCAAGCTTATTCAACATCTATATAGGGCTCCGACAATAGGATTGACTGGCCTACGACCTCTTTTGATGTAACGACGGTAGGAACAGTCCTCCATAAGTCTATCCAGACTATAAATAAGGGCTATAATGTTACACAGACGATATTAAAATCATTGGTAGGAAACTAAGAGAAAGAGAGAGAGAGAGAACAAAAATAGAGAGGGAAAACAAAAGGAGAGAGAGATAACAAAGAGAGAGAGAGAGAGAGAGAACAAGAAGAGATAGAGAGAACACGAAGAGAGAGAGAGAGAGAGAACAAGAAGAGAGAGAGATATAACAAGAAGAGAGAGAGATATAACAAGAAGAGAGAGAGATAACAAGAAGAGAGATAGAAAGAGGGAGAGAAAGAATACAAGACAGAATACATCCAGAACATCCAAGAATTGTATGATCCTTGAACTATCTCGAGTCAATTGTAACAGCCGATAACAGCATGGAACTAGAAATACACGCACGCTTGCTTAAAAGCAACAACATCTAATTACAAGGGCAAGCAGAAAAATAATCGGCCTACGCAAGAGATGGCGCTACAAGTATCAAGGAAAAGAAAAAAGTTGTCTTATGTATATTCAAATGATTTCTGTCAAATTTTCTTCCATCTGCGTCATTTAGTTTGTGTATGACAGTCATTGAAAGCGAACAACTTTTGTGTTTTTACAAAAATGAATAAAATTGAATTTCGTGCAGTGATAAGATACTTGTTTTTAAAAAATTAAACGAATGATGAGATCAACATCGAATTATACGATATCAACAATAAAATATTGGACAGCTGAATTTAAGCGCTGTCGTACGAGCACTTTTGACGATGAGCCAGGCCAGGTCATCACACCAGACGTGGTCGATAAAATCCACAGTAATTCTATCTATCGACGAGTGAAGGTAGGCGATATTTCTGAGGCTGTGAGTATTTCACGTGAACGAGTAAAAAATATATTTCATGAATATTTTGGGAGCTCGCTGTCAGATGGGTACCGCGTTTGACAAATTCAAATGAGTGTTTGCAACTGCGAAAAAAAGCGAGAGTTCTTGCACCGTTTTGTAATCGTGAACAAAACATGGATCCATCACAACGCCACAGAGAGAAAGCAACAGTCGAAAGAGCTGAGTGCTCCAGGGAAATCGAAGCCGAAAAAGGCCAATGTAGGTCTGTCCGCCAACGACGTAATGTTCACAGTTTTTTGGGATGCACGGTCGATTCGATTCGACGTCGATTTGAAGATAAAGTGGCCGCATCTGGAGAACAATGAAAAAAGTGATTTTCCATCAAGACCGGCACCGGCACACAAGTCTGCATTTGCAAATGTCAAATAACTTGAATTGCGCTAAGAATTTGTTCCTCATATAAGAGAATGAGAATGAGTGGTTGTCGAATGAGGAAGTCATCACTGAAACCCATTTTAAGGGCTCTTAGAAATCGTCTCATTCGGGGGTATTGAAAAATTGAAATATCGGTTGGACGAAGTGTATTAAAACAAAAGGAGACTGTGTTGAGAAATAAATTTAATTTTGCCGAGGAAGGAGGAGGCAAGAGCCTAGGTGGATCTATTTTCAGCCCGCCCTTGTAAGTCTGTCGAGACTGTTTTTTAATCTAGGAATTTAACCAAACCTTTCATGCTTCTAGTGCATAATACTTAAAAAAAAGGATTCGAGATTTTGGGGCTTAGCTAAAAGCACTCTCAGAGGAAAGTCCTTAATTTTCGTGCCCCTACGTTAGGAAGGACAAATATGTTGGGATCTACGAGCATTATCGCGATGTTATTGAAATGCTAACGCTGGAAGGATAGCATAGACCAAAACGCCTACAGTTTATTATGTGGTTGGTTCAAAATCGGAACCGGTGGCGATATTTTTTGCTTTCTTTGTCATTATAGGTTACAAGATTTATCTCAGTATGCTAGATGCTTAGTAGTTTGTCTTTCTTCGATATAAAGTTATTTTTTTTAAATCTTTAAAACAAAAAGTATCGTTTATATAACAATATCCAATTTTTTTGAAATGTTGTTATAAAAAAAAAAAAAAAAAAAATAAAAAAAAAAAAAAAAAAATTAGACTGATTTTTGATACACGCGATTATAATAAAATAAATAAGCTTTTTATCAACTATGACAGTAAACTTACGACAAAGATACATAGACTAGAATTTGTGTTGGTAAGGCTATTGCAACTTTCAAAGATTAAGGAAAGATATTAATGATAAAAAATTAAAATCACTGATCTATCTTCATATTGTAAATGTTATAGATGTTATTAGTAAATAAAAATTATGTACTTTCTTACGTAAAAATGTAAAACTACCTAACTATAATTACTTCTGCGCCTATTTACCCTTTTTCGGTTAATGGTTACAAAAGTTATTAATAAAAACGATTAATTCAAGGAAGGAAAGTATAAAGGAGAATCTTTATCTAGCATATAACCCACCGCTATGATCTGCGTATTCCGTTAGCAAAGGATTGCCAGTCAGCGCTGCGTAATTTGTGTAATCTCCGTATGGCGCAAAAATCATACCATGGGCGGCGGCATTCTCGAATGTGGGAGGCGCTTGTCCTGATAATATGCTCGCGGCTGTCGTTGGTACTGTCATCCGCTGGGACAGGATCAACGGTGCTCCCAATGGTGCAGCTTGCGGCTGACGTATCTGTTGTGCTAGACCTGGAAGGGAAGGCGTTAGAAGACGGTTCTCAGCTGATGCAGCGACTACGCGACGCCATTCCTCCTCACAAGCTGGTAGTGACGAAGAAAAAGAGAAGGAAGAAAAATGGACAAACAGACAAATTAATGTCAAATTTTATTTGTTTGTTTACAAAAGTATTTATTTTTTATTGTGTGATTAATATTTGTTACAACTTGACGTTTCGTTTATTAATAAAAATTAGAATTAGAGGACGAAAGTAGAAAAAAAAACAGGACAGAAAAATGCTCGTACGTACCTGCAGCGACCGACTTCACTGTTGTGTCCCTATATGTGCCGTTAATAATGGCTAATTCCATGAGTTGCCGTTTTTTAAGCTCATCTTCGCCTTCGGCTTGCTGTTAGTACGACGTATGTAACATACATTAGAATAAAAGTTAATTAATAAAAATTAATAATGACTTAGTATGTGTGTGTGTGTTTGTTTATTTTTTTTATCACTTAATATTAATATCCGGTTTTATTATTAGAGAACGTAACTTGCACAAGAAATTAAATTAAATTAAAAAGGGATTTTTAATTTTGTTACGAATATTAAATAAAAAATTGCAATCAGCTTTTTAGTTTCAACATTAAAATGATTGTTGTTGGTGTTGTTTTTTTTTGTTTGCTCATTAATCGATCCAGCGTGAAAAAAAAACATTTAATTAGGCCGCAGGACTTTAGTGTTTTTTTGAGTGAAGTTCTGTTATAACTGCGCGTTCTTGTATCAAAATCGCACCCCACAGCCCACCCAATTCAACTAAAGACACTTACCGGAACCAAAAGTTTCTGTACTTCGGCAACGGCTTGTGCCAATTTGACGGTGGCACGATTTTCCGTATCTTCAACTGTTATTAGGACATGCAGATCATCGGAGAGATGTTCCCAATTTGGTTTGCCTCTGTTGGCATCTTCCTGCAAAGCAAAGAGAATACATTTTTAATTTTCATAATTGATGGCATTTTCATAATTTACAAAGAATTCACATAAAATTATTACAGCAAAGAGTGCTATTTCGTGCACTTGTCACTGGTGATTAGGATTTGATTTATGATCAATGGAATACAGTTGAGTCACCGATGAATGCGTGGCACGTTGCCAGAATGCATTATCTGGCAAAAAGTGTGTTAACTGCATTTTTGAAAGACAGATATCTCATGCATGGCATGAAATTTTCTGCTCACCGTTTGAAAGACTCATTCCTTTGCACATGTGGGTTGCGGACAGAAATAGTCTCTCACCTTTGGTTTAGATACATAATAAATACATTTGATAAAAAATTAAAGAAAACAAAAATACTAATTCCGCCCCCTTGCACAGTTAGGCCAATGAAGTATCAAAAAAATGCATAATGCAGTCATTTATGCAAAACTTTTCAAAACAAGTCAGGTTTGCCACAAGATTTAATTGATCAGATTTTTTAGCTCGTTCGGCACCTAGAGAAAGTTCCAAATAAAAAACCAACCCATAAAAAATAAAACTTTTCATGTAAATTTTCTAATCGGAGATACACATAATGTGTGCAAAGTTTGAACAAAATCGGGCTATTTTTGAGAAAAAAAATTGTGTGAGTGGTGGGTCTCACGAGGATTGATTGATTGTTGTTCATATCAGATAACTAATATGCGTAATAATTTTGATGACAATATTTTATATAAAAGACCTCTTCAAAATCGACCTCAAAAACCCTCTCAAGAAATCCCTAACAAACTCTCTCAAGACTCTGCTCAAGACCTTGTCAAAATCCCCTCAGAACTTCCTCAAGATCACCACAACACACTGTTAAGACGCCCTCAGGACCACCCAAAGAACCCACTTAAGACGCACTCAAGACCACCTCAAACTCTCCTTAAAACCCCTCAAGACCCCCTCAAATCGCCCTCAAGCCCCACTCAAGACGCTCTTAACACCCCCTCAAGACCTCATCAAAAAGCCATTACGAGCCCACTCAAGACCCTCTCAAAACTTCCTTAAGACCCCCTTGAAGACTCCTTTCAGACATCCTCAAGACTCCACTCAAAACCTTCTCAAATCTCCTCAAGACCTTTAAGACCCACTAAAGACCACAACAAAACCCCCTCAAGACCGAACTCAAGACCCTCTCAAAGCTTCCTGAAGGCCCTCTCAAAACCCCTCAAATCCCCTCAAGACTCCCTCAAGACCCCCTCCAGCAGCGCTGCACAGCGCACACAGTTATTATAGTAAGTCGTGAACTGATGCCGCTATATGACATGAGTTTTAAAAATTTTGTAAGGAAGACCCCCGACCTCGGTGCCAGAACACTACCAAATTTGAATAACAAGTCATTGTAGACCTGTTAAGAACCTTAAGAAACTAGGAATAGAAGTTGACGGCAGCTGCAGGCTTTGTCGAGAAGCGTAGGAGACCCCGTTGCACCTTCTTAACGAATGCGGAGCAACCATCTGACAGAGAAGAGACCATATGGGATCCCACGAAATCTCGGAGTCTGCACGAAATTCATTGCAGTTAATCCATATCATTAAGATCCTAAGAGCCATTGGTATGGTGGGGGCACAATAGATCCACATGGGTCGCCGTGCTACTAGTATGCACCCCTATTTATCATCATCATCGTCATCGTCATCGTCATCGTCATCGTCATCGTCATCGTCATCGTCATCGTCATCGTCATCGTCATCGTCATCGTCATCGTCATCGTCATCGTCATCGTCATCGTCATCGTCATCGTCATCGTCATCATCATTATCATCATCATCATCATCAAAGACATTGTTGTTTAAACCAGTAGCCTTAGCAGTGGCTTTACTATAAAAATCTATCAAGGAATGAACAAGCCCTCTGCAAATTTCTTGACTGTTTCCACACAGGATGAGTAAAAATCAGAGTATAGCAACAGAAACGAACGGCAATCTAAGATTTGCTTGATTTTATCTTGACGACAAACTCGACGACGAAATCCTAATAAACAATGCGACATTATAGGAGTATTCAGCAAGCAAATTGAAAATCGCTTAAAAAAATTTTGTTGACAAGCTTCCAAAATCACCCGACGTACTACCACCACCCACGCGACAGCACTGCTCTGTAAACACAATTTCCATATTAATTTTTCGCCACGGATTTGTACGAGTTACGCATTAATTTAAGCCATTATTCAAAATGCGCGTATTCAATGCGCAATTGGACGACACGAAGACGCACCATCTGTGCGGAATGACATCGGAGTTGGGAAAAAGTGAAATCAAGAAAACGCAAAAAAAAAGGTGTCGTTACTGCATTTTCTCACAATTTACCACATAATCCGCCGGCACCGTCGACAGCTACTAAAGCACAGCGCGTTTGTGCTGTGAAATGCTGTAGGACGGAAAACATCTTTTGTGGCTTTTTTTTGGGTTTTCTATTGGTTTCTTGTTGTTCTTTTTTTCAGTGTATTATTTTGAGAGACACTTTTAATGCGGCGGTAATAATTATTTATAAATTGGTGTGGATAGGTGGGTGTTTGGTTCGTTGCATGTTGCTGGCGAAATAAATAAAATTTTGTATAAATGCGCTTGCGAGTTGTGTTGTTGTTGTTCTTGCTGGTTTTGTGTCGCCGCCATTTATTTAATTTAATTTATTTTTAAAAAAAAACAATATTCGACATTTGCAACAAAGTAAAAATAAAATTCGAAATCTTTTAAGCGGAGCGCACACCACAGCGATTTTGGCGGCGGCTGGGATGAGCTTCAGAAGTCGCATCTGTGGTGTGCGCTCCGCTTAAAACTGTGCGTTTGCTCGATCTTTTCATCGTTTGAAAAAAATGTATAAGAAATTGTCATAATATGTACTAGATAACACTATCCATACTAATGTTATAAATGTGAAAGTAACTCTGTCTGTCTGGTGGTGGTCTGGCTAAACGGCTGGACCGATTTGGCCCATTTTTTTAAATGTTCGTAATAGTCCGGGGATGATTATAGGAACCTGGAAAATATGAAAATTCGGGTAAATTCGGGAAAACTGAAAAAATTCCGTTTTCCATGGGATTTACGCATGAACTCGCGACCATAACTCACCATTTGAAGACGTTATTCAGACCCTATTCCTATAGGGAAATCCTTGATCTAGACAAGGATAGTATCAAAAAGCTAGTGAGTTTTCTCACAGGTCACTGTGGCTTGCGATATCATCATCATTATCATCATCATCATCATCAAAGACATTGTTGTTTAAACCAGTAGCCTTAGCAGTGGCTTTACTATAAAAATCTATCAAGGAATGAACAAGCCCTCTGCAAATTTCTTGACTGTTTCCACACAGGATGAGTAAAAATCAGAGTATAGCAACAGAAACGAACGGCAATCTAAGATTTGCTTGATTTTATCTTGACGACAAACTCGACGACGAAATCCTAATAAACAATGCGACATTATAGGAGTATTCAGCAAGCAAAGTGAAAATCGCTTAAAAAAATTTTGTTGACAAGCTTCCAAAATCACCCGACGTACTACCACCACCCACGCGACAGCACTGCTCTGTAAACACAATTTCCATATTAATTTTTCGCCACGGATTTGTACGAGTTACGCATTAATTTAAGCCATTATTCAAAATGCGCGTATTCAATGCGCAATTGGACGACACGAAGACGCACCATCTGTGCGGAATGACATCGGAGTTGGGAAAAAGTGAAATCAAGAAAACGCAAAAAAAAAGGTGTCGTTACTGCATTTTCTCACAATTTACCACATAATCCGCCGGCACCGTCGACAGCTACTAAAGCACAGCGCGTTTGTGCTGTGAAATGCTGTAGGACGGAAAACATCTTTTGTGGCTTTTTTTTGGGTTTTCTATTGGTTTCTTGTTGTTCTTTTTTTCAGTGTATTATTTTGAGAGACACTTTTAATGCGGCGGTAATAATTATTTATAAATTGGTGTGGATAGGTGGGTGTTTGGTTCGTTGCATGTTGCTGGCGAAATAAATAAAATTTTGTATAAATGCGCTTGCGAGTTGTGTTGTTGTTGTTCTTGCTGGTTTTGTGTCGCCGCCATTTATTTAATTTAATTTATTTAAAAAAAAAAAAACAATATTCGACATTTGCAACAAAGTAAAAATAAAATTCGAAATCTTTTAAGCGGAGCGCACACCACAGCGATTTTGGCGGCGGCTGGGATGAGCTTCAGAAGTCGCATCTGTGGTGTGCGCTCCGCTTAAAACTGTGCGTTTGCTCGATCTTTTCATCGTTTGAAAAAAACGTATAAGAAATTGACATAATATGTACTAGATAATACTAATGTTATAAATGTGAAAGTAACTCTGTCTGTCTGGTGGTGGTCTGGCTAAACGGCTGGACCGATTTGGCCCATTTTTTTAAATGTTCGTAATAGTCCGGGGATGATTATAGGAACCTGGAAAATATGAAAATTCGGGTAAATTCGGGAAAACTGAAAAAATTCCGTTTTCCATGGGATTTACGCATGAACTCGCGATAATAACTCACCATTTGAAGACGTTATAGGCTACAATTTTTGGGCCGGTACAAACGGTTAATCAGACCCTTTTCCTATGGGGAAATCCTTGATCTTGACAAAGATAGTATCAGAAAGCTAGTGAGTTTTCTCACAGGTCACTGTGGCTTGCGATATCAACTTAGCAAAATTAATCTGGGCTTAAACACGGAATGTAGGTTCTTCATGGAGGAGGACGAAACATCCGGCCGTCCGCTGGCTTTTTCAAAGAGTGGCCAATCCAGCTCCATTTTCGTCGTCTTATGGTGATCGTGATCGCCTAGAACAAAGCCAAAAACACCGAGCTGATCTCAAGATCCCATCGTTAACACTTCAAGAGTGGTTGTTGTAATCATGAGTCACTGGGCAGTGGGCTGCCACGCAGCCATACTGTAAATCCCTCATAATACCATTTGAACGAGTTGCTTGTATGTGAATGATAAAAAAAAACTCTAATTCATTATCTTTGGCTTCCCTTCTTTTTCGACTTGAGAGCGCTTTCGGAGTGCGACATCACCGATCTAATATCGTATCTGAATGCCACTGGTTTGATATAATCAACCCAATTATCTTTCTTTGCATGAGATCTCCTGAGGGCTCAAACGCTATTAGGCTACTTACTGTGGTAGTTTAAAAGTTTCTTGAAGCCTACAGATTTCATTTGATCAAAATATTCGTTTGATCAAAATAAAATTACAAAGAACAAAATTTTCTCATCTTCTGTGCTATTCTTTTTTTTACAAAAAAATACCAATGCACATTGTAGTCATTGGAGCGGTCTTTCATTTCAAAACTTGGCTAGCTGATGATATTATTTCATGTTACTTTGTATGTTAACAAATTAAAGCAATTCGTCAATTTGTACAAATTATCAGACTGCATCAGTTATAAAAAAAATAATGCGAAATTTTTGGCTCTCCCTTACATTTCAAAAATATAATATGCAGATGCTTTGTTGAAGCGAACGTGCGGGAGGCACCTTTTGAGTATTGAAATTTTTAATTTTTGAAAATTAAAAACAAAACAAATTCTTCTTTTGCATAATTCGTGCGTGACACATATTAAGTGCACACAGCACATCCATTTAAATTATGTGAACAAAATTTCGGCGTATTCATTGCGAACAACAGATTGAGTTGAAGGAACTCAGAACATTGTGCCGTTTTTCGTTGCATTCGCCTTCTTCTACTCGGTAGTGGGAGAAAGATCTATTTCTGAACGTGGAAATGGCTTACTTACGAGCGTGCATTCGTATGTGCGTCAAGACGTCAAGTCGTCGAACGCTATACAGCGCAAGACAACGCATGGTAAGGTAATGTAATGCAACAATGCCGCCTTCTGATGCACAACTCAGATCCAATACAACTAACCACTGTGCGTACGCGTACACTTGTATGTTATTTATAGGTTTATAGATTGAAGATTGGAACCTGGAAACAAACAGACGTACAACTAATATGGGAATGAAATGTCTCTGTTATTGTAGTTCGTCAGTCCATTTTTGGACTATCCATCCGTGTATGAGGTATCAAATAAATTTCCGTTGTTTTGATTCCCATATGGAAAAGCAATGTGCGTAAGGCGCGCCAGTTTCCTGTTTAATAAATACTCGCTGAGTACATTGAGACCAAAGACAACAAAACATGCGCAGCACCATGTGTATTGTATTTGGAAGAGTTTGTAGGTAGTATTTTGTAGTACGTAGAGTAAAAGCAGTGCCACCATACTCGTATGTTGATTTCGTAATTAAGTAAAAGTGAAAGCCTTAAAACATTAACAGAAAAAAAGTGGAGTAGCCGAAAAAATAGGCAATCAGGAAAGTAAAACAGTTCTTTTTTGGTTCACTTTAAATAAAATCAATCAAAGGAAGAGACCGAGAGACATTTACTGAGGTGTCGATGGCAATGCGGATTGCATTGGGAGCACTTAACAAGCTGAAGTAAACTATAAATAGAATGGAACACAAATACGCTATTGCTCAACGTACACTTAACGATGGGAATGAGGATGTTGATTTTTTTTTTTCAAAAATGTTGCAGGTGGCACTTGTACTTATTTTTTTTTTAATTGTAAAAAGTACGCACGAATTTATTTTATTTCGCTGTGCTTCTAGTGGTTAGTGCATTTGACTACGGAGCGCAAATGTTCGAAGTTCAAATTCCAGAGAATCACCGAAAATCTCTTTTAGTGTCCCACCTCTTGAGAATGTCTGACAAACGTTTTAGAGTAATAACTGTCATGGAAAGCTTCTCAATTTACCTTTCGGAAATGGCTTTCAATTGTACTTTTAAATATTTTTTGGTCTATTACGTATCTAGACATTGGTAGCCATATTTGATGCTTGCTTTTCTGTTGTTTATTGTTAATTTTTTTTTATAATATACACCCTCTTAAGGGACTTAAGGTCTGACTTCATTTTTGAATGTGGCTCAACGATTCTTATATTATCCTTATCTTGTTCTTATCTTATAGTTTTCTTCATTCTCTCGAAGCGCTTGAATTGTAAGGACGAAATTGTCATTTTAGCGAGCGGTTAAAATTTCGTTGTTGTTTTGTTATCAAAATAGGGTAACAGCATTCGAGCTGCAAAGAGACATCTTGGATTAGAGCGGTTTTATAAAGCAAATTCTTCTGAGGAAAACCGAACCATTTCCAAGCGAGCTAGAAATAATTGGAATGGTCACCTTCGGCGAGTCAAACTCGCCCGCTACCAAAAATTTAGGCGAAAAATGCAACAATTTTTAGTGATCCGTGAAAATAATTAAAAATACAGCCTCGTTGTCAATTCCAATGCTCATTTATAATGAGAATAACAATACAGAGCAAGACCAATTCGCTTACTATTGCATTTTCAGCTTTCAAATACAAATTGAGATATATTTTCATTGTAAGACAATTGACATTAAATTAAATAATACAAACTAGAGGCCCGTTTATATGTATAACGAGCTGCGGGCATACTCGTTTTAAAATTATTCGCGCTTATGCGTCGATGAAAAACTGCTTCATTTGACCGCTCAATTCAAATGGTTTTTGACGTTTTCGAGTCTAAAACTCATAGGATAAATGCTGGTGTTCCTCAGGGCTCCATTTTGTCCCCGACACTCTTTCTCATCTTCATTAATGATTTTTAGTTTACTACATAGATCTTACCCAATTTATTCTTTTGCTGACGACAGCACGCTCAGCTTCTCATATAAGTTTAACGAACCTCCCTTCTGTTCACAATTGGAACTTAAACAACAGCACCCTAAATTCTGAACTAGACGGCATAAGAAAACAGATTTTAACGCTTCCAAAAACAATCCTGTCTCCTGTTGTAAAAACGAAACGTAAACCCACTTATCCATTAATGGCACTTGCATCGTAGAAATCGTTAGGTTACTGCTTGGTTTGGTTGAAGTAAAACAAATATTTCAAGATGCGGCGTGTGGTAGAAAAATTTGTTTCAAAATGGTTGTGTTAATATAAAACGGGACATTGCTATGTGTAAAGTGCTAAGGCGTTGATAAACTTAATTAACGACTATGCGTTATAATTGCGTTAAAAGGTTTTTTTTAAGGAATACGATTCCAAAACTAAAGCGCAATCATCACAATGAATTCTTCCTGAAGACGCAAGATCGATAAAGCTCGTCATCTCGAACGAATGTTGAATATTTTCTTTGATTTTTACGGCATAGTGTACCAAGAGGTTTTGCCACAAACATAGTTCCATCAACAGAGTGCACTGCCTAGAATTTCTATGCCATTTGCGTGAAGCAATCTGAGGTTGGGAGCGAAGCATTGAAATCAGGGTGAATCAAGCGTTATATCCTTTGATATTTCAAAGGCTTTTGTATGACAAGATTGTCTTATAAATAAGATTCGATCGCTCAACTTACACACCGCTCTCATTCATTGCATGGATTCAGGATTATTTACGAAACCGTAAAATAAAAGTTGCATTGAATGGAATCTATTCAGCTAAGCATGAAAATAATGTTGGCGTGCCACAAGGGTCATCCTTGTTGCCTACGCTCTTCTTGATATATATCAATGGCCTGTTGTCTCGTCGATGATATGACGACAAACATCATTTACCCCTGTATACGTTATTTCTTTCAGGAGTTATTCCACAACCTGTGATATCCATTCATTTTCTGATGATACAACGCTATCCAACGGCTTCCATTGAGTTTGCCAGCCAAATTGAATGCAATTCTAGCTTGATTTGTTCGCGAGATTTAATAAAACCGCTATTCTGTCGAACATTCATTTCATTCTTGATTGCGGCAGATCTAATAGAAAAAAATGTATACTGGTATTTGTGCCACCAGTCCATATGATAATGGTGCCCCTATTGCGAAATCTACATAATTCACTTAAGATGTTAGGTTTGAAAGTTTCTTGAAACATATTTTTGAGATTTCAAAAAAAGCAAGCTAATGTTTGGGCTTTATAAGACGTTCCAACTTCAACTTCACCCCCTCTAAACTATTTAAATGATCTTAGATTTATGTTAGAACAATTTTAGGATTTAATTCATATGTATGGGGTGGACTCCATAATCGCATTCGTATTATCTTGATAGATTTCAGAATAATGTTGTCCATATGACATACGATCTTCATCGCTTGATTCTTTGGAGCATAGACGAAATGTGGAAGCTTTAACTGTTTTCTTTAAATTTCTCAACCAGCCCTTACTTACCTTCTTTTTATCTCTCATCGAACCTTTACCCCTAACCATAATTTTACAACCAGTCTCTTGCTCTAATTGTTTAGCTGTCATGCCGCGGGGTCCCAGAATTCTTCCAACAAAATTGAACTGAAAATAGAAAAGAAAATAAGAAGCAAAATTATAAAAGATTCAAAAATAAAATTCATAAAACAAATGTCAAAAAGTGCAATTATAACGAAATAGCATAAAGGCAGAGCTTCAAGTATCTTTTCGAACCACCTTCGTGTAATGATCCAAATTATCCAATTTAATTGTCTCAGCATAAAGTAAAAGTTTACCAACAACAACAACAATAAACTACAAAATGGTAATTTTCACAACTATAAGCCATAAAACAATTCCTTGACTCTACTATTCAGGAGACCTTCACAGATCCATCAAAAGAATGACTTCAGCGTATGCGTATAGTCATCAAATACTGAGGTAATAAGTTCCAATTTGCTGCACAACATGATTGCGATTGCAAATTGTAAATTTATTAAAAGAAAAAAGTTGGAATTTAAAAAAAAAAAAAAAAAAAAAAAAAAAAAAAAAAAAAAAAAAAAACTCCTGCGGCGACGCAACACGATAAAGCAATCATGGAAAAATTACGCCGATTAACTTATTAAGGCATTGTTTAGATTTAGACAATGTACTCGCAAAATCGCGCCTCAGTCTCCCCCTCCGCCACCCACACAGCTCACCACTTTACATATCTTACAGTGTGTTGATATGCAGATCAATCAATGTACAAAAGGTAGGATCGATCAGTAAGCTCAGAACAATAAGATTGTGGTGGACACAGAGATGCTGGACATTGGGCGATTGGCATTTGCAATCAATCAAATTTGTTTTAGTTTTTGATGTTTTTTTTTCCACTCGTGTTAGTGCCGCGAGGTGGATGGGGATGAAACAGGGTAGGGTAGGTAACAATTGCAATTGCAGTTGTACAGTCTGTGGCAAAGCAATAAATTAAATAACGACAAATAATCATTAAATTATTACCGCGACTAAAGGTTAAATGTTTCTTGAGTGGAATCATCATCGCGTCACTTCTACTACCACCACTCCCGCACATAAATTACAATTCCTGTATCTACTTAATAATTGCAGCATATTTCCTTAAATTACATTTTCAAATGAGAATTGGCAAAAATTAATAAAAATTTGCGCAAACTTTAAATGAATCAAATCCATCAAATGGTGGTTGCCACCCCCCTCCCCCCACCAACATCTTTTTAACGCAATGCAAGCAACGCATCTCGTCATACTGAGGAAAACAACTCCTGGCACATACTCCTAACCTGATGGCCACCCACAGCTGCACAGCTTACTACACAATTAAATTCTGATCAGTCTTAGTGGAAATTTTCAATGAAGCTAATCGTCGATCGATCGATATCTGTTATAAATGCAAAAATATGCGAAGCGAAAAATCAATGGCATCAGATAAACAGATATAGGGGGAATATATAGATAATTAGATACAAGGCATAGCGTAAATGTAAAAATTTGTTATGCCACCACCCACACGTGGATGTGTAGTTGGTTGGTTGGTTGGTTGTTGTAGCTGCTGTAGATGACATAGCCACATTGCGGCGCGAAGGCTGACACACAACGAAACTGTGAAACTTGTCGCTGAGATCAAATCAATTTATCTGTATTGCATTTTGCCGCCATCATTGGATGATCGTTAGCTGCTGTGACGCTCGTGGGGTGGTAAAAAGTAAATTTATTGCACATTTATGAATTGAGTCACACTTCCTTTGCCGCATGAGCGCTACTTTCTGATGGTTGATGTTTGCTATTTGCTATTGTAATTTTGTAAATAAAATATCATTTTATCATTTAAAACTAACTTTGAAACGGTTCGGTAAAATAAAGGAAAAGAAATAATTTGTTGATTTTTCAGAAATTGATTCGTTATAAAAGACACACAAAAAAGACCCCTGCAGGTTTTTTAGTTTGAAAAAGTCCTGGATATTTGTTGGAAACTGTCTCCAACAAAATCAATAGTAAGTTCAGCCAGCCCACTCATTTGGTGGACTCACAACTGACGCTTTGCAACGCCTGGTCAAGAACAACAAAGTAAAGCTGGGCTGGATGCTCGGCCATAAGAGGATTGCTGACAACGAAATCGCGGATGAACTAGCCGCCATGCTGGGAAAGACAGTAGCTTTGTCAATCCTAATTGGAGAGTAGTCAAGACATATTCATCTAAGGAGGTCCTTTTATTAAGAAACGTCTAGTTATGCTAAGCAAATCTAAGAGACTAAGACATATTCCTATTAGGAGGTCCTTTCATTAAGTTAGAAACGTCTGGTAATACTTAGCAAATCAAAGAGACTAGATTCAAGACATATTTCTATTAGGAAGTCCTTTCATCAAGAAAGGAACGTCTAGTAATGCTAAGCAAATCTAAGAGACTAAGACATATTCCTATTAGGAGGTCCTTTCATTAAGTAAGAAACGTCTAGTAATGCTAAGCATATCTAAGAGACTAGTCAAGACGTAATTCCTATTAGGGAGTACTTTCATCAAGGAAGGAACGTCTAGTAATGATAGGCAAATCTAAGAGACTAGTCAAGACGTATTCCTATGAGGAAGTCCTTTTATTAAGTAGGTGCCGTGGTTCTAGTGGTTAGTACGTGGACTACTTAGCAGGAGGTTCGAGGTTCGAATCTCAGAAACACCAAAAGTATTTTCCACAGTCCCACCTCTCGCGAATGTCAGACAAACGTCCGAGAGTGATAAATTGTCACGGAAATCTTCTCAACTCGTCTTTCGGATACGGCATTAAATTGTAGGTCCCTCCAAAACTATAATACGCACAACACGAATGGTGGCGAGAAGCATGGCCTTGGACCGCAACGATCTGTCGTGCCAAATATTATTATTTATTTATTAATAATGCTATGGGCTATCTACTACGAGCCAATGGTGGCTTAGATAACATCATAAAAAAAACAACCCATAAAAATTAAAATTTTTCATCTAAATTCTCTAATCGCAGAAATTGATATGGGAGCCCCTCGATCCTGGGCCATTTTTTTTTTATTGTAGGAGAAAATCAGACATTTGACATCCGATGTTAAAATTGAAAATGCTCAGATCATTTTATTCTGAGCACGTAGAGCACGCTCATACTCTGAGCAAATAAGAAACACGAGCAGTTATCTTGAGAACTCTTTGACTGCTATGAACTAATTTATGAAAACGCGAAATGACAGAATATTGTGAAAACTTGTTGTTCTATCTGTAAGTTGATATCGACAACAAAAAAAAAACGACATCAATAAAAATACAATTCAGTAAATAAAAAATGTAAGTTGAATTAAGCATAAAACATTTATGTCTCGTTTCATTTGCTGGGTTCATTTGTGCGTGAGCTAAGATTTCTCTCTCTCTCTCCACCACCAAAACCATGCAGCGCAGCCGACTGCGCAGCACACACCGCACACAGTCCATAAAGGGCGACGAATATCTGATGCCAGTATAAATATTTAAAAAATGTATAAGGGCCTTGCGGCCGAACCCGGGACCCGATCACTACCAAATTTTCGAAAAAGTATTGTTTATTGGGTATACACATGTGTGTAAAATTTGAAGAAAATCGGGTAAATTTTTTAAAATTTTTGTTTGGGAGCCCCCCGACCCCGCAGCCCGAGGGGCCTCAAAATTGGGTTAAAAATGGGTTAAAAATTGATCGCAAAAATCCACGACAGACGGCCGACGACCGACCGACGACCGACGACCCACGGGCAAGTGAAGTTAATATAGAGAATTTAAAAAACAACCCATATAAATTAAAATGTTTCATGTAAATTCTCTAATAACCAAAAGTATACTGACTATAAATTCTGAAAAATAAACACATACTAAGCACTGCGTGCTATGTGGTTAAATAAATAAATAAATCCCAATCATAAAGCAGCGGTACACACACAACGCACCAGCGCATACAGTCATTATAGGATAACATGATCTGATGCCGCTATATGGCAGGATTTTTTGAAGAAAAAAAATTTGTATGGAAGCCCTTCGACCACGGGGCCAGATCAATACCAAATTTTAATAGAAAGTGTTGTCACCGGAAATACACATGTGTGCAAAGTTTCAATAAAATCAGACATTGTGAAGTGGGTTAAAAATTGATCGCAAGACTCCACGACAAACAGACAGACAAGCAAACAAATCCACGAGAACGAAGAAACATCGGATCATGACTCTGTGATTGTCTATTTCTCGTGCGGATAAGGTGAATAAACCTCCACTGAGAGACCATAACCGTAGCAGAGCTTAAAAAGTGAAACACCAAGCGAGTACTGTCTCTTAAAAAGGGATAATATGCTTCCTGGGTTAATCAGCAGCACCTTTGGCACAATAAACCAACAAACGCGACAGTATAGGCAACGTAAGGGTCTCGAGTTCAAATCTCATAGGTTTTATTTAATTTTATTTTATTGATGAAACCGTTTTATTAAATAGGAAAGTAAGTAAGTGAAGTAAGTAAGAAACTAAATAAGAAACTAAGTAAGAAAGTAAGATACAGCGTCAGTAAGAAACTAAGTACATAAATAAGAAACTAAATAAGTAAGAAGCTAAATAAGAAACTAGGTAAGTGGGCAATTAAGTAAGTAAGAAACTAAGTAAGTAGGTATATAAATAAGTAAGTAAATAAGTCTTACGAAGTGTCGCTGATCTGCTATGAAGTATGTGAAGTAATTAAGAAACTAAGTAAGTAAAAACTAAGTAATTAAGAAACTAAGTAAGTAAGAGACTGAGTAAGTAAGAAACTAAGTAAGTAAGAAACAAAGTAAGTAAGAGACTAAATAAGTAAGAGCCTAAGTCACTAAGAAACTAAGTAAGTAAAAAAGATTAAGTATTGCGAAGGGTTGCTGATCTGCTATGAAGTATATGAAGTATATAAGAAACTAAGTAAGTAGGTAACTAAATAAGAAACTAAGTAAGTAAGAAACTAAGTAAGAAACTAAGTAAGTAAGAAACTAAGAAAATAAGACACTAAGTAAGTAAGAAACTAAGTAAGTAAGAGAGTACGTAAGTAAGAGCCTAAGTAATTAAGAAACTAAGTAAGTAAAAAAGATTAAGTATTGCGATGCGCTCCTGGTCTGCTGCTTTAATATTGTCAATGCTTTAAATACCATATTTCTTTGAAAATACTCTCTCCTTCTCTTTCTCTGTCACCATAATGCATAACATTATATTAAGACCCACAAACACCGCTAAAGAAGTCGCACTTCTACGAATATCATACAAACTGGGAAGCATGCATGCGGTTTTTTTTTCCTTTAACATAAGAAAAATCCCTAGAGTGCACAGCAATATTATTAATACTAGTAACTGTTTGTTTTGCAATTCATTTACCACACACAGTGTAACTTTGTACGCCCGTTTCACTTTGCTGCAATACCGCCAAAGAATTAAGCCTCTATGCACCAACAAGAGCGGCACAAGTACATAATAAAATCAAAAGGAAAAGCCCTTCCTTTATGCCCTGTGACGTTTCATAAATGAAACTCGCTCGAGCAGCAGGATGTAAAACGGATTATAGTGCACGGTGATGGCGACGACGACGACGACTGCGGCATACGAGTATCATATTCCTACTGCTCAAGTGAATGAATACGTCGTCGTCGTCATCAGTGGGAGGTTTAAAAAAATAAACTATGTCAGCTGCAATGGTGTCACTTCAGTCAGTCAAACAATACAACGACTATTTTAATCATTTGATATTAATTACTACTCATTTAAATGCAAATTAGTCGAATGTATTAGATGAATTCTTTGGCACAACAATAACGAGTATAGAACACACAAATTATCAAATAGAAATATTAACGTCATTCTCATGAAGCATAACAAATCGTCGTCGATACGGTCTGATGGTAGATGTCAGTCGTTAGTCATCCATCCATCCATATAACGTTGCTACATAATGCCATGTAGAGGATTAACTTGTCATCTAACCCGAACCAAACTAAACTTAACTTGATCTTGTTTTGTTCTCCTTCTACGATTTTAAGTGTACATTGTACATATTTGTTTTCCTTTGGACATTAAGTAAACAACAACTAACAAAAAAAAAAAAAGAATTCGAAACGAAGTGAGTAACAAATATGAGTCAAGATCATTTCACATGCAATTAAGACAACAAAAAAAAAACATTAATCCGATCCAATTTTAGAATCGTCAATAATTGAGATACAATTCAAAGCAGCATTTGTTGTTTCTTGCTTGCATTACATTCGATAAAAATCCACTAATTATTAATGCCTTTTTACTATGTTGTTAGACAAAGGTTATTACGTTTTCCAAATGACATAGATTTGTTCGACAATTACATGATGATTTTGCACAGTGTTAGGCAGTGACGGACAAACTGGATATGAGCCAACTTGAGCATATTTATTTGACTCGCACGTAGGAGAAATCTAATAAATATTACAACAACTCCCACTACCTTGGAGTACGCATTGTGTAAGTGCACCAACTTTTTTTTTACTGCCAAAAAAATTGTGATCCCACAGTAGAAAGGCGACATAGCAAAAGCGCCACACATTGCCAAAACTGTAATATGTAATTATGCAAAGGTTCCCTTCGGCCATTACATATGTCACACTTTTTGAACATTCGCCAGCACGTCAGCAATGTTCGTCAGATTTGTTAACTGGGAAATGATCGCTGTAAAACATGATCGTTCTCCAGCGAATTGTTGTTGCATGCATGATAATATGATCGCTTCAAACTATCAAGGAATTTCGTGTGCATGTGCCCGTGGGTGAAGTAGCAAAGCGTGAGCAAAACAAAAACCACAACAACAACAAAACTTTACACACCCTTCCCCTCTCAGCAAACCAATCGCTTAACTTATTCATCAGACAACAAGTATTATATTATAGCACGTGTTGCATGCATTGTTATTTGCAACCACTGCAGTCCGGCGATTACGTCGATGGTTTTTAGTTTACATGTACAAAATAAAAAGTCACATGTAATTCTAGACACTTGTGGTACATCATCTACGTACATTCTGATGCTGCAGTTGGATTGTTTTTCCGCAGTTTACGTCTGGAATTTTTGTGTCTTCATCGGTCTGTCCGTTCTGGTTATAATAACTATTGTAATACACATCAGTATACTAGTACCTAAAAAAGGTAAAATTCCGAAGTATAAATCATACTTGACAAAGGCTACCATAACTGGCACAGATAATGTCTATAAATTGGTGTACATGGTGTACATGGATGTACACGGCTCCCTTTAACTGCCATCTATTAATAGACTACTGTCAAATTTTGAGCAAGCTGCGTCATTTAGTTTGTGTTTGACAGCCATTGACCATTCAGACCGTAGGTCCATAGTACTCAATCCCAAAGAAATTCACTATTCAAATCTTCTCTTTACCTTTAGTTTGCCAAGGATTTGATCTAGTTTCAACGATCGAAGTTTCTCGGTAGATATTATATCTTAAAAAGCTCGTCTTTAGTCTGGAAAAGTAGAAAGTAGAAAGAAAAGCAGGACTTGATACATATTGGGTGAGTAAAGCCCTAACCTAAACAAATCTCCAGATGGGTTGTTCTTTGTAAGTTAACCAACCATGCTCCAAAAGTTCCTTCTAGAGATTCATAAAAACACCGCCAAGGATTTTTGATTGGCCTATTCACAAAGAGCCATATTCTACAAGTTGTTATGGAGTTTCATCAGTACGACTGTTTGGTTTCCACTGAAGCCAAAATTGGTTACGGACCAGTGGGTACAGCGGACGAACGGATCTAAAAACCATCATCATCAGTAAAAAGTGTGTCAGTAAAGAATGAAGAGTTAACGTTTAAACATCAAAAGTACAATCAAACAAAAAGATTTCTTACATTTAGTTGCAGTATAGACAATAATGGCCCAAAAATACTACCTTGAGGAACGCCATTTTTCTAATACAGAAATTGAATAGGAAATATTTCTAATTTATTTAAGTTTGCTGGACTAATATTTTTAATTTTTTATTTCATTTTACTACTAAATGGATTACATTTCTTCGGAAGTAAGAGATCTGGGGTATTTGTACCCTATAAGTGTGAGTCAGTAAAAGACGAGTTTGAGTGCTTTAGTATCAAAGTGGCGGACGATTCAATAAGGAAACAAATTAAATTTCATTTCAGGATTTAAGAGACCGTACATGGCGTGCATTGGTTTAGCCTTGTCTATCAAATTAGACGAAAATTTGCTAGCGTTATGTAATGACTTTAGATTTCATTTTCAACTAAATATTATAAAATGAACTGAAGATTTAAGAGTACATTAAAGTGCAGTGCAGTCTTTTCTAACTTAAAGCACTTTTTGTAAGTAACTAAATGACCCAAAAGTTTACTATTCATCGATTGGAAACATGCCGGTACACGTGGATCGTAGCTATGTGGAAAAATAGGTGCGGATGTGGAAAACAAGAACGAATCTCAGAACTACACTGTACGTCCGAAGATGGGTTTTAGTATAACTGGTGAGCATTTAAAGCGCCACGAGTATTGAGGTTGAATTCAAGGAGAGGTGGCATGCAACTGGCTATTTCTCTTGAGCACCGCTGGTGGATGAAGCGATAAATTAGTGACAAGGAGGAAACGTTTCTACTCTGATCAAGCGAATATATTTATCACCGATAAGTATTAAAGCTCGGTTTTGTATTCTTTCTAGCAAGTGGAAAAGTAGTGTTAGGCGCACCAGATCAGATATGACAATTATACTCAAGTTTGGGGCGAATAAACGCCTTGTAGATACTCGTAGTATCCAGATAAAAGGAATTGAAAAAATTTCTTGCACCGGGTTAAAAAACCTAAACATTTTGCAGCATTTTTAGCGACGGTAAATATGTTGTCATTACAACGAAGCTTATTGCTAACGCACATACTGAGAAAATTTCAAGTTTTTCAGTTTCCTCGATGCAAGTGCCATTCATGGATTTAAGATTCGCTTGGAAGACGGGAGACAGCGTTGTGTGTTAAAAGCGTTAAATTCCACTCGGTCGTTTTCTCCCCATTCTATTATGATGTCCAGGTAAGAATTAAACGTGGTTTACATACGTAGTTGTATGAGTTCCACATTAGAAGGGGAGGGACGCTCCTCAAACTTCTATGAGAAACTCAGAGCGCTGTCGTAAGCATAGGATTTAATTGGATTAGAACTAATGGATAAGAGATCATTAAAAGAAATGAGAAAGAGTTTCGGAGACAAAACAGAGCCCTGGGAACGCCAGATTTGAAACCAAATAAGCCCAAATGAAAGGGTTAGAAAATCCAATGAAGCAGTTTTTTATCGACTCCATAAGCACACGCCTTACGGCTTGACGCCAAACTCTGTCAATTGCCTTGGAAATATCGAGTACAACTTTCATGAAATTGATACATAAACAGATTCCACTGATCGGTGAGATATGCCGTCACGCATGCCCGCGAAATCCGTACTGTCGAGCACTAAGGATATTTCAAAGCTGAGAATTGATCAGCGTTTCCATGACCTTGAAAAGAATGGGTGTAAGTGATATGGGTAGGTAGGAAGAAGAAAATGACGGCTCGCCTTTTTTTGGTATATGCTGGACAAAAGCTGTTTTTCAACTTCTCAGGAAGAGCCTAGAAGAATTGGATAGATAAAAAAAACTTACGCAATGGTAATGCCAGCTTGGAAGAACACGTCCTCAGAACTAATGGGGAAATACCATCTGGCCCAGGGGATTTGTGAGTGTTGATATCGTTATTGTTTGATTGTTTTCTACGAAAGAAGACCTACTTGTAAATTTCTAACAATCGCTGATAAATTCACAAGCTTTAGTCAGTTTGATACCAGAATAAGTCTCGAACTTACAACAATTGACATCTGGAGTTTCGTTGCAAATGTTTTTGCTGTCATTGCATTCGTTGTGCAATGCATTGCTTACACAGTAAACTAAACAAAGTATTTACCACTAACTATTTGTGCGTTTGTTGTTATGTATTTGGTTTGTAATACAACTTGGAGATGCCACTAGTTTTTTATTTGTTTTTGTTTTTTTAGCAAAGTTATTGTGGCGTGATGGCCAAATTACGGGCCTATTAGTCATAGGCAATTTCCCATTTATGTATTGCAAGTAACAACCACCGACAAGCGTGATGCGTTGTAAAAGTGTAAATTGCATTGCATAGCCGCTGTTTGCAGTTCAAATGCCCAATGACAAAGCCTACATTCAGGTCTGTTTGGCACATCGATTTCGTATGTATGGTGATGGACAATGAGGTGACGATTAATTGTTTTCGCTGTCGCCTCCGCTACAGGGGCGGTACATTTTGAATTGTGAATAGTTTTGGGAAAAAACTCATTTCTTATTTAAAAAAATATATATGAGTACGTTTAGTCTATATGACTAAACTTCGACATTTTGAGACAAAGAGAGAGAAAAAAGTTACATTTTTTTGAAAATAAAAAAGTAAGTTTTTTGGAGAAGTTTTTTGAGAAAAAAAACGTCTTTTCAACCTTATCTGTTCAAAACAATAACCTGTAACAAGTGACGAAACATTTACCATGACTAGCAAGCATAAGCGACGACAATTCTTAGTACAATGTATCTAGGTTTTTAGCTGGAAATTTTCTAAATTCTTCAACACTTGCCCCTGTCCTCCTCTAAAATCAAATACCATCGACAAACTCGTTGATTACCATTTAGGCAAATACTCGAACGATATGTACATAGTTACCCAACATTCCCATGGTGCGTGCTGCTGCTATTTGACGAAACGTGGTCAATATAGCGCACAGTGTTATTTGTTCCCATTCTCATTCTCACATAAATGCAATAAGCCAGCCACTACACGGGTATCATCATTATCATCAATGGGCAGAACAAGTAAAGTTAATAATTTCGCAAGGCAGCGCCAAACGCACAGCAAAAAAACTAATACGAGAAAAAAAATACCGAACTGGAATTCCAATTTAGTTGTCGTTCTCTATTTCTATCTGCCTATCTATCTCTCCGAGCTCGCACCCTCTGACTAGGAAAGATACAAAACTTTTAAATCGCTACCATCTGTTCTGGTACTGGTGTGTCTGTTTACACTGAGATGGAAAAATGTGCCTGCAATTTCTGTGTGCCCGTAATTAAAATAAATAGATTTTTTTTGTTGTCTTTAAGTTTCGATCTTTCGAGTGCAAACGAACATATGGCACGCCTAGAAGTGATTTTTTTTGCTAAAATATTTAAACAATTTTGTTGAGCAAAAGGAAGTTTCATGAGTAGAGCTATGCTATATGGAAACTGTGTTAACACGTGGTGTTTTCTAGTATTCATATGAGAGGAGTAAGACGACTTAAGTTTATTTGCTCTTCTTGATTTAAGAATTGTGAGATAAAATATAGAAATCGTGTCTATTTATAAATAGGCGACAGAACTGTACCGGTCTAGCAAATTATGATCGAACAAAGTGTGGTTTCAAAAGCAGTGTTACGATGCAGATAATCCCTAAGATCTCTTAGATCACATAAGGGTGCAATCCACTTTATGCGTGCGAAAATTATATCAAAAAAAATCAATGCTTACCAGTTTTTGAATTAGTAATAGCTCAAGAAGACATTGGAACTTATAACAATTAAAATATTGTCTTAAACAAAATTAAAACTATAAATCTATACTAATATTATAAAGGGGTAATGTTGGTTTGTATGTATGTAATCTTCGAAACTACTGGAACGATTTCAAAAATTCTTTCACCAATAATTAGAATTGACTTTCAAAGTGAATATAGGCTCTATATTATCCTGTTTACATAAAAGGACCTTTCGTGGCAAACAATTTTGTAACTAAAGTCGAAGAAAAAACAGTCGAGCGATTGCGTTCACTGTGTGCTACGCTATTCGGTGCGGTGACGCTGTGTTTTTTCCGTACTATGGCTGCTCATAGGAAATATTAATGTGGCTTTTGTTTGATAGAAAAAATTACCCCGAGTGCAAAAAAAATTGCACTCGTTTTGTTCATTTGATTTAAAAAATTGCATTGAGTGCAGTTTCGAGGTAAAATTTTTTACTCGAAGTTTTTTGGTCGAGCAGCATACCCCTCTATCTATACACACCACCAAAAAACTGTCATTATGGTGCAATTTTGACAGCAACCACAAATTCAAATACAAAAAGACCCAGTGCATTTGTTTTGTTCGTTTAAAGTCTAAAAACGAGTCCACTCGGACAAAAGCGGAAAAATCAAACGAAAGCCACATAAGACTATGTGCATAGTGTTTATTTCTCTATAGTTATAAGCTATAGTACACCCACACCCCCATCCACCTCGCGATGGTAAGAGTAAGGCTTGGGTTCATGTGTGCAGTAAATACATTTATATCACTGTCTCATTCATTTTTCGAGAAACTTTCAAGACCTAACTCAGTTAATCCCTCTCTTAAAATCTAACCAATACGCACAATAGATTAACATTTTGACATTGAATGTTGATATACTGTTATTTAATAATAACTAACGTAATATTTAAAATAGGAAACAAAACTGGCCAAAGCATAGAACCCTGTGGAACACTGAAATTCAATGCGCATCACATTTTCTCCTAAAAATTATTATTTTCTTTTATTTATTAATTTTATAAGTTGCAATATTATCACACTTATGCCATCTAAGCTTGTGACGTTTACCAATCTTTGCCCATCTATTGTCTTTGTCTCTGAAAAGATTTATCCAATTTTTGCATTTAAATTACTGAGATATTTTTCTTTCTCCCTCACCACTGTTTGCAACAGTATTTTTCTGAAGACCGTCACTGAATATGTTCACAATCTGATGACATATTCTTGGAACTCTTGGACAGTGGACTCTGCGACGTAGTCTCAAATCTCGAACCTCAAACACCTTCAAAGAAAAATTAGCTCATCTCGGCTAACGTCATTTTCTTTTTGGACTCCTTTTACATTTTCCAACGAAATAAAGGCCGTCATGTACAGGCACTATTTTCTCCACATTTGTTGTTTTGCTGTTTGCTTTAAGAAATGGTTACTTCGTTTTTTTAATAGAATAACGCAGCTTATAAGTGACACAGTTCTTTTCACCATAGGTCATAGATTTTACAAGGGGGCAACCCTTTATGTAGAGCAAATCCTACGGATTTTTTCATCATAGAAGGATCACAGTGAAACCCCACTGGGTGGCAGCATTTTTGCGATATTTTGAAGAATGTTATGTAAACCCTCCAAACCCGCTATTTATTCTACCTGTGTCAAATTTTGAATCACTCTTTCGAGCAATGCTTCGGTTAGGAACAACACGAAAAATATTTGCTTCTATGGCTCAGGTCCATGCCCCTCATAACCGTGATGCAGTAACCAAACTAGAACGCTTTATAGCATCCACTTTGTTTCTGTTCGATCATAATTTGCCTACCGTTTGGCAATACTTTTGAGACTTCACCTAGTCGTGATCAATGACATTCTTATTTTAAAAGACATATTTTTTAACCATGGTCGATAGTAAGAATAGTAAGAATAGTAATAGTAAAATATTGATCGTAAACGTAAATTGCGGGCTGTTTTTTACAGTTAAATGATACGGTAACTTCTATCTTAGTAAAAAACTAATTAATTTGTCTTTGTAATCGCCTATTAAGCCTGAGACAACCACAAAAGTTTGGTCAAGCTTATTAAAAGATTAAACTTTTTGCTTGGATGGGTTTTAAGTGCGTGCTCAATGGGGAAACCGTTGGAAATTTTTAATTTTCTATGGGATTTGAATCTGTCTTCTAACTTCTATTGTTATAATAAACGTTCAAATCTTAACACAACACCTCGATGAGTAATCAATAACTTGACAATTAGTGAATGGAATTTTTTTGTTCAATTAAAAAACTCTTAATTCCGTATGGACAGAAGGAACCATATATCGTACACGATTTCTATTTATTAGCATTGCGCTCGGAACATTCATCACGTTGCGACAATGGCGGCGTGGCGGAGACTTTGTACTTTTTGATTTTAATGACAAATTAATTCATAAGACGCGGCAAAAGCTTTGCTTGTTAATTAATAATTTATTTAAATGTTTTTTTAAATAGTGAATTAAATATCATCCATAAGCAGTGGCGTGCGTGCGCGATATCTCAATGAGCAATTTAGACTTTTGATGCTCACGATTTTCCTTACCATGTGACGACGGCCATTCGAGACAAACAAATCTTTTTTTGCTTCAAAAAATAACTATATCAGTGCAGGATTTGTTTGTATCAAACGTGGGTTAAATGTTGAGCAAAAAAAAACTCCAACGCACGATTTGAATACATTTGATTGACAAGAATTAATAATTTGTTACTTTGTTTGTAACTTTACATATCACGCTTAAATGGCAAAAAGGATCAAAGAAAAATATTAATTACGCCGACAAAGGTTGAGGCTGAAGATCCAACTTCTTTTTTTTTGTTTAACTTTTCATCGTTTATAGTTATAATTATAGAAATCGACCAAATTTTGAAACAACCATATGACTTTCGCTCTCTATCTCTGTCCTCCAAAAATAGACCTTACGCTATCTTTCTCTCTCTTTCCATATGGACCAAATAAAACCTTTCCGGATTATCATAGGAGAATGCTTCGAGTACAGATGTATGCTTCAGTTTTTTTTTTTTTGATGATTATAAACTCCAAAGAGGTGTACCTCAGAGTTGAATACTTTCACCACTATTGTTTCTGGTGGTAATCATCGATATATTAAAAATTCAATAGCGAATTTGAAATCACGCGCTTTCGCTATACCTGAATATCTTCTGTGTTCGATTAAAAGAAAACTGCATAGCAGCATATGGAATTTACTAGCGACGCACATATAATGCAGGTGCATTTTCCTCATCATAACTTCACGTCAATCGTATCGTAATTGCACAATAAACGATAAAAAAAACTTTTTTGTAATTTAATATTTTCGATTTTTACATAGTATTGTCAAACTGACTTACTATAAGTACACACAGAGAAAACGAAACAAAGCAAGCACGGTTTAATTTTGTTCTTAGCAGACGTAATCAATACGCTCGCTGGCTGGAATGTCTAGTCCAAAGATGGCCACATTTTAAGTTCTTTGATTGGAACCGCCGCACATAGTCGTTAGCTGGTTGGTTATGTCGCGTCGATTGGTGATCGTTATATTATAAGCATGATTGTAATTAATCGACACAAACCCAAACTAAGGAATGGCGAACCAAATTTCCACCTTCGAAAAAATTTAATTCAAAAAACCTCTCTGATAATGATTTATTGATTATTGATTTTGGTAATAAGCAAACATCGGCAACCGACAATATCAAATGTAAATATAATTAATCTTGTTAACTATACTGTCGGTACGTCTGTGAACAATTTGTTTACAACTGATAACGATCTGATATAAGTGCCACTGCAGCGGACACGCGCCTCTTGTCAACAAATCTGTGCTGTGCTCTGAGGAAGCTCAGAGACAGTGATAGGTTCCACTTTAATGAGTGGCTTTTGGTTCGTAGCACTTGTTTACACTTTGCGGTAAACAAATACAATCATTCTTATCATTAATATTTTTTTATTATCAAAGAACTAAATTGTATCTGATATTTACGGTATCAGATACTATTGAGTACCTGATATCGCATGGACCTGAAGATATGTACTTTGTCCTCTAAAGAAGCCTCTTTTTTTTGTTTTTTTTTTTGGTGATTGGTGCAAATACAATATCATTTTTAAGTAGCGCTTTGTATGTAAGCGCACAGTTTGTTTTGGTTGTCTAGTGGCAAATAAGGACAAAATGCTGAACGTATTTTCATTTAACCAACAAAGGCTCCAAGGCGTTTCGGTAATCAATAATCATAACTACAATTTCGATTTTTTTCACGAAAATAACCAAGGAATCGTCCCTTTAAGTAATTACCACCTTAATATTGTGGCAATGTTATCCGAAATATTAATCTAAAGATTGTTTATATAATTTTTTATTAAACAAGGTAGGAAATCACTAATGAGAAATTAGAGAATTCTAAGTCTCGGACCAAAAAAAAAACAACTGACTCACTTAGGTACATTTTGTGTTGTTTTGTTTCATTACTTGAGCTCAATTGATTACGTTTTCTAAATTGGCATCGATTGGGCAAAACTTATTTATCACAGTCTGGCTTCTTGATAATGAAACTAGCATAGCGCCTGTTCAATTTTTCTTGGGCTTTTACAAATATGTACTAACTATCTGCTATTACTTATTTCCACTGAGGCCTATGTTGAAAATTATGTATAAGAGCACATCATCATTATCGTCATACAGGGGTGTCCAAGAATATGTAACCACCCATATTTTTGTTTTTAATAATTTGCACACGCTTAAGCAGGCCTGCACCTTTATATAGGAGTGTCCAAAATATGGTACATCTTTTTGGAAACACCTGTATTTGGCTCTACAACTTGGGTAGTGTCCTGGACTCCCGATTAGACGGCATGTCAAATATATAGTACCATTTTATCTGGCATGCCGCAGGAGTGTCGTCCTCGCACCTAATCTATTCAGTACATAGCATTAACTCATCTTTGCATGTTAATGACAAGAAAAATCTATTACTAATTCCCAAATCTGTCTGTCGTATAAGGTAAAAGCTTCATAAAGGTGAAATTGTAGCAATAAAATTGCAAACAAAACTGCTTGACATATAGATTATGACTTTTTTTCATAAACTTTTTATGTAATGTCCTTGTTATGTCTTAGCTGAGATCAAAAAACTGAAGCTTGCCTAATGAACTTATCACGTTTCGCTCTAAAGCTCGCTGTCAAAATTGTGACATAATTGCGAAAATGTACGAATATTAAAGTCGCATTAAGATATCAACCAATGCTGGCTCATCGAGCATAACCAGTAATAATAATAGTATTAATAATATTAACAATACGTAAATTATTGTTGATGATTAATTAATAAATGTTACTCCACACCACAGAACAATGGGGGGAGGTGAACTGTAAAGTATCTTTGCAATTATGTACTAATTAAAAAGTTGTTTTTAACAACGCTACTGGTTAGTGATCGCTAATAGGTGATTAGCCGCTAAGATTCCAAGAATCAAAGAAGCGGTCACATATCTACTGCCTTTTTGCATTTTTGCACATCTGCCAGTGCGGCATAGCATTAAGAAATATTTTTCACTTTCATAGTTTAAGTAAGATATGTATACAGATACGTAAAAAATTGGAAACCCAATTTTAAAAGACAGCTGCAGTTTGCGTTACGGCAATTAAATTGCAGAGGAAAACGGAATCTGCTCTTTTGCCAATGAAGAAGAGAGGTAATTTGCTGGAAGTTTACCATAAACTTGTAATTGAAATGCATTAACTGCTATAGTGATTATAATCATACTTTGGCAGATTTTCCAGCATTTAAAGATTTACCAATTAATGGCTTTAGTTTGCTGTTGGAAGTGTTTTTTTACGTTGAGATTTACTATTAATAAAATGCTAAACAATTGACTCGCAAAAAACCCGTCATCATCATTGTCATGGTTAAGTTGTTATGATTCAATTTGATTCTATTCGTTTCGCAATCGGCTGACCAAACTACCTCCCATGATATAGTTGTCGCATGCGATTATTTTCTTTTCTATCAACTTTTTTGCGGTTGATTTTGCGTTTATAATGTTAAAGGTGGAAAGAATGCACATGAATGGATGAATTGTTGTGTAAAAGGGGAAAATGGGGGGTGGAGGTGGGTGATCAGATCAATTGCGGTTTAAACATAACAAACGAAACAACAACAAATCGTCGAACTGAGACCAAGCCATAGGCAGACGCTTAAAAGGAAGTCCGGTTCAATGGGTAAAGCTATTTTCAAATTTAATTTCAAATGGAAATTGTACTTTTCTATGTGTTATTGTGTGTGAGAACAGTACTAATTACATTACAATACTTTGGTTTCACATAGCTTGTCTTATTATGGGCTCTGAAGATACAAGCAGTTGTTTGGGGCTCAACTGTTTCTTCGCTGCAACTTTTGAAACTTTGATTTTCATCAACTTCCCAATGCCCAATTGAGTTAAATTTTTGCACAAACATGTAGTCCCGGTAACAATGCGGTAGTATGGTACCAATGCATAGTTCCGATAATTGACTTGTGATGTAGGATCTACATCACAACATGCCACACAGTCGATTATTATTAGGTAATAATCGCCAAAACATCTAATTTTGATGTCGGGGCTATTTCAAATAATTTTCTTTTTTCCACGTTTCACACGCGCCAGACGCTTCACACGCGTCAAAAGCAGGATATCAAAATGGGCCCCTGACATTGAGCTGCTCACAGAAATTTCAGCCCTCTACGAGATACTGGATACTCACAAAATGTCAACTCTCTAGATCGTGTGGAAGGTGGTTAAAAAGGACCTCAAAGAAGTCGAAAAACAAAATTTCGACCCATCACACGCGCCACACGCGACATCCGACACTTGTCATGCGGAATATAAAAAATGATATTTTCGACTTAGGCACTCACAAAGTTTTTTTGTTCAGTTAATCAACGTTGATAGGATTTCATTCCGCATTCGTATGATCTTCAGTTATTTAGAACAGATGTGCATTGCCATCTCATCTTTTCCTCTTCTTAATTTCCTAACGACAACGCGCTGCTAAGATAAGGGTACATTATAAAAACAAATCATCAATAGAACAATTGTTTACCCTGTTGTATGTAACCTACCAACATTTCGAAGGAGCATCTAAACACCCATTAAGAATGTCTTATTTTTCTATCAAACATTTTGAATAATTAAGAGATATGGAGATATGAGGAAAATGTTATAGTGATATGTAGTAAACAAAACCAAATTCAACCCCTACCATACAGCAATACTCGAAGACATTCTGCCTGAGCTAAGATAGCAAATTAGTTTAATTTATCGCGATCGTGAATCGCATAAAAACAAATTGTCTTCGAGTTTATAAAAATATTACTGCAAAACGTAAAATCCACACACTACATCTGAGTGAATCTATACAGGCACGCATACACTTGTCGTATCTAAAAAAAAAGTCGTCTATTTCGGAATTCAAATTTAATTTCATTTAAAGCGTAGCGATTTGCATATCTATAAGGTAGAGGGGCAAGGCACACATGCGGATGAACGGACGACAACAACGCTCACTCGCTCGTTGTTCGTTCGCTTGGCTGTAATTATGATTGAATTCATTAAAATCGCCATATGGTCGCTGGTCGGTCGGTCATCACAATGAACAAACAACGCATTGAATACAGTAATCAACGCATGCGCGGTATCTGTTTTACTTCGATTAATATTAATCTCTGCGATCATTTTGAGCGATCGGTTCAGTTTGTATCTGAAAATGACTCATTTTCGTAGGGAGATGTTTTTTTTTCTTGTTGTCTGAGATGTGTTGTCTATAGCTGGAAGGGTGGTGGTAAGTGCGATGCGGTCCAATGGGGAATCGGTTTAAGAGTTATAAATCTTTTAAGAAAGAGAGGAATCTGTCTGTTTGTTTATTTAAGCGGGCGGTTACAATTTCCGCTAATTAAAACTGACATAATTGCATTGTTCAATGGATTCAGTGAGTTTGTCGTCGTCAACACCGGAAATTGTCTTAAGGTGTGTTTTGTTCTCTTACTCGATAATCCGCACTGAAGCTGAGCTGAGCTTAAGTATGTAAGCAAATCACCACTTAAGAATCAGTTTCAAGTATGTTTGTAATTTGAATTTCTTTAGTTTGTCATACTGTCAATGTGTTCAACTACGAGTGTTCTCATGTCTGATATTTTGTATTTGTTTATGTTTAGAATTTTAAATAAAGAAAAATTCACGTGGCGTGGGGGGAAACAAATGTTAGAATGTAAGAATTGTTTACTTAATGATTTTCGGAGATATTTCCTACGTTTATCTGAATGAATCCACGTATACGGCAGGAAAAGGCCATTTCAATGTTTCCTTGGTTTTAACATTTCCTGCACTTACCTTGTTTATATTAAGCTTCTATAACCACCACCGAAGCTATTGTTGTCTTTTGTGGAAGTGGAGTGAAGTCACAACATTGTTAGGGTCAGAGAAGTGCCGCCTAGACTTATTTGGCCTGTGTTCAATTACTTTGAATATATCAATAAATAAAAATGTTTATCAAACTAATCAAATCAAGCTTCAATTTTTGAGACCCAATAATCATGTGCTAATTGCTTCTTAATTGGTCGTCCACACTCTTTCGACAGACAGCCAGTTTAGGTCATGCGTTTTTTTAATCCGAGAATGTTTAATTTCTGATTAGAGGGAAACAAAACACAATAATTAACAATGAAATCATCAATCAATGGAACAACCAACAGTGCAATGCTTTAGCTTAAAGCCACTGCGCTTTGTGCTCTCAATTGAGACTGGAATATTATGGTACAAAAATGCACACTACAAGCAACAATGACGGGGATCAAATCAAATTGGATCGGTTACATCATACAGCATTAACCGCGTGCACTGATGAGGCATGCAGCTGCGGCTCTGGTGTTGATTATCATCACCTGAAAGTAATGATATCTTTATCAGAGTCATCTGTCAAAAGTCAGAACGATCAGAGTTGATTTCAAAGAAGAGGCGGGACGACGAAACAAATGTATGGTAATTATTTGTGAGATCATTTTCTTTATTAAGTTAATGAATTTAATAATACTGAAGCTGAGAATGAGCTTTTTTTAATTAAAGCAACAATGACATGATCTTTAATGCCCCAGCAAACAATGTATTTAATTTGGTATATTTACGGTGGTCCTTGCAGTGGTGGACGACCGAACATCAAGATTTAAATAAAAATGTCAGTACTTAGACCGCACAGAGATGACGTGGTTAGTGAAGCTTCCTGTACAGAACAACATGAACATGATGTAATGTTTAGTAACAAAATCCTTGGGAAAGGTATTCACTGAGACCACAGTCCTTTGAAAACACTCCTAAATATTCCTTTGTGATATACAAGATTCTATTCTTAGTTTTATTTCTAATTTTTGATTTCTAGTTTTTGATTTCTGATTTCTGATCTCCGATCTCTGATTTTCTACTTTTCTAATTTTCTGATTTCTAATTTTCTAATTCTTTAAATTTCTGATTTTATGACTTTCTGATTTTCTGATATTCTGATATTCTGATGTTCTGATGTTCTGATATTTTGATATTCTGATATTCTGATATTCTGATATTCTGATATTCTGATATTCTGATATTGGGATATTCCGATATTCTGATATTCTGATGTTCTGATTTTCTAATTTTTAATAAATAATTAATTTCCAATTACCAATCTCTAACTTTTGATTTCTGATTTTCTGATTTCAATTTATGTCAACAAAGTATTGAACGGTTGAGATGGCTAGAGTATACGGAGCAAATTGATACCAAAAGTTCTGCTCGCAAGGTAAAAGAATCTAACTCAAAAGGAACAACGCTGAAGAGGAAGACCACTATTTAGATGGCGCCCATACGGAAAGAGTGATCTGCAAAGAATATAACGTGCGAAGATGTAGAAATTTGGCTAAAGACATAATAGGAGAGCAAATTAGTTCAGGACTATGTTACTTCTGACTCTGAGAGAAGTAAATGAAAGCATTACAAACGCAAAGCCAGGATTCCAATCAAAAACTCTGACTACTGACAATATTTTCTGAAGAAGATTTTATTTCTTTTTATTTCTACATCAATATTCGAATAAAAAATATGTTTCAACCAGACGTGTTACTTCCTCAACGACTTATATCATAAAAATCGGAAGGTTTTTTAGTCTCTTTTCTTGAAATCAGAAGGAGGTAAGGGTAACAAAATATTCTTATGGTTATGTGTCATTTAAAATGATCCCTGTTTAGATCGGAAGAAGCATTAATTGAATTTGATTTGGATTAAGATGTCCAGAAATAAGTAAAATGACGATATTTCTGTTATTCTTCTGTGATGATGCGAAACAAAAAGAGCTCTCCATGCCGAAAATTAAATAAGTGTTTTTAATGTAAAGATAGTTTGTAAGTGCTTACTACTACCAAACATCAGCCCGGTAAACTACAGCCAAACTCACTACAATTAGTTTATTTTAGCCGACTTAGAAGTGAACCTCTTATAAGTAATGATTGGGTGATTCTTGTCTTTAAAATTCTAATGATTCCAATTGCTATTTAAATAATATTTTTAGAGAAGAACTTTTTAATGCACTTCGCTTCAAGTTACTTAAAGTGACTTCTAAGTCATATGTAAATATGGAAATGAATGCTCACATGGACAGGCGTGGAGTATAAATAGATTTTATGTTCCATCAAGATGAACCAAACCACTCAAACAATAATAATATGAGGAATGTTGACAAATACTCTACAATTAGACAGAGGGGATAAAGACTTACATCTGGATGTTCTCTGACTGGCACATAGACTTTTTCATTTAATGTTACGGCTGTGCCTTCTGGTTCTGGCAGCACGAGTGGTTCCTTTTTGACGCCATTTATTTGGAAAAGTGATGCACGGACACGGGAAATTTCTGAAATTAATAAAAAACATAATTAAAATAAAGGTAAAGTTGCAGAAATTTGAAGTTTTTGTATCAAAGAGCTAATGGTACATTAATGGCATCCTTTGCTTAATTTACAATTAACTTAATTGCATTATAATATCCATTATCTTTCTTATAATTTAAAGATTAAATGACAGTATGACCTGTACAATATCTCGTATTCTGATTTTTGTAAGACACCATTGGTTAGTCTATTACGCTGTAGTTGAAACAAAAAACCCTCAACAAAAAAAGTAAATCCGTTAATGCAGCAAATCATATGTTTGATGATTGTCTATTAAAAGATTACAAAAAATAATTTCCCAGAAAGTTCACAACATTTATCCGAATCAATTGCGGTTAAACGAATCTAATACCATGTATTTAGATACACCGTCCAGCTACGAGTGTTATTACGCGAAGTTGGCGTGCAGAGCGTGCATTGAGACACACACAGACACCTCCAACAACTCAAGTTACAAGTTATAATCGCGCAGATAAGGTGAAGTGAGTGTTTAAATGCAAATCCACCTGACTGACCAAATGGAATTTTCCCACTCGTCTTAGCTGTTATTAGAAGTCACCGCGTTGGAAGCTGCTTGCAATTGATATAATGATTTATTCATAATCATTGGTTCTGACAAAGCAAAGTACTCGTACCCTCAAAACAATTAAAGAACAAGATAATGTCAAAGTGAAAAGTGAAGATGGAAGCACCAGATGAAACCTTTTAGCGGTGGAAAAAGGCGAACCAACAACGTTAGGGTATTTCTTCTATCACAGCTTTAAAGTACACAGCGAAAGCTGGTCTCTTTGACGTCGTAGTCCATTAATCATTGAAAAAGACTTTTTTTAAGAAAAGCTGCAAACTAAACTCTTGGCGCGATACCTATGATCTCCCATGTAGGTAATCGTACTCTCATGACATATCACATAAGCTTTATGCTAACCTTTAAAGTACTTTTTACTTACGACTTAAGACACGAATCCGTATGTAAGTACTGGAACGATATAGGGTACCATCAAAGACAATAAAATTCAATTTCTCTCTATACTATCTATCTATCTCTGTGACTTATTGGCGTAGACCGTGGACTTGACAAAGCCCCATAGAAAAGTCCAATTGACAGGTCAATTTCTGGAGATAACACGATCACCGACCTTCGATTTCAATAACTCACTAACTCAATAACTTCAATAACTGTGTGGCATGTGGCTCTGTCTTGTCTTGAAAGCGAATGTCCTCCACGTAAACCTATTGCAATTTTTCACATGGTTCGGTAGCGACCTCCATGGACTGTAACTGCGTTACCATTACGTGTAATGTCATTGTGGGAATGCTGACTTGCCCAAATGTTTGTCGTTTTTGCACTGCACTCAAATTACGTCGCAACTAAAGATCTTTCGGATTTAGATCTTGAGTGAATCGATCTTATAGGGATGCAGGCACAAGTCCTTGCACAAAATTCGCCGCAAGTTGGTAGAGTAGCAAAGGCATTGCATCGAAAGCAGGAGAATACATCAAAATGCCCCTAACCACTTCCGCCCAAATAGATGTCATGGATGGGTTCAAAATAATAGTTGGATTCCTCTATATTGGGCAATTGATTGTACCCATATACGAAAGCAGAGGATAAGGAGGAGAGCATGTACAGTTTTATGTTAATAAAAAAGGATATTACTCTATTAACACGCAGGTCGTTTGCGACCACTGTTTAAAAATAACAGATTTTGTTGCACACAAACGCTGCAATAAGTTCGCATATTACACGGTGTTAATTGTTTTTCCTTTCTGAAGATAATCAATGAAAATTCTTCCACGTGCATCCAAAAAAACTGACGCCATAACCTCTTGCCTGCAGATGAACTGATTTCGCCTTCTTTGGAGCCGATTCTCCCCTTTCAGTCAATTGTTTTGACTGTTCCTTCGTCTCGGGTGTGAAGGTTTGGACCCATGTTATATACGTGGTTATAAATCGACGCAAAAACTCGGCTTTATTGCTCTGAAATTTCGCCAAACACTCGATTGAAACGTCCTCACGAAGCTCTTTTTGTTCGATTCTGAGTAATCGCAGCTACAGCTTTCTCATGTCCAAATTATCAGTCAAAATGCGATGTACAGCACTTTTTGAAATGCCTGCCATATCTGCTAGCTCACGCACTCTGAGTCGACGGTCATCCAATACCATTTGGTGGTCTTTTTTTTACACTTTCTGGTGTACCTACTCAGCTCATTTGGTCGACCACTCCGATGCTCGTCTTGTCAACTCTTACGGCCTCGGTTAGACTCCGCCACCCAATATTTTATTGTTGTAAACGAAGGAGCAGACTCCGCCAGAGTAGAATCTAGCTCTTTTTTTATGTTAGTTGAATTGAAGCCTTCAAATGTATGGCATAACGATGACCATGTTTAAAAATGTATTGATAGCGTTCACTATTGCTAGCTGCTGTACAAATACTAAACAACATAGCGTCGTCAAATGCCATATTTAAGCTTTGTAAGGTTGGTACTTTCTACCACAGTCATTCTTTTTAAACAACAACCGCTATCTATAAGTCAGGTCGGGTACTTTTGGGACTACCCTAGTAGCTCTGAAGTAATTAAAATTGCGCATCCTTCGTATATATCAAATCTATTGCAAAAAAAAAAAGAGTTATATCCTCGCGAACACATATTCACACAGTAGTTTTGCATTGCTCATGAGTTTGGCAGACAGATTCATTTGGTGGTGTGAAAAAAAGCGTACATTACTCGCTGAAAATTGCCTATCGTATGCTCGTTAGATTGCCGCCTCGTGCTTCAGGCTTGTAACTCGCAAGATAATGTCCATTTTCCTTGCTCGTTATGTACTATACTATAAACCTAACGTCGTGTTTAACATTAACCATTAGTTAGCGGGTCAATACAAGTATGACGTGCGGGTCGGTCGATGGCTAACCGGTGATCTTTAAGTAATCTTTAAAATCTACCGTATATAAATGCCAATATTCTGATTTACAAACTTTAATGCAACTTCGAACAATTCATTGATTGCTCACTAATGATGTCCTTGTCAAGAGAGTGGTCGTACTACTGTCGATCACTTTTCAAGCTGAAAACACAATCATCAATAAACACTGAAGCAAAGGCAATAATATTCGTCGAGTACACAACAACTACCAACATATTGCTGCCATCCGCCCGCCCACTGACTGCTAAAATGGTCAATTGAATCGATTGAATTGCGAACAGTTTGGCGATCGCGCCGACGCTGAATAGCAAACGCGTGCGCTCAGAAGAACATCAATGGCTTGCATTCGTATAGTGATCGAATAGTAAAGGAAGGTGTGAATTATACTTCTGTCATATTCACCCGCCAAACTACCCAACACCGCAGAGCAAACAACAAACATCGAAGCTAAATTTTTATGAATGAACAATCGCGGTACGAGTTTGAACTTTGGCTTTTAAAAGTAATTGATGCTGTCATCCTGGTGTGGGACAATTGGAAATCTTTGATTGATAAAATTTCACAGCTCTTATTTGTGTGACATGTGTGTTAGACGATGGGTTACAGGGTGTCCTGTACAGTTTTGTACATTTCGAGTTTTTGCATATTTCTTAAGTTTATGTTGTTATTGAAGCAAATTGTTCACCCTGTAGTAAAATATGAGAGCTAATTTACACTTTTTTTTCTAAATGTTTATCTTACATCGGCTAGCCGAGTAATATAACCAAGCTAAGAGTAATAAATCACTCAAACACTGGAACAAAAAAGGAAACTTAGCTCGAGGACAAACCAAAGTTACATGCATATGAGTAGAATCGTTAGTTACGATTAGAATACCCATCTGAGTAGCCGCGTGGTTTAAATTATGTTCATTATGTGACTTTTGGTCGAGTGTAGTAATGACTCAGTCAGGCACAAATGCACTTTTTGCAACAACCATTAGACAAACGTTTCAATTAGTTAGCAATAATAATTAGTATTATGATTTGAAGTATATTTTTTTTTTGTTTTCAAGTTTGACACTGAGTCTTTGGATAGGACAATCAAAAAAAGAAAACCAGATCATTAATCAAAGAGATGAAGAGATGATCGTTTTGAACCACTGTCTAGTAGTAAAGCGATTTTGTGTTTCTCGGTGGCGAATTGAAGTTTACCTAAGTAAGGAAACAAATACCAAATCACCGTTTAGGTCAATTACAGTTAACAATTTTGTGTGACATTTGTAATACATAATTGCATTACTTCACAGTTTGCTCTTTAATTGAATTGACAGTGGGTCACAGTCTTCCAAGCTCAAGTTGTCTGTGAAACAAGGTGAAGATGTAGTTATCATTCCATTTAATGTTGATGAGTGTCTGTTCTGAGGCTTCTGTTCTGCTCTGCTCTGCTCTCCTCTACAATGTTTGTCGTATGTTTGTTGCTATTTGCTATTTAAAAGTTCAAACGCCGGGATCAATTGATGATATTATGGCGGAAAGAAAAAACTAAATTCAAATTGTTATTGTAAAATTGCTCTAAATACTAAAATTTATGTATAAATAAATGTTACAAATGATGGTCCATTTATTTCTCTCGTCTACACCAGCAGACTACACAGTACGTGAAGTGACGTAAAGATTCAGGAATTTCCGAACTATGAATGGCAGTTTAAATGGGTGTGCGTGTGCGAGTCTGTGAAGATTAGTATCTTCTCAGTCGTATGTTTACATTCATGTTTGCCAATTTACATTGAAAGAAAATTTGTTAAAATACATATCTATTTTTTTGGACTTAATCATGTCGGACATGTAGTGTGTGAACGTTAAGTTGATTTTTAAATGAGATCCCCATTGTAACCCAAATGTTTGGCTTTTTTGCATTCAACTTCGTTTTGTTTTCTTGAATTTCTGTTCAAATAAAATTGAGCAAATACAATGAGTGTGGGAATTTTTTATTGCAGATAGATAGTTAACGTTTTCAGCGAAAACTTTAACTTTTCTTGGTTTTTTTTGTGTGACGCCAAAACTCAATGTAGGTCTAGGTTAAAGCCACTTTGCATGCTGACCGTTGATCGTTGAAGAATTTTCAAACATATTTGTTTTTTATTTGATATAACCTGGTTTTAAAAGTTAGGTGCAGGTTCTTTTGTCTTATTTCCGCGTCGGAAATAAGAATGTTTATTAATCCATTTTTCCGTTAAAAAAAATTATGACATAATATTACAGAAACAAAATTTATAAATATAAATTCATTAATTATCCGTTGTCTGTTTGTTTGTTAGTTTGTCTGTATGGATATAACGCTGAGTAGGTGGCGCTGGAGTCCATATATTCACGCAAAGGTTCATATTCAGATCATAAGTTTGTTAGGTGCTACGATAGGTAGGTTGCGTTGAAATCCTGATATTTACGAAAATGTGTATTAATGTTCTGAGAGTGGTATGAAAATTTATGGTGAAATGCTGAATGGTAAAATGTTTAAAAAAAAAGATTCCGTCATTTTTGACGGGTTCTCACTACAAGCATAATAATATTTAAATCATAAAAACCAAAATCGCGCTTGTATTATCTTCGTGGAATTCAGAGTAGAGTTGCACATATGATTAATGAAGAAACCATTACTTCATCTTTTGATTCTTTGGAGCATAGACTAAATGTGGGAGCTTTAACTAATTTCTACGGTCATTTTTAGGCAAGAATTGTGCAAGCAAGGCAAACACTCGTTTCAGTTTTAAACAACATAGGTTAGGTTGGATGGTTGTCAGTGAAACCGACCGACCAATAACGGTACATTGTGATACCACGCAGATCAGGAAAAAATGTTCTCCCTACTCGTTGAACCAATAACAGCTTCGTTTGAAGCTTAGGAGACTGATAATGCCAACGTTAATAAGATCATTATTTTTGTTGTAGAAGGAAGCTTCTATATGGAGTTTACGTATTTCGGGGAAGGCTGGACAAATACAGAAAAGATGGAGAATGCTCTTCTCATCCTCCTCACCCATGCAGCTTCTGCAGAAGTCTTGCTGCATGCCTGCCTATGTTCCTTTTTTGACGAGTTTGTCAGCTATACAGTTGCCAGGAATGTCTCTGTGCCCCGGCACACAACACAGGTTGATATTGAACTGCTCCGCCATCTCCACGAGAGATGATCGGCAGTTAAGGGCTAGAATTGAATTTGTAGAGACTGATTCCAGAGAATTCAGTGCAGCTTGGCTATCCGAGAATATACGGATATCCTTAGCGGATACAACGTTTCTCTTCAGCCAAAATAAGAGCTTCACTGATCGCCATAATTTCAACCTGGAAAACACTACAGTGATTAGGAAGTGAAGTTGATTTTCTTTCTAGCTCCAGATCTGGCTTTTGGTACTTTTTGATATTATTGACTTCGTAGTTTAGCTTGAAACATACATAGTGCCAAATAACTCTTTTTGGAGGAAAAGCTGTGTTCTTCTTACCCTATTAGTGCGGCACTTTCATTATCATCATTACATTTGGCTGTGTAACCGTGGTGTCCTCACCTTCTGCAAAAAAATCACTCCAACGGCGGCGGTTTCGAGACGATGTCAACCAGTTTGGCATACCTCAACTCTGGGCGTCCTGGTCGAAACCATCCTTCCAGCGTAATCTGGAAAAATCAAGAATCCTTCCCCAAAAGCCGAGCAGGATGATCTTCGCTCTTGCGAGCTAGATGTCCTGTCCAGCAAATCCTTCACGATGTCAACATAGAGGTAAATCTCGTAGATCTAATCATTATAGAGGTCTCCGGAGTCGTCCTATCAAGCTAACAATTCTTCCTTAAACTTTCTTTTCGAACGCAGCTAAGAGGTTAATAACTTTTTTAGGGTCTTATTTAATGAATAGCTTGCCCTAACGTCCCTCATTTGTTGCAGGTTTGTCAGCGTACACAAATCTTTAACGGCACCTAACCAAAGAAAAATTCTAACGGCGTCATTGCAGCTTCGAGCAGACACAGCAACAGGACCAAAAGGGATTGAATTTAATGCGCACAAGATCGATTGTTCCACGGCTTGTACAGCACGTTGCGCTATTCCGCTACAATCAGAGCACATCCAAGACTAATTCATTAGTTTCTGATAACAAAAAATTTGGTTATCATGCCTCTGTATCGCTCTTCGTTGACGCTGTTGCCGTCATCTTCGAACAAAATGGGCATTCCCAAACAGTCACCAAATGAGAAAGCACGTACTCCAAATTGATAGTCGGCTTATACTTCAAACACACAAAAAGCGGACATTAGGTCGATTGGAAAAAAAAGTACTTTGTACTTTTGTAGTGGTCGGGCGGTAGTTTTTTGCGTCCTGTAGTCAAATTGTCATTTGTTACGACCGCAATTAATATATTTATTGGATACAAGAGCGTTAAGCTCCATATATTCACCAGTTTTTTGTCACATTCCACAAAGAAAATATTAGAAACGCATCAGTTCAAATAAAATGAATAAAATGAGACTTAAAGAATTTTTTCCTATTTACTTCTGGTTGCCTGCCTTCCATTCAAAAGTTTAATTAGTTGTGACTTTTTTTCATAGGGCTTTCATCTTCATCAAAGAGAACTTTTCATCGCGTTGTGTTACATATACACAACTAAAAAATTGCCAAAACAAAAAAGTTATTATGTTGATTATGTGGGAAATTATGCGTTCCAACTTTACGGCCGGCGGGAACGTATATCCTCCCGGCCTCCCGTTGATTTTAGTTTTTTTATATCGTTTTTCTTTTCATTTTTGAATTTCACTGCAATGCAATGCGCCGGTCGACCCGCAGCCGTCCCACATGACAACTGAGTTGAGTTTTCGGTTCCGAGATGATGATGATGATGAAGCTATTTCTGTTTCATAAGTTGTCATCGTCATCAAATGAATGTGAATTTGTGCCTCAGGATGTTACTTGCTAATGTGACGGTCATCACGACAGTGTGCGATCGCGTATGTGTGTGCATGTGTGTGTGTATTTGTTAGTCAGTGTGTTCTCTAAAAATTAAATATTAAATGGTTAATTTTAGTTTTTCATATGACTAATAGACAGAGCGTCTAATGTCTTAAATTATATGGTCGAGTTGAAGTCAAATATGATGATGAGGTGTTCATTTTGAATTCGCTCACACACAAACACGTACGCCTCTTTTTCACGATGCAGTGACTGTCTCAGGTGCTCACATCTTTTTTTTATTAACATTTGTCTCCGAAATTAAACATCTTATTTACGAAGCAACAACAACAGCAAAATGTTAAAATGTTGTAAATTTATTTCTATTTCATTTCGTTTACAAGAATTTTGAAAAAAGGGATAAGACATTTTTTTGAAATTTAAAGTGGGCGGAAGAAATATCTTTTATTATTTCTGCATTTCAAATAGAAAATAATTCATCTCATATTCAGCCAAAGTGGTTTTGTTGTGAGATTCACTCAATCCCAAGCAAATTTTGCAAAATTGTGTTAATAGTACTAACTCCAATTTTTCGTCGCCTTACTCATCCAGTTAAACGAAGGATAATTGAACGCCTGATGGAATGATTTGATTCAGAATAAGCACTTAATAATGTTATTGTGCCAACAAGACAAATAAACTGAAGGATTTCTGTGAATATTGTGGGTGCAGCCGGCACAGGGACATAACCTCTAGGGAAATAAGTCCCAAAAGAAAAAATTGTTACTTATGGCCCACTGTCCTCGGGACATTAGTTCCAAAAGAAGTCAAATATAATAAAGGACTGATGTCCCGATGGGGTGGGACATAAGTCTCTTATTCCATGTGACCATTATTCCATTCCATTTAACCATTTAACATATTTTTTTATAAGGAGCCATTTTATGTAATGTAATGAAAGTTCGCAAATTTTTTAAAATTATTATCTCTCCGAAAATTTGGGAATTATGTGCCACGGTCCCTGGGACATAAGTTCCAAAAGAAGTCTAATTTTTTACTTAAAAAGCTGCCTAGTATGTCAATTTTGATGGTAGCCATTCAACAATTGCCTAAACAATGGTTACTTTTCAGACAATTGAAAGGTAGCCAAAGTAGTACCAGTACCTAAGAAAATCGACCGCTCCAGCGTAACTGGTTACCGTCCAAAAGCTTTACCGTGTTTGTATCAGTAAAGTATTGAATTCTTTAATCCCTAAAAGATCAATACGTTTTGTTTGGAAAGAAACCTTATTCCTTCCCTTTAGTTTAGTTTCCAAGAGAAGCACTCTACGCTGCACCCATCGCTGAACGTCACTCGAGAACTGAACGTCAAAAGTAGTACAGTAGCCTGTTTGCTAGACATCGAAAAAGCTTTCGATAGCGTTTGGACAAACGGGCTTCTGTACAAACTTATTAGTTTTAGTTTCCCCAATTATATTGTGAAGATAATTAAAAAAAATTTTTTTAAGCAGGGTCTTTTTTTGTACAGGTGTAAGGCAGCACATTGACAAGGAAAAGGATTTTAGCCGGAGTTCCTCAAGGTTCCAGACTTGGACCAGTCCTGTTTACCATTTTTACGGCGGATCAACCCACCAATATAGCCGGAACAAGGACCATGCTTTTCGCAGATGACTATATCACGTATCCCGTTTCTCGCTCTCCTGAGATAGCTGCCCGAAGAGTGGAGGAACACCTCCGAATTCTTTGGGACTATACTACCTAAAGTGGAGGCTAAAGATAAACGCCAACAAAACGAAACTTATCTATTTCCGAGTACCAGCAACCCAAGCATTTCACAATTTCACTAAATGACGCAGCTTGTTTAAATGTTGACAGGAGTCAACTGACAGATACCTGTTGACAGGAGCAGTGTTGCCCTTTCAGTTAAGAGATTGAGTATGAGGTTTCAACAAGACAGCGTCACAGTCCAAACAATCAAACTATTGAAGTTATTTTTTTGTGACTGTGTTATCTTCAGAAATGGACCGTGTGATTTAACGTCTCTGGAATCTTTTTTTTCCTTTGAGGTCAAGTCGACGGGCTATGCCAATTAGTCAGAGACTTTCGACGACCACAGGATCAACATCGAACGCAAAATTGCCAGCATATTGCTCGATTTATTAGAGATTGTCATGTAATATTGGGTTCAGCGTGAAGAGTTTCCATGTTTTCTTTGAGGTCAAGTCAAGTCCAACAGGCTATGCCAATTAGTCAGAGACCTTCCGTGAAGGACATTTGAATGTTATTGTGTTCCATTATTAATGGCACCGATGGTACTTTTACCGAAAATAATTTTTTTGTTGATATATCAAAAACAAATTATTTTATTTAAAAAACAAAATAGGGTGCTCTTTATGAAAAACCTATTTAAAAAAAGAACTAACTTTTTCAACAAAACCTAAAGGATTGAGAGAGAAGAATAATAGCTGAACAATTCGACTTTATTGAACAATAATACCATATTTTTGTTTTTATTTTGCACAAACTGCTAGAACAACAATTGGAAAACAACAAACTATTGCCAATACTCAGAATCTTATTTTAATGCCCTTTCCGTCCTTCGGACATAATGGGCCTCGCATACCGCCTAACGCTTTAAGAATTGTGCAACCGACAATCTTACAAAAGAAATGACAATTTATTGACAGAATTTTTTTCGATTTATTTAACATTTTGGCACATTGATGCAATGGATGATGAATGGATTCCGGGTGGGTAGTCTGGCTGATTCATATTTCTAAGGCTACAATGATCGCTGATTGATTTTTTTTTGCCATCGATCATTACATTTTCTAAAAGTGCATTTCAATTTGTCAAAAGCTTTTATTATTTAATAAAGTGCTTGCTTTATTGTTTAATTTTACTACAGCACTTATTGTCTACCAATACTTAGCTCGTTCGCCCACACGCAACCAAAGCAGTAGGTTAGGACGTTCGGATGAAAATTTTAATTAAAATAATTTCATATTTCATACTAATGCCGGATTATTTCAAAGGAAGATTTGATGCGGTGGTGATTTGGGCATGCGCCAAATGTGAGGATCATCGCATACTGTATATCTAGACCTCACCATGTCACGTTTTTACCCAATACATCCGACGATGAAGATTGTGCTGGTGGTGCCTTACTGAACCAATGCTCTAGTGAGAATAACAATTTATTATAAATAATTAATTTGCCAAAATTTCTGCATGGTCATTTCCCAAAAACGCTTCTTTTCTCAGCCAAAGTTTAGTTTTGGTTTTTTCTGTTAAAATTAATAAATCATTTATATTCTCTTGCCATGTGAAGCACACACACATACACACACACGTGATTAACTTTATTTTGGTATTTAGAGCGTGGAAAAATTTGACTCGGAAACGTTATTAATAAATCCACTAGTATTAGTAATCACTCCCAATTGAATACCCATTAAAGTTGACTCGAAATTTGATATTTACATATAGAGTATGTATGAAAATTTCGAATTATATTTAAAATAAAATGTTGCCAAGGTTTTTTCAAAATGAAATAGGAATAACCTGAAGGACTCACACAGATAGAGTTTGTTCTTTAATCGTATAACCCGATTGCTCGGTCGATTAAGTTTCCATAACCGTTCTCTGTGCCCGGCAATCCATTTACAACAAGAAGCAACAAATTAAATTGTGAACAAAAAAACAAATTCTTCTAAATTCAACGCTGGAAATTGGTTATTTCCTTTTTGGGAATTGTTGTTACAAAGTGTTGTTTTCCTGTGCTGATTTAATTAGTGCTTCATTTTGCATTATTCCTACAAAACGCTCAAAGGCGTACAAAGGTGAGGTTAGCCTTGAACAAGAGTTTCGTTTTTTTTTTCGCGTAACCACCTACTCCAAGCAACCACCAACTCGCTGCTGAACACCATATCTGCCTGCCACTAACTTGTAAAGTCAATGAGTGAAGTTAATAAGAGAGAAACAAGCAGCTCCATTCATTTGCCTACGCTACGCACACATAACTACAAAGATTAAGCAACGAAAAAATATATTGTAGAACGACACTAAGCTTTAGTTTCATCTAATACAGAACACGCTAGCACGCTGAATAAACTTGATTGACAGCCCCCGCACAAAGTTATAATAATTTCCCAATTATTTCATCAGTTCAATGGCAAATGCGTGTCACATTCAATCGCACACATATGTATGCTCGAAGCTGTTAACTGCTGCAAAAAGATAATGGACAAAAACGCAGCGTTCTATAAAAGGTGAAAACTTTTTGTAGATTGCCTTTGACTACTGCCCACCCCCAGATCAAAAGACGCCTTCGTAACTAGTTTGTTGCGCTTTTTTCTTCGTTCTTCGACGCCCTTATTTGGCAACAGTTTCGACTTACCAGAACAACAACTTGATATATACTTAGTAAGAACAAAAAACCTCATGACTTGCATTTGCATATTAGAAAAGTGACATTTATTAGTTGGTAATGGTGGGTAGGAGCCCGGAGTCAACCTACTAACGCTGTCCAACTAAGGCAACATTGTTATGTCTCTAATATTTATTCCACAGCAAAGAATATCTATATTTTGTGTGACCTTTTAGGGAAAGATTTAAAGCTTTGGGACTTAAATGTAGTGATGATGTCCATTCAAGAAAAAATAAAGAGATGTCTTAACAATTTCAATCTTTATATGCGGATGTGAAAAAAAAACTCCCATTATTGATGGTCTTAATCGCTTTCTTTCGCTTTTGGAAATTGAAAAAAAAAATTGAATAAGAAACGAGCACAAACGAACGAGATTTAGGGAAAAATCAAGCGTAGAAGTTTGGAAGTACAAACAACCAACTTTCCGAGTGCTCTATTCGATTAAAAGAAAATACTTTAGATTTTGATAACTAGTCATCTAGAAGGTGTGCCAGGTAACACCAACATGTAAGCCTAAACAAATAAACAAATGCACCAATGAACCAATGAACCAATGAACCAATGAATCAATGAATCATTGAAAAAATGTACAAATGAACAAATGAAGAAATGATCAAATGAAGAAATTATGAAATGAAGAAAGGAAGAAAGAAACAAATGAAGAAATGAACAAATGAACAAATGAACAAATGAACAAATGAATAAATGAACAAATGAACAAATCAACAAATGAACAAATCAACAAATGAACAAATCAACAAATGAACAAATGAATACATATGAAAAGCTAAGAGTGCTGTCATCCGCGAGAGAATGGATTGGATTAGAAGTAGTGAATAGGAGATCGTTAATGAAAATGGAAAGAGTGTCGGAGACAAAACGCAGCCTTGTGGAACACCGGCTTATATGCGGTAAACATTGGATTTGAAACCGTCCAAAACGACCTGGATTGAACGGCCAGAAAGGTAGTTACTAGTTCAATAAAGCAGCGCCTTATCAATTGCATAGGCATTCATTTTCGACAGAAAGAGCTTGATGCCAGACTCTGTCAAATGTCTTGGAAATATCGAGTGCAACAACTTTGCTTTCACCTAATTTGTGAATAGACCAGTCACCAGTAGAACTTTACCTACGAAAACCGTACTGCTGGTCGCCAAGGATTTCACGTGATTCAAAGTATTGCATAACCTTACGATTGATCAGCGTTGCCAAATCCTTAAAAAGTATGGATGTTACCGGAATAGGTCGGTAAGAGGAAAGAGATGACGGTTAGCCTTTTTCAGGAACAGGCTGGCTAAAGGCTGTTTTCCATTTCCTTGGGACGACTCCAGAAGAATAAGAGAAACGGAAAAGCCTGCGCAGTGGCAATGCCAACGTTGAAGAACACCTCTTCAAAACTATAGCGGGAATACCATCAGGCCCAGTAGATTTATAAATGTTGAGATCATTTAATACTCTAGCTACGAGTACGAAAGTGATTCTGTCCCATAGAGGATTCGAGTCTTGCAGGTACAGGCGGCGAAAAGTGCTATCTGGTATCATGGAGTTAGCTGCGAAATGTGAAATAAGCAGATTGCCATATTCTATAGAGCTGATGGTTGGAATGTCGTTGTGAATGAGCGTTGGAATTGAAGACGAGGCAGTATTTTTATGACCAACATTTTTTACTACCTTTGGGACATTGAAGTATTTTTTGTCTCAGTTTCTGGTCAAAGTCGGGTTAGACTCGTCTAAGGTAGGTATTGCAATCATTTAAAGTTAGTTCGGTTTTCCACAGTGGGGTTTTGTTTATATAACCGAAAGCATACTTCCCGGTTCCTAGTAACCTCTTTGCAGCTTAAATCATACCAAGCATTTTCCTTCGTTTTGATACACTTAGTCCTGGAAGGGATAAATTGTCTCATACCCTCCTGGATTATGTTTGTGATCGTATCAGATATGGCATCCACACCACTATTGGCATTAAGTGGCCAGTTAAAATTCCTAAAGAAATTGTTGAGGCCATCACAGTCGGCTTTCTCATGTAACCATACTTTTCTTTTAGGGTTTTTTTTAACTGCGTGCCTCGACAACGAGAAATTTGCTGATACTACACAGTGGTGTGAAGAGCCTAGATGTGATGATACACTGACGGTGTATTTGTTAGGATTAGAGGTAAGAAACGAGTCAAGGGTATTTGCTTTATGACTTACAATGTCTGGAATCCGAATGGGCTTATTTACAAGCTGACTGAGATAGTTTAAATCAGCAAATAATTCAACATCATTTCCTTGTGGTGTTGTTTAGCCTGAATGGCGAAGCCAACTAGAATTGTGTATTTTGAAATCACCCGCAATGACGATTTCAGAAAATGGAGCGACAAAATTCTGAATATAGAGTCGGACAGGGCATCTAACTCACTACAAGTTGAGACACTGTCTAAATTAGGGCTTCTGTATATGAATCTTATATTGAATATAGGAGAGGTGATGGTAAAAAGACTTCATACGTTACGTTTCAACCCAACCAAATACTTCATAACTATTTTTGAAATAAATAACTCACTCGCATCTAATAAATGAATGAAATATTATATGACCAACAATTTGCACTATATATAAATATAAATGCACTTTAGAATGGGGTTTCCAATTAACCCCTTCAATGAATTATTTGAGTTTAATTTTTTATATTAACCCCTTCAGCTAGCAAGTCATTGTGACACACAGTTGCAAATGAAAAGAAAGGTCTCATATGTACGTTGATTGATTAATGTTGTTTCAATAAGCAATTTGTTTTAAGTAAACAATGAAACATGATGTAATTAAATACATAAACAAATAAAATAAAAAAAAATAAAAAACTGATTATGCACTGAGATGACACCATTGTGGCACCAATTCACTCAGTTGTCTGACATTGTCTGTTGCACATCAGCGAGCAATTGCTGCCTGTATGCAAATATTGATTAACAAATTATTTATGCGATTAATTGAATGACGTTTCCTGGCAATTTTTGTATTACAAATACAGCTAATAGTCTTACAACTTAGAAGATTAAGTCACCATTTTCAAGGGAGAAACAATTTATCATTACGATATAAATTAAAGAAAAAAAGATCATGGTTTTTGGGAGGGTTTCTGATGACAGTTTGTTATTTACTCGTAGTTGGATCATCATATTAGCCTGACGGGTTTTTTTTTCAATTTTTCAACTTGGAGCTATTTATAGTTTGGAAAGTGATTTTTATAACTTTGTCACGTGACATGGAATAGACAACAAAATAATGAGAATGTCGAGTTATTTGTCTGTCTGATTTGAAAAAAATCTCAAAAAGTAATTTTAAAAAAAATATTTGTGTTGTTTTACCTTTTGTTTGTTTGTTTTTTAATAAAAAAAAACATTAACCCACTTGCATGCCCCTTAAAACACAACGCCGAACGGAGATATCGTCATCGTGATAGGGGACTTGAATTCCAAGGTAGGCAACGACAATGCCCCAAACATGTGATTGGAAAGCACGGTCACCACTACACCTGCTGTTCATCGATTTTGAGAAGGCGTTTGACAGTGTCAACAGACAGTTTATCTGGCTCGCCTTGCGCAGGAGAGGTATACCCGATAAACTAATACCTATTATTAAGGCAACCTATGATGGCTCCAAATGTCATGTGCTGCATAGAGGAAAGCTGTCAGAGGAATTCGAGATCCTAAGTGGGGTACGACAAGGTTGCATTTTATCGCCGATACTTTTTTTGTTGGTGATTAGCGATGTACTTCGCGCAGCTTTATCTACTGGAAACGGAGGAATTCGTTGGACTCTTACATCTCCACTCAAACATCTGGACTACGCTGACGACGTTTGTTTACTCTCACATAGGATTATGGAGCTGCACCAAAGGACAACAAATGTGGAAAGTGAGGCAAATGTTGCAGGTTTGAGGATTAATACTGCCAAAACCAAAATCATCAACCTCGGCACTAACTCAGTAACTCAAGTTATCATTGCTGGAAAACCGATATTGAGAGTAGAGAGTTTCCAATATCTTTGGAGTATGGTCTCGACCGAAGGTGGAACCGAACAGGACATTCTCAACCGAATCGGCAAAGCAAAATCAGTGGTGTTTGGAATTATGTCCATGATATGGCGAAGCAATGCGATCAGCTTAAACACCAAGTTGCGACTGTTCCGTTCAAATGTTGAATCTGTTCTGTTGTATGGGTGCAGCACTTGGAAGGCAACTGCTACTATCACAAAAAGATTACAAACGTTCGTAAATAGGTGCCTACGGAACATCTTAAGGGTTTTCTGGCCTAACCGTATCTCTAACGAACATCGTAACCAGAGAACGGGTCAGGAACCAATAGGCACAACCATCCAACGACGGAAGCGGCAGTGGATTGGTCGTACACTCCGAAAAGGCGACAGTTCCATAGCAAACTACGGAATGCAATGGAATCCGTTATCTCAGGATGGTAGAAGAACGGGTCATACATGGCGCAGAGCAGTTGAGTAGGAGTCACGGCAATTGGGGAAGAGTTAGAGAGCTTTAGCTCATTGGCAGGAACAGTACGCGATGGCGCGTATGCGTAGTAGATGCCCTAGCACCCACAAGGGGATATAGGAAATAAGTAAAGTAAGTATGCCCCTTATATAATAATGTACGCTACTGCAGTCAAAATAATATGTACGTGTGATATATATAAGCCACTTTTTTGTTATATTTCCATTACAATTACATTCTGGCTGCAGTTTTGTCCATCGGTGCAAGACAACGCAGACTCATGCCACAATGATTCCAGAATTTCAATGTGGTTCGTGAAGAAAGTTCCATTGAAAACAACACGCTTTCATTCGTCGTATCATATTGTTGTTGCCATCACCTTGGCCGAGGAGATCATCTGCATTAATATGGCTCAGATTAGAATGGCATTAGACAAATGTTCTAACTTTCATTGTACTCTTTTCGATTCAAAAAAATATGCTTCGTGATACTAAAATTGCTTTACGCTGCAAATGGAGAGTGCGAAAAAATAGCAACAATGCACAGATATCCCAGCATTGTCACGACATTTTATAATAACAGAAATTAACGAAAAATTTCGTCAGCTTAAAAGTACATTAGGTCACATAATTATGAGCAGTAAAATAAATAGACAAAGGCCAAAAGACTATAATGAGATGGTGGGCAAAGAGAAGGTTTACTTAACGCCACTTGTATGCCAACATTAATCTATGTAATTTGATAAAAAAGTCCAATGACAGATAGAAAATAGCATTGTTTTGTTGACTGTTGTTGGGTAAAATTTTGACCAACAATGAATGCAAGGTGAGTTGCTGAATTTGACAGTGCTTCTAGAGTTGATATTGTTTTTGAATTTGGAATTACATGAAACTAAATTTATTTTTTTGGCTCTACTAATTAATTACAAAGTACACACTTTAGTTTTAAATTGCAAGCTCAGAGCCTTGCAGAAGGTCAAACTTCATATTCTTGTCCGTTTTGACGCAAAGCGATTGCTTGTTGACAGTGTGCAGCTATCATATATAAAACAAGTGGGCAGTCGCCCCAAAAATAAGGCTCTCAAGTTTTATCAAATGATAAACAGAACATATTAAAGCCAAAAAACTCAAACAGAAAGCTGTCGAGATAATTATGGAGTGCTGAGAACATAGAAAGACTGTAAAACGGCAAAAAAGACCTTCCACTGTCATGCAAAACAAACTAATCAACCTGGACGAGACAGCAAAAATTTCGTCCTCCTGATCATGGTGAGGTGAAGTGAGGATACAAACTAAAGAATCACAATGCTGCTGGCTCTGACTTTTAAGACTGCAGAAGATGACTTGATAGAGTTCTTACACCAGCTTATCTCAAGAACTTTTTAAGAAGAAAGGATGACTGATGAATGAATGGAATCTCAGCATTGTTTGTCCGATGCACAAGACCCACTATAATGGTCCAACTATAGTCGTTATTAGTTTCCTTCATCATCATTTTATTTTGCTCTACAACCGGGGTGTGGCTAAAGCATCCCTGGTATCCTTTACATCATTGGATGCTATCTTCCATATAGTGTGACTACTTATCGACAACCTGATAAGCCTACCAGTGTAGGCTTAGGCTAAGAAAGTCCACAGTCGACCATGTTGCTCAGGTCAGAGTTGCGTGCATTCGGGCGAAATTGGAACGAAGACAAAGGGTTGTTGTTAGACAGACATTTTGAAGGGTTCCTACGTCCCTAGTCTCCCTTACATCGCCTATTAGATGCTATCTTCCGCACTGAGAAAATATCTGTAACCACTGATCAACAACCTGATTGGCTTCTATCAGTGTGGGCTTAGGCTAAAAAAGTACACAGCCGACCGTGTTGCTCATGTCAGAGATGCGTGCATTCGGCCGAAATTGGTACGAAGTCAAAGGGTCACCTCTAGACAGAAATCAATTGAGACAAGTTGAAGAGTTCCTACGTTTTCCTTTTCAAGGAGAGGAAATGAGGAGATCTGTGTGCATTTTAATTTTAACTTTTTTATTTTAGTGAGGGCAATAGCCCCAATTTATTCGGCTTATTGCAACCTAAAACTTAAAGCTAAAATCATTGCAAACTTAACAGTAAGACTTAAGACTAAGTCTTAAGTACAAGAAAATCGAGTTGTATAGAGACGCGCAATCGACGGAGCCTAAGAGGAGACGATGCATGATAGGAATGTCAGCTATGTCTCTGCGTTCATCGAGGGTTTTCAAGTTTTTGAGGTTGAGGCGGTCTTGTCAGGGAGGCAGTATAAGATGATTGTCCCAAGGTATAGGCTTCGAAGAGCAAATCGAAGAAATCGTTGGATGCACTCGATTCTGGGCACATGAAATTGATGATATGGTGACCACGCCTGACTAGCGTACTCGAAGAGGGGAAGACAAAAGTGATGTAGGGGGATCTGGTCACGTAAGGGTTGGAAAATTCTTTGGACAACCGTTTGACAAAGCCAAGTCAAGCTTTAAGAATTATTTCATCAATATAAGAACGTCAGTTTAGTTCCAAGTCGCCGAGGTCACGAAAAGATTGCACGCGGGATATGGGTTGATCGTGGAGAAGGTAGTCTGGGAGGCTTGTTACACTTACGTGATAGGGTAATAGATTGGCATTTGGAGATATTGAAATCCAAGCACATTTAGAGGCACCAGGTCGAACAACTGTTCTAGGTCTTGTTGAAAAGATGTTGTGGGGAAGAAAGGGATTTGAGAAATTTGGTATCGTCATCGTAAAGTGAAAGGGCGGAATGTTGGATGACCCTATCAAGATCATTTATAGTTAGGATGAAAAGAAGAGGGCCTAGATGGCTGCCTTGTGGGACTCCAGAGGTTGCCAAGAATGTCGACGATAGGACGGACCTGAAGCGAACCTGAACCTGAAGAAGATATCCATTTTATCAATATAGGTTCAAAGCCGAGAGCAGACAATTTAAAAAGGATTAGTTGATGGAATATCTTATCAAAAGTCTTACTGAAATCATTTGCAAAAACGACGACTTCGTTGCCACTCTCTAAGGCTGAATGGGGGAAGAAGATGAATTCGTGCGTCTTGAGTGCCTCGGGATCATATAAGTAGATGCGGAAAACACAGTACTTTGTAACTTATACCTCATTACTAATTTGCGGCTAATTAAGGACTGTATTGATCAGTACGCCCGAAGATGAACTCAAATGCACAGCCGTGAGATTGAGTTGAGGCATGAGTAACGTGGATGAATTGGTGCATGGTACAGAAATGTACCTGGATATTTCTCATGGAAATCCTTCTAGAAATTAAAGGATTAAATGTATATTAACTGTCTTCCATCAAAAACGGTGTCAGGTACAATGAAGTACTTATGTGTAAACAAACAAACAAAACGAAGATTTGAAATGAAAATATAAGAGCAAGAGAAGTTGAGTGTAATTTGCCAGCAACTGTACACAGCCTCTAAAATTACTGCCATCTATTGTCATGAATTTCACATAACATTATCCGAGTTCATTGATAGACTAACATTTAAGAGCTTACATCTGTCCCACACAAGATTCCCTCCTCAAGCAATAAAACGATTTCTACTTTCGATTTCTCTGCTCTCCATGTGACTGGTGGTCTCTTGGTTGCGCTTTAATGATTCCTTTTTCCAGTTCCGATTTTACTTGTCTAACATTAAGCAACTCATTCGGAAGTTTTCTGTCCTGGTATCTAAAACTAATTAAATGTCCAACACGATGATGGGAGTTACAACTTTTGATTTAATTCAGGTTTAAGTTGAAATTAAACGGTGAGCTAATGGCTTTTAGTTAACGTTAAGATTTGTTAAAAAGTTTATGCAGAACCTTGCCTATAAATAACATTTTCTTAATGGTCACCCACCACTGTATACTGACGCCTTCAGCCATCATAAGATCAGTCTACCATGACCGAGATGGCTTTTTATATCAAAGAAGAAAAAGTGATAGTGAAATTGAATGGAAATGTGGGACAGCGTTATGTGTACTATGCTGTGATCTTCTCATCTTGTTGTTGTTGCTAATTTCTTTTCCCATTTTATTCGTCTGGTATTCGTTTTATTGAACGTCGTCGTCGTCGTGGAAGACGTTTATAACGCTCCACTCATATGCGGTTATCTATAATTAAATTAAAATCATCCACCGCAACACATAATTAGCAGACAACCAACGACTTACTACTTGGACAACGGACAACGATGATCAGCCAATGGTTGTTGACAAATATTCATTTTTTTGATAAATTTAAGTGCTTTTGTTGTAAACAAGAAGCAAACTGCGACAAGCTATGACAGCAAGTGGGAATTATTTATTGTTTGCCTTTGAAGCTTAACGATGGTGCTTATAATGGTGATTTACACCTTTCCAGTGGGTGGCACAGGCACTCGAAAAATTGTGCTTCGACCCACAATATTTCTACTTAAATTTGCATTCGTGAGGTGCAATTTTCGGGAATGCTCTTAACAAGAGGAAATGAGAAATTAAAAAATTAACATACACATGTTGATTCATTCATAGGAATGGGAATTCATTCCGGTCCGGAACGGATGCAGACATCGCATAAATCGCAACAATTTGACGGAAGTTGTTCAAGGCCGTGATTGAATTATTTTGGCATTATGATTAGAGAACCTAACGTACATAGACACAATGAAGTTTTTTCTTGAAAGACCAAACAAAATTTTTTTAAAAAGTAAGCTACAACTTTGGTAGTAAGAGATCGTTCGAATAATTTTTTTAAGGGCGCTTAAGCAATCTCTTAAGAATGCAAACAATAATGATCACAATCTTACAGGGACCTGTTCCCTGGAAAGCCTCATAAAATAATCTTTTACGACTGCAAACCCTAGGAAACGTATGTTCGGGGATTGGGTCATCCTTGAATGTTGGTGCGGTCTTCCTTTTCAGAATCGCATAGTGGAATTTACCAGAAAAATCATAAAAAGATAAGTAAGGACTTGCAAAAGCTCCGTCAGCTGGAGTCTGAGAGATAGCAATGTTCACAAAAAATAATTCATGCTTACTTTTCAGGAACAGAAGATCCAAATCCGAATAGATAAGCGGTGAAATACTTAGAGCTAACCAATAAGATCAAGCTTACCTATTACTTATTGTTTCCGTTGCTTAGCTAAGTAGATTTTATGATCGTTCATTTAAGCAGATTTTATGCAGATCTTATGGCCGTTTAAACAGATTTGAATGACGTTTAAGCTTATTCAAAGGTCGTTTAAGCAGATTTACGATCGTTTATGCAGAAATCAGATCAATGGCCAACAATAGCGTAACAAACAATGTATTTTATACTGCGTGCTCAGGAGCAAAAGAGTATGAAAGTTCGTGCACTAGAGATCCATGCCGAGTAGTTAAGTGAAGTGCTTAGTGCTAACCACTGAAATCAATCTAACCTATTGGAAACACATCCTTTCTTTAGCTAAGTAAATTTTATGGTCCCTTAACTATATTTTAAGGCTATTTAAGTAGATTTTAAGAAAGTTTAAGCAGGTTTTAATAACGTTTAAGCATATTTTGAGGTCGTTTAAACAGAGTAGTTAAGTGAAGTACTTAGGGCTATCCATTGAAATCAAGTTTACCTATTGGAAACACATCCTCAGTTTAGATAAGTAGATTTTATGGTCCTTTACCTATATTTTAAGGCCATTTAAGAAGATTTAAAGGCCGTTTAGCCGGGTTTTAATGACGTTTAGGTATATTTTGAGGTCGGTTAAGCAGATATAAATTCGTTTGTAGAGAAAGTAGATGAATGGCAAACAATGGTGACCCAAACCTTATGCTTATATACTGTGTGCTGTGGAGCTAAGGAGCATAAAAGTTCGCCCACAGAAGATCCATAACCGGGTAGTTAAGTAGAGTACTTAGGCCTAACCATTGCCAGCAAGTTAACCTATTGGAACCATATCCGTAGGTAAGCGTCGCTTAAGTAGATTTCATGCTCGTTTAAGTATATCTTAGAGTCTTGTAGTTTTTTTTAAGTCGCTGCATGGTAATTACACAGTACCGCGGGAAAAATGTCCCACACTTTGAAGGGTTTTACTATCTTTCAAGCTTCCACATTAAAAAAGTTATCAACTAGGACTTTTGTTTTCATAAAAACGATGAGACAATTAAAACAAGTCGTAGAAGGACACTATGACGAAAAACTCCACAGCAGCTAATAAGAAAAAATATAGTGTTAGCCACTTTATGTGTTTTGTGAATTATAGACACGGTTGGGTAGTTAAACTCCGTTCAGAAATTGCCTAAACGGAGTTTAACTCGATTTCGCAAAACAAGATCTAAAGATTTTTGGGCGACGACAGAGGTAATATCATATCTTTATCGTTCAACTTCTACGCTATCCGAAGTCTATTAGCTTTCCCATTGCCAAAACAGGTCGTAGGTAACAGCATGACGATTATACGGATATAACATCGGCTTATTGAAATAAGCCGAGTTTAGGTTCGATTTTCCACAAAATCTCTCATAAAAGAATTTTCCTGCTCCTTTAATTTTGCTGAAAATTTTTTGGAGTCCTTGAAAGGCACAGGCTGAAAACAAAGGTGAGAGCGACATATTGCTTTGGTTTATTGAAATCTTCAAAACGATTCATAGTCTGAGTAAGCTGGATATAAGGTCACATTTTCAGACATAACAAAAAGTGTGTGGTTGCTCCACAGTATAGTACCCGTAAAGTTACAAAAATTTCGACAACACCGCAGGCAATGAAAATCGAAATTGCAATTATCTCATTAAAGAAATGACAAATCTGTGCAATTTTCTTAACCATAGACTGCACATTTCCTCAATTAGAGATTCGAAATTAGGAAAAATGTACTCTTACTTAGACGGGCAACTCCACTAACGAGCGCATCGGTTTCCATTTCGTACGAAAAATGAGATTTTAATTATGTCACTAATGTGCACCGCTTAAAATGAATGTCACAAGTAATAAATTATTAATGACAATGATTGAGAAAACAGATTCATGTACAACAATATAATCATGTAAATCCTTGAAATTAGGTGTCCGCATTAAAAAGCACTTTTCGATCTATTCAATTAAAGTTAAAAGCTGCTTTCAGAATCATCACAGTCAACTGACTCCTACTTCGACTGAGTCAAAAAAGCACTGCTCATCGTTTTCGAGCAAACTAAGTTCGCAAGTCTTGCATCTACATAAATTGTATTTAAATACAAAAAAAAACAGATACGATAAGAAGGAAGATACAAAGATTCAGGAATGTGTCATGTGTCATATTTCAGCATTTTCTGTACTTTTGAACCATAACGGATGCTTGGCGTCACCTAACAATCTTGTAACTATTACGCTGCTGTACTCGTATCGCAATTATTTCAGTAACACTGATTACTTCGTGTTAACATTTTTATAATTTGTTGAATTTCACTTTGTAAGCAAACAATATTTAAAGTAAATAAAAAAATAAGTATTAAAAACATCACGTTCGTTGAATGGATACACGTAACTAATTGTACTAACGTACCTTTAGAGAGAGTCTAGGATATATGCTTAGAAAATTGGAAATTTATGCTAAGCGCTGAAATTGTTTGTCCAAAGATAGATTAACAATTTACGCAGGAGATGGAAATTTGCTCGTCGGCAACTACTACTGAGTCATTCTAAAACTCAGCTCGCCATATGGATCGTTCTTAATTCAGTCTTTAGATTTTGGTTTCATGAAAATACCCTTTTTTATTACTATTCCTCCTTAAACTACCCCTATGAATAAAAAAAAATAAGTTTTATGAAATAGTTTTCCTCCTTTAACTACCCCTATGAATAAAAAAAAATCTGAAATCTCTTACGCCATCGCAAGCCGAGCGCTAACAAATTTTTTTAAAACAAGTCCCATCAAATTCTGACTGGTAGAAGTCGAGATATACGAGTGGACATGGACACTCTGACACTCTGACACTCTGACACTCTGACAAACAAACAAACAAACAAACAAACAAACAAACAAACAAACAAACAAACAAACAAACAAACAAACAAACAAACGCTGAAAAAAATTTTCTTTGCTTTTATTATTAACCTTATTATATTTATTATTATTATTATTATACCTTAAGTCACCAACCACTTCAAGTCACAAACTACCTTAATTCACTAACTACCTTAAGTTTCTAACAACGTTAATTCGCCAACTACCTTAAGTCGCCAACTACCTTAAGCCACCAACTACCTTAAGTCACCAATTACCTAAATACGCCAACTACCTTATATAAGTTGCCAACTATATATATGAACTGAATTTAATATCCGCGAAAAAAAGATTCGTCTTAACCAAAGTAGCATATAACTTACAGCTTAAGCAGGTTAAGTTTTGATTCCTTAAATTTCCTAAAGAAGAATAAAAAAAAGTGCAAGTGAGCCAAAGGTACAACAAAACAAAAACGTTGCACACCCACACACTACGCATTAAATGTAGATTAAATACATTATTAATAACGAACAAACAAATGGAAAACCATAATCACGCAGATTGTATACAAAATTTGCGTATAGACACAAAGTGTAAACGTGAAAATGGAAGGAAATGGAAGACAACCCACCACTGCCACCCACTTATAATAAGCCTGGATTTTTGCTGCAACATATCTGTCCATATGACAAAACATATGACTGCACACAGCCCTATTGTTACCAACTTTCTAATTTTTTTAAAATGATCCGTCAGCGAGCGATCATACAATGGTTTAATGCGCCGCGCCGTATGGAAAATGTATCAAATTACGAAACTTCAGTTTTTCAGTTCGACGTGAACGCCTCTTATGACTGACAATGAGTAAGTAAGTTAATGCAGGTGGAGGCAAAGGGGAAATATAAAGGCTGAGATTTCCTTTGTTGAGAAATGACGTAAATGGGGAAGGAAGCTTTTATGACACATTGTCAACGAAACGCAGACAAATTGGATTGTCAGATTTCGCGGAAGAAACAACATTTTCAAACAAAAATTAAAAACTAACATGATGTACGGACATATGTTTGTCAGTTTGGGTTTGAAATTTGATTCGCCGGAAAAATAATCCTGTAATTTGATTAATTTTTTTTAATTAAAAATTCAGTTGAAAAGAAATATAAAAAAAATGAATTCAGGGTGCCGTAGTATTCTGCTCTCTGATTCACAGGCAAACTCTTCTCAAAAGGTCAGAGAATAATGTTCACACGAGCAAAGGATTTGCACCCTTATTTTTCTAAGTACAGCGTGGAATTAAAGCATATAAAAGCCCGTCATGTCCCATACTTTAAATTAGATAAAACTCTAAACAACATTACACAACACACACAATTACATACACTGTGATTAATGACTGTAGACTAAAGTCAAGATATTTTTCCCAAAAAACTTTGCTCACACTGTTTCGGTTGTGTTTGTGTGTAACTTACCTCCAGACGTTACCATGCCCATCAACAACTGAAGTTTAATTATACCGACACAGTAGCGGGATATGCAAATTATATGCCATGCTGAGCACTGGAAATAAGCGAAACATATTAAAATCCAATAACAAATTTGGCCGTCATACTTAAGTTTCATCTTCCGAACACATGGAGCGTGATGCACCGTGCAAGCATGGGCGACATTCTGTGCTATGCCAGTCGCAATCGCAACAAGCATGCAAATCTGCGAAAGAAAAACGTGAGCTTTTTCACTCAACAGAACACACAAACATGTCGTAGGCCGTATATATGTCTTATTTATTGAAACGAGAAGATTTGGTTGGCTAAGGCAATTCTTTCAAACAGATATAATATCAGTTATACGAAATGGAACTTATCATAAAGTTTACTGATACGAAAGGATGATGTAGGTTGACAATTTTCATTGTAAAATGTGATTTTTGGAGCATGTGTTTCCAGTCAAAATAACATTTAAAGCTCCCTCTTGTTCTACTATTCGTGAATCGATACTTTTGTGTTGACAGATAACCAAACTACCTTTCGTTGATTACGATATCAATATTAGTTCAAGGTAAAACTCCAAATTCTTAAAGTGACAGTTTCACCAAAATTTAATGGTCGGCAAGAAGTTTGTCTCTCAAGGAAGGAAAAGCCGCAAAATTTATACCATAGTTAATTAAAATAGCAAAGATCGAACTGAAAGTAGAGCAATCCTTTAACTACGTCAATTTAATCGAAGCAAACAAAAAGCAAAAAGTACCTTTGCTTTGTAAAGTCTTTCATACCAATGTGAATCAGGTTTGTGATCGCATCAGTGACGGCATCCACGTCACTATTGAGGAAGAATACCAGCCAGTTAAATTTCCTGGAGTTTCTTTAACCGAGTGGTTTAGAAAAGAGAAATTAGCTGGTACAATAGAATGGTCGGATAAGCCTTGATGATACAGTGATGATACATCAACAAATGAGTACATCAGCCGTGGTTAGTGCATTATTTCGCCCGAAACTTCTTGTCTTTTTTCGGTGACACAACAGTCACTTGGGAGAAAATTTTTTAGTATTTCCCAACGTTACTCCAACCAACCGTTAATCGATTCGTATTGCGGACGTTTTGCACTAAGAATATGTTAATACTAGTTGTAAATACCCAGCCTTACACAGCTCCCCTCAATTCACTTATCCAAGAACAACTTTAGCCAATTACAATATGCAATATGCAAAAAATAATGTACAATGTTGAAAATGTCTGATAATATCGGTCCACGATTAGCTAAAAATATAGATTTTGAGCGCATTAGTATTGCTAATGTCAACAGACCCCTTATAATAAATAAAGACGGGCTTTAGATAGCTGAAGCTGTATTGAACAACTCATTTACTTGGATTATTATGGATAAGTTAACAAGTAAATTTTTCGCGTACAAACTTTTATGTATACAAGGAAACAATCGGCAAAATATTTTTGAGGTCGGGCCTATTTCAAAGTATTTTCTTTTTTCCGCGCATCACATGCGCCACATGCGACTCGCAACACGCGTCAAACGCGAGATATTAAAACTGGCTTCTGACATTGAGCCGCTCACAAAATTTAAAAAATACCTCAAAAAACGAGAAACTTTCGAGAGAGAGAGAGAGAGAGTTCTACCCATCACTAGCGCCACACGCGAAACGCGACACGAGTCATAGGCGGAATATAAAAAATTTTATTTTGACTTACACTCACAAAATTTCAACCCTCTAGGTCGTGCGGAAGGTGGTTAAAAAGGACCTCAAAGAAGTCGAAAAAAAAATTTGAACCCATCACACACGCCACAAGCAACACGCGTTAGTTAAAAAGGACCTCAAAGACGTCAAAAATACAGACAAAAAGGGGTCAAAATAAATAAAAGTTTTAAAAACGGGATAAAACTCTGCTAAGCTTGTAGTTTGGTTTTGAGATGATCGTAAGCCCCTTTTAAGTCAATTATAGTTGACGCTTAAGGAAATAATTCGTATGCCTATAGGCGTGCTTTAAGTTGACTGGTTTAACGTTACCAGAGTTTTAAAATTATGTCTAAAATTTTCCTGAACTTTTTTACCTTTCGTCAACGCACACATCAGTTAGGCCACAATCAAAATATGCCGAATCCAATGGAATTAAAAAACAGTTCTTATGGTTAAATATATTTCATGCAAGTACGACTGAAAATATGAAAGATGCCAACTGAACTTCATTTTCTCTTGCAGCACGTCCCGTGCGTAGCTGATATAAGATACGTAGGATTAAGTCTGTGTAAGTTCTTTTGCAGGACTTAATCTTTGGTAAAAAATTTGGTAAAAAAACGAAATTCAGCGCTTCACTCAACTACAATGGAATTACATTTTAAACTCACCAAATGCGCAATTCAGGTTTATAACGAAACAGTTACCGGACATATCTTATATCAATGTGTTGTTGTTGGTCGGGAAGAACTTACAAATCAAAGCACGTGTCCAATGTGTTTGTTCTTTGCCTGTTTACTTATAATAGAACCATTAGTTATTCGGCCAAACATTTCACATTAATAAGAAACAATTAAAGTTCTTACAACCGTTCAAATCTGGCTCATAAATGGCTAATACCAAATACTCGTTCTCAGTCTGAGAAAACATTCAAAAATAGAATCGAAACGAAAATCTCATTCAAATCTTTGATAAATATAATTTGTTGGTCAAAATAACACCGAAACCAGTTCAACTGGAAATATTACGAGCAAAACACACAAACCTCCAGTGACACATCAGAAGAAAATAATAAATAAGTCTAATCACAAATTAATTCATAATTTATTTTTAATATGAATGTGCAAAGGTGCAACTAAGACACCTGGCCGATTGCGGTTACAATGTATTAATAAAAGACTTCGGTTCTTGCTGGGAGATCGAAAGAAACAATCGGGAAATCTTTTTTTTTTTAATTAACGAAAAAACAACCAATTTATTTCATGTGAATCTCTTATCGGAAATACACATGTGTGCAAAGTTTGACTAAAATCGGTTAAAAGTTAAAAAAAAAAGGCAACTTTATTGTCGGAATTCTGTAAAACAAGTTAGGCTCGACTTAAAGCTTTCTGCAACATCTAATCAATTTTGAGAATTATTATAAGTTAGAAATAGCCAATTTACTATTTTAATAAGAAATTAAATTGACAACAATAGCAATTACAGCACAAAAATTAAAAATAAAATAAAAACCATAAATGGAATCTGTCATTTTTATCAGTAAGCAAGGCATCAGTGTGGTAACTAAGTCAACAGTAGACCAATTTGGAGGCTGCTGATCGCAGATCATAGCGTATCGTCGTCATAACTGAACATAACAGAATCAAATTGATTTCCAATCATAGATACACGTGTACACGGGAACTACGGCATTATGGATAACATTTTAGACATCAATTTCAAGCGAAGAAAAGCACTAGCCAACTAGCCAAAGATAAACATCTTCTTGTTAAGCTGTTGCAACTGCTTGGCATCGCTACTGACTACCATTTTAAAAACTGCACTCCTGGGAACCAAATGCGATTAATGCGATCGAATGAATCAATGAATGTCTCTGTTTAAAAAGATATAAGCTCCACTCACAAGGTATGAGCGACAAGTTACAAACGATGATTTGAATTAAATTTTGGCCCATCAGCCGCCATGATGATGGTGATGATGAGAGAGCAGTTACAGAAGTAGCGTTACCATGAGAGGCATTTGATTCCGGCATTCAATAGTTTCCTTAAAGCAGCACTTTGAGCAGAAAATATCTTGACAGGACGGACAAAATTTGACAACAAAACAACGATAACGACAACTGCAACGACAACTCCAACTCCAACGGTAACGGCTACGGCAAGTGAAATTGCATTTTCTTGAATGGAATTACTCGGTTGTCATGTGTCCCAACCGCAGGCGGTAAGTACCAGCAGAGTACTATCACAGCAAGCAAATGGACAATTGGATATTTATTTTGCAATTTGCTTCAAAAATGAGCAACCATTACGACTGTCACAGCTCAAACAGCTCATGCTTCTGAATTAATAATAAATCGATCTCATAATTTTAATGAAAGCCAATGATCGATTTGAGTTTCTGCTGCTCGATGGCAAATGGTGGGAAAACTGATCGTCAGATTGTAATCGATCGAAATTTTATTCATTTCGGTGAAGAAGAAAAAATTAACAAAAAGTTTGACTGTGGAGAATTTTTGATTGGGATCCACGGGAGGTACTGGAATATAGTGATGCATTTTAAGGGCATAGGAGCATAGGTGACAAAGCCAATTCAGGCAAGAAAGCGCAGTATGTACAGAGGCGTCAGGCTCAAGCTCAGCACCATAAGTAAAGTGGACATTTTTTTTGGAACGACCCTAACCCATGTGGCTGACACAGGGACGTAATAAGATCTATTGTTTCATAGAGTGTAATTAATCTAAGAGACGTACAAATTCCCTAATGAAGGTTAGTATGTCCGTAATAGCAGAGTTTCTAAAGCCTGCTGACGAGCATATTTCCTTATGGAAAATACGTCTCCTTAACCAAAGTAATGCTGGACATTCACTCGTGCATTCATGTGCTCGAATCATTCGTCATCTTCCGAACAGAACCTACATTCCGTGTCTGAGCCTAGATTTATTTTGTTAAGGTTATACCGCAAGCCACAGTAAAAAGTGGGGCATACCAAGAGAGCATAGTTGGAACGATAATAATTCACTAACTGAGTAGATCTTACAATGAAAAATAGACCAACCTTCTTGATAACAATATTGATGTTGGCATCCAAGTCTTTGGGCTGAGATGTCGGAAGTAGACACAACTTAAAAATACTATCCTTGGAAGCTATTGCAGTAGTAGTTTCGTTGATGGTTCATATTCATACAGCAATCAATAGGCAACAATATACAGTGTACCACATTGCTCAGTGATAAGACTCCTGCTTTTCATCATAAAGTTTCAAATTTGACAAAAACAAAAAGCAGACTGGCAGAAGGGTTGCATCCATAGAAAAAGCCTTTACTGACGACCTTAGTAGAATAAGAGACAAGTCTTTGGGCTGAGATGTTGGATGTTGAGAAGTTGACACGACTTAAAAATACTATCCTTGAAGCTACTGCAGTAGTAGTTTCGATGATGGTTCATATTCATACAGCAATCAATAAGCAACAATATACAGTGTACCACAGGGCTCAGTGCTAGGACTCCTGCTGTTCATCTTAAAGTTTCAAATTTGACAAAAAACAAAAAGCAGACTGGAAGGAGCATCATGTCTAGGGTTTCATCTATAGAAAAACCCTTCACTGACGACCTTAGGAAAATACTATCCTTGGAAACTTCTGGTTCATATTCATACAGCAATCAATAGGCAACAATATACAGTGTACCACAGTGTTTATCATAAAGTTTCAAATTTGACAAAAACAAAAAGCAGACTGGAAGAAGAGCATCATGTCTAGGGTTTCAGCAACAGAAAAAGCCTTCACTGACGACGTTAGTAGACTTAGAGACATGTTGACCATTGAACAAAATAGGAATCTATACTATTGTATAAAGAGGTAAGTTTGCAAATTCAATGGGCTACGCTAATCTTGGAAACTACTGAAGCAATTTTGATCAGGTCTTCACCATTGTCTAGGGTTTTTTGCCCCGGAGGTTATAGGCTACAGTTTTCTAGTCAATGGTGGGTAGGTTGAGGGACTCAATGGTGGTGGTCAGTGTGGGGCCAGTGGAGTGGTGTAAGTGGGTGGGGTGGGGATTAGTGGTTGGGCCAGTGGGGTTGGGTGCAGCCGGACAACGACTGTTATTTTTTATTAGCTAATATGGAAAAGTACTGCACAAATTTTGATCAGATTTTCACCATTGTTCAGTGTTTTTTGACCGGAGATTATAGGCTACAGTTTTTTAGTCATAGGTGGGGTAAGTCGGTGTGGGGTCAGTATAGGGATCACTGGGTTGGTGGTCAGTGGTGTGGGTGGTCAGTTAGGGGTTGGTGAGTGAGCTGGGGGTAGCCGGGAATTTCATCTTGTAAGAGAGTTAATGATAACTACGCTAAATTTTTTGTTTGCAAAATGTTGAAGGATGATTGCTACGGGTATGTGCGTTCCGTCTTCCGTGGCGTAGAAGTTAGAGCTCTATGTGAAAATATCGTGTTCGAATCTTTCCCCGAATCTTTTCAGCTTTTCTATTTTTATTTTTGTCGGTTTTTTTTTTGTAATTCCATGGAGACCTACTAGTTTCTTAATTTAAGAACCAATATTGGATCTTTCCTTTTCACAAACAGCTAAAATTTAAACTTCAATTTTCTCACAATAAGGTGAACTTCAAGATTTAGAACCGCTAGATTGATCTGATTCGAGAGTCCTCTGCTGCCCTTTGCATAAACAATTTTTTTAATGCCAGTTTTTAAAAAACCAACCCATAATAATTAAAATTGTTGTAAATTCTCTAATCAGAGATACACACATGTGTGAAGTTTCAATAAAATCTGTTTAACTTTGAAGAAATTTATATGGGGGAGCCCTTAGACCCTGGGATCCAATCACTTTCAAATGTGTTGTGAGAAAGTGTTGTCATCTGAGATACACATGAGAGCAAAACTTCAGTCCTTTAAAAAAAAAGGCAGACTAGTCCATCCCAAGATCGATATATCTAAGAACAGTTTTAAAAGTTGTGCAACTAGATATTTGCTGATGCTCATTGTGATACTCGTATCTTTGTTAGTATGAGACACACTTTTTTATACCTACACCCACCATACCAGACAGACCTTCTGCGTCCTTAAAATACCACCTGAGCTTCTGTTGCTTTTTTTAGATGAATTTCTATTGACTTTCAATTGAGAGGCAAAAACTTCTAAAACGATAAATAACAGACAGCTTTAAGGGAAAGTCCCGCCTACAATTGAATATCACTTAATTAACCGTAGCTATTGTATAACTAACACCTACAACCGGAAACCTTTCCCCTGAATTGAAGCGGTCTTCATTGACTTTTATATTTTTCTGTCTGCCTGCTCCTACCGATTGTTGTCATTATTATTACTGCAACCTACAACTAGCAGATAAACAATCAATTAACAACAATAATCTTGAGTCAGCCAATAGCGAGTAGTAGCCGCCCTCGATAAAAAGTGGCATTATCGCGCACGCCTTTATGATCTGCACTTAAGTGCTGCTGTGACTGACTCCCATTCATCTACAATTCTACACGACTCACCTGGAAAGAAAAGAAAAATTTATCGCATTAAAGTATGTGCTAATTTTATTGAGAATAATTATTTATAAGTTAATGATAATAAATTAGTAAATTATTTAAATATATTGTTATAAATATTATGAATCAATTAGCACAGAGACAAACAACAACCAATTCTGCTTTTAATGACAAAGAAAATACAAAAGACATTCATTGCTCGTAATTGGCATGGAAATCAGAGAGTGTTGTTTGGACGGATTATAATACGAGCACTGCACTGTTTGAAACATTTCAAGTGCAGTGAAGAAAACAATTACAAGTTCATTACTATTTTTATTACTCTACATCATCTTCTGACACTTTAATGCCAGTTTATGGGTAGAAACGTGTAAGAAAACCTCTGAGATGCACTTTTTTAAATTTAGAAAAATGTGGCAGTCACCTAGAGCTATGTTTAGAGAATAAGCGATGGATGAGGTAGCAATTCTTTTTGCTCTATGATGATAATGATTCCTTAATTTAGCGTAGATAACAATTGCCAATTTTTGCTCAAAAACAACCGCAAGATTAATTAACTCAAGTTTTAGAATACGATCTCGTATAAAACATAGCTACTTTTATTGAGTCATTAAAGCGGCAGTCATGTCACAGCTATAGCTACGAAAATTTTAGCACTTTTTTAATTGATTACTTTTTTTATTGGCGGCAATAAATTTGTCAACAAACTGTTTATCTTTTATCGTCCAATTATTGAGGCGTTGGTATCAACAAAACCAGCTGTAAGCAGCTATGACAAGTCACAGAAGTCAAATACTAGCTAATAGCAATGAAATATCGTAGATCGTGGTAGTAAAGTTAGTAGATGCATTCAAAACGATATATGTATTTAACTTTTAAGGCAATTTGTCTGGCCAAACGAAAGGTCAGTCGGTGGTACAGTCGTAGTTCAATGCACCTGAAATGCCCCAATGTTGTGCTTATTAAATTGTGGTAAATACAACATCAATTAGGCAAACATTAACTAACATGCAACGTATATTTTGTTTGTTGCTTTTTTGTTTGTTATTCATTCGTGTGTTGTCGTCAAGACACCATTCAAGTCAAGTTGGAAAAATTACCCACTTGTACCACTGTCACACCTGACTTCTAGGTGACAATCCATTCGCCTCGCATTCTTCCATTTCAATTATGCAAAAAGATAAGATGAGTGTTGGTAGATACTTTAACTCTTTTCAACCTACAAATGCATTTGCAACTGCATTGGATAACTTTAACTAATATTGAAATTTTAAGACCTAATCGGTGACATTCACAGTCGATTGTGGTCGTAACTCAAAATGTGTGAAACACCGATTCGATTTAAAGAATGCACTGGTCATCATCAAGCAAAAAAAGGGTTAATGCGATATTTTGTAAACGATGTAAATTTCGCTAATGGTTTTGCGACATTGATTTGTTGCTGTCCATTACACGCCGCAGAAACTGTCATAGAAACGAGAAGGAATTTTGAAAAGATTTCATTCTATTATTATCGTTTAATCTGTGTCTTTATGTTCCAAGTAAATAAATATAATAGGAATATATAGGTACGAGAGACACTGTCGATTAAAGTAGATCTCAGCCTTTTTTTGCAATCTTAATCGAGCTATCGTGGTTTTGTAATGAATGTTATTAAGGAAAAAAGAATCGAACAAGATAATCGAACTATATACGTATTAAGGAATTTGTTACAATGTTACACGAAGCACAGAATGCGGTTTTTGTAACCACAAAACCAAGCCAAAGGTTATCTCCTATTACTGCCAGAAAAGTTGGCTTATTGGCAGAACTTTGTAAACTACACATTGTTTATATCCAAATGAGATTCTAGTTAATTTCTGGTTCTGGTTTTACTTGAAAACTCCAAAAGCAATTTTTCCAACAAAGCCAATCAAATCCAGAAATCCTATCAAAACATCCCCATGATAATGGTCGTACCATTTTGTAAGTTTAAACTGACTCGAGTCTTTGGTGGTTGCAAGGTATGCAAGACATTTGCTGTCTTTCATCTAGAAAACTTGTGTATTTAGGATATTGACACTTTCCAGTAATATTTGTCAGAATAGAAAATTATGGGACCTGAGTGAACAAAAGTGATTCCATTACAGATTAAGTCAATGAAAGTGAATGATTAGTTATTAGTTTGTCGTCCTAAAAGAGCTTTTGGAGTACAGAATTGACGAAATTATCTCGTACTTGCTTATATTAAATATGTAAACTTTTTATTTGGGAATAAAAACGTATCTTGGTATTATTACTTTATTATGGAAAATATGACTATTCGCCGTCTGATACACTGAATGATCATGAGGTGATCATATAAGAAACAGTATATAAGTTATTGTATATAGTATAGTATATAATCATTATTGGATGAGTGAGATACACTTTGTGGAATAGGAAACCAGTATCAAGTGCATTATGATAAATAAAAGAATATATTAATAAGTAAATAGGTACACAATTTACAAAAAAAAGTACAGTTTCAACACTTATCTAAGTTTTATGGTATCACCTGAATTAGCGGATTCAATTTCCGATCTCGACAACAGCTACTTTCTCAATTTCAACAAGAACATTGACTTACTCTCAACTGCACTGCATATATCTGAAGGAAGTTTATTAAATATGAATGATGCTATATAGCAACAAGCAGGTTTGGAGAGAATAATCTTCTTAAATAAAACATTCTGTTCATAGTTATATAGACCATTTTTTTAATACTTGCTATGTATGCCTTTCAAGTCAAATTACAATCAAAAGTATCCCAAGATATTTGAACTCTAGCACAGATTCCAATTCAATGCAAGATTCGTTGCAATTAATTTGATCACAATTAAGTGTATGAAACATTACTCCATTTATCAAGCATTGTTTGTTGTGGGAAAATAACACTACCTTGGATTTAAATGAGATTATCGTGTGATCCAGCGTAAGCCATCTGTTCCATTGCAATAGATCAGAATTCATATGTTGTATTTACACACGAGGCCGTATACGACAGAGCCAGGTCATCAGCATAGGCCACGACTTTCCCATAGAGCGTCAGCTTGAAAATCGAGTTTAAATAAATAATAAACAAGAGAGGACCTAGAACTGATTCCTGTGGAACACCTGTTTCAAAACAAGGCAACCTATCACTTACTGTAGAATTTATTCGTACATACTGTGTTCTGTTAAGGAGGTAGGACGCAATCCACTCTATAAAACCAAGCCTATCGTGTACTTTCAGCAAAAGCTTATGGTCAACTAGATCGAAAGCTTTAGTCAGGTCAAGGAAAAGTCCAGCAGTTTTATTTCCTTTGTCAAGTCCCTCATAAATGTTTTCCAGAAACATCACCAAAGCGTCCTCAGTGGACTTGCTTTTGACGAAACCAAACTAAAGATAGCTACGGATATATATATATATATAAATAGTATATCATATTCTTTGTGATTAATTTCTCAAAAATTTTCGAAAAACCTGACAAATATCGGTCTGTAGTTATAGGGATCACTACTGTCACCTGCACAATCATTGCATTCTGAGAACAAGCCACTCTCAAAGCATTTATTAATCAAATAGTTATTTAGATAGCATAGCAACATAGCATAAATGTAACGTTAATAAAATATTGATGTATAGCGTCTACACCAAGAAAGAGTAAATTACAAAAACTATTATAGGTCTTCCGAGGATTGTAGTATCCAAATGTTACTATCATGCGCTTGAGGCTAACGCAAGTATCGCAAGGACCACAACTCTATCTACCGACCTACATGCGGAGGGAAAAGTATATGTAGAACATTCTACATACGTTAACTCTTAAAATTCCTTCTAATTCTAAATTTGGACAAAATTTAAAAATACGGTATTTAGCTTTAGCTACTTGAAAAGTACAAACTTGTCGCTACAATTTTCTTTATGATGAAATAATGTTTGGACATGGAATCATCAACAATATCTTTGTCTTTTTAAACAATGTCCGTCCGGCCTATGTCGCCTAGTGACTTCTGTAAAATTGTTGTTTATTACGACTGAGGTTATTAGCCTTGCATCATAGGGAGGTTGTATGCATCAAACAATTTCTCTCGAAATGGATAGGTTGTTACGACTGCATTCACAATGAACGATCAGTAAAATTGTCCGACCAACGCGGAGCCGGAGATCGTAGCCGAAAAATTCGATGGAAAATTTATATTCTGATCTCGCACATTAAAAATTTTTATCGAATATTTATCTTTGGGTTTTTCAACGGAATTTGACGGTGATGAAAATAAATTTTTATGAGAAAAGATTCACACCACCACCCACCCACACAACAGTGACCATTACTACGTAATCGAATGCAGCCGTCGGAAAATGTGTGAATTTTTAAGCAACAACAACCACAACAAATAGACTTGCCTCGCATGCGAAACTTTCGTGTGATGTTTGTTACTAAATTTAAAAACGGAAAATGCGGGCACATAATTCCCGCATAATCGGACCAACCGTCACCGTTCGATTGGTTTTCATGCCCCGTTCGTTGAAACGTTTTTCGATTTATAAAAATAGAATTTTCCACATTTCGGTGGTGATGGTATGAAAGGGAAATTATTTCACACATCGACCGATAGATCAAATGATAATACCACACAGGAAAGTGGTACAAAAAAAAGGGTCACGCACACAAACGAGCAATTGAAAACTTATGTTACTTTCTGATCTTCCTCTTTGGCCATGGAACGTGTATACCTACTAACAACAATGCTGGTGTTTCACTCTCTGTTGGTCTGTTTGCCATATCACTCAACCGCTATGCTTGAGTCAATGCATTGGTAGCTGATTTGAAAACAACGAGGGAGACAAGAAAAAAACAACAACAACTACAGTAACAACAAGTCATAACTCTTAGGGGGGGAAAAACATTTTAAGTTAAAGTCTGTAGAAACACAGAAATCGAAACCGATCCCTTAGTAACAACGATCGGTGTTAGAGAGATCATAAAGATTGAAATGAAAATCACACACAGGATGGTCTGTCACAGGGATTCCAAACTCATGCTGTGTGTTAGTGAACCTGTTGTACTTTAAGGTACACATATTCAATTGAATCATTAAATTCGGAGGATCATTCCGGCATTGATGATTGAATTGAAGACTAGGAGAAAGAGAAAGAAAGAGATTGACTTCAGAGTTAACCTGTTGTTGGGTTGCTCAAGAAATAAAAAAAAGAATTTTCCTTTGTAATATTTTTTCTTTTTGTGTTATGAGAAAAAAATTAAAGTCAAATATTGAAGAGGATTATCAAAAAAAAAAAAAAAAAAACAGAATCAGTCTTGTTTTGTAAAATATTAAAAAGAAAAGTAAGATTTTAGGAAGTTTGTGTCTTTCTTCTTATCAACCGCAAAAAACGTTAGACAGTAATTGGACTGAAAAAGTCGAAACTTTGTGCGATTTTATTGCATTGCCCTAAGCAGAACAAGCTGGCCTCTAATAAAAGTTTGCACTTTATGGCTATTTTTGTTTTTTTTTATTATAACAAATGTTGGATATTTTTTATCATAAACTCATTGCCTCCCCGAATGACTTGCGTCACGGCAATACGGTGGGCTATGCCGTTTATTAAAATTAAAAATAAAATAAAAAATCGAAGGAAAGTTATTTACAATACAGGGTCTCGCCTAATACGTGCACAATAATTTGGAAAACTATTATTGGGTACATTCTACGGGGTATATTATTACGGAACCTAAAATCAGCCTCGGATACACTGATGAACGACGACGACCACAGCAGCCATGGACAGCAGCTGGCCGATACCCTGCCTAAATATAAGGCTGACATAACAGCAATCCAGGAGGTGCGGTGGACGGGGAATGGTATCTTACAAAAATCAGAATATGACATATATTACAGCTCTCATGCAAGACATCATGTGCTCGGGTAGGTGTTTCTAGTCAGCAAAAGAATAAAACCCACCGTTAACAGCTTTAAAGCAATAAATGAACGGCTATACCCTTCACATGCGGGTCAGATTTAAAAACATAAGCCTCATAAGAGTTCACACACCCACAGAGGATTCCCTAGATGATGAAAAAGAAGAATTCTTTAAACAAGAACTTCATGCCTGCCCTCAGTATGATGTTAATGGGGTAATGTAATGGTTTCATCGTTTATCCAACGGACTCTATTCTGAATTCCATCAAAATTAAGCAAATGCTTTTCTGGAGCCCGCCACATAATTCTAAGTCTAACATAAGTCTTATATAATCTTAATAATTCAGAGGGGGTGAACTAGAAGTTACAAAGTCTTATGAAGCCCGAACATTGGCTCGCTCTTTTTGAAATTTCATAAATATGATCCTTCCAAGAAACCTTTAAACCTAACATCTTAATGGTGGCACATAATGTTGAACTGCCTTCTAAGAAAAAAGACAAGCCTGAAATTTAGCCGGATTAAATTACACCCTATCAGATCTGCCCCAAGCAAGAATGACTTGAATGTTCGACAGAATAGCCGTCGTATACATTAAATCTCGCGAACCAATAAAGCGAGAATTTCATTCTTTTTAACTTACAAAGCCGATAGTATTGTATCATGGGCAAATGAATGGATATCCAAGTTGTACAAGATAACAGGTCACTGATATATATAAAGAAGAGCGTAGGCGACAAGGATGACCCTTGTGGCACAACAGTATCGATCCAATGTGAAGCTGAAGAGATACCGTTCAATACTTTTATTTTACGGTTCCATAAATAATCCTTAATGAGAGAGGAGTGTAAGTTGTCCGCTCGAAACTTATTTATGAGTTGCCATGCCAAACTCTATCAAAAGTCTTATAAATATCCAATGATACAACGCTTGATTCACCTAGATTTTCAATTCTTCGCTCCCAAAATGAGTCATGCACGCCATTAAGTCATTTATACGAAATCCATCGGATAAAAGAGCAATTGTATCCTGATAGCTTATTAGTTTGAAATTAACGATCGATTCCATTACCTTCGATAGAACCGACAACAAAGCATTAGAGCGGTAGTAGGTGCAGATTTATAACTTTTTTTTTTAAATTTTTCGCTATTATAAGTAATTTTGATTATTGCGTACACTTTTCGATCGATTTAAATAATAGCTCAATAAGTTGATATCATAAAATGCTTAAAAAGTGGTTTAAGTTTGCCCAAAATATTAAATGTCATATAATTATCTTTCAAATTATTTAAAACTTGGTTCATTTGTTTGTGTTTTATTCCAAATTCAAACTCTCAAGCTCTTTAAAAAACACCTATTACATCCTAATTAATGTTAACGACTGGTAATTAATGATGTTTAGTGCTCTTCGAGTTATCGAAGGTAATTTCAACACTCAAATGACTCGGCTATAATTGACAGGAAGACGAAAAACAAGCAAAAGATACAAAATATTCGATTACTTAATAACCGAAATGACAACTTTGTGCGTTAAGCTTCCACATCGGCTCAAAATTGGAATCGGCGGTGGAAAGTTTGTATGCTGGAGGCCAGCACCGCTTGTAGAGCCAAATGTGATGTTGATAAATAATAACAACTTAAGCTCGCATCTTTTGAGTTAAAATCTCAAAAATTGAATGAATAAAATATTTAGAACAATGTCCTCATCTAGCACACACATTGTGCGTGTAGTATAAAGTCCAACAATCTTAATAAATTAATAATCATTTAAAAAAAAGCAATTTCCACATTCGTAATGCTGCAGCGAACGAAAGAGAAAGTTGTCTTGCATGCGAAGAACCAAAAATGAACAACAAATGCGACTACACTGAAAAACTTTTGAAGGGAGGGGAGATGAAAATGTCACCAAACATACCTCTGATAATCATTTTGATTCGTGCGGCAATAACTGTTTAAGGAATACCCTTAAACTGCAGAATTCATGCGAATATAAATGGAGCTACAGATACGTGCGGAATGCGAATCACTTTGAGCGCATGCGCAAATACCGCGCTACGCACAAACCGTTTCATTTTTACTGAAAGGGCATCGACCATATGGCGGCGACCAGACCAGTAGCCATTGGGCCGGTAATTTCTTTGCTTTAAAAAAGTTGTGCTCGTGCGCCTGCGCATACATATGTCGTATGCGCATAAAAGCATAAAAGGTAAATTATGTTATTAATTACGTTTTGCAATTGATTTCGAAACGATTTGATTAAAATGAGAAAAACTAACAGTAAATTGCACTTGGCCGACAGTGAGAGGCGACCATTTTTAGTCGAACGATTGATGGCGCATGTCAATCGAACATTGACGGACGGCACAGAACGACAGTACAGTAGTGTTGTGGACAGACAATCATCAAAGGTATCAGAGGAATTCTTCATTTGGCAATCGGCGATGGTATGAACGCACTTTTCATCACCACGTTCGTACTTCATACTTCTTGTTAATCAAATTTCAATTATAGAACGGAAACGCCAAACATTCACAGAGATACAAATTTGTCTTTGGATCGCGCGACAGGTTTAATGGCATATCGGAGATTTCCTTTGTAGATAAAAAATTCTCTATTTGTTGGTCCAAAAATAGAAAGCTTTCAAAGTCGTTGCGTCGTGTCTGGGGTTATAATAAATCCGATTCACGTCCACCTACAGTTTTCCACCAGATTCCACAATTAATATTCACATCGAAGGCATGCGCGGCTGACATATCAAGTGTTCCACCTAAAGCAATTAAACCAACACGCATGAGCAGAGGAGAGAAAACCTTTACCTTTAGTTGTTGAGATGATGACGTTTGAGTTGGTTGATTGTCGTGGTTGATGTTGGGTTGAAACTTGTTTTTTATTTTCATTTTTTATAAAAAAGAAGTAAAAAATTCTGTTTTAGTTTAAAAATTCTTAGCCATTGCGCCTACGACATTTTCCATGATCAGTGCAGGCAGGCGGCGATTCGGTATTGTATGTAAGTTCGTAAGTATAATCATAAGAAACAGGAAAACCCACGAAAAATCAACACACAACACACAACAACAACAAAATCTTCAAGTTTATCAGACAAAAAATACAGAGATGTAAAAATTAATATCAAGTTTCCAAGAACTAATCCATCTAGGGAAACACAGCTTAAAGTGCGTAGGACTTACTGACTGCAGCTGAATGCAATGGCGACGACTACGACGACTATAACGACATTCAAAACCCAAAACCACACCATCACAAATGTTTATAATAAAAACTTTATTGCAAATAGTTACAAAGCTGCGCACAGCAGAAAAAGTATCTATAGCAACAGATTGTTGCCATGCAAGAGCGATTAAGAATAAGCGCATTAAAGACAAGTGCCTTAATAAGTAAGAAAAGAAAAACCTCAACAAAGTCCAGTTCTGAATGAAACTATTCGCAGATTATGACGCCCGTCGCAAATCGAATTCGAATTCTCTAATGTGGTTGTGGTGACCGACTTTTCCACGCTGCGATATTGCATGAGGGGGAGAACAACAACAACGTAATCGTATGAAAAACCACATAATGCTGGAAACCAGGTTCAATCTAATACCACCACTACCTTCCTTGTCGAAATGTCCCACGCTAGTCATTCAAGTGAGAGCAATTAATATTGTTATAAATGTGCGACGCACAAACGAGGAATTACTTGTCGTTCACACAAAGAGAGAAAGTATCTCTTAATATCGTTTAAACTGATTATTATTTAGCGGTGCGAGTCGTTTTTGTAATGCAGAGAAAGTAAGTATCACAAATAGTATCTCTTTTGAGACCCCTTTTTGCGTCAGTTGCGTCGACGTATTCGTTAACGCGTTGCCCTATGCAACGCAAAGAGGTGACCCAATGAATACACAGTTGTCGTCGTACACGCGCACAAAAAAAAACAAATATCAAAATAAACTTGAAAATGCTGTAAGAGAGAACTGTCAAAACATTTGCAGGAGAGAAAAGTTAAAAGTTGGTGAACTTTTTGCGTCGCTTTCGTCATATCCTTTTTCTATGGATACGCGTGTATTTCTTCGATCTGACAGTTGCTTACCTCGCCCCAACGGACACGAAAGATTCTATGGTCTGGGCCCTTAACGCAACAACCAATGAAAGATAGAAACGAGTGTGCTACTTAATTACATTAAATATCTTTCTCATTACTCAGAACTTGAAAAAATAATAGAAGTAGTCCAACAGTAGTTCGCAGTAGGAATTACCACGTTTCCATGACAGATTTTGGGTCGTAGTTTCGTCGAGTTAAGAACATGTCGGAGCTAACTCGTACCGTTACCATGAGCAAAGTAGAGTTAATTTAATAGATGCGTTATAATTCTCGTTCGATTTGCAGAGTAGAGTTAAAATTTCTCTCTCGTAGTTTTGGTTTGGCGTTCTATTTGCAAACTGTACCCTGCACACTGTACGGTTTGATTTTCCGTTTTATTTGCAAGGTTTTCTAACCGACACTGTAACTTTGCTACCCTTCGGCAATCGACGCGTAAGGTTTCGTTTACTCAGCAATATGGCGAAGTGAGAGCAAGCAGACTAATTTCTCAGTTGTTCTTGTTAAATTTAGTTTCGGTTTGGCGTTCTATTTGCAAACCATTCACCACGAAAACCCTGTCATTTTGGTAGCTTACCCGTGGGTATGGTTTCGGGTATGATTTTACGCAATCGAAAGAGGCATACATTAACTTCGCGTGCCCGTGGCACGTCTGTCTGTTTATCGTGGAATGTTGCGATTAATTTTTAACCCACTTCCCAAATTTATTTGGAATTTTGCACACATGTGTATTTCCGGAGACAACACTTTATATTAAAATTTTCTGGCCCTACAAGCGGAGTTTCTGCTAATTTTTTAGCGAGCTTATCCGCTGCTTCATTGACTTCTACGCCAGTGTGCCCGGAACCCAGTACAAATTTCGCCAAGTCTGTTTAGCATCGCCCTGCATTCCTCCAACAGTCTTGACGTGATGTGGAATACAACTAGGGCTTTTAGCGCAGTTTGGCTGTCTGTCATGATTAATATTTCCTGCCTCACGTAGTACCTTTCCAGATTAAACCGAGCAAATCTTTCGATGGCATGTTCTTCTGCCTGGAATATGGTCGGGTACTGCCCCATTGCTTCAGAGTACTTGGTTTTTGGCCAATGGACTCCTGCATCCGTGGACTTTCTTTGAACCACCCGTATACCACTTTATGGCTCCCGAAGTATCTGGTATTACTTTTTAGATTCGAATTTCTTCTTGGTGCACATTAAAATTTTTCTTAAATTCAATCTTTGCACCATGTTATTAGACGGCATGCTAGCTAACGCAATATGTTTGGCTAGTGATTCCACTAATGGCCTTGCCCTAACGTCCGTGAAGCGGCCTACTTACAGCTCTACTCAGAGTCAAGTTTTTCTGAGTTTCTACTTTTTTTTAGCTTTTCTTTTATGAAAGTTCTAATTATTTATACTCGAATTAAAGTTCTGTTTAGTTAACTCGCTCGCAAACATATTTTAGACTGCTCAATCATACACTGCTGCTAATCAGTTAGCAGCAATGACAAAAGTTGGTCAGAAGAATCTTCAAAGAACCTTTGAAAATAATTGCCTAGCGTCATAGTAATGTAAACGTATCTTTCTGTTTCCAAACAAAACGAAGCGAACTGACGAAGAGTAACCTGAAAAAATATCAGACCAAGTACGAACTACATGAATAGTTGGCCATTTGACCTAAAAATATGAAAAAGAGCGACAAGAGAAATAAAAGCAAGAAGAAGAAAGAAAGCAAGAGAAAGAAAGAAAGCAAGAGAAAGAAAGAAAGCCAGAGAGAAACCATACCAAGGAAAACTGAAATAATCGACAGCGACAAATGACAATGTCGACAAATCATAATGATCTGCGATGCCACCAGACTGCAGCTTCCACAAACAAATTAATGATATGCGATCGAGAAGAAGCTCAGGTTCAGTCTGGTTTAGCTATGCTTCGTCATCGGTACAATATTCACCGTATTTTTGTTGTTTGCTCATGAAGTTGTTTCTTTTTTTTCCGTAGATACTTTGAACATTTTGCTTTCGAGGTATCTCACCGCGAGAATAACATGTACGCAATAGCGAATTGCCTCAATAGACGAAAAGAAGAAAAAACTCTCAGAATGGAATATGCAGAATACAATGAACAACAAAAACAAGTGGAGGCACCAAGATACAAATACGATTGCCGCAGATACAAAGTCACAGTTACAGCTACAGATAGTCACAACTTCTGTTTAATATCGCGCAAAATCGCACACGGCGCGACGTTGAATGCAGGCGCCAGCAAGTCAGCCAGCCAGCCAGCCAACCAACTCTCCTCCGGGAGAATCAAATACATACATTTATGCAAAAAAAAAAAAAAAAAAAAAAAAAAAAAAAAAAAAACGACCACCCGTTCTACTTTTGCTCTATTTTCGCAGCAAATTCCAAACGCTAGTGGGATTTGTTGATGTCGTCTGACTATTTTGGTGGAAACATTTTCATTACGATGGAAAATCTTTTCGAAAATTGTCAGGACATTGGAGTAATAACATTCAATAATATCAGGTGTCACAGATTGTGATGTTGTTGTCATGTAAGACGCGACGTGTGTATCTGCACTGCCGCCTGTGCCTGCCAATTATTGCTGTTGTACTCACAATTTCTTTTTTTTTTTAGGTTAAACCGCGGCATTAGCTGGTTTGAGCGGTTTTTCTTATTGCGCTTTTGCACATTATTTTTGTGGATTTACCTTTACGTTGCGCAGATACTCGTTGAACGTTGTACCACTTTCAAGGTACCAATTGGAAGGAGTACATTCGCAGCATAGACTCCAAAAACAGAACAAAAATACAAGTTGCTAGTTAGCTTTGCTCTGTTATTGTTGTTTCTCTTATATCAGATTTTCTCTTTTACGAGTTTTTGTGATAAACCAAAGCAGTGGGAAAGAGTGAAGGTTCTTTGGGTAAAATTTCCAGCAACAATGATTTTGCTACAAAATATTATTAACAATTTTGAAATAGGAAATACTGATAGGCAAAATATATCTCAAGCAATTACATCTATATCGCATGATTGTATCTATATTGACTTAGACTCTGTGAACAGTTCTGATCTAGAAACTAACAGCAATAGATTTCGATCTCCAAAGCTTGATTAGAAAAAGTCTCCTCTGAGTGATAAACGGAATTTCGTTCTTATAATGATTTTATATCCAACTCGTTTTAGGATATATATGGTGTACCTAAAGGAAGCCATTTGGGTTCCTTACTGTTTTTGTTACGAGTATATATGAATGGGATCAATGGTTAGTACGTTGGACTACTGATCACGAAGTTTAAATCCTAGCAAAACACAAAAAATACTTTTCACAGTCCCACCTCCTTTGAGATATGGCTTTAAATTGTAGAACCCTTCCAGTACACGAACACGAACTGCTACAAAAACACTAAAGCTTTGCGATCGCTGATCTTGTATCTGCAGACGACCTGCCGATGTCGACATGTGGAGTATTAAATTGCAACAAAGAAATGGTTTTCTCCAATGCAATGAATGGGGATGGGTATACAGATGGCGACTCTGCAAAAAGTTTTAAAGACATCGATTACCGGATATACACATGGAATGCTTGCACCCTTAACAGACCACGTGCAGCTGAATAATTGGCGGAGTCCTTTGTCGGATAAAACCCCGGCATACCATCCAGGAAGAGCGAAAGAAGGATGCAAAACTGTAATACCTACTACGGAGACTACTGTACAGAGAACATAATTAGATCTTGGCCGTATAAGATCCAGCTGGTACAAGAATTAAAGCCACAAGACCACCATATGCGTTCTTCTTTTGCCAATTGGAAACTGACCGCTTGTTTTAACCTAAAATTGTGCTAAGCGATGAGGCTCATTTTTTTGAAAATATGGATGACATTGATCCCGAAGAGATGTGGTTTCAATAGGATGGAGCTAGATGAAATACGGCGACGGCAACCATCGACTTATTGAATAGCCCTTGGAAGCCAACATTGTTTGTGGTATTTGTGACACAAAATAGTCGTCCAGAATGTGCTTCGTCAAGACGTATAGCTGTGGCTTTATGCCCGAATTCATTTTCAAATGTCAATGATCTTTCGAATGTATAAAACAATTTAATAAAAATTTAATTTGTTATGCTATTTTTAGCAATCTCTATTTTTATCTAAATAAATACCTAAATAAAATACCTTACCAAGCCTAAACAAAAAATCGCTCATACTGCTACCCAAGGCAATAAAATTTCTTATCTTTATAAATTGAATTAAAACTCAACCCCCTACCCCTACCTCTATTCAGTGCGAGACTGTTCAACCCGCATTTCACAGGATACAGTGCAGTCTTGTAGTCAGTTCACCGTGGGACACCGACACATAGATCAATGGAAAGAAAGGCAAACAAGAAAGGAGAAGACAGCTCAAAAATATGCTGAAGACCGCGTGCCGCTTTCCGCACTATCAAAAGATAGAAGAACTCAAATAGCTTCAAATAGCACCGAGTAACCATATGGTGTAGCGGCTATGGCAAAGGCAACAGTCAGGCAGACAGCCATCGTCATCGCATTGCATCGCTCTCCTTGTGTAACACAATTAAAACGAAATTGTATAATGAATTTTATTAAATTGAAGGGGTGGTTCATTTGGCGCGCAGCCCGCCTTCTGCGGGCAAATTCCCTATCAAAAACTGAAATAGTGGTTGCGAAAAAACATATGAGTACATAGGAATTGAATTGAATAGCCATGAAAAGTATACAATTGTTGCTGCTACGAGCACAGTATACAAAATTGTTGCACGTTAACTCGAGTGCGACGCAACTTATTGGCCGATGACATAAGAAGGCATTTGAGCGGTGTACCCGATGGACACTATAAGAAGGGGAACAATTCGCAGCTATTACGGCTCGTTGTGTTTTTACGCTGCTCGAATTTGCAAAGAATCAAAATGAAAATAGAGAAAATCTGACAACAGGAATATAGAAACTGTTTACTGGACAAACCTTGCATAACCTTATAACAAGAGAGTGACCTATTGACTCCAAACAAATGTAGACGAACTTTTAAATGAGACAATATGACAAATTGACTGACTGACTGGCCTATTGCCAGCAGGTTACTTTGCACAAAACCAAACCAAATCTTAGGACACTTACAACGAATGTTTATAATTTGCAAAATATCAAAACTTAAACTCTGACACATATCAAAAGTGTAGTACCTTAATCTCCATCTCTACTAAAGACCTAAGCGACAAAATTGCAAGTGTCTTTTAAGTCGTCCGTGTTAAGCACATTTCCTAGACATCTTTTATACATTCTTTCTTTTCTTTGGACAGGTAAAAAGTTTATTTTGAAATAAAACTGCTTAAGGCTTCTTTAAACTTTAAAGCGTGTGACTTAAGGTGTGTAAGTTAACGAGTGAATGAAATACATACGTTAACGAGTGATCGAGTGTTTACATTGGATTGATCACTACTCGTCACTCGTTCACGTAAGCGTTCATGCCAAATCACCATTATTCAGTCACGTATTATTTAGCCACGTATGTGGTAATTCAACCCCTTGATTCAAAATTCTAGAAACTATATCCCTATATTAGCCTCAGTAAATTACTTAATTAGATTTTTCCTAATTACCCAAACTTAGAAAGAGACCCTACGTTTATCATAAGTTTATGGGCAAAAGCATTTTACTGCAAGACCAATACAAGACTTACGAGACAAAGACAAAACTCCAAGAAGCAAGACTAATACTAGACTTGCAAGACCAATACACTACATACTACAAGACTAAGACAATTTTGTTCATTACTAATTTTCACATCGCGTACTAACTGCTCTGCAATTTCATCTGGGGACTTGAATGTCACGCTCAGATGCAAAATGCATTACAAGTAATTACCAAAAGATTTACTCACGAAAACTGAAAAAATTTACGAAACCATTCACAAACATCGCTTCTTATGACATTTACCTGAAATGAAAGAGAAAAAAAAATCAATTTAATATTACGTTAATAATTGTGTAAAGTGGAGAAGTGAGTATTATTATTAATTATTAAAGCTTTACGGACTTACAGACTAAGGTGATGCCTTAGAAATAAAACTTTGTCTGTATGTCTGTTTACGATCAACTCGAATGGTGTTGATGGGGTTGACGTGGTGGGTGGCTTGACTCGAAGACCAGGCATTTTTTTTTTAAAAAAAGTGTTTTCCATCGGAGATACATGTATATAAAATTGGAAGAAAATCGGTTAAATTTTGTAAAATATTTGTAAGGGAGCCCCCCGACCCGGGGTCCGAGGGGGCCCAAATAAAGGGTGTTTTTTTGGGAGGTTTGTTTTTCCGATAGATGTCGTTTTATTTTATGACAGTTGTTTTGACAGCTCAAAGTGGAATTTCTTCTCAGTATTGTTTGGCAAATCATTATGAAAAAAAAAAAAAAAAAAAAAAAAAAAAAAAAAAAAAAAAAAAAAAAAAAAAAAAAAAAAAAATGACATTTGTGAAAAATAGTCGTGGTAGCCATATGCCAGAAATTGTGTTTAAATGTTAAATGCCAAAAAATTATCTACCAAATAAAAAAAAATTTTGGTCATTTCATAATTTTATATGTGTTTTATTCAAAAAAAAAATCGGCAACCTCTTAAAAAAACACGTTATATCTAACGGGTGTTTTTTTAAGAGGTTGCCGATTTTTTTTTTGAATAAAACACATATAAAATTATGAAATGACCAAAATTTTTTTTTATTTGGTAGATAATTTTTTGGCATTTAACATTTAAACACAATTTCTGGCATATGGCTACCACGACTATTTTTCACAAATGTCATTTTTTTTTTTTTTTTTTTTTTTTTCATAATGATTTGCCAAACAATACTGAGTAGAAATGCCACTTTGAGCTGTCAAAACAACTGTCATAAAATAAAACGACATCTATCGGAAAAACAAACCTCCCAAAAAAACACCCGTTAGAAAGTATTGCCACAGGAAATATACATGTGGGCTATGGGAAGTGGGTTAAAAATTTATCAGAAAATCTGACCAGCCAGCCAGCCTGCCAGCCACGGGCATGCGAAGTTAATATAGAGAATTTAAAAACACACCATATAACACCACATCCCGTCGACCAACCTATGTCTTACCAAAGCTATTCATCGCAGCAACCCCAGAAACTATGGATTCGACACTAATTTCAATATCGACCTCCAAAAAAAAACTTCATGTTTTTTTTTTATGAAGACCTCCTCAAGATCCTCCAAATCCCTTGAAGCGTGCGCTAATTAAAACACAAAGAACATACAACACAACATCCCGTGTACCCACCACAGTCTTTGAATGATGTGACGCAACCATTGCAAGCACAGACCATACATATGCTGTGAAATCTTTACATATTTTTGAAATTAAATTTTGATGCTACATCTAACACACCATTCACGTTGTGGTCTGCTTCACGAAGAAGACTGTGAACTGTCATATGTCAAAACTCACTTTCGATTTGACGTACAGAAATAAGAACAGCAGCTAAAAGTTACTGTGAATGATGTAACTTCCCCTCAAGTAGAAATGTCAAAAAAGAGGAGGACATTTTTTAATTTAATATCAATTGTCTTGCAACGAAAATATTTCGAAATTTTATTTAAGTTATGATTTGTGTGGTTTTATTTTATTATGGTTTGTGTCTCTGTCAAAAATTGTGAACCGCTGAATTGTCTGAAAATCATTAACATCATTAAGGAGCTGTACCGCGACTCAACATGCCACGTCATTCATAACGGTCATCTTGGCTCACCTTTCAACATCTACTCGGGAGTCAAGCAAGGTTGCACCCTCTCACCATTGCTTTTCACAATTGTTATCGACTGGGTGATGAAAAAAGTAACCCGTATACTCCATCGGGCTTGCCATGGAATGTTTTTCACCGCCTAGAAGACCTGGACTATGCCGATGATATCTGTCTCCTATCACAATCGCTAGGTGACATGGAGCGAAAATTAAACTCACTAGAACTCCACGCTAACAAAGTGGGTTTAAAAATTAACGTCTCAGAAACAAAACTTCTTCGCGTTAACGCTAGTGGAACATGTGACTGACGACATCAGATAGAGGAAGTCGATAAGTTTTATTATTTGAGCAGCTGGATGTCAAAAAATGGTGGTGCTGACACGGATGTGTTGTCTCGGCGCGACACTCCTATAGTATGCTAAATATTATCTGGAACTCCTCGCAAATCTCCCGGAATCTGAAGCTAACAATCTTCAGATCTAACATTCTATCAGTACTCTTGTATGGCTGCGAAACGTGGAAAGTCACAGAGTCAATTGCGACGCGCCTCCAAGTCTTCGTCAACAAGTGCTTAAGGAGGATACTGAGAATAAGATGGCCGGACATTATCACCAATCAAGACTTGCGGAGAGTAACGCAGCAGGAAGCAATCGGGATCACCATCAGACGACGAAAATGGAGCTGGATTGGCCACAGTTTGAGAAAGCCAGCGGACGATATTACGAAACTAGCGCTCGACTGGAATCCACAAGAAAGCCGTCGGTTTTGGCCGTCCTAGCAAGACATGGAAAAGGACAATAGAAGAGGAAGCAATATCACAGGGGACCGAGTGGCGTCTCTTGAAACCTCAGGCGTTAAATCGAGTTCGTTGGCGGGCGTTTGTAGAAGCCTTATGCTCCCCCGCGGAGTAAAGGAAAGAAAGAAAGAAGAAATGATATGCTGATTATATCTCATTGCACAGTCTTAGAACCACTTTATGAATGGCATAGACAATTAGTATATAGAATAATAGCTCAAGTATACTTATCTGATTTTTATTGAAAGTAAAAGGGAGTAAAGTGGGCACAGTGGCTCTAATAGGTAGTGCGTTGGACTTCCGAGTTCGTGGTTAGAATCACAGAAACACAAAAGTATTTTACATGGTCCCACCTCTCGCGAATGTCTGAAAATCGTCACGGGAAGCTTTCAAACTCGCTTTTCGGATACGGCATTAAATTGTAGGTCCCTTTCATTTGTGTGCAAATATATAACACGCACAACACGGATGGTCGCGAGAAGCTAGACCTTGGACCGCAACGGTCTTTTGCGTCAAATATTATTTTTTAAAGGTGGAACGCGAGCGTATGTATATTGATAGTATCAATTTCTGCTTGCATCAAAGCTATCATCTAGATAAACTACAAATGGCAAAAATTGCGCGGTTGTTGGCAACTAGGTCGTCAACGCCCTTAAATTGACAATGCACACACACAATATACGCTCTGCACAACAGAAAAAATTTCAAAAAAATCAAAACCATCTTTCCTTCCTTCCGTCAAATACCGACATTATATGCTGCGTCCAAATGCATGAGTAATTTTCGCTGATGGCATGTTGTTATACTGTGCAGCTCCGGCCAGCCCAGCCCTACAATCCGATCAATGCCCTTTTTTGAAATTTTAAATTTAATTAAAATTTACCGCACTACTGTTTGTCAGTACTGTTGCTGTTGTTGCTAATTTATTTACGCCAGCGCTCGTCTGCCCAACTTATTGTTGCTTCCATTGCTTCAGCAACTCTCGGTGCTGAAGTTTGCGCATTTTTCGCTTTGTTTCCAATGCGCCTGCCTCGTAAATCAGCGTTAATTCGTCATAAATCGACGTTTGTGTGCTCGGTGGGTATTGTGTGTGGCATGTGTGCCCATATGATAGAGCCACGACCAAATTAAATCTATTAGATAGACAGTTTTACAAAGGGCTTGAAAAGTGCAGAGAAAACTCTGTTCAAGTCATAGAAATGTCTCTGCTTAGTAGGCTCGAATCGTTTGCCAACGCATATTCGATGAGTTTTGGGCGTGGTTGCGTTTTCGTTACATGTACATTAATAGTGTATTTTATTGTGAATAAATGTTTCTATTTTATCCAAAGCCACTCAAGCTTGACGATATTCGTTTGTCATCGCCATCATCGATCGATTGTCATTTGATCGCTCCATTAAACATTGGATTGAATTGGATATCAAATTCCTTCCATTTAATCTTGAATAAGAGTTGCAATGTTTTGGAATTTTGATTCCTTGACGTAAAATTGACACAATTATTTGTGCACCAAAACCTTGAAGTAAACATCGTTGACATACACACAGTATTTGCGTGCCTTCATTTCCGTGAATTTGTATAATTGCGTGCCCTATACAATTTCATAAAGAAGTTTAGGTTATAGTCTTTCGATTTCGAAATGGATAACAAGAGTTATTCTGAAGTAAGTAGAGAAATAAAAAATATTTCTGATGGTGTCAAGAAACTACATATGTGAAATAAATGAGTGTACAAATGAAATGAAAGCTGAAGTCATTCTTCCTCGTGAACTTACACCTAAGTCTATGATCTATGACTAAATTAAAGTTAAATTAAAATCTACTTTAAAGGATTTTACGGCCTAATCTTAACTAAAAACTAAAGCCACTCCAACACAACCTAGGGCTGGTATGTTGCCTTCTAGATTTCCAGCACCTCAGTAATTTCCTCTCTAATCTTGCAAGTTTACCCAGCTTCAATAAGATGCAGCGGAATTCCTTTCGGGGCATTTTACGGTCAGTTTTCTCTTAACTGCATTTGTGCTACATGATCGGATGTTCACAGTAACCAAGTGGGCTGAATTTTATTAATTTATTGAATTTGTTTAGGTACGCAGCGGTCATTGTTGTAGACTCTGAAAAATACCTTCCCAAAAATGCTGGGTAAGCAATTTTCAGAAAGACTTTCTTCTTGAAGTAAGACAGAAGTTTTAAGATTTTCAAGTTTAAAATCGTGGATGCGCCTATTTCCCATTCCCATACACAAAACACAAACATCTTGGATACTATGTTGTTGTGGCAGCTCCAGGTCTGTTAAACCTAGTTTGTTAAATTTGGTTTGACAATCATTGGTCCAGTGTGTGAAACACAGTCCTTTCGGTGAGTAGAACCGATCGTCGTAGAAAGGTATTGGATGTTTTAGTAAGGTTTTCTGTTTTTACGAGGATTAGGCAGGTCACCATCTCATCCAGATCATTCGGGGAAGAAGGCGCTCAAAAACTGATTATAGGGTTGGCGGAGGTGTTTTCTCAAAAGGGCAAAATCTAAGTCTCTCTTTCCGTCTTCCTTATCACTGCAGTGTCATTCAGGTAGAGCTTAGGGCGATTACAGACGCTTTACATTGACTGAAGAGGAATGTCATGTCCGCTAAGGATATCCGCATCTTCTCGGATAGCCAAGTTACCGATTTTCATAGAGCTTATATACGAATGTCATTCAGAGTACGCAAGCGGTTTTCTGAGTTAACATTTCTTGAAGCTAATACAATATGTCCGACTAGCATCATACCTATATTATTATGGTTTTCCGTTTTATGAAACTGCGTTCACGCTAATGCCTTAAGAAGGCTTTGTTGACTTAAGATAAGCATGCACGTGTGCTTCAAATGATTCAAGAGACAATTAAAGGATATCAATATATAAAATTCTTGATAATTAGGATAGCCTTAGATAAAATTCTTAATACCATGAATTCTCTGTCAGTTAAGGAATGGGCAAAGTTGTTCACTGCGACGAGGTGAGCGCATATTGAGCGCAGCCTAGTACAGCATAGCTAAGCAGAGTTTTTTAGAAGACAGAATGTTAGACGCCGTCGCTCTGTGGAAAAGCGCATGGGTACTGAGCAGGGGTTCGTGGTTCGAATCCCAGTAACACCACCCACCCCACGTTGTAGGTCCCTTCCATTTGTGTCCAAAAATATACATGCACAACACAAATGGTCGCGAGAAGCTAGGCCTTGGACCGCAACGGTCTGCGCGCCAAATATTATTATTATTATTATAATGTTAGACTAAATGACATTGTGTGCCCTAAAAACATCGGCTACGCTATGCTATGCTGTGATGCACTCAATATGCGGCTATCCTAAAAGATGTGTAAGTTGACTTGACGAAATTTCTATAATTGTAGGACGAATGTTGGATCTCTTCTTTTGGCTTATTAAGGCCAACCAGAAGAATATTTATTTTGATCTCATTAGTCAGTAAGTAGCTCCAGATATATACAGCAGCTGATGTTTTGCCAACGATATCGACAACATTGTCTGCCTCAGCCAGTATATGGTTACACTTTCATGTGATTATTCTGAATGCGCTCAAGCGGTAAAGAATGATAATAAGAAGATTATGACAGACTCCATTTCGAAAATGTTGGAATTTTTCAAAATATCCGTAGATATAATACGTTCTCTATGGTGTATAATTAAGCGATTACAGTTTCTGCGACTTATTTTACTGCAGGTCGATTGTTGTGAAGTGAAAGAAATTATTGTTGTTGTTTACCAAAGGCGTGAACGAATCACGTTTTGCGATTTCAATAAACATGAAATGAAATGAAAACAAAAGAAAAACAAACACCTCTAACAAGAAACAGTGGGCAAAAAAAAAACTCGACAACAAAAAGTTGAAATTAAAAGCTGCTCTTATACCCCACATGCTACACGCTACAGATTCCTTCTGGATCGAACAGGGTGTGACGACGGCGAACACATCTAATAAACAAAAAGTCAGAGGTAGGTATGATCGTCGTCATTCGTAAAATACAAAAATACATTGATGTCTCCTCCCGCTTTCAAACACCACCCGCAATCAAAAGCACCTCATATCATATCACACACACGCTTCGGAACAGCATTGAATGCTTGTTGTTCCCAACGTTTTTCACGAAAAACACAAAAATTATATTTCAACAAAACCGACAAATTTTCAATTTTCTAAAAATACGGAAAAATAATTTTCAAGAAAATTATACGATGATTACTCAGAAATAGGATAAATCAACATACAAAGGTGATGAGGTGGCGAAGTGAGAGTCACAAAATGGACGACTTGCGCTTTGTGCTTGCGGGAAATTTTTGGTTGTGATCGGCGATCTGTGATTCCTGTAGATTGTGTATCTCGGCCACATATAATAGAAATGAAAATCTTTGCGTGGGTGATGGAAAGATGGGAAAATGGCCGCAGACCACCACACAGCTGCATAATTTTGGATTTTCAAACATTTTTAGATAATTTTATTGATTGTTTATGAAATTGTCAAAAACATCGAAGAGGCCCGCGCCTGTCACAGTCTTTTTGATGAGAATAGTATCGTGACGATGTGGGAGATCAGATCGCTTCCTAAATGACCGATGTCGTTCATTGCAACACCTTCAAATTTTTTTAGGCGGCATTGTGTAAGTTATGTAGAATAATGTACCCGATACACAACGAAGAGCCTGTAACTAATTTTGATGTTTTGATTACCTTATTAAGGAAGTCTTTGAGGTTAAATGGTTTTTCAATAAGGACATAATAATTTTGTATTTATTTAAAACACAGATTAATTGAGATATCGGGCTGAAATGTATTCCCGGTGTAGTACTCATGTTAAATTTAAGTATGGAATTCGATATCGTTTTAATGACCACCGCCAGAACGATCGTCTGACGTTTGTTTCTGTGTAATAATGCATATTTTGCTTATTGACAAAGCCATTAAGCCAAAAATGAACATCATAGCTGAAGATGATTTTTTGATGAAATTCAGGATTTTCTTTAAACTTTTGCAGAGCCTAATTGACGCTTCATATGATCAAGAAGCTTTTGTTCTAGATATAATTTAATGTTGTAAGGGTGTATGCCAAGATTTTTACGCAAAATTAGCCACAATGTGGTTTGAGACATTCCCAATTCTCCTGTGAACGACTGATTTGAAACGGAAGCACTTAGGCCTGCGATATTTGTGGTACATTGACCGATGCCTTGCCTCACTGACACAGGAACATTCAATAGTGAATACGTTAACTCGAATTTATCCACCTTAGCACGCACAACCTGTCTGGTGGGACGATTATTTCGCCCGAAAATTGGAGTAAGTGCTCTTTAAGTTGCAACCACCGTCTTAGAATTTCGGTAGTAATTGTTTTTCTTGTCCATGATAAAAAGGTAAAACTTGACGGGCAATTTGAAATTAAAAAAATTAAGGGTGCATTTGTATTAAAACACAAAATTGTTATGTCGCTATTGAAAAACCCTTTAGTAAGAAACTTGATGTGGTAAGACTTGTGTGTAAAGACCACCATTTTACATAACCGGGTTGCTCAACAAAATGTGATTTATGGGGAGACATCATAACATAGTTTTTTCACTAATTTATATATGTGTCAAGAGTATTTGAATAGATTTCTACAATCCTATATAGAATGTGTGAAAAAAGTCTCGATAATTTAAAGTAATCAAACTCAGGGTCAGATTCAAGATCCAGATCATAGAAGAGTGAACGAAGAGTGACGTTTTAGTTGTAATGATTTTTGTAAATAAGGTGTAATATGGTTGCATCTATGAAGTCCCTCAAACTACCGAACAGCGTTATTAAAAGCTAGTTTATTGAGGTAGACTGAATTAAATCTACTATTAAAGTTCTTCTGTCTGAGCAAATAGAAGAACTGCAACCGGTTTAACAAATTTTAGACTTGTATAATTAGAATGGCTGTCATGGCTCAGTGGATAAGTGCGTGGCTTCTGAGAAGGACGTTCGTGGTTCGAATTTTTTTTACGGTGTCCCATCTCTCGCGAATGTCTTACAAACGTCCGAGAGTAATAACTTGTCACGGAAAGCTTCTCAATTCGCCGTTTGAATACGGCATTAAATTGTATGTGACTTCCATTTGTGTGCAAAAATATACATGCACAACACAAATGGTCGCAAGAAGCTAGGCCTTGGACCGCAACGGTCTGTCGCGCCAAATAGTATTTTTATTATTATCATCGTTAGAATCAAACTAGATGAAAAGTACAGCCTTCGAAGGGCGCTAGCAAAACATTTCTTAACTCTAAACAGGTGCCCAGAAAAAAAACGATGGCACGTTTTTCTGTTACTTAGAATTTCGGCAATTGTTTTTCGAGATTTAGTTGGATTATGGATGAGACGACTGTTGGAGACTGCGAAATTGCCAATAGGTCCTCATTAGTTCGGTATGACAAAACATCCAACCAATCCAATTGGCTTGGAGAAGTATCATTGCCACGTCATTAGCTTAAATATGCCATGGCACGTATTTACAAACACAAATCAAAAGGAAAATGATTAAAAAAAAACAACTAAAAAATACAGGCCCTAAAGTAGAACCGTAAGGGACACCATCTAAACGCCCTTAATTCTGTTAAGGCTCTTTAATTTTGGGAACCTAAAACATAACATCTTAGCTGCTCGTATACGGTCCCGAGACTTGGGTGCAGAAAATGCATAACGAACTTTTAATGTCTTTCGAGACGAAAATGAATGAAATAATGAATAAAACCTGATCAGAGGGTTAGATTTATGAGACACAGGTAAACTTTTAAAGGATATCGTAAACAAAGAAGAAAGAAAGAGAATTTAAGAAATTGCCTATATAAATGGTTTCTAATATGAACTAGAGGATGGCAACTCTGCGTGATGGCCATCAATAGAGTCAGAAAAAGAGAAAGTTCAGAAATGTAAAGTAATTTACAGAAAACTCTAGAAAAGCTATGTATGATCACTTAAAGACCATTTTTTGGTTAGAACTGTGGCTCTTTGAAATCAACACATTGTATTGAAATGAAGTATCGTAAGAGGCTCTCATAAACCTTTTAATTTTTTAGTGTCTAATCAAATTCAGTAACTATGCGAACATTTTCATAAGGATGAGTTTGCAATTCTTCCCGCTACTTTACATGTGCATGTGTGTGTGATACTTATATGTAGATAGTACAGCCCGGTTAAGTAATCCTGTTTATTTTAACTGTTTTGTTTGATATTTGGTACGAGTCGATACAAAATGATACCAATATGGTTCGCGACCAAAGAAAGCTAACTCTAAAGACACCAACAGAAACAAAAATTGCTCCAACTAATTTCCTATGCTACTTCTTCTTTTTCTATTCTTTGGAATACACTTGACAAACAACAGCATTTATGGATGTGTGTTGTGGCAATATGAATTGAAGCATTATGCAAATTTTGACGCGAAGAGTGAAAAACTAACCAACTGACGCGCACCGTTCCCACCGAATAGTGCGAAAAACGCTCGAAAAGAGAAAGTTTACTTCTGCTGTTTTGCTTTTGCCACTGACCCATTCTTGCCGACCGACATCATATCAAGTGCATCAAGTTCGTATTTGAAGAGAAGAAAACGTTTGTTCGAGTTCGGTGTTCCTGTGCAAATGCGAAATGGAGTCGGCACTTAAAGACCATGTCTATGAAAGTTTACAATGAGGATAGCAACATTGTGTTTGCAAATTGGAGACTTTAAAGAAAAAAACAGTCCAACCGACCACTTCCATTTTAAGTCTTTTTTCAGTGTCTCTTCTCGTCTCTTTTTGTTTTAAAAACTACAAAATTCACTTTAAATGTAAGCTAAAATTTTTAAATATCAGCGAAATATCCAACATCTGGTAAACCAATTCATTTTATTTTAATAGAAATGCTAAGAAATTAAAATAAAACCATAAAATATAAAATAAAAAAAAAAAACGATTTTGCATCTGGATGCATACAACGCGGGCACAATCAATATAAACAAAACAAACAAAAAAGATTAAACTAAAAAATAAGAAATTTTATTACTCTCATAACTTAGGTTTCAACACCCCTACACTCTGTATTATCCCACTATCGGAAATTCAATGCAAAATTCAACTCTTGTTTTACATAGTTTGTCCAGTGGAAATCGACATAGAATAGTTTTTCCTCTTTCGCACGCCTAAGCGGATCATGAGTTTGTTAAGGAATAAAAGATTATCCGTGGCTCGAGTGACATCATGTGAAAAAGGAGTCGCCCACAGTCAATCCAACTTTTTTATGACATATCTTGTGAAATCCTCTCTAATCGATCACTACTGTTATTGTAATAAGGACACCAGACAATGTAGCAGTATTTTCAAAATAGGACGAACTCGTCAATGATTCCATAATCATTTGGTCGAATATGACCCTTTATTCGACCAAATGATTATGTTATGTTAGTATATACCTACAGTTTCGCTTAATGAACCCTAAAGAACCATGTGGGTCTGTAAACGCCTTTACGGCAAAACTCGGGAGTCTAAATCCAAAAATGATACACTGGATGTATACAATGATGGTGAGAGTATGGTGGTACGAGACCATCTTTTGAAAGGACAACGACAACCAAACTGGAGAAGCTCCAAAGATTTCCCTGCCTCGATATCACGGGTACCATGCGTACCTGTCCTACGACAGCATTTGAAGCTGTTGAGCTGTTACTGGGCTTTCAGCCCCAACAAATCTTTATTAAGAAGACTAGATGCGCTATCTACTATATAAGGATAGCATTAGGAAGACAGTAAACTTTCTCGCAGGTCACTGTAGCTTGCTGTATCACCTTAACAAACCTAATCTAGGCAAAGATACGGCATGTAGGTTCTCAACGGAAGATGGCGAATCATCCAAGCATACTCTCTGTGAATTCCCAGCATTAAATTGGCTAACAAGGCGTGTTTTCCATAAAGAAAAAGGCTACTAAGGACGTACTATCCTTCATCAGGGAGTTGGTACGGACTCTTAGATTAGTCATACCCTGTTGATACACTACATTTTTTTGTTGCTCCAAATAACTTTAATTTGCTATAAATAACATTATATAAAGCTTATAATGTATATGAGCTCAGAGTAGACTATGTGAAAAATGGATGATTGTCTGCAAGTCATTGATGAAAACTGTGAAAAGAAGAGGGCACAAATGGCTTCCTTGAGATACTCCAAAGTAACTAAAGATGACATATGATGATAATAGGGACCAACTTTGCAACTTGGCTCCTGCTAACTAGCTAACCAATTAAAAGTGACGAATGAAAATAGTTCTGAAACTTAGTTATACATATTTTATTTCACCAGTGGGCCTTTAATTAATAGCTTGTTGCCTCTGATCATATTTTATGATGAAATGAAGGAAACCTTCCATGCATTTTGGTTGTTCAAAGAATCATTCCGTTGTGACCAACTTATAATGCCGTATAATCGCACACATAATAACGTACACAACTTGTTCTATTTGAACGCTTCTTCACACAAATTTGTGGATGCAAAACATAAATTTAGAAGTGAGTCATTCGAAAAATTTCATGCGTTGTCATGAATACAAAACATAAAGACTCTGAATTTAAAAAAAAAAAACGACCATAAAGAACCTCTTATGGTCTTAAAAGCGTTCAACAGTTGGACTCTATATCACAATAATACACTCAAAGAGAGTGCTTCAAAGCTTTTGTTTACTCGCGGATGAATACCTGCTTTGAATGCAACAGCCGACAGCAGAAAAAGCGAATTATCAAGTTTTAGAACAATGCATGAATTAACGAGACTGACGGAAAAAGACTACCGAAGTCAATCCGGATCTCGCTATCTTTTTTTCTGTAATCGGATTTGAGTGCTGGAACAATTCCAGGAGATAAGGCATATCATAAAGGCATTATCATATTAATTCTCCATCGTCGTCGTTAGCATCAACTCTAAGGTACATTGCATTCACCAAAACCGTCGGCATTGTAATGCTAATGTCCAACAGAGATATACCTTCACAAAACATTTAAACTAATTTGATGGGTTCTCTCGTTTCACTATATTATTTTATATCTTCAATAATTATGATGACTTCTGCATTCGAGTTTAAAGTTTAAACAAAACAAAAAAATCCAGAAATAAAGAAATAGAAACTCTGCTGCGATCGCCGCTGTCCCATAAAGACATTTTCGTCTGTGCAGCGGCGAATCACGAAATGAAAACAAAACCTGAAACCACGGAAGGGACTGCTGCAGCGCGAGAATCAACAGTCGGTCGCCTTGTTGGGCTTTGCTTTGATTTCCGTACAGAGACTGTGAGAGAGAGAGAGTTTGTACTGTCACGTCGCGTGTGTGGCATTTTTCTTTTTTTGGAAGAGATTGATTTTTCCGGATTCTGGTTTTGGAGTCGTACATCATGGAATGTGGAAGAAATTTTCGTTCCATTCGATACCATACACACACGAGTACAACATTGCTAAGCTCCGCCTGGTCAAGAATCGTTAAGGAAAAGTGACAAATTTTGGTCCAACTTGGTTATTTGTACCCAATTCTCATTGGGAAGCAAAGTCAGATTTATGGAGTCAAAAATTACGAAACAGAAAATGTTTTGCAGCAATTGGCAATTGGACACTCTTTATGGTTTCATGCTCTCTACATCCTCACTTCCAGGTATAACCTGTTGGTCGTAAGAGAATATATTTTTCGCTGGATTATTGATGAAAGCAAATCTAAGATTGAATGTGGAAATGTTGCGAGCTGAGTAATAGAGATACAATGGAACACAGCATCGTAAGCACGGACAAATATATTTTGCACATGGCCCCACTTACTTAATAGAATACGGAACCACAGGAAAAATAAGCAGCCTAACGTAAGAAATGTGTACTGGAGACAATGAACATCGGCAAAGATGTCGCTTAGTGAACTCGCTAAGTGAACTCTTTGTTAGATATAGTGTAGTGATGTCGCTAAGTGAACTCTTTGAAACTTAAGTACATTTCCCTTTATTTTCTATGAAATACAGTATTTTCAAATTCTCAATATTAACTTCGCGTCTTCGGTGGCTGGTAGAATCTTGTGATCAATTTTTAACTCACTTCCTAAAGCCAACATTTTTGTAAAAATTTGGAAGTGATCAGGGCAGAGGGGCTCCCATATGTTTTTTTTTTCAAACTGACCCGATTTTATTCAAACTTAGTTCTATGGTTTCTGAGTTATTTGCAAAAACTCGAAAAAATGTCTAAGTAAACTGTCACTTCATGCTGTCAGATTTCCGTCAAAATCATCTGGCCCCTCACAATTTACGTAAAAAGCTTAAACATGAGAGTGGACACAGACAGACATACAGACAGACAGAGATTTTTTTATTTTCGCTTTTTCTGACTACCAAGTTTAAAATTTTCATGATTACTTTACTTCCTTTTACTATGTAAAAGAAAGTAAAATGTAATTTTTATGGTTTGTTTTTTTTTTAAATGAAATTGTAAATTGTCAATGATGTCTCTTAGGATAAACACGGACCTCGAAGTACTGCGGAGGTACCGTGGTATCGTCAGCCAACATGGCTAAACGGTTGTTACTATTATTAGACACATAAATACTAAAAAGAAGTGGGTCACATACTGATACCTGAGGTACACAAAAAGATATTGGGCTTAGAGACGATTTTTCATCATCTATATGGACCGCAATTGTGTGCAAAAATAAAACTCGCACAGCACACATAGTCACAAGAAGCTAGGCTTTGGACCAAAAGTGTCCGTTGAGCTAAAATATCATTATTATGTGGTTTGCACTCCATCTAACAGAAACATTGCTTTGCAAAATTTTAATAAAATGCTCTGACAAGTTACATTCTCGTTGTTTATAGAGCAGTCCGTCGTGACAAACTGTGTCGAAGACCTTACAGCCTTAGTCTAGAGTCTAGACAAATTACACCTGTTGACATCCTGTGACATTCCGTGTGTTACGCGTGTCTCGTGACGGGTGTGACGAGTGTGATGTATGGATAAGTGTTTTTTTTTTTACTTCTTTGAACTCATTTTTAACCACCTTTCACACGACCTAGAAATCTGAATTTTATAAGCAGATGAGTCTTAAACAGCATTGTTGACGCGTGTCTCGTATCGGGTGTAATACGTGGGATGCGTGGGAAAAGTGTTTTTTTTTTCTTCGACTTCTTTGAGCTTCTTGTTAACCACCTTTCAACCTAGAGAGCTGAAATTTTGTGAGCAGTGTCGAGGGCCATTTTTGAGATACCAAGTTTGACGCGTGCCGCGAGTCGCGTGTGGAACGTGTGATGCGTGGAAAAGTAGGTTTACTGTGAAATATACATCAGTCCAAAATTGGATAATTCGGCGATTCGGCGGAAAAAAAAATAAGTTGTAAAAATAAAAGGACTATGAGGCATGTGGCATGTGTCAATGTAGATAAAAGTTTATACCCGAAAAACTAAGTTTTTTTTTACATTTACTTGTTTCCATATAGGTACATAAGAGGACTGATCTTATGCCATATTGGAAAATTGGTCTTACAAACGCCTGGTAGTAAAGAACCTTAAACTCTCAGCTCAGATAGAATAGCGTTTTTAGCACCAAAACGCGGATCTTCCTTTCTCCACTGCAGTACTTACGTTTCCATTATAATACAAGAATATAGCCCAACAGTTTCGTTTTGTGCAGTCACAGTTTTGATGTATGCTATTAAAATTTCCACCGACTCATAGTGTAGGCATTCTTAAAATCTGAAGACAGGATTTTTGTGAATTAGTTTTCAACTCAGTGCAGGGCCTACCACTTTTACCACGGAAATTCGCAGATATAACACTAAGCTTAGAAGAACCAACCAATATTATTGGGGAATACATTTCCTACTGCTTCAAATGTTTCCAGTTTTATGTCTGGCTTCGAATATATTAATAAATACAGGGGTATTCAAAAATATGTTAGCACCCATATGGTACAACATAATATCAAATTGTCAAAAAAAAGTGTTACCACCCATATGGTACAACATAATTTTAAATTTTTATTCGTTGCAGACTAAATATGGACACCCGACTTATACTTTGGAAGAGAGAATGAAGGTAGCAGCTTGGCTAGAAGCTTTGGCCAGTATGGTGAAAAGATTTCGCACATGCATTGAGAACCAATGAGTACAGTTCGTTGGAGTGCAGTAGCTTCATTTGGACTTGTGTACATATTATGATATTAAAATAAATAAATCAAAGTCAAAAGGTAAAGGTAATCTTCTGGACACCCCTACCTGCATAATAAACAAATATGTATATAATTTCAATTCTAACCTGAATAGTATTTATTTTTGCTCAAAGCAAATTATATTTTCGCATACCTAGATCACAAGTATCCAGAAAAATATGTATAAATAAATCTACAAGTGTGTGTGTGAGTATGTACCACTTTTAAAAACCAAAAAACAAAAAAAAATCGTTTTCCAATTCAGCGAAATCCATATGGAAACCAGATGTGAATGTTAAATTTTGAATTCTTCTCGAGTGTATGATAGACATTCACATTGAGCAGCAATAGCAACTTGGACAGCGTGTGTTTGTGCAGCAACGTGTACGTACGTCGTCGTAGCCATACAAAACTATTAGATACAACTATCTGTAACTGTGCATGAGTGCAATATTTTTGTTATTTATGAGGGAACAATGTAGAGAGAAACGAAATATTAAACATTGAGTGGGGAAAAGACTACCTGGTAATTAGTGTTTAGGAAACAAAATGTGAAGAAACCTTTGCACCATTTTTGTTGCCTTATTTTAGACATGGCTACTGGCGCCGGACAAATCCTCAAACACACACGCCCAGACACAACATACAGTATTTATTGTTCTGCCAAAATTCTGAAGAGGTCGATTTTATGTTATATAGATATACACTGCGGATCACTTGATTAGAAGCAGACAATTTTGAAAAGTAAAAATGATCTTTCTTCCGTTATATAGCAGTGAGAGTGCACCAAAAATGGTGCAAGAAAAGAGCACGTGGATCATGTGAAGTCGTATTTTTCCAACTGTAGCTTAAAACCGTATTCTCTGATGTGCTCCATGACTTTGAAGAGCTACTGCTCGTGATCTTGTTCGTAGACTCCAGCAATGATAATGTCGTCGATGAAACCGTGAGCTGTGATACCAGCGAGCATTGTGTTGACTTTTTTCTGGAAAATGCCAGGAGATGTCTTCACACCTTGTTGCAGTCTGTTGACGTTGAATAGGCCGATGTGATTATTGATTTGTTTTCGACTTGGAAATATGCATCGCCCAGGTCAACTTGCTAAACACTCTTTTGCCTGCTAAGTTTGCGAAAAATTTTTTCTGATCTTGGCAATGGATACTGATTTGGCTCCAGATTGCTGTTAAGTCCAGATGAGAAATTCGAATTTTGTCATTTTTCTTCTTGACTGCCACGATCGGAGTAAGAGACAGGTGATAAATCTCCGAGCATGAGGCATGAAGGACTGGTCGAACATTGCGGAAAACTGGTTTCGCTCTTGGCTTCAGTGTCATGGAAGCTTTGACTTTTGTCCAGCATCCGAGACCTTCCGAAAAAACTTCAGGAAAAGCTTTTCCTATTTTGCTTGTCAAGTTATCGTTGTTTTTGTTGTAGCAACTCCAGGTTTTGGAGTGGATCCAAGTGATCCAATCTCAAACCTGTTGTTGTGTCGACGATCTTTGGCCCAATGTCTTAATAGGTATTGGGGTCCAATAGAACCAATCGTCGTGAAAAGGTCAAGTTATCGTCGTGATTGATGCTGTTTACGGACACTGTGTTGAGTGGAACTCTCCATAACTTGAATGCATTTAACCAAGGAATTCAGAATAGGTTAATTTCTCGATTGGCTACATAGCACTCAGCGTTAACTTCAACTCCATTCAACAACTTGATGACACATGGAAAACTTTCAAGCAGCGGAACTTTATCTCCGGATACGTTGCTTGCTGGTTTTGAGATACTCTGACGGGTTGGTTTTTCAAGGCGTTGCGCGGCATTGTTGACTTCGCTAACTTTGCTTGACTTGAAGGCCTGCTCCTTGAGCATTTTTGTTGGTTCTCTTGACCTGTTGCTTTATAAAATCTTTATAACTTTGACATTGACCAGCTTTATGATTCAGGATCTTGCATTTTTCCAAAGTCTTCGCTTTTTAAGACCAATTGAATACTCTGTGCTGATCACCGCACGCTGTACAGGTTCGAGGTTTCTTTTGAAAAGGGCTAATTGCTTTCTGCTTTCTTTTTCTGCTGGACCGCTTTGACTTCGAACTCTTCGACGACTTTGGTTTTGTCGCGATTCTATTTGCTTCGTTTACCAGATCATGAAGCGTGAGTTGTTTGAACACTTCGATTTCGTGAGGACCGGTGAGAGCTTCGAGTTGTGCATACTGCGCGTCGACTTTGGCGAGAATCCTAATAAAGGTTATGCACGTGTGAATCTCGACATTTTTTTTTGATAAATTCCTTAAAGTCCTCGTCGCCTCTGTTCCTAACTCGGTAGTAATACTAAATGATATTTTATTAGAACTTAAAACTATGAAATATAAATCAAGCCTGAAGGTCGAGACTTATTTGGTGAGAGGTTAATAAAAGAAAGAGAGAGAGAGATAGAATAAAAGGAGAGGAATATAGATATGGTTCTCCACAACAAAGTGGAGTAAGCAGCAGGAAAACGAAATTCATTATGAATTTTAATTACCAATTTTATCTCCATACATAATAATATGCTTCTAATTTATCGTGAGCCGCAGTGTAGGGGGTGTGTACCTATGAGAATCTTTCAATTAGGACGATGCTAATATAGATTGGATGTTCTCAAATTCCATCGACAAATGTGCGGAAATGATCCTCCATGTATAGACACACAACACACACACACACACACAAGCAAACAACTGTCCATAAATGGACTAAGCACTAAGCTATTCACGTTATTTTAAAATGCTGACTGAGTACTCTGAGTGCACAAAAGAATAATTTTTGTACGGAGATTTATTGCTATGTGACTTAAATTTTCAATTTGCTGCTTTTGGGTACACCTAGATACCGGCTATACGATTAGAGTTCGGTACAAAATGTTGAAATAATTACAACAACAAAAATTATAATGATATGCAAAAAGCAATGGGATGCGATGATAGTGTGTTTATGTGTCTGTTAGTCGTACTGTATAAATGAATTAAACAAAACCAAAAAAATTAAAATAAAATAATTATCTTGAAATTATCGGCATAGAGTTATGCCGCATTGTTAATTAAAATTTAATTAAAAAAGAAAAACAGTTCTATTACATGGCAAGAAAAGCATAGAAAAAGCCGCGCTTAATATTTATGCTAGTCAGCACAGCAGTATTAGATACGATTGCCAGCAACAACAGATTTGGAGAGTGTTTTCTGGTTTGCATCCTTCAGTGAATTAGATCTCGTTATAGGGACGATATTAATTACTGGTGGCACGTAATGTTTAAATTCCATCCTATTAGTTCTGGCCCAATCAAGAATGACTTGATTATTTGACAGAATAGCCGCGCATTTATTAAATCTCGCGTACTTATCAAGCGAGAATGAATTGTTTATGACTAACAAAGCCGATAGTGTTTTATCATCAGCAAATTATTGGATATCACAGGTTGTAGAAGACAACAGGTCATTGATATAAATCAAGAAAAGCGTAGGTCACAAGTTTGACCCTTGTGGCACGCCAGCATTGATCCCATTCAAAGCTGAAGAGATACGATTCAATGCATCTTTTTATTTACGGTTCCATAATAAATCCTCAATCCACAAGATGAGAGAGGGATTTCGGCGCTTAATTCACCGAGATTTTCAATGCTTTGCTCCCAACAATGAGTGTCATGCACGTCATGTGTTCAGCTGAAGAGCGATTTTTACGAAATCCACACTGCAAATTGGATAAAAGAGCAATCGTATGAGACAGCTTATTAGTTGTAAATTAAGGATAGATTCCATTACCTTCGATAGAACCGACAACAAAGCAAAACGGCAATAGGTAAGTAGGTGCAGATTTATCGACTTTTTTTGGGACGGATTTTAACCATTTTCCAAATTGAGGGAAAAACTGCTGTCTGTATTCAGAGATGAAACAATTACCCAGAGAACCATGACATCTTTGCAAAATTAATGGCGTAATACCCCGTCAGGTCCAGTTGCTTCATTGGGGTCAAGTTCTTAAGGAATCTTTGAAACAGCCAGTGGTCGAAAATAGATTTAAGATATACCGTGGCCTACATTCGGAAGAATTGGTGGACTTGGTTAGATAACGGAAGGGTAGACGTACAATCAAAATTACTGTTTTGCCACTTCTTTCTTCACCGGTGCTCAAGAGAATCGGGCGGCTAAAGAACGAATCTCCGAATTGGTTAGTACGTCCGAAAATATGCCTAATAGTAGACCCTTGGGCTCGAAGTTCGTACGATTATTCTCAGTATTCCCCTTAAACACTTGTTGACGAAGACTTGGAGACGCGTCGCAATTGGCACTGTGACTTTCCAAGTTTCGCAGTCATACAAGGGTACTAAGAGAACGTAAGACCTGAAGATCGTTGGCTTCAGGTTCCGGGAGATTTGTAAGGAGTTCCAGATATTATTTAGCATACTATATGAGTGTCGCGCCTTGTTCACCATTCACCGCCACCATTTTTCAAGATCCAGCAGCACAAAATAACAAAACTTATCGCCTTCCTCTACATGGAGAGATAACATGTTTCACTAACGTTTTTAAGCCCATTCGGTTATCGTTTTGAATTCTAGTGAGTTTTATTTTCGCTCCATGATTGTGATAGAAGACAGATATCATCGACATACTCCAGATCTTCTAGTACGGGTTTCTTTTTACGTCACCCAGTCAACGACGATTATGAAGAGGGTGGGTGTGCAACCTTGCTTGACTCCCGAGTAGATGTTAAAAGGAGAGCCAAGATGGATGTTATGAATGACACGGCATGTTGAGTAGCGGTACAGCTCCTTAACGAGTTTTTCCGGAACACCATAACTAAACAAAAGATCTGCCACGTCATGTTTCGTCCGACACTACAAAGACCCTATACAGAGGAAAGCAATACTCAACTGACTGTTCAATGATTATACGCAGGGCGTTAATTTGATCAGTGCAGGAACGGTTTGTGCGAAATCCTTCTTGTTAAGAGGTGGATCTAAAGCATTCTGTAAGCGCCTAGCTATTATTGGAGAGATCACTTTATTTATGAAGTTCAACAAGGTAATTCCTCTCCAATTATCACAATTATTGCTCAGATCAACTCTCTTGGGGAGTTTGACTATTAAGCCTTCTTTTATCGACGGTGCACTACTAAATAGCATTGTTGAATTTTCCTCAACTATGTACTTGGTATCGCAATTCCAAAATTCTGCAAAGTGCTAAATTAATTTTATTTGTTTTGAAAAATGGCGCAAGGACATAAGTGTCAAAGGAAAAAATTGGGACATATGTCCCAAATCGAATTATGGACTAATGTGTCCCACCCCATCGGGACAAAGTCCCAAAAAAATATGTTGGGACTGCGCCTTTTAAAAGGAGCCATTTTATGTATGTAATGAAAGTCCACACATTTTTTTATTATTATCTATCCGAATCTCTCTGGACGGTTGGGACATAAGTCCCTAATTCGATTTGGGACTTATGTCCCAGTTAAGTGGGTCATACCCAACCCAGACCCAAAAGTAAATATTGGGAGTTATGTCCCTGCGCCTTTAAAAATTTCCTAAAACATACAAGCATCCAAATGAAACACTGAATGTTTGCTTTTTCTTGTTTATATTGAATCAAATTAATTTTCAATTAAACGCAGTCAAAAACCAAAGTAATCCTAATTATATAGGTATTGCAAAAAGGGCCAATGGACGATACGATTTGGCAGGCGGCGACAAAGACAAACCAAAACGACGCAGGTAACAAACAGAGTAAGAAAACAGCACCCGCTGTTGACCTACAAAAAGTGCGTTTACCCTAATCTTTCTGTGTGAGTACCAACTAAAGAGATAATGCAGAGAGAGAGTCAATTCCAAACGACGCGATTTGTACCCGATGTCAGTTTGCTAGTGTAAGAGTGGACAGAAATAGATAAACCAACGATTAAAATGGAAACTGTAATCTTCTTCGGATGATGAATACCTGCAAGTACTCTTGGAGTAAAAGTATTTTCAAAGTCATTGACGCATGTGGATTTCTTCTTTTATATTATTTTCAAGTCATACGAGTACGGCCTGCGGCAACAAAAAGAGAGCAGACAGAAAAAGAAAAATAAAAAGCCACGCAGGCGAGCATGAAGCGTGTCGCGTGTGTGTTCTGTAAATTCGTCATTTTTGTAAACAAGAAAAAGTGTATTTTAGGTATCAAAGCAACAAAAAAAAGTACGCACGCCGTCGAAGACAGCTGAGAACTGAGATCCACAAGATCTCTGTGTACTGCGCACAGAGCGCAAAGGAGAGAGACAGAGTGAGATCAGTTCAGCATCACATCAAATGCCATGCCGACGAACAAAGTGCTCCTACGGTCGACGGTCGACGGTCGACGGTCGTACGTAAATTTTTTTCGGAAAATTGATACGATGCGATGTGGAGACTACGAACATGAACCAAAGGCAAACTCAAAGCAAAAACAATACCAACAAGTGAAATTGAGATCTTGGAATGAGAGGAGAGATAGAAGATGCTATGCTAACTGTTTGCTGACTAAACTCAACTCAGTGGCAGTGCGAGTTTTCAGTACTTACCACCAACCCCACCTTCCACACCGATCGCATAAAAAAGCAACAACAAAACGTTCAGCAAACACACGAAATTCTAATTTCATAAACGAAACAATACATATTTATAATACGTATTTAGGATGGGGATGGGGAATATGAACAGAAACGAATATGCGTTCAATGCTAGAAAGAAACGCGATCTAACAGAAGGACTTCTAGGTTAAGATTTGTAAAAATTATAAGCCACATCAATTGAATGACAATGAAAGAGTTCGACTGCAATTATTAATTAACAAGAGTAACTTTGCTGACAGTCGAATTTGTACATTTCAAATGGTGACCATCACTACTCACCAGTCTAATGTGTTGTCTATTGCTAAAATCATTCAGAGAGAGAGAGATGAAAGCAGAGTTGTTGATGTTGAAAGATGTGACAGTGTTGCCAGATATTAGAATGAGAAATGAATTAATTTTAATTTGAAAATTTATTTTTTAAAAATTTATTATTTATTAGAGTTGACGACAAGACTCCTCATTAGTCGAAGATGCCAGATTGATTTTCCTTGCTCGAATGAACTATCGACCTATATCATTGTTATCAGTTTTTTTTCAAAAATTCTGTCTTAAATACAAAATAAATTTTAATTCTAAACATCAATGGATTTCGATAAGCACTAAATGCACTAAAGGAATTACTCACAACTATTTATAACAATTTAAATAAAGGCCGTCTTGTTAATTGCTTATTTAGCGACGTTATGAAAGCATTTGATGTGGTAGATCACAATTTATTAATAAACTAGATGTTCTCGGGCGCTTTGCTACCCGCACACATGAATCCCTGCCTTGCCATCACTACCACGGGAGGGGTGTACTATTGCCTATACCTAAACAAAACGCCGCCTATCGGATCGTATTCGTTTTCCGAGATTGTTTTAAGACGCATATTATGTGAAAGTTTTAGGTCAATTGACTGTCTAGTTTTTGAGTTTTAGTATCGTATTACAAACAAACCAACAGACATTCATTAGCACAAAGTCATTATGATACCAATATATGGCGTGATGTTCGTACAGCACAGAAAGCAGCGCAGCACACAGCACATATTCATTATGATGCCGGACCGTTTTTTCGTCGACTTTAATTATTTAGTTCCAAAGGCCCTTTTATTTAAACGGAATAATATACAGCCTATGTTTACCCTGAAAGTCCATTCTACATATTGGTGAAAACATTTTTAAAATCGGTTGAGTAGTTTCGAAGATTGCCTCCTACACACAAACCAAATATAATATTAGTATAGATAAATTGTCCTCAATCGAAATTCGGCGAGTAACTAATCGTTGGTTGCGATCTTATTTAGAAAACAGATGTCAAGAAATTTACATAAATGAAAACTTGAGTAGCATTTAACATGTTCAATTTGGTGTGCCTCAACGCTGAGCTCTGGGACCTCTACTGTTCCTCAGTTATAGTAACTCATTACTTGAACTTAATCTTTATTCTTATAAAGTAGCGTTTGCAGATGACTTGGCACTGCTATTAGTGTTAGTATTAGTAGTTTTAGTTTATCTGTTAAACCTATGATTTGAAAGTTTTTCTTGCTTGGTTTAATCACCAATTTATGATCGTGAGTGATAAATTTAAAGTAATGCACTTCCGAATTTCAAATAAACTTAATTTATAACATGCAATAACGTGTCAAAATAATTCTAACATTAAATTCACTGATAATAACCGTTCTAGCTCATGTGTTAAAATGTATTATGTCGTGTAACTAAAATACTTTTAAGCTAATTCAGTCTTAAGAGGGACTATCCATATGGTGAGCTGAAAAGCTCAGCTTTACTATCTTATCGAAAACGGTTAAACGGATAAAAAAAAAAGTCTGGACTAATGGCAAAAGTGCCCCCTTCATACGACACGGCATAGAGTAGCGCTTGCTAGTTTTGCACGAATCACAGAAATTGATTTGACTGAAGCGAGTTATTTTCGCTGGTAGGTCCAGATTTGCCATAAGGCAGATTTATAGTCGATAAGGTAATCTATATAAACAATGCAAATGCAAAATGCTGCAAGAGGGGCTTTTATTTGAGTTTTAGTAATGTTTTGGATTGGTATAAATGTTTGGGAGCTCACACGGAGTTACACATGGTTGAAAGTGGGTCTTTAACAGCAAAGCGATAAGTATGAGTTCTTTTAAAAGAAATTGTGGTTTATTAATATACAAGTAGACCCACTGAATTTCATCACAGTTTTAGAACCACTTTTCCCGTCCGGGACTAATTAGTATATAGAGGATAGGCAAAATTAGTATATAGAGGATCGGGATAACGCTTCTCGTCTCCACACTGCAAGAAAGGTTTCCAGTATCAAACTTAACATTCTAAACTTGCTAGCTTGCACCCCTGATCTAAATTCCTTAGAACATGATTGGGATATGCTTGGAATACAAAAGAAAAAACGAAGAAATTCATAGCCTTACACCTTGGCGGAGCATAAAATTTCGTTGATCAAAAAATTAAATTGAATTCCACAAGATTACATCAAGAACCTTAAAAAGAATTATGCCGAACATTGTCCAATGCGTTAGAAATATCGAGTACACCAACATTGCTTTCCACAAAATTGGTTATAAATGAGCGTATGAATTGACGACGAGGCAGTATTTAAAATGTCCAACAAGTTTTACAAACTTTGGGACTTCTTCGGGTTTTCTAAGTAGGATTTGCTTTATGGTCTATCACGCCATATTAATATTAATATATTATAAATGGTAGTGCGATGCATATATACATTTTAGGAAAAATTAAGTCTGCTAAGCTCCGGAGAACAGGAACCTGCACGAAATGTGCATGATTTGGGCAATTCTGACTACAGATACAGCAGATCTGACTACATTTGCTATTCATCCTTTTAAAAAATAAATACTTTGTAATAAAATAAATAAAACTATTTCTAAAATAAATTTTTTTTTCACCATTTGCTTTTACATCCCCTTTAAAAAAAAACACTTTGTAATAAAATAAATAAAACCTCCCTAAAGTAAATTTGTTTTTTGTTTGTTTCTTTGCAGGCCTGGCAACATTCGCTTAAATGTCAAACTTGAAAACTATAACGAAGACAAGAACCGACAAACGATTAGCATAATGAGGAGGATCTATCAAATCTCTCTTTATTCTTCATTGAGAAATTTTGTCATTCGACATTTGGAAAATAAAAACGAAACGATTATCATAAAAAATAAAGGAATGAAAGATATTTTAGTTTTAAAAACTACAAGTCGTTGTATTGTAAGTTCGAAGGAATGAACGATATTTTTGTTTTCAAAACTACAAGTCTTTGTATTGTAAGTTCGAAGCGGTCGGTAGGAGTCAGTCACTCAAGAATTCTATCAATAGCTTCTTAACTACAAGTCTCAGCTCACCTTCATCCAGCAAACGTTCCACGTGATTGAAAACGTTTGGAAATGCGGCCAATTGTTTCCGGTCCTTAAGAAGCTGGGCCAGGTAATCGGCTATGCTTTGTGTGCTCTGTGCCTGATGTGCTTGCTGTTGTTGTTGATGTTGGTGCTGCTGTTGAATGTTGTTATTCTCACAGATACTCATTTTGATGTTTTTTTATTGTTTATGTATTGATTGTGATATTTGAATGATTGATTTGAAGAAAAATAAAAACTATTTCTCTTATTCTTACTATACTTGTATGATGATTTACGTAACAATTTGAAATTAATAACTTTTTCTGATTGAGATTATTGCACAATGATTTTGTTGTTGTTATTCTTTTATTATTTAATTCATACACTCCACGTTGTAATCACTGAAAATCGAAAATTTTACAATTGCAGACAGTAGAAGCGAATTTTTTTGTAATATAATCGTCAAGTAAATGTGAGAGGAAAAACTGTCAAAATGTGGAAAACAAAAAACAACTCCACCCAAAATTCAAATAGAATTAGAAGCTAGAAGGTTGAGAGGTGAAGATGAGAGGAGAATAAATTCCTCGGAATTTGTCGATCGCTTGTTGAATGTTTTCGAATTGCGATCTCAGCCTCAAACTACACCACTACTGCAAAGGAGTTTGTTCGTTTGCTAAGAGGTTCGTTCTCCTCGTTAGAATTTTAGAATTCAGATCAGCACTGGAGTAGTGGTGAATATATATGTTTTCAGGCAAAACATTGTGAGTTTTGTAACAAATTATTACAAGTCCATTGCAGTGAGTTTTCAATGAATAAATCCAAAAAATGTGTGTGGCAGCAAGTGCCACAGAAAAATCCATCAACAGACCGAAATTAATTCGAGTCGAGACATATTTCACTTACAACAAAAACACACAATCGTTTTTCCCTTAAAATGCGACAGTTTTCCCTTCAATTCACTTCACGGAACATTACATTAAGCAAGAATCAAAAATCTTTTGCTTTTAGAGATTAAAATTATATTTCTTTTTATTATTTTGCAAAAAAAAATGTCCAAGTTTTGTAGTGATCGTCGGCGCTGCTAACGTCAACTACTTAAAACCCGCGAGGCTAACAAACCGATTGACTCCTAGAATTAAACTGATGAGAAAAGCGAAAATTCAATTGAATTCGATCGTGTGAAGAGAAAATCACTTCATGTTTCTGTAGCGTTGTGTCGTCGTTGTTGTTGCATTGTGTGTTCAGTTCAGTGTAGGAATAGCAATTCCCCTTCTTAGGTGGATCGAGCTCGATTTTATTGTACGCGAGCGAGATGACACTACAGGGAATATATATATTTATCCCTGTTTTGCTACATTATCATCGTGGGCCGTTTACATGCGTAATATAATGGACGGGTTTTGCGATAACAAAATATTGTATGAACGCCACAACCACAATCCACATCCACAATCCAGCGAAGACGATAAAAACGTGAGTGGGTTGTATGATGTTTGAAACGAGTATGCTAGGTGTTTGTTTCTTCGGACTTCGGAGTGTTCGAGTAAAATGGCCGATTTCGTCATCATCGACACCAGCGATGCCGTTTATACTTCGATCGAAGTATTTTACTTCGTTTTCCTCTTTCTCAAAAAGACTTCACTTTTTGTAGAATTTATATCTTCGATCTCACATGGGAAATTGCATTATACAACATCAATAAACTCTCCAATGAGCCGCATTCGATTGGCTTGAAGAGTACAACTTTTCACTTCAGTTAATTGAGCAACTCTTCACTTTAATTGAGCTTCTGAAGTAAAGACACTTCGATTGGTATTCTTCATTTCAGATAAATGTTACTTATCTGAAGTAACTACACGAGCAGAACACCTCTTTACTTAGTATGATAGAACCAATAATAGATCTTTTAAAAAGTATTTTGGGTGAAATTGGTGCTGTCATAGATATAAAATGTGGCAGGCCTATATCGGCAGAAACTGTTATTTCCATACTGGCTTAAAATGGTTTGGACATTTTTAGCGACGTTTTTAAAAAGAATAAATTTTCCTTAATTATTTTTGAAAGGACCGATATAAGTACATCTAAATGCTCAGCATTAGTTGCTCGTCATTTTGATAACACAATTGGTCACATACGCGATTGTTTTCTAAATTTAAAACTCTAAGCTCGATTTAAATTTTTGATTTCATCAAAAGGTTTTTTGAAAAGCTAAAAAAAAAACCTCTAATCAATTTAGTTGGGTTTGTGGCAGATAATGCTGCGACAATGATGGGAAGCGCAAAGGGTGTCCAAGCTCTTTTTGTAGTCTTTTGTGGGTATTTTGGGGAGTTTTTTGAAAAGTTTTTTTTTGATAGTCTTTTTGGGGTCTTTTTTATGATTCTTTTGGGGGTTTTCTCGGACTTCTGATGGTATTTTGGGGTCTTTGATGGGTCTCTTGAGGGTTATTTGTCCCAGAAAGGTTACACGCACTGTTTTTTTGTCATAGTAGCAAGATTTTTTTTCCTAAAGCTAAAATGATGATACTAATTGATGAGTTGAATGTATCGGAAGTTATGGACATAAAATAACATTGTCAAGAATTCTATGTAAGCAAATTCTTAAGAGAATTAACTTGGAATACCCTGTATTAAGCGCTGTTCAGACTTTAAATCATTCTTTTTGGGTAAAAGTCAATTAAAATTAATTCAACTTTTTCCAAATCTAATCAAAGATGAAATCATCGAAGACCTAGAAGCTGAATGGAAGCTTCTAGTTTTGGACGACTTTCTACCCAAAGAGGAAAGTCTTGAGTCTTGAAGTATTTTGGCATTATGTCTTCTGTCTTTTGTCTCAAAAATGCTTTGGGGCAAATTATGTACCCTTATTTAAAAGACTTAAAAAGAGCCTTGATGTGGTTTCCTTATAGTAGTGCAACTACTGAGAGGGTATTTTCCCAAACTAAATTGATTAAAAGTGTAGACCGAAATAAGTTAAAAGTTTTCACTGTTAATTCAATTATGCTTCTGAAAGGAATTGTTTCTCACAACTGGGTACCGCCAAAAGATGTTGTATTAAGATACCACAAAGCTAAGATTAAAACTCATTATTATTTATTTATTATGTGATAACTCGCAATTGTGAGTTATGTAAAAATCATTTTGAAAATCGTATAAAATACACCTTATGTTAGAGTTTGTTATCTTGTGGTTCCTTTTTTTTTGTTGAAAATAATAATATAATTTATAAATTTATATAAATAATATTTTGCTGGCTAAATTATAGACCATTAGTTTATGTTAATTTTTTGTGTGACAAGCCACAATTCTGAAGTTAAATCATTTAAAAAATAATGAAATATACCTCATATTATTTTGTTTATTATAAAAAAGACTAATTAAAAGTAATATGTTTTTTTCTTCGCATAAATAGTCTAACATAAGAAACTCAACTTTTATAATGATACTTCACTTTTTAGCAAAATACTTTGATTTTTTCCTGAAAATACTTCACAAAAGATTGGTAAACAGCATCACTGATCGATACCATTCACGGGACAGTATAAAGTCGTAGAGATAATGAGCTGAATGTTGCAGCAGCAACATTGAAACTACGCAATGAGTATGACTGGTTTACCTGTTGTCTCGATTTGTTTCACATTTTGGTGTTTATGTAAAGTCGTCTTGTGGTTGTTTCAATTTCGAGTGTTCCTATTGTTGTTTTGCTCGATGGCTTGTAAAAAAAACCCTTCTCCTATGAAATGTGATCATTGGAGTTTGGAATTTTGTTATTTTCATTTGTACTGTTTTGATGACGTATTATAATTATGTTGCTTTGATAGATATGTTTCAGTTGAGATGTTGAGAATATTTTATAGTTTGATGGTTGGCAAGACATTCATTTAATGTTGCAGAGAAATGTTTATTTATGCCTCTTTCGGTTTGTAGGATAAAGTTAAGATTTCTCTCTCGTGGTTTTTTGATTGATGTATTTTGCAAACTATACCCGGGGTATGGTTTGATTTTGCGATTTGTTTGCAAAGTTTTGTAACCTACGCTGTGTTAGCACACTGCGCAACAAAATTTTATACTAAGTAACTTTTTTTGACATTTTGTCGTTCGCTGAGGACTATGGTGTTGCAGTATGTTATGACAACTTGGTGTTCACCACATAAGCTGTCGTCGATAAAAAATAACATTTTTTAATCTGAGATCTGGCCAATAGGGTCTGGAATTTTGTGGACCAAGTCATATCTCGAGCGATTCGTATGAAATTCGGTATCTAGGACTAAGATGCGACTATAAGACTTGTTCCTATGGAAATTCTGGTATCTGGCCAATAAGGTCTGGAATTTTGTGGACCAACCATTTCTCAAGCGATATTACCGAATTTCATACGAATCGCTTGAGATATGACTTGGTCCACAAAATTCCAGACCCTATTGGCCAGATCTTAGATTAAAAAATTTTATTTTTTGTCGACGACAGCTTATGTGGTGAACACCAAGTTGTCATAACATACTGCAACACCATAGTCCTCAGTGATGCGACTGTAACCTTTGTTCCTCTGCAAATTCTGAGACATGGTAATAAAGATCTGGCATTTTGGGAACTAAGCCATTTCTGAACCGATTTGTATGAAACTCGGTATGTAGGACTAAGATGCAACTTGTTCCTATAGAAATTCTGGAATACGGTCATTAGGGACTGGAATTTCGGGAACTAAGCGATTTCTATGAAATTCGGTATGAACTTTGGGTGTTTTCTGGGGGTCTTTTGAGGGTCATTTTTTATGATTCTTTTTGTGGTTTTGTGGGTCTTTTTATGGTCTTTTGGGTCCCTTGAGGGTTCTTCGACCCACAACATCAACGAAGTTTTACTTAGACTGCGCGTAGAGGTTACCCACACTGATTTTTTTCCATATAGCGGCATCAGATCATGTCATACTAAATTGTTTGTTTGTTTGTTTGTTTGTTTGTTTGTTTGTTTGTTTGTTTGTTTGTTTGTTTGTTTGTTTGTTTGTTATAATGACTGTGTTCTGTGTGCCCTGTTGCGTTGAGACCAGCGCTGCTTACTTACGATTACGATTTTACGATTGGGGTTGTCTTGTTGTTGGATTGCAGTGCTTCGAATGTGTTTTTATATTTCAGCATTTAAAGTGGAATTCAGTATTGGAGAATTTACATGAAAAATTTAATCAATTTTTAGGGGTGGTTTTTTATTGTTTATTGTTGTTATTATTGTTAAGATGGTTGAGATCTGATTGCATGGCCGTTTAACTTAATTGCCTTGTCTATGTCTTTTATATTGTATTTGAGAAGTTTGTCTCATCCCAGTCGATTGTGACTTAAGGACATTGTGACTTAAGAGTGTCTCATAACATGGGAAATTTAACATTCAACTTTTTTAACATGAGCCCCGTAAACCTTGAAGTGAGACGTTGTCACGTCAAAAGATAAATAGACAGATACACATTGTTTTGTTGAGAACATTTTCCGTCAGTCTACAATGACTGTGAGCTTGGCCTTGATTCATTTTCGAGAGGGATGTGATGCAACACAACACGCCTACCATAGCTGTTGTCAACATAATTGGTTCTGTCCAGCCTTTTTGCCAAAATCGAAGAGAGTCAGTCGTTCGAAATACCCATGTACAGGTGGATAAAATCAAAACGTCTATATTAGGAAAAGTTAATCAATTTTATGTCCAATAAATTACCAAGAGTATGACTTTATAGTAGCCCAAGTAATCGTCGCCTCATTGTGTTGTGTCAAGTATCGATTAAGTTTACCCAACCACAAATGTCCATTAGTTAGTTAACAATGGAATTATTTTAATAATTAAACTTTTAATGATCAACCTTAGAAGTGAAATAAGTTTGCGATCATCAATCATACTATGCGACTGGGACATACAATTTCTGGGGGTGGCGTATGCCTTTTACACACGCACACACACAAACCGATTAATTAGCAAACAATCACAGCTGTAGGTGTCAGACAATTGAAAATTGTTTTTATATACATACTTAATTTTATAGCATTTTCCTCTCAGTTAGAAACATTAAAAAAATCAACACCTTCTCGCTTTGACGATGTTTGTAACCGACCTGCGACCATTACCACACGGAAGCATAGCAATAATATGAGTTCTTATTTTAACATTCTGTGTAACAGCGGCGAGGGGTGGTACAAACAGAGAGGGAAGAAGTTCTCGAAAAAAATCCTTAAAATTAAAAATTACCACAAAAACAGCTGACGCTAAAGTTTTGACGAATCTCGGCCTTACCCAAAATGCCTCTCTAATTAGCAGAGTTTGAATGTCGAACGCTTGAAAGCCTTAACTATAATGGGCAGTCATAAAGGAAGCTCTGACTCAGTCAGGAGTGGAATCCTTCCTTACGCAATGGATCATATCCATGCTCGGTAGCAGGATTATAGATGCCAACCTTGGCAGCTGTAACATTACCAAACGAGTCGACAGAGGCCCTCCCCCTTTCTGTGACTGATGGTAATTAACAAAATGCTACTAAAACTTAAAGAGAATAGGATGAATGTAGTTGGTACGAAGATGAGTTGGTTATATTCGTATCAGGCCAGTACCTTTCCGTGATCAATGAAGTCATGGACAAGGCCCTGGGTAAAGTCAGCTCCAAGGCAACAAGTTGTGAACTTGGAGTCAACCCTGGGAAGATTGAAATGGTATTGTTTACCACTAAATCCAAAATACCGCCCTTCCTTCCAAAACTCAATGGGAAAAGTCTCAGCCTTACCCCCAGCGCCAAATATCTCGGAATAATCTTCGATAGGAAGCTTAACTGAAAGGCTAACATAGAGAACAGAGCTAAGTAAAAACATTGGCAAGAAATAGGGTCTTCAACCAAAAATGGCTCTCTGGCTGTACACAGCTGTTGTACGGGCAATTCTTACCTATGGATCGCTGGTCTGGTGGCCATCGATGAACAAGAAGTATAATGCCACCAAACTCAGCAGATTACAACGATCAGTAGCAGTAGGCACCGCAGGAGCAGCTCAGTCTTGTCCGACTGAGGCCCTTAACACCATCTTGCACCTATTATCTCCTGAAATATTTATCAGGTATGTTGCGACATGCAGTGCAGTGCGACTCACAGACTGCATACAGTACCTGAAGGCATGATACCATCATCTACTGAATATTGCATCTGCATCCCTAAATTTAGCTTCAACTCCTCGTTTAGCGTCGAGTTTCCCACCAGGGGGTTGGCATATGTGTTGATAGCCATTCTGCCATAAGGTCGCTGTATGCGACCATAATAAACTCGAAACTCGTAAAACAGTGGCAAGAAGAATTGGCACCGATCAGCCAATTCCTGGACATCACCATAGTATGCGTGCAGGGGTACAGTAATATAGATGATAATGACACGGCGGACGAATTAGCTAAGATGGGCGTCGCTTTGAACATCGGCTTTATGGAAATGGTTAGCTGTTCAATGGGCTCAGTCAAGGAACAAATTTTCTCCTTTCTTTATTACTAAGTCACAGCTTAGGTGGGGCAGTCTGTCGAACTGCGCCATATCAAGATTGATGTGGCCATTGGCCAGTGGGCAGTCATGCTGTTAAGTGGGGTATTCCGCACAACAACTTCTGAAGAAGTTGCAAAGATGAAAATGAGAAAGAAACTGTCATAAACTTCCTCTGCAGTTGCCCGGAGCAGAGCCAAGACACCGCATTACAGCCATACCCCATACTAGAGCGTGCGAAAATGAATAATTTCCACACGATTGGAAAATGATCGTCAAGCTTCCAAAACAAGGAAATCTGATGGATTTTGGAAACTGGAGAGGTATATGCGTTCTACCGGTAGTAGCTAAGATAAAAGCTAGAATCATATTACAACGCGTTAAAAAACATTTATATTCAACTTTCGACGTCCATCGGGCAGGCTTTCGTGCTGGATCCTTGCGGATCAAAATGGAGCAATGTATCGAGTACAGGTCGTCGCTACATCTTCGTTTTGTCGACTTAGAGAAAGCTTTTGACAGATTGAATCGATATGCTATATGACTGGCCTTGCGCAGGAGAGGTATCCCAAAAAAACTGATAGCTGTTATACGAGGGAAGTAAGTATCGCGTCCTTTATAATGGTAAGGTGCGGGATGATTTTGAAGTCCAAAGTGAAGTACGTTAGGGGTACATACTGTCACCGCTGTTATTCTTATTGGTCATCAGCGATCCCGTATTGACAGTATTGACGGAAGATAACAATGGAATTCGATGGACTATGACAACCTTAAACTGCGGGACTTGGCACAGGTGGAAATGAATTGGAGGCAACTTTAAAGCGTAGGCCCCTTGAAAGGATTTAAACCACAAACTACAATAAGTCTGGTAAGCTGTGCCGTATTACAAAAAATAGCATAACAACCTTAGCTATTTAAAAAAGAAGCTAAGCTGTAAAAAAATTAACTAAAAATGATGGGCGCCGTGGCTCAGTAGATAATAGCATGGTTTCTGAGCAGAAGGTTCGTGGTTTAAGTCCCAGTAACACCAAAATTATTTTTAACGGTGTCCCACCTCTCGCGAAAGTCCGACAAACGGCCCGGAGTAATAACTTGTCAAAGAATACTTTTCAAATCGCCGTTCGGATCCAGCAATAAATTGTAGATTCCCTCCATTTGTGTGCAAAAATATATATGCTCAACATAAATGTTTGTGAGAAGCTAGGCATTGGACCGCAATGGTCTCTCGCGCCGAATATTATTATTATTAAAATGATGAGCTAATGATATTCCTATTCTTTTTCTTCCTTTTCTGCTCCTGTTTTAATTCAAACGTACTTGTCTCTACATAGCTGGAATACTCAAGTCAACACACATATATTCCTATTCGCTGTTCTTCTGTCCTAACAGTTTTAAATGTTGTTATATGATACATATGGGGAAAATTTATAATAAAGTTCACAAAAAAAGCAACAATTATTTTGTTTTTAAGAAATGAACACAAAATTGAAAGGGAACCTAGTGTGAATCGAGTTATATGTAGGCTTCACAACTGCTATGCAATGTAGGGTTATTATGCATTCAGCTGTGATAGTATTTACTTATGTAACTTGCATTTGTTGTTGACAAATTTGCATTTAATTAGGTATTTATACCGCCTAACAAGAGGCAGTAAAACAGTCAAACTGCGCCCAACCCAATACAAATTTTCCTCTTTACTAAACCATGCACCAGTTACTAGTCGCCAGCTGCCAGTAACTGAGGGTTTTCTTTTGCGCTCCGATGAAACATTTTGTGCATATCGAAGATTGAAACGCTGTATGCCTAGTAATTTACATACGATTTTGGCCAGATCACAGGAAATGATATATTTTCTTTAAGTTTCCAGTTACAGATTGGAGCACAGATCCTACGTACTTTTTGTTACGTTGTTGTTGTGGTTGCAGTACTGATCACTGACACATTTCTGCAACAAATTTCATCATCATCATCACATATTTCGCTGCTTCCCAGCAGCAATCCGAGCGATTTAGTGGGTAGGTGCGTTTTAGAAAAATCAGAATATGACACATATACTACAGCTGTCATTCAAGGTATCATATACTCGGGTTAGGCTACCTAGTCAGCATATACCCGACATTATCGGCTTTACAGCAACAAATTATCGGCTATTAAACGTTCCCGTGCGGGCAAATTTAGGAACATATGCTCCATAAATGTCATAAGCCAAGAAAAGATATCTGAATCACTATCAAGCCCATTCCACATTTACAACAGGCTCCGAAAATGGTTGGACTGGTCTGTGTCCTCGTCAATCTGGTTTTGTAGGAAATGGTCGGAGATTCTGATGTAACGGCTAAGGAACAATTCTCTTCAAGTCTATACAAATACTGACTTACGCATATGACATTGCCATCACTGGTAGAAACCGAAGAGTTGCATCAGAAGCTTGGATTTAGATCGAGTGGGCGGCACTAAATCTAGGGCTACACCTAAATGCGAACAAAATATGTACATGGTGGTCACGTCAGGGTCACGATGGTTAAGATAGTAGAGCGTGAAGTGGTGCAATCCTTTATTATCTCGGGTCAATTGTAGCAGCCTATTAGAGCATAGAACCAGAAATACGCCCACGGCATAGTCCGTCAAGACCCTTCACCAGACCCGTAGACACAAAAAAACTTGACTGAAGTGTTTCAAAAGGCATGGGAAGAGAATAGGATACGAACAGAAGACTGGATCAAATCTGATAATACCAATTCACAAAAAGGGTAGCAGCTACGATTGTAACAACTGCAGACCGATAAGCTTATCATCTACAGTGTATATGTTATATACCAAAATACTGAAAAAGCGGCTTATGCGAGGTGTGGAAGGCGATCTAGACGATAAGGAGGATGCATAGGAGGCACTGAAAGCAAGAAATGTCCCAAAAATACTGATTGCGAGCCCGAAGAGCGAAGCTATTAAAGGACAAGAAAATTTTTTCAGCGTGCGTGTGTACATTTGTCAGTTTGTACATTTATCAGTTTGTTTACTCTTATATCTCGGCTTCTACCACTCAGAATTTGATGAGACTTGTTTTAGAATAATTGGTTAGCGCTCGGCTTGCGATGGCGTAATTTTTTTGTTCATATGGGTAGTAGATGGTAAACTGAGAGAATTACGCTATCGATTTCCGATTTTTTTTAGTCCAAATGTATGCAATGTTAAATGTGTTTTTTTCAGTCTATTTCAGAAATTGCTTATTACTGAAAGAGCTAGAGCTACATTTAACGTTGAATAATTTTAGGCTTTTAAGATAATTCAGTCTTTAGACTGAGTTACAACTAATAATGGCGAAGTGAGAAACTCGCTTTACTATTACGTTATACATTTGTGGAAAGTTTTTGGTAGGAACGATTTTCAGAAACCTACTACTCCCAAGTTAAAGTACAAATTTTGATAAAATTGTTCAAAAGTCAAATCTGACAACAGATTTAGAACTTCTTTTTAAGGGGACTTGGCTTCTTCTACCAGTCAGAATTTAATGCAACTTGTTTTAAAAAAAAAATTGGGAACTGGAGACTTCACCTGCATTCCTATTATTTGCAGACGATATTGTTATAATAGCAAACAATCCGGACAAACTACGACAAGCATTGGACAAGTGGTCCAATAATCGGAAAAGAAAGGGAATTGTGGTAAATATAACTGAGAGCAAAGGAATGTGGGAAGAGGATATGTCGACAGAGATCTGCACATTACATGTAACTGCAGGGAATTAGAGAGACTTGGATCATATGAATACCTTGGAACCATTGTTAGCGGTAATGGAAAAACAGACCAGGAAGTAATGACCAAGAAAGCAGTGTCTGCGTACCATCAGATAAGTAACACAATAGTGCGTGAATAAGACATAAGCATAAAAAAAACTCAGGGTCTACAACAGGGTTATAGTACAATAACACTATATGGTACCAAGTGCCTACCGCTATTAGATAAAAATCGAAGAAAATTCCAGGCAACAGAAATGAAGTACGTATGAAGGGCTGCAGGAAAAACCAGTATATATAGGGTCAGAAAAAATGAAAGCAGAAGTAGAGCAGAAGAAAGCGATCCTACAAGAAAGCGATGAAATAGTTCGGACATCTGCATCGGATGGACGAGTACTGAAAATGAAAACGGAAGGTATTGCAAGGAACACCCAGAAGAACTTGGGAAAATCGCATCCATGTTGTGGGAAGGATTAGGGTCAAAACACTAGATGTAATAGATCGTCACAAAGTAAATTTTAGGCTATGAGTGGATTACGCCTAAGGTTAGTTAGCATTGATGGAATGTAAATTTTGAGTGAAAAATGCTGACGTCGTTCCAATTGAAGAAACAAGGGAAACCACTCTATTCAATTTTTGTTTCGATTATTTCTTCACTTCACATTCAGAATTACACTAATTACACACAACACTTGTCAATAACAAGCAAATCGAAGAAAAGAAAAATCCGAAAGACTACGAGTACACTTTACCCCGATCCCTACAGTTCCATCTGTGTTCAGGTTAAACTATGTGTGTACAGGTGCACCTGTCTTCCTTGTGCATAAAAGCCATAATAATGGATTTTTAGACGATTGTGGAGCCATCAACATTTTGACGAACAAATTTGGAATTGGCCATTAAAGCGTAGATGGTAGCAGCGCGCTGTTGCCAATTTAATGTTAACCATCGTCGTCGTCGTCGTCGTCTCGCACGTAGACGAAAACTTTAGATTGTTGACGAAAAATTACCTTGTGATCGGTACAGTGATTGCAGCAACAACATTTTCGAGTAATGGTCTGTAATTGAACGCCAATAGTTGTTGGTAATGATCAAGTGGCAAGAAAACTTGGCGATAAATTTTAATTTTTTATATTTATGTATTTTCTCAGTTGGTGGGTAAATTGTGCATTTGATTGTGGGAATAAGTGGATACATATATTCCTCATCGGTCATTCGATCTAGGTTTCCACTATATTACTGTAGGTTAGGTTGGGTTAGATTGGGTTGAGGTGACTGTCGACAGAAACCGTCATACTTAGACCAGTAATGGTTCATTGTGATAGCACATGGATCGAGAAACCATTCTTGTGGAAACAGTTTGAGTTTCGTATGAAGTGTAGGAGGAGGAGTCAGTATTTGTTAAATTATTGCGGTCATTGTAAAAGAAGGGTCGCAGATGGAGCTAACATTTTTGAGAGAGCGCTGGACATGGTTTTGTTCAGGCAGTTCCTGCAGAAGTCGTTCAAAAATACGCTTAAGCCTTGCGTATCGTTGGCTATGAGACAGTGCACAGCAATCTGTTTAGAGAGATTAAACACTTGGAGCGGATTCAGCGTGGGCCAGATCTGTTTTATCGCTAAACAAATTGTTCCGTTTGACCACCTAAGGTAGTTTCTGATGGTAGCATCCAGCTTTAACATGAGTTTGCATGTAGCGAATGGTATGCCTACGAAACCATGTTCAGATAAAATGGGGAGTATAGTTCCATGTTCGGCATTTTCATCAGCCCTACAATTTCCCTGAATGGCTCTATGTACCGGCACCCAACACAGCTAAATATTGAACTGCTCAGCCATCTCCTTGATAGCTGATCGGTAGTTTAGGGCTACAATAGAGTTAAGAAAGACTGATATAAGGATTTATAGCGCAGATTAGATATCAGAGAAGATGCTTTTATCGCCAAAATTTCTGCCTGGAAAACACTGCAGTGATTTGGAAGACACAAAACGAGACTACGATTTAGCCTTTTTGTGAAAACATCTCCGCCTATCTCTTCATCAGTTTTCAAACCGTCGCGTCGGTGTAAAAATGGATCGATTCATCTTTCAAAAGAGCACCTTCTTTCTAGAATGATCTGGATCTAATGGTGACTTGGAAGTTTTTGTTGAACTGGAGTTGAGGAATGGCGTAGTCTATGTAACCTGGTGGAAACCTGAGTGAATTGAGAACAGAAAAGTTTCTAATTTCGCTCTTGGTCCATTGGGAGGCTGCACTATTGGAAACAGCCGCCCTAGCAGCTACTTGCCTACTAAAGATGTCGGGTGGTGTTAGATTGTACAGAATGTCCAGTGCTGCAGAGGGAGTAGAACGTAGCGCTCCGCTCGTATACATAGACAAGCCAATCGTTGGACTTTGCTTAGCTTGTCACGATTTACTGCTTTGTCTTAGGCAGTCTACCAGATAACCACACCGTACAGAAGTGTTGGTCTTACTAACGTTATACCTACATAGCCAATGAGTGATACGTGGTTGAAGACTCTATTTGTTTCCAATGGCTTTTTTGTACGAGAAAGCCATACTGTGGCTTAACGGACTCTTTCTTCAATGGTTTAGGTTTCCAGCTTAGCTTTTTATACAGAATAAGACCCAGATGTTTGGCTTCATCAGAGAAGGTTAAGCTTATGCTTTTTATAGAGGGTGGGTCAACATGTGGAACTTTGTAATTCCCAGTGAGGAGGACAAGTTCTGTTTTGGGAGGTTTTACCCCCAAACCGTCGACACCATGGCTCCATTGGTAAGTGAGTTTGGATTCTGAGAGGGAGGTTCGAGGTTCAGATACGCCAAAAATATTTTTCACGGTTCTAGCTCTCGCGAAAACTTCTCAACTCACCTTTCGGATATGGCATTATATTGTAGGTCCATTCAATTTGCCTACAAAAATATAACACGCACAACACGAATAGTCGCGAGAAGCTAGTCCTTGGACCACAACGGTCTGCCGCGCAGATCGCTGGCTTCTGTCAATGATACCATGATGTCGCCGGCGTATGCTAGGATTTGAACAAACTTGAATAAAATTGTGCCCCTATCTTGGACCTAAAGGAGCCAGCCCATATAATCTGATGCGTTCGTTGGTGCGACGTATGCAACTGACAGATTGACGAAATATACGCATTCTTATGGGAAGTGTCCCATAGGAAAAGCATGTGACGAAAGCGATGCAAAAAGTTGACCCACTTTCAACTTTTCTCTCCGGAAAATGCTTTGGCAGCTCTCTCTCAAGGCAGTTTGAAGTTTATTTTGGTATTCATTTTTATTGCCTGTATGACGATAAGGTATTCACCTCCTCTTTGTCACCTCTTTGCGTTACGTAGGGCATCGTCAACGAGTACGTCGACGCTACAGACGCAACGGATTTTATGGGCTGGGAAAAGTTGAAAGTTGTTCAACTTTTTGCGTCGCTTTCGTCCCATGCTCTTCCTATGGGACACTTCCCATAAGAATGCATGTATTTCGTCAATCTGTCAGTTGCGTACGTCGCCCCAACGGACACACCGGATTCTATGGGCTGGCCCCTTTACTGGACTAAAACTGCACTGATAAGGGCCAATTATGTCGTTGATGCGTGGTTTCTGGCGTACGGAAGATATGATCGATCGCCTTTATTCTCCTCTCTAGCTTGGCAGTATGTAGAATGCGGTGCATATTGTGGGCTCTCAAAGTGAAAACCATAGTTGACCTTATCTCTTAAAAGTTTGATGGCAACCAGACTCGTTACATTCAACTGATCTTCAACGAATATCCGAATGACAAGTTGAACATTTTTCTAAATGTAAAGTACTCGTACATAAGAGGAAGGTGTGTATTAGTAGGCGGCTTTTAAAAACCTAATATCATGTGAAAAGGCAATAAAAGGATAGAAAGAAAGAGACGAACTGGGAACAGACAGATAGGCAACAACATAAACATCAATCAAATGCTCAATGCACAGCAGGTTATAAGGGAAAATTCCCAAAAAAAAATTTCATAATTCGGTCACCATAGAAGACGGGAAAAGTTCCTCCTTCGGATCTTGGTTAAATTGTCGTTCAGGCCTATTCCAAATGTGTTAATCGGATATTATGCAGATTAGATCAGATGCAACCCACACGACTCTAGCAAACATCCAACTGAGGTTCCGATAAGTATTACAGCTATGCACTTATGCAGTGTATGTGTCTTTTTGGTGATGCTTAGGTAATATCACTAGGTTCGAATTAAAAGATTTTCCCTCATTCAGCACCAATGTAAGTGGGAACCTTGCGTGCGAGTGCAGTGTATACCTTCTACTTTGTCAGATTGTCAGATTTCGTTTGGTTGTTTGTTGTTCTTATTAATATCTTTTCTTCTGTTTACCTACACTCGCAGATAGTGTAAAGGTGTAGACTTAAACACCTACACATGGGGACCAGTATTTAAATTCGTCAGCACTTTCTAGAATCTAAATAGCAACCATATTTTAGGGCACTCAACTAAGGTTTGGAGTTTTGTGATTTGTCTTTATTTAGTGGTTTTAAAATTTTTTTATTTTTATTTTTATATTGAATGTCAAATGGTGTAATTAAGATCATGTCATAAAGCGTACGTGGGCTTTGACATGATGGAAAGACGAATGTAACCGTCTATGGAAATAAAAGCTTGGGTTCCGTTTGTTTGCTTGTATTATTATTTTTTTACTCAGAATTATTAATGATACGATTAAAGGTTTCATTTGGAGATGAAGTTGGTATTTTCGTTCGCGCTTGAATGTCGGGAGCTTTGTATTATGAATTGTCAAACCTTCGCGGTAGGAAATCAATCGTTAGAGATCAAATGTTGGAAACATTGAAAATTTTTTTTTTCAAATGAGTTCTGATCTGAGTGCAGAAGCAATTATTTTCAAATGATTACATAAACTTGTCTTAGTGCAGAAACTCTTCGAAACTAGGACAGATTTTTTTGGTTGAAGGGAAGCTCTTTTATTTCGGGTGCAGTCGAAGGCAATTCACAAAGAATGATTTTCTATCCGATTTCCCGCAGTGAGAAAGCTATGCGTCAGTCACACACACATCACACTTCCCTGCGGATAATTTCGCATAAAGATCTCAGCTTATTTGCTCAAATCTGAGCAAATCAAATCAAATCAAAATTGAATAAGAGACTATCAAAATTGTTATCGCTTTTCTACCCGTGGACAAATTATATCGATTTTGGAAGAAGCTTTTTGTGAAAGCACACCCCGAGTATTGTTAATTTTGAGTTTTCCAATTTCTTTGATGCAAGCGCCATTCATGGATAAAGTGTTGGGAGTTTAAATTACGCTTCGACAACAGAAGACCGTACTGGGTCTAAATCCGACTCCATTGTGATACCCCACATGCTGTCATAGTCAGAATTTAACGTGCTTAACATACGTTGTTGTAAAAATTACACTTGCAAAAGAAGAAGACGTGCGGAAAGCGTGAACTCCTATTAAAACCTGAGAGTGATGTCGTCAGCAACGAAAAATGAATTGATCTCGAACTTGCGCACAGGAGGTCTTTAATAAAAATGAGAAAGAGTATCGTAGACAAAACGGAGTCTTGGGGAACACCGGCGTTTATGCGGTTAACCATTAGATTTGAATCCCTAGATTGAACGGACGGAAAGGTAGGTACTAATCAATCAGGGCTTTACCAATTCCATCTTTTTTAGCAAAAGATAGATCATATAACTAATTTAGCGTCATATACCCTTGACGGCACATGGCCAATACCCAACATCACCGGTTCGAATCCCCACTTGGGAAAGATTTGGGAAAAAACCAAAAATACTTTTTTTTAATTAATAAACATAGCACAAAAAAATAATTAAAATTTCAGATTAACTATTGGAGGGTGGGAAAGAAACAAAAACTCTACCAACAACAAATATAGCGTCTTTACAAGTCGCTCACATTTTCCTTTCGCAGACTGGCATAATTCCCACCAAATTTACAAAATTAAATAGTGATACGAGGCTGAGAGCCTCGATCAAAGTGTGTGGAAGTACCTCAGCTTCACCCCCCTAAAGTAGGGCAAGTGCGCCCACTTTACTACCAAGATACCTTTTTTGGCAACAAAACACCAAATACATTTCGTGGTCAAACTAGTAGAAGCCCATCGACCGGCCGAACCTTCGGTTGACCAGTTCATATCAGTTTGTGATCAATTAAATAGCGCGGATCGTACCGCTCTCAGTTGATTATTACCGCTCCCAGTGCTCTACACGAATACTCGTTTTTTTTCTTAAAATGCAATCGTCCAACGAACAGCGTTAATTGTATCCGTCTCTGTAGTATCACCCTGCGTAGCCAATAAGTATTTTATATTCATTTGTTAAGTATATTGATAAGAGAATTCCAGTTTAGCCGTTTATCAAGGATGACACCGAGATATTTAACCTGACTAATCTAACCTCACTAGTCTACCGTGAGGCCTTTGGTGATGATAGATCCCAAATGGACCGGTTTTGCATGGATTGATGGATAGTCCCTCTCTGTTGAAACATGCAGTAAAGTAAAGCACCTTGCATGACACTAGTGGTAGTCGTGCAGTGTTTACCACTAATAAAAATCACCAAATCGTCTGCATAACCAATGGCCATGGCAAGATCGACTAGAAGATTGTCAATGACTAGTGACCATAAAAGGGGAGAAAGCACTTCCCCTTGGTGACATCTCTTAACTGTAGTCACAGACACAGACACTCCTTTCGAGGAGGAAATAATGTTTCGACCTTTAAGCATGTTAAGCAATCATTGGTCGAGTCTTCGATACCCCTGCTACTGAGTGCCCTTGCAACAGAGTCGTAGCCAGTGTTATCGAAAGCGCTCTCAATATCGAGGAAGGCACACAGGGCCACTTCCTTGGAACGAAAAGTTCCTTCTATCTTCTTTACAAGATAGTGAAGGGCACCTTCTATGCTTTTGCTTTTCCTTTCCATACAAAGCAGAAACATTGTGTTGAAGAAGACACAAAGCAAAAACATTGTATTGAAGAAGACACAAAGTAAAAACATTGTGTCGGCGAACAGACAAAGTTGAAACACTGTGTCAAAGAACAGGCAAAGAGGAAGCCTTGTTTTGAAAAAGACTCAAAGTAGAAACATTGTGTTGAAGAAGACACGAAATAAAAACATTGTGTTGAAGAACACACAAAGTATAAACATTGTGTCGAATAAGGAATAAAATAGAGGCATTGTGTCGAAGAACAGACAAAGTGTTGTGTTGAAAAAGACACAAAGTATAAAATTGTGTCGAAGAACAGACAGAGAGGAAACATTGTGTTGAAAAAGACGCAAAGTGGAAATACTTTGTTAAAGAATATACAGAGTAGAAACATTGTGTCGAAGAACAGACAAAGTGAAAGCAGGGTCAAGGGGCTCGTAAAAATTCCAAAATTAACCTGATTTTATTTAAACTTTGCAGCCAGCGAATTAAAAAATTAAATTTTGCTTGTTTGTATGTTAATTATTAAAAAACAATTTTACTAACCGATTTTAATGAAATTTCCAATGTATATTATTGGCAGATGGATGCAGATTATAGGCTAGGGTACACAACCCCTCCCCCCAACTATCCAGTTTTAAGAGAGAGACGTGGGTTCATGTGCGTGAGTAGCTAAGTAACAGTCAATTGATAGAAGAAACGCATCTACCTCGCTTCCAAGTTCACTTAATTCGAACTGAAGCAGTGGGTCACGGACGGACTACTCGTATTTTCTCTTTTTTCGATGATTAACATGGCAGCCTCAATGGTAGTTCTATTGTAGTAATGCCGATAGTGTGGGTGGACTTTTAAGGCCGATCGAGACGTGTGCCGATGCAGTGCAATGCAATGTTGTTGATGTTGATTGATGTGCTTTTTGTCGCCATCTCCATCCATCGAGTTGGCCTAAATTGTCTCGAATCGAGACTCCCATACAACGAATTTTATTCGTTTTCCATTTCCATTTTCATTTTATTCAAATGTTGTGCCCTGTTCACCGCCTTAAGACTGATCGCTAACCCGTTTTAGACAATTAAGAAGCTGGCGAGCACGGGTCAGTCCGCACAGATATCGACTTGTGACAATTCCGAGTTTAAGCACACCACTTGCCCGTATATTGCAGCTATGGCCATTTGAAGATTTTTTGTATTCGAATAAATTTAAGTTCCATCAGGCGTAGGCGCACAGGTGACGCGCATGACTGAAGCTGACTACGCAGGTTTTGGTTAGCGATGGAGACCACCACAGGTATCAAAAGAAGGTTTCCATCAAAGCAATAAAGATGATAGCAGCTGAAGTTGTGATGCTTTGCGCATGCGATTACAGCTCGATGTTGTTGTAATTTACAACAATTACGTGCCAACGTTCAGCGGCTGTTCGCTCGCTCGTTCAATAATTTCATTCACTTTCGCAGGCGGGCGTGCACTGCGCATGCGTACATATGGAGTTTCGACCAAATTCATGAATGAGTCAATTGGTTCGTAGCAACTCGATAAACGTAACTTTTCTGGCCACTTAGTCGAGATGTGGGTGCATGATGGCGGGCGGTTCATTCATTGTTCGCTGCTTACATAAAGCCCCATTAAGCTACGGTTAAAACTGTTACGCGCTTGCAAAGTGTATGTGTTATTCAAGGCGATCAGTGCGATTGTTTTTTTTTTACTTGGATTTTTCTTTGTTCCCTACATGGGTTATGTCAGGCTCAGCTCAGTATCAGCAATTTATTATTTTATTGATTTGCATGTTTGCCATTTTCGGAGCTCTTTCCTTGTATTGATTCTCGTTTTTTCCGGATTTAGTTAAAAGTTTAGGCGAACCGTACAAGCTCCCACACGAATTTTATGTTATTAAGTGGCAATTTAACGGTAGATGGAGGACTGCTTTTGAGTAAAATGACAAACACTTTTTTATAGCAAGTACAGTTATGCTATTATCTATAATTAATTTGGTATTATGACCAAATAACAGTACACCATTGCTAAGTGGAACTATTGATAGGCGTCATAATATGACGCAAGCTGGAAATATTATTTATTATTCAGTGGAATAATTCTGCGCAATGAGCAACACTCGGATGACGCTAAAGCAGGACACGGATGAATGAGCTCTTATACAAAATCTTCTTAGTGATGATTGAAGGCCTTTACTACTCAATTGCATACTTAGCCCAATAAAATAGCGATTGGTATAACAGTGATTCTTCATTTGATATCTGTAGTGGTGTCATTATTGGATGCTAAGCCGAAGCTTAGGTAGAAAATGTACCGAGCAGCCTTAAAGTTATAGCTGCGGACCCGAGAGTTTCGCACATCCTCACCTCAACTTGCCTAAATCGTTTTTGACATCAAAGGAGTGTGTCAGATTGTTACAGTCCTTGGTTGACTGTTAGTACAGAGCTATTGAATCTACTACAGAATCTTCGAATCGAACGTTGAAGGATGGACAAAATAATTGGGAAAAACTTTGTACAAGTGTAGGTTGACCTATAAAAAAGGCTACACAAGAAAGTCGGTATAACTTCATGAATTACATGAATTACATGCACACCACTCCAGTTGGATACGCTTACTTCGCCAGCTAATAAAACGTGTACGTTGGACTTGCTTCAAGAACTGATCCACAAGTTATAGCGATGGAGAATTGTTTCTACATTGTGTTGAAAAAAAAACAAAGTAGAAACATTGTGTTGAAGAACACACAAAGGATAAATATTTTGCTTAAGAACACACTAAGTAGAAATATTGTGTCGAAGAACACACAAGGCAGAAACATTGTGTTGAAGAACACAAAAAGTGGAAATACTGTGTTGAAGAGCATACAAAGTATAGACATTGTGTCGAATAACATACAAATTATAAACATTGTGTTGAAGAACACACAAAGTAGAAACATTGTATCGAAGAACAGACGAAGTGGAAAGATAGCGTTGAAGAAGACACAAAATAGAAAAATAGAAGACATTAAGTTGAACCATTGTGTTGAACAATACACAAAGTATAAAAATTATGTCGAATATCGCATAAAGTAGAGACATTGTGTCTAAGAACAGACAAATTAGAGATATTGTGCCTTAAAACACTCAAATTACAAACATTGTATTGAAGAAGACACGAAGTAAAAATATTGTGTTGAAGAAGACACAAAGTAATAATATTGTGATGAAGAACATACAAAGTATAAACATTGTGTCGAATAACACACAAAGTAGAAACATTGTGTCGAAGAAGACACAAAGTAGAAACATTATTTTGAACAACATACAAAGTATAAATATTGTGTCAAATAACGCATAAGGTAGAGAAGAACAGACAATGGAAAGACATGTGTCTCTAAATAAAAGAGAAACATTATGTCGAATAACGCATAAAGTAGAGACATTGTGTCGAAGAACACACAAAGTAGAAACATTGTGTCGAAAAACAAAAAAAGTAGAAACATTCACAATTCCATCGACGCTTTCGTATGAGTATACTTTTCAAAACTGCTGTTAGCGTCGACATGACTTGATTGGTTTGCACACAGAGATCTACAAAAATTGGCCAATACTCACTGTTTTTTTTACTTTTCCATAATCAATAATTTCAGAGTTATTCGCCTGACAATCGATTTGCATCGAATTTGCATTAAAATCTGCAAGTCCCACCAGCAAGTAGAAGTCGCGCTTTGGAAAATTGCAAAATTTAAAATTCATAAAAGGTGTGAACAATTTTTGTGTTTAAATTTTCGAACATCAGAAATCGTCAGCGCCATCGTCGTCGTCGTCGTCGTCGTCGTTGGTGATGGCGACTTCAGCAACAGTCCAAGTTCCAATTATGGTAACTCGCACAAATTGAGTTGGACGTTTTAATGCAAATGCAATGCATCGCGCGTTTGAATATTTGTTTAGTTGGTGCCGTTGCCAACTGCCAACTGCCATATTGGTCGACTATACGATGTGGCGCTTTTGCTTTCGGCTTTTTGCCCAAGAAACAAGTGGGTTTCCTTTGTAATTTCGGATTGGCTTCTGCCAGTTGGGCTGTTCATATCTTGATCAATAGCATCTCTGGTGCACGTGAGAAATAATAACTCACGCTAAGCGCCTGAGTTTATAGCAGTACGAGTACCAATAGTGGGTCGATCGGTCGGTTGGTCGGTCGCTAACTGAAGAACGCCATGTCAATTGTGCCAACTGTTGGTGTTACATCCTGTCCAAGCAATACTGTGCATTGTGTGTCTGACACTTGTGACAGAAGTCGCCGCCGAACTCACCCACAACAGGCGTTTGCTAAGCAAAAGCTATGGAAGCCAACAGCGAGATGAATTCCACTGCCGCCACATTGTGCTATTAACTCCTTTAGCGGAAAACAATTTAAGTTCGTGGCGTTTGATTTTTTAGTGAATACTTCCATTGAAATGTTACAACGATTGGCAATTATGATGAAAAGACATCTCACGCAAGACACCAGAAAATAGGCCGAGCGTGTCTCCGCTCCGTTCTTTCAAGTGCGATTAAAATGTCAGCGGAGATATTTCAGCTATATGATGCAATATGCACTGTAAGACAGATCTGATCGCATCTCTTGAATCGATGGAGAGCAGACTACTCATGCATTGCTTTCACTAATTGAGGAAGTGGAGGATTGAAGGCTCCAGAAATGATTATTCTGACGAGACTATAAGCACTGGAGAAGTTAGCAGAGCGATCATCATCATACTTACCTCTGCAAACGGGGTCCGGTCCTGGCCTTTTGCGAAAAATCTCTAAACTGGTCTCGATTTTCAGCTAATGTCATCCAGTTTGGCATCCCTAAATTCTAGGTGTCCTGTTTTACGCCATCCTTTTAGCATACGCTTCGTCGGCCTCGCTGTCGTTTCCCATAAATAGTACCACAAAAGGACTTTGCAATCATGATCCTCTTTGCTCATGCGTGTTAGGTGTTCTGCCCACCGGAGCCTACTGAGCTTAATTCTCCTTACGATGTCAACATCCTAGATCTCTTAATTGTAGAGTCTTCGGAATCATCCTTCCTAACAGACGAAGCCAAAAATTATCCATAGAGGTTTTCCTCTCGAACTTAGTTTAAAAGATCAGAGTGCTTTGAGCTAAACACCCAAGTCTCGGATCCAGGTGTAAGTACTGTTTTGAACTTTGTCTTATATACCAGCAGCTTTGGTGTCGTAGTTAAATTCCGCTGGGATGCCATCTTATCCCGAGGTCGTATTGTTTTTGAGTCAATTTACAGCTCTACTAACTTAATCTACGCTCGTGGCGATAGCATAGCATAGGTCATTGCTTCCATTCAGTTCCTCAGTTAGCTGGCCATTCAGCTGCTCTTCCCATTTAGAAGCTTGTAGAAGATAAAAAAAAACAACTTGAACAAATAATAATAGTTAGGTGGTTGAATTAGAAGATTCTTGAAATACTTTGTTTGCTTTGAGCAACGTCTGTCCCATAGACGATACCTTCGTCGTAACTTTGTTTTCATAGTCTTTCTTCGATTATTTCTTCAATCGGTTTTTTGAAGAAGAACTTTTATTTAACTTTATATATGAATCTTGTTTGTCTTTTTGTTTTAACTTCTTTGAGCACCTTTTTAACAAACTTCCACTAGCAAAAGTAAAAGATTGTACCAGAAAAACGTTTTTGTAGCTGTCTGGCTGCTCCCGGGCGCTCGGCTAACCGCAAAACCACCGCCACCTTTTACCACCACCGCGGTGGCTGATATTATTATTTTACACTTCCTCCAAGGGATAGCTAAGGGGGGTTTACTATATCCTATACTCAAAAAATCCGGCAAAACTTATTTTACAGTACCTTGTTGTTAACAAACCACGCTTCTTCAGTTATATTTCATAGGATTGTTGGAACTGGTTACACACTCAACTGCTTTACAGCTTAACTCAACTCAAACGAAAGAATTTTAGTGGAACTTCGTGCGTCGTTGTGTGTACGTTGCACCAGCCGTGCGCTGTGGCTGCTATGTTTTCACCACTAAGTGGGAAATTTCACTACAAAATCGAATCTCCGATCACAGAATTTACAAGAAAAATTTCAATTTTTAAATTAGCTTACCCGTGGCACGTCTGTCTGTCGGTCGGTCGGTCTGTTTGGCGTGGAATCTTGAAATTTTGCACACATGTGTATTCCCGTTTTTGACTACTTAGCAATTGGCATCTGATAATACCCGGACGAGGGTCGTGAACTAAGTATTACCAGCGGGATAACTGTTCTTCCACAGAAGGCAATGGAAAATGTTGTTTGAGCTTCAATGCTTTCTCAAAGATATATCAAACATTTCCGGATAACAAATTTCCTATAAAGAGCGGTTGCAATAATTGTGGCCTTAATCAAGTGATTGCGAGTGTATATCTATATCTATACATACTATTATATAAAGAGGTAAGTTCAATTGGCTACGTTAATCTTGGAAACTACTGTACCGAATATGATCACCATTTTACAGGATTTTTTGCTCCGGAGTTTATAGGTTTCGGTTTTTGGGTGATCATTCTTTGAGTGGGACGAACCATGCTTGCCTAGCTTTCGCCATTAAGCATGCTCATGAACTTTTCCCATTTAGCGGTCCTCTCTTCGAGAGTAAACCGCAAGCCCCGGCGTTGCATCCCCAGAACGAGCTGGGTCTTCAACCACAGTTGTCCTCAGACCGGTCAACCTTACGGTCGGCTTTATTGTCTGTGGGCACGGACAACTCCCGCGGTTCCAACGCGACCTTGCTGAGATCTGACATCAAGAGACTTAGTTCGTTCAGTATGAGTGCCTGGCCGTAGGTACGCTACAGCCTTGGCAGCACATCGTCCGGAACCTCGAACCGTATCATTTGTCACTAGGATACCGTGCTTATCCTAGGCCTGGAATAGAAGCTACCCTCTGTCCCACACACAGACCTGTTGTGTGCGAAATTAACTAATAAATACGAAGAGTCGCCCATAAGGTTATTTTAAGTACCAGTTACCCACTTCGGGTCGCAAAGTACGAAGACATTTCCCATAAAGAGCATACTCAAGTACCCGCGGCCCTTTCTTTGGGTCAGTGGCGCGACCTTGCTGAGATCTGACATCAACAGACTTAGTTCGTTCAGTTTGAGTTCCTGGCCGTAGGTACGCTACAGCCTTGGCAGCACATCGTCTGGAACCTCGAACCCTATCATTTATCACTAGGATACCGTGCTTATCCTAGGTCTGGAATAGAAGCTACCCTCTGTCCCACACACAGACCTGTGAGGACTTTAAATTAACTACTAAATACGAACAGTCGCCCACAAGGTTATTCTAAGTACCAGTAACCCACTTCGGGTCGCAAAGTACGAAGACATTGCCCATAAAGAGCATACACTAAGTACCCGCGGCCCCCGTTTTTTGGGTCAGTGGCGGGTAGATTTAGCGGTGGTGGCAAGTGTTGGAAGGGGTTAGTTGGTGTGGGATGGTTTCGGTGGGTGGTGATGAGTTGGGCGGTGGTCCGTTTCGTTGGGTCAGTAGGGTGATAGGGGCAGCCGGGTAACACCTTATTATTTAAGCTAAACTTAAAAACTACTGGACCGATTTAGATCAGGTTTTCAACATTGTACAGGGTTTTTTACACCGAAAGTTAAATGCTACAGTTTTGGATCGGTGGTGGGCTTGTATGGGCGGGCAGACTTAGTGGTGGGGAAGGGGTCTGTTGGTGTGATATCATTGGGGTGGTTTCTGTCCGAAGGTGCTTAGTTAGTTGTGGGTCAGTTTGGTTGGGTCAGTAGGGCCGGGCAAGGCTAGTATTATATATTTTAATAATTAATAAACTTTTATAGTATGTAAAAATTTTAATTGATGTTTAAATATCTAAATTGCGACATGATTTTCTTTTAGAAAAAGCAGCTCAACTGTTAAGCTTTAATTGAAAAGAGACAAACTGCGGTACACACGCAGGCGCATACTGGTTGACTGACATGTTGTAGCATTGAAGCTTGGAGGTACTCTCATGTACTTGATATTACATCAGCCAGCAGCGTTCCGAGCGTGCCTGTTTATTACAAACCGAAGTTGTGGGTGGCTTTTATTAAATTTTCTCGCCCTCCATCAATTGGTGCTCGCTTTCTCTCTCTCTCTCTGTATGGGTCTGACTACCCACCAACAAATGGCAGGCAACCAGTGACACACTTTATGAAACAAAGTTTGTTTTTGTTGATTGCTCCATCTACTTTTGCACGCACAAAGTATCAATGCATTCATTCGAGACAGCTGTACATCGAACTATGTATGTATGTAAGGTACTAGTCCATATAACTAATTGTTTGGCATTACTTACGATTGAGGACTTTAATCGTTTATTTTCTATTTAAGACTATCTTCCCATCGGATATGATGTGCCATTTGGATTTACTGCTGATCTGATCTGATCAGCGATGTCGGTTCATTGGTGCACGGTGCGCGACAATCAGACCATAAATAATATGAAACTACAAGTAGGCATGACTCCTCCGCTTTGTTTTCCTTATTTGTAAAATAATCGTCGCTTCTTTTAGAGAAAATGATCGACAACAACAACAACAACGACGAGCGACGACGATGACTATGGCAGTCTCACGAAAATTTATCAATTGAGTTTGTTCGATTTTTCAAAATTCATTTGGCGCGTTGCGCGTGCGGCGCCGGTGGCGCAGCTTAATTGTGTGGCAGCATCAGCAGAAGCAACAAATCGAAATCGATGAGCACCAAACACAGGAAGGGACCACATACATATAACAAAATTAAATAAATACATTTTCTTAATCTCCACTCAATTGACCAAATTAAGATGGGATGGTCATGGTATACTCGCATATGTACGACCGAGCATCAGCGTAAATTGTCCCGAGATTATGGCCAGCAGCGTGAGGTAGGTATATCACCCACGATTGTTGTTATTGATGAAATCGCGTTGTCAATGACCAAATATGAGCGCGAGTGCGACTTGTTTTGGTCAATTTGGTTTTGCTAAAATTGGCAGTTGGCAAATTCGAAACACACACCTATGTGTGTACGGTATACTTAAGAAAAAAAAAACAGCCAAAACACATCGTCCATTGGGTATCGAGCGCAGTTCCACAAATTTGCTAAATTATTCTAGCGCCTTGTTGTTGCGCTGACGTTGCGAGCGCGACTAATATGGCATCCAAAATGACATCATCTTTCCGATCCGATTCAGTTGATTGAGTTTTGCAAGAAGATTCCACTTTTGTACTTGTACTTGCGTGCGCAGCAATGTACACGAGTGCGCACAGTGGTACTCTGAAAAGAGGTTGTGTGCATCGCAACTTTGGATGACTCGAACTTTGGATGACTAAGCCCAAGTTTTCGCATTCGATTGGGAATCAAATTATCTTCGCGTTCTAGAAATTCTCGTTAAACTTTTTTTTTCTCAATATCGATCGAAGTTTGTGCCATTTGTTTTCCAGTTAAGGTGACATCCTGCACCACCCACGTCCCCCATATGATTATACATAGGTAGCAAATTGTTTCTAAGGGCGTGGTATATTCGTTTATAAAAAGAAAAAGCTAAAATGAATTGATTTTGGAGGTAGATCAAGAATTCTTAGATGAGAAATTATTGAATCAATAACAGACTGTAGTCAAAAATACGCCGTCCTGCAACAACCGCAGACGAACGTGATATCAATGATTTGACGGCATCGTCCTAATCGAAGAAAAACTATCAAAACAAAGCTACGACAAAGAGAAAGACGTTGCTTAAAGCCAACAAAGTCTTCTAATTCATTTGTTCGAGCTGCTTTTCCATCTTCTACACGCTTCTAAATGGGAAATGCAGCTAAATAGGCAGCTAACCGAGGAATTGGAGCTTCAAGCTTCTTCGTCATTGAAAACAAACCAAACATAGTCATTTTTCGTTACTTTAGTTTAGATCTTCTAAATTGTGATTCTGTGTCCTATTCTTACTGGGCTTTTTTTAGCAGAGTACGGCTTAACTTTCTTTAGTAATCAGCCTACTAGGCGATTCAGAATATGACATATATTACAGCTGTCATGTGATCGGGGTGGGGTTTCTAGTCAGCAATAGAATGAAACCCACCGTTATCGGCTTTAAAGCAATACACCCTTCGCGCGCGGGGCAGATTTAAAAACATAAGCCTTATAAACGTTCACGCACCTACAGACGATTCCCCAGATGATGGAAAAGAAGAATTCTTTGAATCAGTCGAACGGGAACTCCATGTATGACGTCAATATCATTGTGGGGGATATGAATGCCAAAATAGGTAGGGAGCCAGTATTCAGTCAAAATATTGGCACCCATAGCTTACACGAGAACACTAATGACAATGGACAACGAGTCATAGAGATGGCAGCAAGCAATAATTTGGTCGTTGCAAGTACTCGCAACCACATAGACCGCCGCCGCTAACTGAACCTGATAACGGAACGAGGGTACCGAGGTGCCAACGTTGTCTCGGACAACTATCTTGTTGGTATGGTGCTCCAATCATGGACTGCATTATCACGAAAGGCTGCATCTACGAATCAGATTCGAGTCAACACGGCTGCCCTTCGCGAGAGTAAGTACTGGTGCTGAGATGTCGGGCGTAGAAGAGAAATGGACACGCCTTAAGAATACTGTCATTAGAAATGCTGACTCTATCTTAGGCAGTAGTCGTAGAGATCGGAACGACTGGTTTGATGACGAATGTAAGCTAGCGACTGAAGGTAAGAATTTTGCGTACAGAGCAATGCAACAATCTCATAGAATGCGGGCACGAGAAGATGAATATAAAGAGCTTAGAAGATATGAAAAAACAGTTCACCGGAGAAAGGAAGGAATCTGGGAGAAGAATCTCATCCGTGAACTAGAACAGTACAGAGAGCGAGGACCGTACCAGGCGCGGAAGTTCTACCAAAGAGTCCGCGCAATACGCAATACACACAAAAGGGTAATCTGATCGCCGATCTCAAAGGCATCTTAGAGCGATGGGAAGAGCACTCTCATGAATTGCTAAATGGCCAGCTAACTGAGGAATAGGAGGCTCCACCAATGACCGAAGAACACACCATGCTGCCGCCACCAAGCATAGACAAAGTTAGCAGAGTGATAAAATGGCTCAAAAATAATAAGGATCCGGGATGAGATTGGATTCCAGCGGAGCTGATTAGAACATGAGGTCCTGTTCTATACCCAGCTAAATTCACGAACTAATAGTGCAAGTATGGGAGGAAGAAACGATGCCAGAAGACTGGTGAAAAAACTGGTGAAAGACTGGTGCCTAATATATAAGAAACGATATATCACAAGGTGCAGCAATTATCGTAACATAACGTTGTTGAGTACCGCGTATAAGATTTTCTCTTTTGTCCTTCAAGACAGGATAGCTCCATACGCTAAAGTCATCATTGGTCCATACCAATGTGGCTTCATCCCAGGCAAATCAACAACTGATCAGATTTACACCATTAGGCCGGTGATGGAAAAATGTCTAGAGTTTCAAAACTCACTAGAACATCTTTTATAGACTTTAAAGCCGCCTATGATAGCATAGCCAGAGTAGAACTTTATAAAGCCATGAGAGAATTCGGCTTCCCAAACAAACTAGCACGACTATGTAGCTGACCATAATAATAAAATTCGGCGCGACAGACCATTGCAGTCCAATGCCTAGCTTCTCGCGACCTTTTGTGTTGTCCATGTAAACTTTTTGGACACAAATAGAAGGGACCTATAATTTAAGGCCGGATCCGAACGGCGAATTGAGAAGCTTTCCGTGACATGTTATTACTCTCGGAACGTTTGTCGCCCATTCGCGAGACGTGGGACACCCTGAAAAATACTTTTGGTGTTACTGGGATTCGAACCACGAACCCTTCTCAATGGCCATGCGCTTTTCCACTGAGCCACGGCGCCCACCAGACCATGACCAATGTTATAAGCCAAGTAAAAATATCCGGATCACTATCAAGCCCATTTAACATCTATAGCGGGCTCCGATGGGGATGAACAGGCTGGCGTCCTCTTAAACCTGGCGTTTGAAAAAGTTATCCGAGACTCTGACGTAACGGCGAGAGGAATAATCCTCTTCAAGTTCATTCAGATACTGGCTTACGCAGACGAAATCGACGTCCATGGTAGCAACCAAAGGGCTGTACAGGAAGCTTTCATCCAGATCGAGCAGGCCTACTTTAGTCCAGGGCGCCCAGAGTGTAGCGATGCAAAACTGTATGACATCGGCTCAAAATCGGGACCGGTGGAGACTTTTTGTGGGAGGCCAGGACCGTACCCCGGTTGTATAGCCAAATATGATGATGAAGATAAAACAGATAAGAAAAACGATAGACCAATTTCTATATTACCTTTAATTTCAAAGATTGTTGATTTTCGGGGTTTTATTTACGGGTTTTAGGTGAGTATTTCCAAGGTCATTATGCAAGATGTACCGCAGGAATCTGTTATTGGTCCCATCTTGTTTTTATTTTACATTTTTGATCTTTGGTGTTACGTTCGACAGAAACTTCAGTTTTTCTGAACATATCGAAATCTTAAAAAAAATATTATCTTTCAATGATTCAATACTTTTACCATCTTTGAAATTATGTAAACATTAATACACTTATGGCAATTTATTATGGCCCTTTTCATTCTAAATTACAATATGGAATAATCTATTGGGGAGGTGCGTATTTCAATTAAATTCAGCAAATGGCTGTAGAAATATTTTGTAATGCAACCCCTTCAATGGAGTATTTTACAGATTCCTAAGAATACTACCAGTAAGGCACTTATACTTCTTGAAAGCATTGAAAGTATTCTTTAATTAAGAGAAGTTTTAATTTACGTAACATCTAAGGCTTTGTAGTAGATGTTCTTTCCTTTCATATAACACTTCAATCAATTCAACACAATCGTATCTTGTCGATTAGTTAACGAGCTCCCTCGTTAGAACATTATTTGTTTAAAAAAAATGTGGCTTCTTGATTTGAGTGACATCGAAGTTTTGAAATTTTGATTAAGATTTAAAATGAAAAATGTAGGGCGCATGCAATAGATAATCTATTTTAAAGAATAACCCATTTTCCACGCCACACGCGACTTGTGACACGAGTCACACGCGGTATCATAGAAACGCCCAACAAGGCTAAGCTACTCACAAAATTTCAACTCTCAAGCACGTTTGGAAGGTGGTAAACAAAAGGTGGGATCTATTTCAGTGATCCAAGCAGCATACACGATAATCCCGACACGCGTCACACGCGGAATCTCAGAAATAAAACTGACCTGCCCACAAAATTTCAGATCTCTTTGTCGTGTGAGTGGTGCTTTAAAAAATAAGCTTAAAGCTTAAATTCGAAAAGACCGACAGACAGACAAAGTCAAGTTAAATAAAAGTTTTTTCTTAAAAAATCATTGAAAGTTTTGTTTTTATTGTGAATGTAAAACAAAAATTTGTATTTAAAAATTAATAAAAAAAAAAACGATCTAGTTCTTCCACTTCTACTTTGAAGGTACAATTCAAGCAGTCCGCTAACCCCATCATCACCGCATGAAATTTTTGTCATTCCTCACTTGATTGCGATTCACCTGCCTGTACACCTTATGCTTGGTGTCCTGATTCATTTGCTTGTAATAGCCGAAGCCACCGCCGCCGACACGCTTCTCTGGCCTCTTACGCCTGAAACCGATCTTCAGATCGACCACTGGTGGCACTTGGAAACCGAAACTTTTCGCCACCGTCTGCAAGTCCAGTGTGTTCACATCGAAGATTGTCTTCAATTGATGCGAATCGTATGCTCGCACATATGCCTTGAATGCCTCCTTGGCCGATTGATTGAGGAAGTAATTCCGCGAAATGAGGTTCTCCAGCTGCAAATGGGGAAATTTTATTAGAAAATGGGTTTTTTTTTTTTGAAAATTTCTAGAATCTTATTTTACACAAAGATACACACACACCACACCCGATCAGAGCAAACAATAATTTCGTTAAGTCATTCATTCGTCAAGGTATCAAATAGAATTCATTGGAACTGCAGGCAGACAAGGAACTACAAGTGCAACAACTTCGAGTATTTAAAATAGCATTGCAGCGCAGCAGACAGCTGCAGCCTGAGATGGAGAGCAGCATTAGCATCGCATAGCATCACAAGTGCACAGGCAAAATGTTTCTTCTTCTGCTTTGCTTGAATAATTGATAACGATGATGACCAAGAACGATTCGATGCTGGGGCACGACCAACAAAACTCTCGGCTACAGTTACAGTAGCTACTTGAGATGAGCGTTTGATGATGATGATGATGATGAATTCCAAATGGCAGGACAAACGAACGCAATGGCATCGCCCTATTCACAAGTGTTTCGACTTTTTCTATGGATGGAGGAGGCATCGGTGGAGGTTGCGGCGGCTTATTATGAATTATGATGCAATGCAGGAACTCTTCGCGTTTTAATTTTCATTTTAAGATGGTGCAATGGCATTGGGTGCGTGTGTGTTGGGCGGCATTAACAGTGCTGTGCAAGAAAAAAATGGAAGCCCTTGCAACCCAATGCACGGAAGAGAAGTCACGTTCTTGTTCTTGAGGTTCTTGTTCTTGGTGGCTTAATTAATAAGCAAAACAAGTAAATGTAAAAAAAACTTCGTTTTTCGGGTTGAAACTTTTATATATAAATCGAAAGACGCCACACAGTCGTTTATCAAATAATTTTCTTGTTTCCACGCTTCACACGCGCCACACGCGACTCGCGACACGCGCCAAATGCGGAATATAAAAATGGACCCCTGACATTAAGCCCCTCACAAAATTTCAGCCCTCTAGGTCTGGCCAAAGGTGGTTAAAAAAAGACCTCAAAAAACGAGAAAATGGCGCGACGTGCCACATGCGAAACATGCGTGAAACGCGTCATACGTGGATATTAAAAAGATGGTATTTTGGACTTAGACACTATAAGTCGTGTGGAAGTTGGTTAAAAAGGTCCTAAAAGTGGTCAAAAATACAGACAAAGGGTCAAGTCAAGTTAAATAAAACTTTTTAATAAGCAATAAAATATGTATGACACATGTTGGAAATTTTACAATATTCTGTCTCTTTCTCGATCTCTCTCTATCTCTTTTTCTATCTCTCTATCTATCTCTTTCTCTATATCTCTCTATCTCTTTCTTTATCTCTCTCTATCACACTCAAATTATTCTCTTCTCTTCAACCAGAGCCAGAAACTGGCCTCCCACAAAAAAATCTCTACTACGACCCCAATTTTTAGTCGATATCACATAATTTTTGGGCGCCATGGCTCAGGCTCAGTGGTAAGTTCATCGAATTCTAAGCATGAGGTTCGTGGTTCGAATCCCAAACAACACCTAAAGTATTTTTCACGGTCCCACCTCTCGCGATGTCTGACAAACATCCGAGAGTGATAACTTGTGACGGAAAGCTTCTCAATTCGCCGTTCGGATACGGCATAAAACTGTGGGTCCCTTCAATTTGTGTGCAAAAATATACATGCACAACATAAATGGTCACTAGAAGTTAGGTCTTGGACCGCAATGGTCTGCCGCGCCAAAATATTATTATTATTATCATACTAGCTGAAGTACCCAGCGTTGCTCGTGGCTTCATAACACACTAATCGCCCCATCACCCCCATCGGTCCCTATCACCACCAATCCACGCCTTCTCCCCAATCACCGTCCCATCACTCCCTTACATCAATAGCCTCCAACATATAACCCCACCGCCCATTTTCTATCCTCTTTTCTACCCACTGACCCCAGCCTCCACCACCCTAACGATTCCGTCCCCTTCGACCGCCCACCACACCGATTACCATCCTACCGCCCGATTCCTTCCCCACCGAGACCTCCACCAAAACAATCATCAACATCCCCCGTCATCAACAGCCCCTGTTATCAACACACCACTCCCAACTAAAAAAAAACCACCCATTTGGTATAAAACCATTATGGTATAAAACCCCCATGCAAAGTTTGAACGCGGTCGATTCATAAAAACATGCAATTTGTAAAAACAATAAAAAAAATTCGTATGGTGTCCCCTTGACCCAAGAGTCTGACGGAAACCAATATGCAAAGTAAGAAAGCAATCGGTTGAAGGGTTTGGCAGTCCATACCGGACATACATACATACAAGCGATGCTACCTTCCTCGCTGTCTGGTCCCATAAATGCTACCGCGAAGGACTTTCCGAGCCTCCTCCCTCAAGCAAGCCAGATATTCCTACCCACAGGAGCTTTGTTTGAAAAATGATTCCTCAGGTATCGCAATTCTCAAATATCTAAGAACTGCTAGACATGGGCGTCCAAAGCAAAAAAATGCGTTCTCAGTTCACAAATGTTGCTGAGATCCACTCTAAAACTAGAGCACCAAAAACAAACACACAAAACATAATTTACCGCTTCTTCTAACCGAACTGAGTAGTGGATGTCTCGCAATGAATTATCGATAAATTTTGAGCCAAGTTAACAGAGAGATAGTTAACTTCTTCTTGGCTTTTGGTGGTGGCAGCATAGTGTTGGAGTGGTCATTGGTGAACCTTCCAGTTCGTCAGTTAGCTGCCCTATTAGCTACTCATGAAATTGAGTAAAAGTCAATCGGACCTCATCTTAGCCGAGTTTGAGAGGAAAGTCTTGTGGAGAATTGTTGGCCTCGTATGTGAAGAAGGACTCTGCAATGAGGATCGAACAACGAGTCTCTCCATCACCCCAAGATAGCTCCGTGTTTGAAGAAGGACCCTGCAATGAGGATCGAACTCCGAGTCTCCCCATCACTCCAAGATGCCTTTAAGATCTGTTCTCACACTAAGCAGGCCTTAAAGACTGAATAGTATCACAGACCAAACATTTAGTGAAGGACACTACAAACAAATCTACCATCGAATCTTCGGTAGTTTTAGGAACCTCTGATCTATAAATTAATTAAGATCTTCCAACCAATTTTGTGTGCACAGCACTGTGTAAATTTGCTGCTGCTGCGAAGTGAAACTGTATTGGAAATTTGATTCATCCGCACCCATTTGCTGTTCTCAACCTGGAAATAGACAACTGCGTGCGAAAGGGGGAAACATTTGAAATACAATTAATGACCCTCATGCAGGGTGCATTACTTGAATTTGATAACAGTCAAGTGTGTTGTAATGATCATAACAAACACAACACAACACAACAAAAACAAAAAATACAAAAATCAAATCGATTGAAAACTACGTGCTGCTCTGTACGCATTGAGCGTTTTCTTTTGCTTGCGGGTATTTGTGGTCGTCGGCGTCGTCTTCGTTGTGTCTGCAGCGCCGTCCGCCTCAAACAAAACAGCTTTTGTTTATCATTTGCTAAATACCAGCGCGCACACATGGCTCAGCCAGATCAGATATACAGTACACAATAAAAGATGTGCACTTTCCGAATAATGAAATGTTATGGCATCGTCCGTCCGTCCGTCCACAGATATGGACACACTGCAGTCAAAACTATTTTTGTTTCATTGCTTGAGAAGTAATTACATCTGGAATGCATTGCATCGAAGAGGAGTACAGATAGCGTACATTTGAGCATTCATAAATTTCGAAATATGGTTTCCATTGGAAAGTGTCTTAGCGTAGGTTTAGGTTAGGTTGTGATGGCAGCAAATGCTCACTTAAACCTTTGTTTTAACACAGGATCTTACACCTCTCCATTTTTTAAGAGTCCCTTTTCGAGCTCTGCAATAATCAAAGTAAAGTATCGGGTACTTTGTCGTTTTCGAGATCAGAGAGATTATCCATCAAGTGTTTGTGCCTTTTGTACACTAATGCCGGACAGAAGCAAAGAAGATGTTCTATGGTCTCTTCTTCCTCCTTCTCCTCCATGCAGCTTTTGCAAAAGGCATTATATACGACACCCATCCTTCTCGTGTGTTTCCCTAGAAGGCAGTCTCCTGTCAATATCCCCACAGCGCAAATGAACGCTTCAAGTCCAGCTTTGGTCAAACTTGTCTTGATATATTGTGAGTGTCGGTGTATTTCGCAATTGCAGTCGCAATAGGCCTCTCCACATCTGCCCTTTCCGAAGAAGGAGAGTCGTACCCATACTCATCTGACTGGCCGGAAACCAAATGGCCCCTAATTTGAAGTGCTCACCAATCTTGTTAAGAGAGGAATGCCAGTTTAACGCCACTTTTGATGTGAGTCTCACTCACGCTTCCATCTCCGCCTGATCTCTGACTAATAGATATTGAACAGTTGTCAGTCGGTACCAAGCTCGGATGAAATGCAGCGGAGCAATCTAATCCTCAGTAAACTGCTATTCCACTTGTAAGCCAAGGGTCGAGGTACCCTTTCCGAGGATTGCATGATCAGTAAGTGGTTAAAGAAAACTGGTCGCTAACGGTCTCTCCGATGCTCAGGCAAGGTCGGTTGTATAAGTTCCTTATTCTGATACGTCGGCTTTGTCAGAATGGACCGTCCCTAACGACCTACACGTGGGATCTATATGGAGCACAACAAAACAACTTTTTTCAGGAGGAGGAGAGAGGACGTCCGAAAATGATCTCCTGGCGTTAAGTCAAGAGACGCTAGGTGATTATGGTAGCGCAGACACCAGTCATGGTGCTCAGCTACCGGGCAGTGCTACCCAGTCAGACAACAACAATTTTACCTAGGGTCGCAGGTGCGGCCACTTAGAAGCAGGACAACAAAAAACTGCAATCACCCGTTTTAAACAGGAGTACCGGTGGGCTGTCCGAATTCTTGACAAGATCGCCAAGAACAAGGCGGCGGGTCCTTCTCACGCAGAGATGCCGAAGATACCATCCGATACCATAAAGTGGTAGAGGAATATAAAAGACGGAAGAGTAGCAGCAAGGTGTCTGTCACTCCTGCCACTAGCCTAAAACGTAACCGATGAGATGAGACCAGTAACGTAGCGAAAAGGCCTGGCTTCCGCTGAAGGGTGTACTCACCGAGGCGTCTTCCAGTGGAAGTGCTAAGGTGACTAAGAAGAGCAAGGAAACCGCGGCATTTTTTGGGAGAAGGCTGGGACTTCCAAACTCACATGCAAAGAGGTGTCCAACAGTCACCTAAAGTGACGCTTATCGATGAGGTTTCGAGGAGCAGCAAACCGGTTCTGGAGAGGTGGGGCCTCATACAATCTCGCATGTCCGAATTGGTGATGGACCACCATCACAACAACAAGGCACAAGGTCCCGAGTCTCGGTCGACTTCTCCGAGTTTATGTGAGGCTTTCGGATTATCAAGTGCGAGGACCATTATTATTGAATTTCCTTGGCGAATGCGTTACTAAGATTTGTAATGTCTGCGAGGGCTTGAAGATCAAACTAATCCCAGTCAAGGATATGCATAGAAGGCCATGGGATCGCATTTGGATACCTAATATGGAGGCGGACAACGAGAAATCGCTCCAATGTCTTAGGCTGCACAATCCGGAAATCCCAATGGACAACTGGAGTTGTGTGTTGCCGAAGAGCCGCTGCACAATAACATGTGCCTGGTTCTCATCAAGAATGAGGAGTGGCTAGAAGCTCTAGATAGAGTGGGACATAGGCTTCGGTTTGGTATCTATAAGGCAAGCCAAAATCAAAGTGTTCCGGATACCCCCCCCCCCCCCATTAAGACGATCCAGAGTTGGACGCTGCCTCCAAGCTATTAGAGGATTTAAAGATTAACCTCAAGCACTCGAGGTGTGCCTCTGATAATCTCCAGGTTTTCTTGAGAGAGGAGAACATAGACATCCTCATAATACAAGAACACTATCAAACAAAGAGTTTCACCTCTTTCATAAAAAAGAAACGAGGGTAAGCCAAGATCTTGTGTTTTAGTTAAGAAACATGGTAACGCTTTCCTCTGACTAAATTTCAGCTCGTCGGACTTAAAAGTCCGGAAGACAGAGGATACAGGTGGAGGTCACCTTCTTATATCCTCGGACTACTTTCCGCACGAGCATCCCGCAAAGTTCATAAGCGAATCAAGAGGGGAGAATGTCATCAGGAATGTGATGCTAATGCCAGGCACAGCTCTGGGGGAGTTCCAAAGATAACGAACGGGGTGAGTCCCTTTTTTTTTACAAATTCTAACCTAAAGTTTGTAAAACTGGTAGGACTCCAACCTTTATCTTTCCGAGATCGGATAGGTATAATGGATGGGATGAAGCTATAGATGTGCCATTGACTACTAGTAATTTTACTTTCAATTCAGGGTTGACAACTGGACTGTCTCCAGTGCCAACTCTTATTCCGATCATAGGTATATAATGTTCGACCTGTCTCTCCAGTCGGAGACTCTCAAACCGTACAGGAACATTAAAAAAACAAACTGGATGAAATTCAGTAACATTATCCAGACCAAACTGAGCCAAATTTCTTCTATTAAGCCAGCTACGACTGTGGACGTGGACTCCAACATTAAGTTGTTTGAAAGTTCCACGGATTTGGCCTCGAAAGTTTCATGCCCGATCAGTCGTAGCAGAAGAAAGCACCCAACTTGGTGGTGCGATGAACTGGACAAGCGAGAAGCTCGTTGTGCTCTTCCACTTTTTGCATTAGGGTTTCTAAGTGGAGATGGTCCTCATGTAACATGCGAAGGCAACCAGTGAAATGGTACTTTTCACCACTAAGTTCAAAATACCGGACTTTGCCCTGCCCAAACTCAATGGTCAGAGACTCACGTTTACCTCAGAAGCAAAATATATCGGCGTAATACAAGACATGAAACTCAGCTGGAAATTGGAATTAGGGCTTAGACAGCATGTATTGCCCTATAAGCCAGCAGTAGGACCATTAGCTGTACACAGCAGTGGTGCGCCCTATTCTTATCTATTGGGGCGCTGGTCTGCTGGCCGGCGATTAATAAAAAGTACAATGTCATCAAGCTAAGTAGAACACAAAGATCCCCAGCTGTTGGCATAACTGAAGAAAGATCGCACATCGGTGCTATTTTAGGTGCCATCTTTAGACACTGTCTCATAGGCAAACATGCAGCAAGATATGTTCTTGAATGAATTCTGCAGAAGCAGCATGGATGAGGAGGAGGAGGAGACCATCGTCGATCTTCTCTGTACTTGTCCAGCCCTCTCCCAAAAACGTAAACTCCATATTTTTTCTCCAATGACACTAATGATTTCATCGGCATTGACATGAACAGTCTCCTACGCTTCATACGAATCTTTAATTGGGTTAACGAGTAGGTGGAAAAAAATTTGCTACTCCTTGTGGTATCACAATGGACCATTGCTGGTCTAAATGTGCCGGTTTCACTGACAGCCACCTTAACCTAACCTAATCTATGACCGACTTTAGTAGAGGTTAAGTAAGAAGCACAATTTCTAATGAGTATGATTGAAACTTGCACAACAAGTATTCCATTCATACTTTTAATTCAAACACCAAAATAGTTGTCACCTACCAACATCGTTAAGTGTAAAACATAACTCACCTGCAATTGAATATCAGCAATTTTACTCCACGAAAACTCAAATTCATTCAGTGGCACTTTAGCCATTTTCAAATATCTTAAAAATCCCAGTTCTTCAGGTCTTAGAATAAGCAAAGCGTGTCCTGAACTGCCAATACCACGTGCGGTACGACCAACACGATGAATGTATTCCTAAAATTGCAGTTTAATTGCAGATGAGATAATAAAACAAAAAAAAACCTAAAAATTCAACCTTTGGATCATCTGGAGGATCATACTGCACAATCCAGTCGACAGCTGGTATATCTAAACCACGAGCAGCAACATCTGTACACAACAGAATACCCTCTTCGGCGTTACAAAATTGAAAGAAAGTTGTTGTCCGTTTGGTTTGTTTTTGTTTACCCTGTGATGGAAATAAACGGATAATTTGTCTGTTGTTTAGGAAATTTTCTCCCAAACTTACATGTATCGCCGCCACTGGCAAATCAATATAATTGAACAACTCATTGTGATACTTCACCGACATGCATGATGAGAAAAACACCATCACCTTTTTCCTGCGATTCTTCTTGAGGAACGTAAACAGAATAAGCATACGCTTTTCAGATGGACAGACAATGTAGCCCTGTTCCAAACCACTAACCGTGGCCGTTTCTTTGTTGTCATCGACTCCGACATAAATCGGTTCCTTTTTTAGGGCCAATTTTGAGAGTGCATCGATTTTTTCAGTTTGTGTAGCTGAGAAAAGCATTGTTTGGCGACGTTCTGCAAAGTAGAGCATAAAATTAGAAAACAACAACTGACAACAAGTGAGTACACTTACTTGGCAATAAATTGACAATCTGTTTCAGTTCCTCCTCGAAACCAATATCCAAAATTCGATCCACCTCATCGATAATCAGGCACTGCAAATTCTTATACAAGAAATCGGGTGAATTCTGTAGATGATCAAGCAAGCGGCCAGGTGTCGCCACCAGAATGTTGATACCTTTTCCAAGTTTTTCACTTTCTACTTGACGATTTGATCCGCCCATGACCATACCGTAAGTGTGATGATGATGTACCATTAATTCCTTGAGAACGCCAAATGTTTGCATTGACAATTCACGTGTGGGCGAGATGATTATTACGCCAGTACCATTGCGTGGCATAAAACCCAATTTGTAAATTAATTCAATTGCTGGAATAAGAAAGGCTAGTGTCTTGCCGGAACCGGTTTGAGCAGCGCCAACTAAATCGCGTCCCTCCAGTAGTGGTGGAATAGATTTTGCTTGAATTTCTGTCATCTCTGTAAATCCCATCTCTGCTATAGCCTTTAGTGTTTTATCGGAAACAGTGTCCTTAAGTGTGGCAAATGATTTTTTATTATTATTATCATTAGAGGGAGAAGTTAAGGATTCCGAGTCAGCTTGGACTACGGCTTCTGAAACGTTTTTCTGCTTCTTTTTCTTCGGCTCTTCCTCTTCTTCTGGAGCGGTATTCTTTTTCAACTTCTTTGCATTACCATTTGCTATATGCGGTTTCTCTGGCTCTGCTACTTCTTCTTCTTCCGATGCTTCGTCTTCATCTTCTCCACTTGAGTTTTCTTCTGGAGCGGTATTCTTTTTTAACTTTTTTGCATTTCCATTTGCTACATGTGGTTTCTCTGGCTGTGCTACTTCTTCTTCTGATGATTCATTTTCTAATTCCCTATCATTTTCTGATGATTCATCTTCTGACCCTTCATTTTCTTCATCTTCCGATGCTTCGCCTTCATCTTCTCCACTTGAGTCTACATCTGGAGCGGTCTTCTTTTTTAACTTCTTTGCATTTCCATTTGCTACATGTGGTTTCTCTGGCTGTGCTACTTCTTCTTCTTCTGATGATGATTCATTTTCATCTTCCGATGCATATTCATTTGAGTTTTCATCCGCTGATTCTTCAACATCTGACCCTTCATTTTCTGATGATTCCGCCTCTGATACTTCCTTTCCATTTTCAGGAATATCACTGTCACCATCAGAATCTGAAAGTCAGTATGAAAACTTCATTAAATTTTGCCAGAATGGAAAATGAGAGTTCAAACTATCAAACTATACGGAAATCAGTGTTTTTTAATATTTTAATTTCAACAAACAGTTCAACCAAAGTAACTGTGGGAATCGTTTTCAAATTCGCCTTAAATCTCATCATGCATCAGCACCATAGACACACACAGTAATCTAACCAAAAAAAAACTCACCAGAATCGGCTAACACTGGAATTTGTTCTTTTTTCTGCTTCTTATTTTGTCCAGCCTTTACTCGCGGAGCCTCTTGAAAGTCCTCCTCAACATCTAAAGCGGATTAAAAGTGATTTCAACATTTCAAGATTATTCCAATATTTAACTTAGTACTTACCACTTTCCACTGCGGCTTTTTGCTGCTGTGGTGTTTGTTTTCCCTTCTTTTGCATCAGTTTCTTTTTCATTTCTTCCCTTTTTTTTATTTTTTTCATCAATAGCCTTTCGCGGATGGACATGGTTGAGTTTTATATTTTATTAAAACTATAAACGAAGAAAACTGAACTTGATGTGAAATACCAAACACGCACGGCACCACGCACGTGTTTTGCTTTTCCTTTTTGACATTTTCTGCAGCTGTCACTGTCAGATTCCGGCCGTAAGGTTGTCACTTAAAACTTTCAACTTCGTTGATGGATTGAATAGAAAGTAACCAGCTGAAATTGTAGATGGAGCTGCTGTCAATAAAAGAAATATAGCATTGGATTCTACGCATGAAGATTTGGTAATTGAGTATTTACTGAAACGAAGTAAAATAATTTTACAACAAATATGAAATATAAATCTCAAATAACGCCTTATCAGTTTATATTTAGGGAATTAGCGAAAATTCACAGTTAAATTAAGCCAATTTCAGACTATGTAGGTTAACAAGAACCAAATGCAAAAGGCCTTCAAAATCAATGGAGTTCTTGTTGGCCAGACACACTATTGTGGACATTGGCTCAAAATAGCCGTAGTTGGTGCGGTGGTGAGGGAGAAAAAAGAGAGGAACAGATCTAAGGCTACGTGGGTAAGTGTGAAAGGAGATCATTTCTAATAGTGCGGGAGAATCGATTGTTCCAGTTAATAATTGGTGTATGAAGAGTATGTCAGCAACTTCACGACGTTTTGCAAGGGTTTGCAAGCTCATCAATTTTAGCCTACTTTCGGTGTGGGGTAGGATATAGTTGTCGGCCCATGGGAGACCGCGTAACGCAAAACGGATAAACGTAGCTGCACAACTTCAATTCTAAGGGAGTGGGTGTCGTGAAATGGAGACCAGACTTGGCTGGCGTATTCAAGCTGTGGTCTGACCAAGGTAATCTAAAGGGATTTAGTAACGTAAGGGTTAGAAAATTCTTTGGACCATCGTTTTATGAAACCGAGAGAAGAATTTGCCTTTTGTATAATATTATTTAATTTTCATTTTGTATTTTTTTAATATTAACTATATTGGTGATGTCCTCTCACTGGCGGCTTCGCCACTGTCAGTGGTTTCTGTTGCTGGCTGCCTTGTAATGGACATCATTTCATAGTGCTCGAATGGTTTTTCCTGCGGTTGTTCCTTCCAAGACGAAGGCTTTAATGCGGAAAAGGTAATGAAAACATATAAAAGATAATGAAACTGAAAATGCACTCACTATCAGAGCAGCATCATCCATTATATCGTTGAATGCGCGTCTCAGTTTTGACCTTGCGAAAGCAGCTTGTTCCGGTTTTAAGTTTTGCAACTCAGAGGCCATATAGTCACATAAGGCAGTGGATGCATTTTTTGGCTGCGAACTAGTAGAACGAATTGACTGCAGTGCCTCTACCGCCATTTGCTTTAAACTCGAATCGCGGCTGGTATTTGACGGAGATGGCAATGGTGTTGATGTGGTAATCCTGCGTTTGCGTCGTTGCCCAGACGTTAATGTTGACGGTACGGACAAAAATTCCCGCGTATTATGCTCGCTAAGTTCATTTAGAAATGTTTGGTCGTCAACAGCAGAGATCTGAGAAATCTACACAAAGAACACATGAATAATTCCGAAACATAAAACCAATAGAGGCGAAGATATAGTTTACCAATTCCATAGAAGAAGTCGATTGGGTGGACTGGAGAACTTTGTTAGTTTCCAAAAACATCATTGCTTTGAAATACTTCCAGACAATAGGAACTGATTCGCTGGCACCTTGACCTGATTTTTTTTTCCGATATTTACCAAGGTTGCTGTTGAATGTAATGCGGAGATTCGACCATTTGCCCTTGCAGTCGTTGAGTGTCATAAGGATGGCGTCCGCTACTTCCTGCCATAAAGCTTCTTTCGGCAGCTTATATTCTGCGCATCCAGCATCCCACAAACTGCGTCGCATCTCGATTTCCTCAATCAGCTTAAAAATTTGCTCCTGGGACCATTCACTTTCAACTTTTTTTCGGTAAGATTTTTGCATTTTGCGTTTTTTTGCAGACTTCGTCGGCGACTGCGAAACTGGAAGTCCAACCGGCCCAAATGTTGGATCGTTTGGTACGTCGACGTATTCACTTTTTATTTTACTCATTTCTTAAAAAATAATAGTTTTGCTCCTTCAAATATGAAAAATTTGTCTGACAATGAATAAATTGTCAGACGTCATAAGCAAGGCACATCTGACAAAGAAATAACAAATGAGTATGCAAATCTCCTTTACGTCTGAAAATGGTGTGACTGATACAATTGTGTGTTCAGACGATTACCAAATATTTGACAATTTTATTGTCAGATAGTGATCTGAAAATGGTCTGACAATGTGTTTTCTGTAAATATTGTCAGACAAAATTGAAAGTTCACACGGTTGTAAGACATTTGGGACAATTTTTTCACTAAACATCTGAAAATATTGGCAGATGTGGCAATCGTCTGGACATAGCTTTAGTAATGTAAAAAAAAACAACAATATAATATAGCATAACTATCTCGGGTTAGCTGTAGAAGCCGATACCAGCACGAAACCAGAAATACGAAACCTCAAAGCCAACTAAGTCTACTTAAGTCCGTCTAAGACACTGGTTATATCAGTACTCACATATAGATCAGATCCGAGACTCGGGGTCTTAGCAGAAAGCATTCTTAGCCGTGTTCGAGAGAAAAGTCTTTACGGCGAATTGTTGGCCCCATATGTGACGAAGGACGATTCCGGAGACTCTATAATGATGAGATCTACGAGCGTTACCGCGATGTCGACGTTTTGAAGAGAATTAAACTCGGTAGGCTCCGGTGGGCAGGACACCTAGCTCGCATGAGTGAAGAGGATCCTGCTCGGAGTCTTTTGCGGTAGAATTTATGGGACACGACAGCGAGGTCGGCCAAGCCTACGTTGGAAGGGTGGCGTAGACCAGGATGCTCAGAGTTTAGGGATGCCAAACTGGATGACTGTGGCTCAGTGGATAAGACTTCTGAGCAGGGTTTTCGTGGTTCAAATCCCAGTAACACCAAAAGTATTTTTCACGGTGTCCCACCTCTCGCGAAAGTCTGACAAACGTCCGAAAGTAATAACTTGTCACGTAAAGCTTCTCAATTCGCCCTTCGGATCCGGCATTAAATTCTCGGTCCCCTCCATTTGTGTGCATGCTTAACACTAATGGTTTGCGCGAAGCTAGGTCTTGTCTGTCGCGCCGAATATTATTCAACTGGATGACACCGGCTCGATATCGGGATCGGTGGAGACTTGGCGATAGATTTTGTATGACATAACAGGCTTAACTTTACTGTAAGAATGAAATAGAAAAGGACGTCTTTAGATGAGATATTTAACTGGCGACCGATTAATATTTTGATGGAGACCAAGACCAGACTTCGTGTCGACATTCTTATTGCATACATTACATTACACCACTGTTTTATGGAACACAAAAAACACTCAGCACACATCCGCGTAGCGGTGGGTAAGAATGCATTTTTCCTAGCAGGGTGAAAAAAATAGTTCGCTTCATCTGGTTACTAACAAGCATTCATTCGCCGCAAACGTGAGAGAATGTGTTACAGAGTTTTCCAGCCAGGGTTAACCTCAGCGTGACCAGGGTTCAGAGATAAGGGGTCATTACAATAAAATTTATAGTCTGGCGACTTGTTGACTGTGTCTGTGTTGGTCAAACAGACGCGACGATGACGTTGGGGAGCTTTGATGATGCGAGCCTTGAACAAACGTGAGCCTGAGCGATGCGTGAGTTTGAACGTTGCGTGAGCCTGAACGATGCGTTCCTTGAACGAACGTGAGCTGAACGATACGAGCCTTGCAAGAACGTGAACCTGAGCGATGTGTTAGTTTGACCTATGTGTGAGATTAAATGAACGTGAGCCTGAGCGATGCGTGAGCCTGTACGATGCGAGCCTTGAACGAACGTGAGTTTGAACGTCGCGTGAGTCTAAGCGTTGCGTGAGCCTTAAATGAACATGAGCCTGAGCGATGCGTGAGTTTGAACGTTGCGTGAGCCTGAACGAACGTGAGCCTGAACGATGTGCGAGCCTTCCACAAATGTTTATTTTCAAATATTATATACACACTGACAAATGTCAGGTCGGCTGACGTTTAACGAGTTTTTTTTTTGACATTAGAGTTCCTAATGTTCAGTTCATGATAAGAATATTAGTCCAAAGTCGAAAACAGCCTACTCGCGTTGAAATCATAAAAGGGCCCTACGATATCAATTGTCTAGGGATGTCTCATTAGATAACGCTGGCATGAAACTGTGACCGGCGAAGGGTTATTTAGATGGAGTTCATCCGGTCCCCGGTTGTAGACCCAAATATAAGGATAGGTTTGCACCTAATTTAATAGTCAACGTCAAAGGCAGACCAAAAATAAGCGGAAACACATCTTGGGAATGTCTTATTGGATGGCATGGTCCATTTGCTGGAGGCCATGTTGTAAAGACAAAATAAAAAATAAATAAAAAATAATAAAAGGTGTAGTGACATCGGGTCGATAGCATGCATTCTTGTCGCCAGCCAGCAGAAACGCCCAGCACATCCGATGCTCCTGTCCAGCACTGAAAAAAAAACTGCTTCCAATTTTTTTGCTCACATTTTATTGACATTTTTGTTTTATTCTTTTATTTTTTCGTTTGTTTCATTTTAAATAGTTCATTCCATCATAATCAATATTACCATCATCAACATCATAATTAGTTTATAATGTATTTAATATTCATTCATTTGTACACAACGAAAAATTACAATTACAATATGAATTTGCATTAACTAAATTACCGCACTAACTACAATACATACACGAATACAAATAACTAATAATTATAGCTGTATATTTAACAATTAAAAAATAATTATTTTTGTTGTATTATTAATAATTATATAATTCTATTAAATATGCAAAAACAAAATAATTAAATAAATGTTGGGCTCAAATAGGCAACAAATAGCCCCATCATTTTTTAGCGGTTAGGGCGCTCTCATAATCGAAATACTTAAGACTTACAAGTTTGCATGGATTTTCAACATAACGACCAAAATTTTTTTTTGTCAAAACCAAAATCCATACAGTTTTGTAAGTATTTCGTTTTTCTATTGTGGGAGCGCCTCCTAAGCTAACAACAGAACAAACAAATTTTTAGCTCATTGATCGATCAGTCAATCACAGTCGTTTCTCGATCGGTCGGTCGCTCGGGATAAAATCAAACTAATAGTGATTTTGTTTATTATAAAAATAACTGTTAATTAAGGACTAAGCTTTTAGTACATTTAACAATTTTCATACATAGAATCCGAGGTAAGTGGTCTCTCAAATTGAAAGGTAACATACTCCAACACCTTGATATTCGTTGCCTCTTTCCTCGTTTAAGGTGGTTTGGTTTTTTTTTTGCTCGTTATGTTGGTAGAAATCTTTCGTCGAGTTAAAAACATGGCGGCGTTAACTGGTAGCGGCTCCATGAACAGGTAGAGTGGAGTTATTTTGACAGATGTGCTGTAGTTTTTTACAAATGAATGACATTTCATCATATAAATTCATAAATCTAACTCAACCGCTCTAGTTTCGTGGAGTTTATTTGAGTTCAACGAAACTCAACTATAATTTGCGTTTCCATGAACATATACAATGTTTTCATGTCAGAGTTTGAGTCAAGGTTTCGTCGAGGTTAGAACATGACGGCGATAACTCGTAGCGTTTCCGAGAACAGATTAGAGTTAATTTGACAGATGCGTTGTAGTTTCTATTAACATTAAAATGAAATGTCAGACAAATCTAACACAAACGCACTAGTTACGTGAAGTTTATTTCGGGTTAATGAAACTCAACTCTAACCTCCGTTTCCATGAACATATAACACGTTTTCATGTCAGAGTTTGAGTCAAGGTTTCATCGAGTTTAGAACATGGCAAATCGAACTCATAGCGTTTCGATGAGCTGAGTTCAGTTTATTTGACAGAGCATTGTAGTTTCTTACAAATTAAATGTCAAACAAACCAAACTCAACCGCTCTAGTTTCGTGGAGTTTAATTCGGGTTAACGAAATTCAACTATAATTAGCGTTTCCATGAACATATACAACGTTTTCAGAGTTTGAGACAAGTTAAGGTTTCGTCGAGTTGAGAACATGGCGAATCGAACTCATAGCGTTTCCATGAGCAGAATAGAGTTTATTTGACAGAGCGTTGTAGTTTCTTACAAATTAAATGTCAGACAAACCTAACTCAACCGCACTAGTTTAATTCGGGTTAACGACACTCAACTATAATAAGCGTTTCTATGCAAACATATGGAAACGTAGTAATAAACATAAATCATGCAAACGTGGTAATCTATAGCCGCGTTCGATTGGCCTGAAAAGTACAGCTACTTCAGTTAATTGAGTGACTTCTCACTTATGTCGAGTTTTTTTTTTGTTTTAGCAATCTGCGGTGGAGCGTAGATTTTTTCTCGAAAAAACGAACACGAAAGCCGAGAATCTTTTGTTTACATTGTTTTGTTGCATGTGTGTGTGATGTGTTTTACCTAAACCAAATGACATCAGTTGTTGGTGTTAGTAAAAGAGGGGTAAATCTCCCAAAATATCAAGATCTGTTTGAGGGGAAATCCAATCTACCGTAGATTGTTTTTTTTGGAATAAACGAACAACTTGACAGCCAAAAAAGCACTCTACGGCAGATTTTTTTTTTAAAAAAAACTCGACATTAAATTGAGCTACCGAAGTGAAGGGACTGTTCGATTGGTATTCTTCACTTCCGTCATGTCATCACTATCTCGAACGGAAAATTCCACGGTGTATAGCTGCATAGATGAGTGCCATCCGTAAAGGATATTTTTCGATTAACGTGCAACGTGTGTGTGATTCCAAGTGTAGATATATCAATTTAGTTGCTAGGTATATGGGATATAAATTATTGAATATATTAAGCAAACAAAATTTTACTTTTTAGATGGCACGGCTCAGCGCTCCATATGACTGTTTATAACTTTACAAAAGCTGGTAGGAGATGGTGAAGGCCCTAGAACGGTTTTGCAAGGATTTATGGAAAGCCCTTCTCTCCTGCACAGTTCTAAGATGTGAAGTAACGCACCTTGCATGACTTTTGTAATGGTCGTGCTTTGCTTAATAATAATAATAATAACATTCGGCGCGACAGACCGTTGCGGTCCAAGGCCTAGTTCCTCCCGACTCTGTGCTTTTACAGACAGACAACCTTAGGGCCAACATCGAACGCGAAATTGCAGACATATTTATGCGAAAAAGTCCTGAAAAATTGGAATCAGCGAATGAGTTTACATGCAGTAAGTTCGAGTAGTACTTTATCCCCTTGTCATCTGCGTGCCATCGTTGTATTGAGCTCGACGAAAGGTTTAATTGTTTTGCAAAATCAGTCAGCAGTCAGTTGTTCACCCTGCGACTCCAACATCTACCACGTGTATTATTTTTCAAGCTAGAATGATGCATTCCTCACCTTCTTTTATTCCTTAAAATCAGTGTAAATGTTGTGAGTTTTCAATTTGAAAGATCCCCTCTTAAATATTTTCCATAAATTATTCCTTGAGCCATGAAAATGTAATTATAATTATAGTGTGTAATTGTTTGCGTTTGTGTGTGAGTGTTAAAATGAGAATTGCTTCAATTATTGTATTATAATTAAGTTAACTAAATGTTGTTAAAGAAAAATATTACTTATGCTTATAAAAAAAAGTTACAATATTTACAAAGTGAGGGTTCAATTGTTTTGATTATTCAACTTAGTTACAGTTTTAGTTTTAAGTCGAAGTTTTCAGCATACTCTTCCTTTCACATTACTTATTCTATTCAATTTAATTCATTTACTATTGAGTGGCTGGTGGCTCTACGATTAGTTACATTTCTCAAATTATGATCTTTTATATTTTTTTTATAGAAGGATGAAGAGAGGGAGAGGTTGATAGTGAGATAGAGGATGAGGAAAAGAAAGAATTATTAAAAACCACATAAGACCAGCTTACGTTTTTGGAGGATTAAGGATTTGTTTTTGTTAAAGTTAAGGCCACAGATTACAAATCTTCTCATCTTTTGATATATAGTCAATAATTTTTGTTTATTTGAAATTTGTGTTGCATAAAATTTATTAATGTAGTACATACATAGAAAGAGCTCCTCCATCATACCCTATCTATCCGATCATTGTTGATAGCTTACATGCTTACACATATTACAAAAAGGCTTCATACACATATGTACACTTGACGACATTCACTTCCGTACTATCGCTCAGCCGAATAAAAGACTCGCGATCCAAGTGGCAGAGTCATTTCGCTGGAATCTGCAGTCTACGGTCAAAGGTCCTTCTGGGAAAACCCAATCTCAGGGCATAACTGCAATTTCACTTGCTATTGCCACCGAAGGCATATAATTCATACACGGTTTTTCCAATTTATTGGTTAGGTACGCAAAGTTCTAGCTGAACCAGACCCAAACATTTTTAGCTTGTGCTGCAAATAGGCATTCAGTTTCCTTCCGCTCTGTCGGTCTTGACCACCTTCAGTCTCCCGCCTCACTGTCAGTTTCTCTCTCATTGTATTGTCATGTCGTGTCTTGACATAGGCCTGCAGTATAGTGCCATGAGCGTTTAAAGCTGCGCCGGTTGATTCAGTCGGTCGAAATACCGTCGCAACCTGTATCGAGTATCAAGTGGATTTTGTTGACTTGTGATGGGCAGTAATTAATAATTATATTCGGCGCGACAGACGATTGCGCCCCAAGGTCTATCTTCTCGCGAACATTTGTGTTGCGCATGTATATTTTTGGACACAAATGGAAGGGACCTACAATTTAAGGACGGATCCGAACGGCGAATTCAGAAGCGTTTGTTACCCATTCGTGAAAAATACTTTTGGTGTTACTGGGATTCGAACCACAAACCTCCTGCTCAGTAGTCAAGCGCATTTCCACTAAGCCACTCGGTCGGTTATTGTTCGATATTTTAAAAATTTCTTCTTATTTGCAAAAACTAAAAACTGAAAACTGAATGTTTCCAAGCGTATATGTATAACGAAGCAGACAATTTGGTCACATTTTGACTTAATTCACATTTTTCATTACTATCCAGCCAGCTGGAATAGAAATTTGGCTGAGTTATGAATGTGGTGTCCGGCATTGAGTGAGTTATTAATAATGATAAAGGTAAGAGGTAGCCGATTTTCAAAACTCTTTTATACATTTTTTTACAATTTTGTGACAGGTGTAGTAGTTAGTTAAGAATCTTCCACCATGAAACACCCTTTTCGACAAGGGTTGCCTTAAAACTTAATCGATAGAGTAACACTTTACATTATTTGAGCTCTTTCGTTTAGTATATATGTATGTATGTATGTATGCATATTTATTAATATATTTATGTATGTTTGTGTGTTTTTTAAGGATAAATATTTGATATGCAATATACAGAATTTTTTGTTTATCTCTTCGGAGCACCAAACAACTAAAGAGTTATCCAAAATTAGTGTCGTTTTTTAAAATTTGAATAAAACTAAAACTACTTGAGATATTTAATTATTTCTTTTAAATTTCTTTTGGGCCAGCAATGTGTATAAACCTTAACGTTGAACACATTCATTTCCGCAAAACACATTCCACATTTGCCGTCCACAACGAGATGCCTGTATTTCATCTGTCACTTTTTTTCGTTCTTATTTTTTACATTACTGGAGCTGATAAGATCTTAATAAAAAGGTTCTTCAATTATTTCAATCGAAAGCCATAGTATTTAATTTATTATATAGGTAGGATCAATTCTAAAAGAAAAAAAGAAAGCAATTACTTGGCAGTTTTCAGTCTTCTTCTAGTTTTTGTTGTGATATAGACTGAAATAATAGTGTTACAATTTGCATATAATGGCCAGTAAAATTCGTGCTGCTTTTAATTTGTATTTCCAGTGCTATTTTAATTTTGAAGATTTAGGAAAAATCTCTACTTGGGGGCTCAACCGAAAAAGGCACGCGATTCCATACCGGAGGAGGTTAGGAATTATGATGATTCTTATCGGAAGATGAGGGAATAACTCGCCAGGGCGGTGGATCGCGAAATGCGGGTTTCGCGTACCTCATCGGTAAATGCAACATTGTTGGTAACAACTTTGAATAACGCGGCTCTGCACAAGGAGATAGAGCTGATGCAAAAGGCAATAAAGGTGAAGGAACGTGAAAGGAGAGTGCAACCTAAACCTCGTCCGGAACAACCGTTCCTTTTTCACGACATAGAGGATTCAATGCCAAAATACAACGGAACCGATAATTTCATTTTAGAAAAATGCACGTCCGACATCAGCGAAGCGGCTGCGTTATACAATAGTCGCTAACTAGTTCTTTGAAAGAGTTTAAGGAAAAACTAGTATGCCACGAAGAGATAAAGAAAAAGATGCCCAACAAAACATCTCGTACAGCAACAGGTTGAACGACCTAGAATTCAAGAGGAGCAGCTGAACAAAATGGATAGTCTTAGCGAGGAACTCGAATCGTATAAAAGATAATACAACGAGCTTAAAGAGGTTGTTAAAATGCAGGGCCAAAAAGAAAAGGCAAAGAAATTGACACAACTGCGGCAAATCGAAATCAATGAAGCTGAACTAACAGATTTTGAGTCATATTACGATCCAGATTGGAAGAGAACTCCCCGATTATGTAGACCAAATCGCAGATCAGGCGATTCAGGAAAGAACGCTACATCACCATCGATCGACAAGGACGTGCAGAGTTTTTCAAGCAGAAATCATGGCGATTTAAGAAGTCCTGTCTTGGCTGAAGAGAAACGTTGTATCAATAAAGGAAATCCGCATCTTCTCGGATAGTCAAGCAGCTTTGAGATCCCTAGAATCAGTTTGTGCGAAATCTTATTAACTACGCCACGCCCATCTGGACGTTATTTTTAAGTGACACACAAGCGACCAATATCCATACCACACAAAACACAGCCCTTCGGATCGCAACTGGGTGCCCCTCCATAACCAAATCCAATCATATTGATGACGAAACGTCCATGCTTCCGACAGGCAACACAATGAACGATAAGTCCCTGCCCACGGAAACCCTGGCACAATTTCGGTCGGGTGGTGTCATATACTTCAGAGTTATAAAGCTCGCATTATCGCTGGCACCAGTGATCTGTAAACCAAGGCACCCATACTACCAACCACCTATTCCTCTGCCCCGATTGTAAACCAAGGCACCCATACTACAACCACCTATTCATCTGCCCCCTCCTTCACCACACGGATTTGGACGTTACTCAAATGACTATACCCCACCATGAATTCATCTAATTTGTATAGAAACTATAAGCCATTAGACTTTAGCTAATTGAAGTACACTATGAAATTAAATAGGTATATTTGTACTGTAAATGAAAGTCTAAAGATTGGAAGGTTTCCACTTTATTCTTATTTAAGGTTTGGAGGGTCTACATCAATAACAACATGTCCCAGAAACATGATGACAACATCATCACAATGCTTCTGTTGCCCATAATTCAGCCAATGGACCAGAATGTAATACGTCTAACGAAGTTGCACTATCGAAACAGTCTTTTGGCGGATGTAGCTTCCAAATCTGGAAATGTGGCTGAGATTTTAAAAAAGTTTACATTGCCGGACGCGTTATTATGTCATCTTGGGAAATATTAACACCGATAACGATTGCGAAATATTGGCAGTCTTTTAAACCCCGTTGAAGAAGAGGAAGATGAAATACCGCTGGCTGTTTTACAACACATAATAAGGCGGAAGCCGTGCAGAGGCTTTAGTAACAGTATTGAATATGCTACGAAAATGTATGTAGGTCGACAATGTATATAAGTATATACTAGAAGTGTTCTAACTACTTTACATTTAATTTTTATTGTTTTGTTTTCTTTTTTTTCAATAAACTTAATATTCATTACGTTCATATATAAATATGTACCTTTTTTGTTTTTATTTTTTATACTTTCGTTAAGCTACCTCTCCAGATGCAAAAATGTTTTCCAAAAATATCTCGAAAAGATGAACACGGGTAGGTTTTTAATGCATTCATCTTTTCGAGCTTCTAGTGTAATTGAATTCGCTATCAAGACAAAATAAATTAAAGATCTGAAGGATTTTTTTCTCCGATTCCAATTTAAAGTACTAACACTAACTTTGGATAACCCTGTATTAGAAATTACAAACAAAAAACAATCCTATAATCGTTAATGTATTTTTTGTGTAAAAAAATACTACCCAACTTGAATTACTTAGTTTTATGTTTTGTTTTTAACTAAAATTTCTATTATACAATTTCACTTTTCATTAATAATTCATCTCAGCAATTATTTTATACACAAATTCAGTTCGTCCAGTAATCTTTGTTTTCTTTCTCAAACCACCAATTAGCTAGAAATTCGTTTATAAATTTATGTTGATGAACGATTTATACAATTTGTGTTTTTTTGCCTTAATTCAATTACTAATATTTAAATAGGTTGTTGTTTTTATCATCCAATTCCAGTTGAGAATGAGTGACTGAGTGAATAAGAGAGTTTTTGTCTAACAACAAAATAACGGTGGGAGTTGGTGGTTTGCAGTTATTTCTCTAATATCGACACAATACACTCGAAACCAACAAAAAAAAAAGTTACCAAATTACATATCCCTAATGTTTTACCGGGATATCCTCTCAATCGGTTAAACATACACCGGCGATTGATCATCCATCATATCCGGATTCAGTTTGTCATCGAAGAATCTCCTGAATGTAAATTCGAAAAATCCATGATATGGTTTGCCCATATCGTCCAAATCGTCGCTGCTTAAATTTGAATCGTTCGACGAGCGCAACTTGTCCGGATCGATCGGATCAAAGTTGGACGTGTCCGTTGGATGTTCAATCTTTGGAATATATGGAGCAATCTGTTTGCGCATATCGGCAAAATCGATACCATTAAAGAAGTCGTGCGCCTTGACTTCATCGGCTTTTTTGCCCAGCCGTTTGTCGGCTGATGAACACAATCGGCATATTAAATCGGACGCGTCACGGGTCAGTTTCGCCTGCGGTGGGATGTGTAGAGTTTTTTCCCAGTTTATAACCTGTCGCACACACACATGCACAAAAGAAATAAAAATAAATTATGAATTTCTTGAAAAATAATCAGAATGCACCCACCTTTTGCTGTGTCTCAACTGGTGTGTTTGCTAAAAATGGTGGCTGGCCGACTAACATCTCATAGAGAATGACACCGACGCTCCACCAATCACATAGTTGGGTATAGCCGCTTCTTTCAAGAACCTCTGGGGCAATGTAATTAGGTGTTCCTACCAGCGAGTGAGCCAATACTCTTTGGTGATCACGCATTCTTCGTCTGGAAAGGAAGAAAAAATAAGAAGATGTTATCAATGGACTGAAGAAATGTCAGTAGAGAAGAGTAGAGTAGAGTAGAGTAGAGTAGGATTAAGAGTTAGAGTTAGAGTAAAAGTAAGAGTAAGAATAGAGTAAGAAGTAAGAGTAAAGTAAAATCAAAGTAAGAGTAGAGTAGAGTGGAGTAGAGTAGTGTGGAGTGGAATCTGAGTAAGAGCAGACTAGAGTAGAGCAGCTTTAGAATATGAAAAAATCTGGTTTGAAAAGGATCTTCAAAACTGAATGAACACCGTTTGTAAAAAAACTGTCGTAAAATTGTTGTCGGTTAAAATTTCATCGTTCGATGAATGCAACTAAGTTTGTAAGATAAGGTAGGTTAAGGTAAGGTAAAGTAAGGTAAAGTAAGGTACGGTATGGTAAGGTACCGTAAGGTACGGTAAGGTACGGTAAGGTAAGGTAAGGTCTCCAGATTCGTCATTCATCACACATACGGGGCTAATCATTCTACGTAAGAATCTTCTCTTGAATGCAATTAAGAGGTCAGAGTGCTTTTGCTAAGCTTAATCTTAATTGAGGAACCCATATTGGAAATTCTGATCGTAGACGTGGCTCTATGTACTTTGCTTTGCCCTCATATATTAGTAGCCTGCTCAATCTGTATGAAAGCTTCTTGCTCAGATTCTGAGTTTCTAGAAATGAAATCCATATCGTCTCTGTATTAGTCAGCCAGTATTATCTGGATGAACTTATTGAGGATTGTTCCTTTCGTCAGAGTCTCGGATCACATTTTCCAACGTCAAGTTGAATAGACTTGCCTTGTAAAGGAGAGATTTACCCGATAAACTAATAGCTATTATCAAAGCAACCTATGATGGGACTAAATGGCATGTTCTGCATAGAGGACAGTTGCCAGAGGAATTCGAGATAATAAGTGGGGTCCAACTAGGTTGCATTCTATCGCCGATACTTTTTTTACTGGTGATAAGCGATGAGCTTTGCGTAGGTTTGTCTACCGGAAACGGAGTAATTCGTTTGACCCTTTTATCTCAAATCAAGCATCTGGACCGCGCTGACGACGTTTGTTTACTATCTCACAGGATGAGTATGAATCAGCACATTAGGTCTCCCGAGACTGTGGATAAAAAAGGCGCACTCTAGCGCTATTTGAGGCACTCGCTAGGACGGCAAAGACTATCTACCAATCTACCTATGTAAATATGATAGTCGATTATAATTAAGCAGTAGTTCCTGATTGGGGAAACAACTGTTGCTTCAACATTTTTGGAAGGATCGATGTGTATTAACACATCTTTCATCTTATTACCTTTCCAACACAGTTGATTTTTTTCCAGTCTCAGAGATATCCTCCCATGGTTCCATCGAATCCTGCCTCGAATGATTACCTGTCGAGTTAACAAAAGTAAAATGAAGCAACAATTATCAACTAACTAGCCTTAATACTTACCATTCTCTTGATAATATTTGGAGTTGTGAGTCCACCGAAAGCCGGTGCACAATCCAAAATCTGTAAGTTTTATATGCCCATCACGATCGATGAGTATATTGTCAGGCTTTATGTCCCTGCAAAAGTAAGAAGGAATAATGAAAGTAAAACTTTTCAAACTATTGGCAAAAAGGAGGATGCGCACCTGTGAATGAAACCCATTTTATGGACACTCTCAACGGCGCATGTCAATTCGGCTATGTAGAATCTGGCCAGCGGTTCTTCGAAAATTCCCTTCTTGATTAGCAATGACATAAGATCACCCCCTGCAAGAGAAACAAATTGAGAAAATATTGTGAGAGATGCAGATGTCAAGAAGATGTCTTACCGGGAATATAATCCATCACAAAATACAGATTCTCCTTATCCTGAAAACTGTAATACAATTTGACGACCCAATTGTTGTCTGCCTCGGCCAGAATATCACGCTCCGCTTTCACATGCGCCACTTGATTCCGCTTGAGCACATCGGCCTTGCGTAGTGTCTTCATCGCATACAGATGATTGGTTGTGTCGATCTTACGCACTAAACTCACCTCTCCGAATGCACCAACACCAATGTGCTTTATCTGGACGAACATGCTCTTGTCCATTTTCGCCCGTTTCAAGCGAATATAGTTGCTCTCTTTCTGATTGAGCATTTTACGCATTTCCACTTGAGTCTGAGAGGACAAACCGATTTTCAGCATTTCCTTCTCCAGTTGATTCTTGCGGAACGTTCGCTGTTTGTATGACTTGAGGACATTTTCAATGTGCTGCTCCATAAAGAATTTAAACGCTTGCGGTGAGTATTGTCGTATTCGGAATTCCTTGCGCTCTTCCTCCTTCTCTTTGGAGACTTTCTTGCGCTCTGGTATGGGCGATTGATGTTTGATCTTTTTGCAATTTTCACCTTTGCCAGCAGCTGCTGCTGCCGCTGCTGCTGATGACGTATTTATTGCATTCGCTGCGCTGCCACTGCTGCCACCAACTCCACCATTCGATTGCATTTTCGCCGGTGGAATTGGCGGAGTCGTCGACAAGTTGTTGTTGTTGTTGTTTATAATGTTACTATTTATTAAATTTAAATTAAGATTTAAGTTACTATTCGAACTATTTGTGGCGGACGTTGCTGCAACATTGCTATTTGGCTTATGATCTAGATTATTGTTAATATTATTATTGTTGTTGTTGTTGTTGTTGTTGTTGTTGTGGTGGTGGTGGTTGGCGGAAGATGTTGACGACGGATTGACGACAGATCTCGTGCTACTCTGATAGGGAGGTGGTGGAGGCAATAGCCTACTGCTCACCGGAACTTGTTTATGTGATTGTAGTTGTTGTTGTTGTTGTTGGAGTTGTTGCTGCTGCTGCTGTTGTTGTTGGGCTGCCAACTGCTGAGCGGCAACCAATTGTTGCTGTTGCGCTTGCAGTTGAGCCTGTAGTTGCTGCTGCTGCTGCTGGAGTTGTTGTTGTGCTGCAAGTTGTTGCTGTTGCTGCTGCTGCTGCTGAGCTACCTGCAATTGTTGTTGATGGACAGCCTGCTGTTGGGCCGCAGCCGCAGCTAAGGCAGCTACCGCAACCGCTTGATGCTGCTGTGCCTGCTGGTGATGTTGTGCCGCTTTCGCTTGCATGCTCTTTGCATACGATGGAGGCTCCATTGACTGCTTGACCAGGGGAACACCACCAACGACACTGGCAATGAGTGGCGGCGTTGTAGGAATTTGCGGATTCTGTAGAGGAACTGCAGGAGGTGGAGGTTTTGGTGAGATTGTTGTGGTGGTGCCCGCAATCATTGGCGATGCGATTGGTTGCTGATGCTGGTGCTGCTGCTGCTGTTGTTGTTGTTGCACAATAATAACAGATTTCTGCTGCAAACTTGGTGGAGCATACGACGGCGGTACTGGCAGTATATGAACTGGCGAATTGCATGCAGACGGCGTGACAGGTGATTGCGGTGCGACCGCTGTTTGCAGGACAGGTTTTTGCACTTGTGTCGATTTAACAGATTGCATAATAATTGGCGGTTGAGTTCGCGTCTGATAGGCACCCCATGGCTGGGGTCGTGCCATCGACGACGCTTGTAGGGGTAAAATTGCACTGTTTGTAACGGTAATAGGGCTGGGCGAGCCGGCCGATGTTGCCGAATAAATGCCACTGCTCGGCGATTTCCTGTAATCAGATTGTGACTGTGTAGGGCTTTGTCGACTCTGTAACGATGCTGTGTAGCTGGGCGGAGGCGCTGACGACGAGCCAACCACCACCGTATTGATAGGATACGGTGGCGGTGGTTCACCCGAGTTACCACCCGCCTGATACAGACTTAACGCCTTCATTTGTTGTGACAACTGTTGCTGATGTATTTTTGAATTATTTGGAACGATGACCGGCGAGGTGCCGCGCGTTGCATTTGTTGGCGCCGACAATGCAACAGCAGGTCTAGCTGTTGCCGGTGATCTCCGCTTATAAAGTTGAGCGGCGGCACTCGGCGGTGGCGGTGGTGTTGCTGATTGCTGCGCCGACGTCGTTGGATTTCGTGGCGGCGGTGCCGGTGGCGGCGGACCAACATCACTGAAACTAGATGGCGACGGACTATATTGCCCGGTACTGGCTCGACTGCAGGTGACTTGTTGATGTGAATGCGGACTATCCGATCGGGAGCTACCCGCCCCCGAGTCAAGTGCTGGACTACAGCGCAGATATGGCAGAGGTAATTCACGTTCAATGCTTGGCTTTCGATTGAGTTTTGGTGCCAGCATTGGCATCATTTTGGCCATGTGACCATTGAGTTGTGATGCCGACGACGATGACGACGATGACAACGGTGGTGGTGGTGGTTCCATTGGCGGCTTTGGATGATAATCGGGTAAATCCGGCCGGCCATTTGTAGTTTTATATCGAAGCGGAGTAAAATTCTGAAATAAGATAAAAGTATTTATTAGAGAATATTTAAAATTACAAATTAATTTGATGAAAATAAAAATTATTGAACACATTGTTTGTAGCAATGAGCTACAAAAATAAACTGAATTTTCTGACAGAACAGGCATTTTTATTTTTTAAATTCAACACAAGTGCACACGACATACACAACAAAAATTCATTCCTTATTGGAAGCACGTTCCAATTGCTAGTAACACTATAGCCGCCAAGTAGAATACGAAAAAGCGACAAGACTCACAACTATGTTTAATACCTGACCGTCAAGCATTTAGTTTTTAGTAGAAAATAAATTCTTATTTTTAACAGTTGATTATGAGTTTCTTGGTTCTTGCATAGGTCTTGAAAATCTCGCCAAAGAAATATTAAGTTATTTTTAGATAAATTTAAAGAAAAAAAATTAAAAAAAAAAAACAGAATGGAAATGGAAAACATTAACTTTTTTCCTCGATTTCAAAATCACTTTGAATTTTAACATGTACTGCGTAGAGTGACAGAAAGGGAAAATTACACAATAATTCTGTGGCTTAGCTGTCAGTTTTATACTCATCTGGCTAACTGTTATCACTTAATTGCAGACAGTTTACATTTGCTCATAAACACAAGCTGCCATTTGGGTTTTCTTACACATATTTTATAAAATGGTCGTTGGAAAATTCTTTATAATTTAAATAAATAATAAAAGTAAAAATGAATCTGTTCGTTGACGTTGCCGTATGTAACGCAAAGTGGTAACAAACAGGCAAACAAAAACAAATCCCAAAATGACTTTCAAAATGCTGAGAGAACTGCCAAAGCATTTGTCGGAGAGAAAAGTTGAAAGTTTGTCAACCTTTATAATTTAAATAAATAATAAAAGTAAAAATAAATCTGTTCGTTGACGTTGCCTTATTTAACGCGAAGTGGTAACAAACAGGCAAACATAAAAAAATCCCAAAATGACTTTCAAAATGCTGAGAGAACTGCCAAAGCATTTGTCGGAGAGAAAAGTTGAAAGTTTGTAAACCTTTTGCGTGGCTTGTATCACATGATTTGCTAATGGTACACTTCACATAATAACGCATGTATTCGATCTGTCAGTTGCGTGTGTCACCGCCACGGACAAAACGGATTCCATGGGCTGGGTTCTTAAAGCTGCTAGCAGACTATCGAACCTAACTGTCTGCAAGTCGTAACTGATGTCATTTTTCACTGTTGCGCCTTGCGGTCAGATTAGTATGTTGGTTTGAAAATGAAACCAACAGTCAAGCTCTAATTTTTAAAAAAGAAAGATACAAAGAGTAAATTTTTGTATGCCCTTTGCCTGCGCTTGCGTTCAAATTTACCACTAACTAAAGAACAAAATGCATGTTAGATATGATGATCGACTAAAAAACCTCGAGTCTAATATTTTACCCCAGAACTACACTCAGTGCATATTTCAAATCAAACAAACAAAACGAGTGCAATTTTGTGACATTCAGTGCAATCTTTTTGCACTCGGGTTATTTTTTTCCATCATAGGAAACCACATTACTTACAAATATTTTTGTAGTAAAAGTTGGCAAAATTCGCATGGAGGGGAAATTAACTTACTCTCTATTTACCATTCTATTATGCTATTTTTTGTGTACGGAACGCTTTTGAGTAAAAAGGAGTAACAATTAATAATGATTAGTACTATTTTTGAATACGGGAACAGACCTATTGTAAAATGACAGATGACTGCAACCAAACTCGCTACAATTAGTGCAAAAAAGTAGTAGAAGTAGACTAGTAAATGTTATACCCTTACAAGGCAATGTATAATCCGCCATTGTACTTAAAAAAAGTATCCGTATTTGCAGTTCGGAAAACTGGTAAAAAACCTAAAAGTTATATCGATCAATCTTCAAAAACTGAATGTTATCTGCCCAGTTGTTTTTGCGAAGAAACACAACTCATCAAGAAACCCAGAGAGACACAGAGACAATCGGATTAAGAAACATCTTTCGTGAAAAAACTAAAAAAACTTTTAAAAGTAAATGAAAGGAGCGTAAAACAAAAAAGAAGAAAAAACAACCAAACCAGAGTAGCAAATCCTAAAGCAAAAAAAAAATAATAAAACCACCAATGGAATTCCGAACGTCGACATCATCCAGATTTTAAATTCCAGACCCATATCAGAGGCACAACGTTGAACAGATGTGCTGCTGGTGTTCGAGAGGATTTTCAATTTGTGCGATTTGACTTCTTCGGTCGCTACTGAATTACGCGAAAAATGATGCTAGAGACGGGACAAACCGTCCAGAAACGAAGGGGGAGATAAACATGATGAGGCAACAGCAAAATCAAAACAGAAAAATGATAACCAAGGAATCGGCAGTGCAAGGTGAAGGTAGTAGAGTGAGCTATGCCACTTCCAAAACTTATTTAGTGTAAAGAGTAGCGAGTTTTGTTATTCGCTTTTTTTGTCTTTATTTTCACTCTTGACTCAGTGGAGTTGTGAAGAGCTCTGTGTTGCAAAGCGTCAAGCGGACGAGGAGACGAGTCCGTTTGCTGGAAGAAATCTCAATGCAAGCAAGCGAACTATGAAAGAAATTGTTTTACTTCGGTTTTTCTTTTAATCGCACACAACACCATCGGGAATTTCGGTTTCGGTTTCACTTTTTTTCATTTAATTGACAAGAAATGCGACACCAAAATGGGCAACAAAGTCTCCATAGACACAGGTGGAAAGGCTATATGATAATTTATGTTCAAATAAATGGTATGTCCAAAAAGATGTACTACCCATATGGTACCAATATTCACAAAAATGTGTGAACGCGCTATGGCCTGTATGGTGGAAAGACTTTGCACATGCATTGAGAACCATGGAGTTTAGTTCGAAGGAGTGCAGTAGCTAAATTTGAGCTTGTGTACATGGTGTGTGTATTTATGTTATTAAAAATTGTAGGCTATGTCGGATACACGGCCGCGGGTTTTGAGCGTAAAAACGTCTGCCCGGGACGAAAGAAAAGAAACAAAGATGTTCTTGTCTGTGGGACGGATACACGAACGGAAATCTCGAGATGGCATAGTTTCAAAAATTCCAGACCTTATTAGTTATATACCAGAATTTCCATAAGCACAAGTCTTGTAGTCGCATCTTAGTCCTACATACCTAATTTCATAAGAATCGCCTGAGAAATGACTAAGTTTCCAAATGCCAGACCCTATTGGCCACATCCCAGAATTTGTATACGCACAAGTATAAACTCTGAGCGTTCTGGTCAACACTCCACCATTCGAGCGGACACTTACCTCGTTGCCGTCGCACGATATTCCAAGCTAGATCCTTTTCTCTCACTACATTTGGATCGTCACTTATTGATCACCACTTATGGATCGTCATTTTTAGATCATAATTTTTTGAATCTTCACTTTTAATCGCCACTTTGTATGATCCATTTTGAAGACTCACTTTAACGTCGCTAAATTTGGATCGTCACTTATGGATCATAATTTTTTGGATAACCAATATTAAATACTCATTTTGATTAGTTACCGTTAAATCGATAGTTTTGGACCATTACTTCTAGATCATCACTTTTGGATCTTTTGATCATTACTTTTCAGTAGTAAATTTTGAAAATTAATTTTTGTTTCGTTACCGTTAGTTAGATCGTAGTTTTGTATCAGAACTTTAAGGTCATTACTTTTGGATCGCTACTTTGGATCAACGATTTTAAATATTCACTTCTGATTCTTTATAATTTTTATTTTTTTTTTCACTTTGTTCTCTTTATTTAAAGTGACGAATTTTTTCGGCACGCGTGGCGGCATTTAATTCCTCCTGTTTTCAGTTCAATAGTCCTAGTCAATTATGGTAACCCTAATTTTGGATCAATATGTGCATTAATTATCACTTTTATGTTGTGTTGTAAAATGACGATCCAAAACGTGTGGCAGACACCTGAAAGTTTACTCTCAACGCGTCTTTGGAAGGTTCACTTTAAGAAAAACTATCCGTCCGTCCTATTTACCATCCATAGACTCCTGTTTTCAGTTCAATAGTTCTTGTAAAATGACGGTCCAAAACGTGTGGCGGACACCCGAAAGTTTACTCCTTGGAGGTTTTACTTTAAAAAAAAAAACTCTCCTTCCGTCCTTTTTACCATATGTTCGTCTATATGGCCATCAGTCCGTCTGTCCATGAGTTCATCTAATTAAATTTAATGCACAAATTGACAGGGTCCCAAAGGCTCCAATGCCAAATTTATCTCTTTTTGCGACCCCGGTTCCATCTCATATAGTACTAACTGGTCGGGGTCGCTTCCCTACCTAAAGCATTGAATTTTTTAATATATAGATTTAATTTTATATTCAATGTCTTCCCAATTTTTAAAAAAATACGGCGTTATTTCTTATTTCCTTTAATACTACGTCATGTATTGCTATAATCAACCAACTATTGGTTACATTGAGGCAGCCAGTTTTCAATCAACCCTTCTCTCACCTACTAAACACCATCCCTTCTTATAATAACCCAAATGCAATAGCACTGAACTCATTCACTTAATTTTTTCTAGCACTCTTCATAGACAATATATTCCAAGCAAATGGCAAAATTAAAACGATTGCTTAATTTCTTCAATAATTGAAATGTAGATTAAAGCTAAGGTCGACAGACAACTGCCTTAGTACACTGTAAGCCGCAGCTATCGGTCGATCTATCAGAGTGTCATTAATTTGTTTATAGGTAGACAGACAACTAATTGGATTCGGTGTAACACTAAGAGTGGGGGGGATAAGAACATGAAATTAGGTTCTGTATAGTACCATAATTCTACTTAACAGCAAATGGTTTAAGCAGCATTGTGTGGTGGCTTTAATTGTTTAAATGTCAATTACAGAGAAGATAAAAAAAAAGAAACTAGAAAACCAGCTCATCATCGTCCATTACATATAGATACGAGCGAGCACTGTGTTAATTAAGTTTCGTTCTCAAGTTCTTGATAAAGTTACTGGTGCACTAAAAGGGATTTTCTGCAGCATTTGCAAGAAGGTATCATTTCGATTTTTTTTTATGATATAATTCTGAAAGTGCAAAATATGAAAGTACCTATTAGTAAAAATATGGTTTGTCTATAAATTGGTACAATAATAATATTTAGCGCGAGTGACTATTGCGGTCCAAGGCCTAGCTTCTCGAGACCAATTGTGTGAGGGGTCCGAACGGGGAATTGAGAAGCTTTCTGTGAAAAGTAATTACGCTCGGACGTTTGTCAGACTTTTGCGAGAGGTGGGACGCCGTTAAAAATACTGGGATTCGAACCACGAAAACAAAATAAATTGGTATATGGTCCGTTAAATACAAAAAAAAAATAAAAATAAAAAAAGCCCAATTTTATTGAAATTTTGCACAGATGTGTATTTCCGGAAACAAGACTTTCTATGGGGCTCCTCGGGCCCCAGGGTCGTGTGGGTTGAGCGAATTGGCCCTGAGGCCCCAGGGGTACCCGAATATTTTTTTTTAAAAATTAGCCCGATTTTCTTCAAATTTTAAACATATGTTTATCTTGATGGACAAAACTTTCGGTAAATTTTTTGGAGTGAATGGACCCTGAAGCCCGGGGGCGGGACTATATATTTTTTTTTTTAAATTAGCCCGATTTACTTTAAATTTTAAACATATGTGTATCTCCGGTGACAACAGTTTTTGAAAAAAATTTGAAGTGAAGGGGCTCTAATGTTAATTTTTTCCAAATTAACCCGGTTAAAGTTCGAATTGCTTCCTCATGCACCTTATTCGCCAGATTTAGCCTCCTTGGATTATTTTCTGTTTCTGTGTAAAAGATTAGCCAACAATGAAGAGGTGGAGTCTGCGGTTGATGGCTATTTTAAGGAGCTCGACGATTCTCAATATCGAATCTATTGAATATCGCTGGGAAAAGTGTATCAAACTTAAAGAAGACTATGTAGAGAAATAATGATATTTTTCCCAAATGTTTTGTTTTATTTGTTAAGTCGGGTACTTCTGGGACTACTCTAGTAACGTGTTTAGGTGCTAGCATGTTGACGCACACTTTCAGTTCCAGAAGCAATATTTTCCATCGAACGAGCTGTACGCCTGGATGGGGAACATGTTTATTGTCTAATGTCTATTAGCATGCCAGTCGAACGAACTTTTTTCACAAATTTCCACACACTGTTCTCAGTTGGCGCTTCATTTCTACCGAATTTTCTACCCAATTTCTGGCAAGTTTCAGCTTTGAAAATAAGTTTTGAATATTTCCGTTCACCAGGAACATAATACAGAGTTTTTTTTACTTGACAGATGACATTAGAGTTATGAGCGGCAAAATAATGGCTGGTTCAAAAACGAACGAAAAGATGCCGCACTAGTTCCAGTGGACCTAAGTCAACAAAATCACATAGTTTGTCGATGTTTTAAAAAAACTCAATTGAGAAATGCTAATGTTCCTCCATAGGTAATTTGATATCATTCATTCAGACTGATAAATAAAAGCAGTAAGCAAATGAATGCACCTTCATTATCTCATCGTCACACCATAATTCCCACTTATGGGAGAACATCGAATTCCGCATCTACAAACGGCAAACAAATAATGGCAGTAGCACTTCAGCATAACTCTCAACAAAAAAAAAACCCATATTGAAGCCAGCAAACCAGCAAACCATTAAAATTCCCCAATCGATATTAAACGTGACAGCTGGAACATGAAACATTAATCGAATTAAAGTTCCTCCTGATTCGCAGGGAGAGCACTTATTTTGCCCTTGTTCTTTATCGTCGTCGTCTTCCGTCTTTTTATCGTTAATACTATTATTGTTGTCATCGTCATCGTCATCAGCATTAAAAACAATAAACTGCGACGAGAAGAATTCACAATACGAACAACCAATCGCGGAATTCCATAGGCGGATGCACATACTCGTACGAACTCATGGGCATTTGTCGTGCCATTGACAGCTGCTTTCATTGGTGCGAAGTGCGAAACTGCATTAAGAACTTTTGTTCAACTCGAGAATTCCTTGTTAAGCCTCCCTCAAAAATCGTTCCATACCTTCTTTCTAAACACACATGCACAGGAATTTTTGTTACATTAAATCATGATGGACGGGTGGACGGACAGACATCAATAACCTTATCATGACAATGACTCAGTGTCGCTATCGCCATTCCAATCCAAACCAAACAAAAGACACAACACCACAACACAACACATTTTTATATTCCCGCATATTTGTGAGGTCAAATAAGAGGAAGCCAGCATGTTTTCAGATCAGCAACAACAACGACTATGACAAGAACTCTAACCAAAGTGCATCTGGAATTTGTTTTATCTTTTTTTTTATTTCTGTTTACATTTTTGTGTTCCGCACACACATCCTGTGAAGTCAGTAAAATTGGAATTTTCAAAATCCATTTCAATATTATCAACGTCCTCCACAAACCAGCAGCACAACCAACCCAGCTTAGAGCTCGAGGCGTGCAATGATGTGTTAAGTTGGTAACACACTTTTGTTGTTGTTCTTGTTGTTTCGAGCAGTTGTTGTATACGGCATTCCACTCGGATTTGCCAGCTCTTATTGCCCTACTGCCTGGCCTGCAGTGTTTTCGTGCCTACTTTTATAGTAGTAAGTATTCGTACTACCCTCGAGACCGGCGTTGTTTGTACTCTTCCTGAAATTTCCTTCCGACAGATGATCTGATGGTATTTCCTTGGTTTTAATTGGCAATTATTGCATCTTTCAATTTCAAGAATAAGCACACAATATCCCTATTGTTTTATGCCCTATATCCCCTTGTGGGTCCTAGGGCCTCTACTACGCCTACGCGCCATCGTGTGCGGTTCCTGGCAATGAGCTTCAGCTCTCTCCAGCTCTTCCCCAATTGCTGTTAATCCTCCTCAACTATTCTGCCCTTAGATAACGGATTCCATTGCATTGCGTAGTTTGCTATGGAACTGTCGTTTAAGCTGATCGCATTGCTTCGCTATATCATGGACATCATTCCAAACAGTGATTTTGCTTTGCCGCTTCGGTTGACAATGTCCTGTTCGGTTCCACCTTCGGTCGAGACAATACTCCCAAGATATTGGAAACTCTCTCCTCTCTCTACCGGCTGTCCAGCAATGTTAACTTGAGTTACTGACTTAGTGCCGAGGTTGATGATTTTGGTTTTGGCAGTATTAATCTTCAAACCCGCAACATTTGCCTCCCCCTCCACATTTGTTGTCATTTGGTGCAGCTCCATAATTCTGTGTGAGAGTAAACAAACGTCGTCAGCGTAGTCCAGATGTTTGAGTTAAGATGTAAGAGTCCAAGGAATTCCTCCGTTTCCAGTAGATAAAACTGCGCGAATTACATCGCTAATCACCAACAAAAAAAATATCGGCGATAGAATGCAACCTTGTCGTACCCCACTTAGGATTACAGGAAGCTTTCATCCAGATCGAGCAGGTGGCACGAAATCTGAAGATGCACATAAATGAGAGCAAAAGAAAGTACATGGTGGTCACGTCTGCGACAAGAGATCCAACATTGGTCCCTAAATTAAAATAGTGGAGCGCAAATTCGAAGTAGTGCAATCCTTTAACTGTCTCGGGTCAACTGTAGCAGCCGATAACAGCATGGAACAATATAGCAGAAATATCCGCACGGTTGCTAAAAGCCAACAAAGCCTACTATAGTGTAGGTTAGATTAGGTTAAGGTGACTGTCAGTGGAACCGAGACACTTAGACCAGTAATGGTCCATTGTGATAACACGCGGATCAGGAAAAATTTCATTCCACCTACTCGATGAACCAATTAAAGCTTCGTATGAAGCGTAGAAGACTACCAATGTCACTTTTGATGAGATCATTAGTGTCGTTGTACAAGAAAACTCCTATATGGAGTGTACGCCTTTGGGAAAGGGCTGGACAAGTACAAAGAAGATGGACGATGGTCTCCTCATCCTCCTCATCCATGCAGCTATAGCCTACTATAGTCTGCCAAGACTCTTCAAATCCAGGAACTTAACCATAACATCGAAGCTGCTGGTGTATAGGACAATGGTCATACCGATACCGATACTTGAGAGAATTGAGTTCTTAGCAAAAAGCATTCTGACTTCTTAGCCGCATTCGAGAGAAAAGTCTTACGGAGAATTGTTGGCCCCGTATGTGAGGAAATACGATTCCGGAGACTCTATAGTGATGAGATCTACGAGCGTTACCGTGAAGTCGACATCGTGAAGAGAATTAAGCTCGGTAGGCTTCCGCAAGATGGCGGAAAGAGAGCAAGCAGACTAATTTCTCAGTTTATTGTTCTTGTCAAACTTGGTTTCGGTTTGGCGTTCTATTTGTATAGCATTCACCACGAAAATCACGAAATCCCTGTCACATTGACAGCTTACCCGTCAGTATTGTTTCGGGTTTGGTTTGAGCTAATCGAAAGAGGGATAAGAGCGACATCCTTGAATCATTAGGTTGCAAGGAGAATTTATTATGAAACTGAATCTATGCGATGATAATAATTCAACCTTTTAAAGACAAACAAAAGAGAACTCACTCCATTGAAGAACAAAACCAAATAAATAAATTACGGTACGTTGATAAGTCTTAGTTTTGGCGTTCAATTCAACTTCCACGTGCAGCAGCAAATATTGAATAAATTTTCAAGAAAAAAGGGAAGCAAAAAAAGATCGATGAAAAGCGAATTAAAAATTTGCACCATGAATCCGTGAATGACAACAGAGTAGCAAACGTTTAACAACAAAGCAACCGCAAGCGAAAATGTATAAAAATAGCAAAATATGCGTTGTGTCCGCTGCGACACCGGCCACTCAAAGCAAAGCAAACACGCGACACGCTGCTCTCTTATGGGCTGTGATGAAAACTGCGTGCTCCTAGAACAACGGACACGAAGAAGACTCTGAAGTCTAAGCGATAAGTTGCTGTTTTTTTGTTTTTCTTTTTTTTTGGAGGAAAATCATTGTAAGCGCTGCCATTCAAGACGGACACAGTCGATCGACCATGGCGCGGCACAAACACTTGCAAGCCAAAAAATTCTAAAAACGAAAAAAAAAAAAAATAATTAAAATAAAATAATAATCCATTAGTTGCATAAAATATAACAATTGCGATGCAGTTCGACGTTTAAGCAATAAGTTTAAAACCAACAACAGCTCCAGCCGCCATCATCATCATCATGATCGGAGAGCAGCGAACACCACCGACCATCGACCAACAACCATCAAAAAGAAGAAACCAACCGACAACATGGAATTCCGACACAATCTGGTACGACGATCGCCGCGCGCCCAACAGCGACCGATGATCGAGCCCAATCATATTTATTTAATGTTTGAGAGTTCTTCTTCTTCTTCTGTCCTCTCCAGAGTCCATGCCGTCATGTTGTTGTGTGGTAGTCGACGTTGTCTTTTCCTTGGTTGGTTGGTTGGTTTTCTTGCGGCAAATCTCTCGCCCCACTCGATTCAGTTCAATTCGGCTCATAAACGCCGCCCCAACCCCAACCCGACCGACAAAGACTAAATGACTGACTGACTGACGGACGGACTAACAACAACACACCACACTCCACACCGCCAACGACAGCGACAACAAACCGACGTAACCCAAACATGCGATAATACACACAAAGAACAAAACCATCATCATAATTTACAGTCGCACAAACAGTAGCTGGCAGAGCAATCGTAAAATTTTAAATTAATGGCCCGTCAGATCATACTTAAGAATTTTTATGACTGAACTGGGTGTACTCGCATGAGCTGAGAGCATTACGGGTACGACGATGGTTGGTTGGTATTGGGACGACTTGGATGGAGAAAGACGACAGAAGAGTTAAGCTGAAATGGAGGGAGGGCGACCGATCAGTCGGTCGGTCGTCCCTCTTGCTCTTTGCATGGGGACATTAATACCAGTGCTGCCGTTTTTCCAGTTATAACAAGAGAACCCTGTTATTTCTTCTGTTTTTTGGGACATTTCTTCTGTTATTTCGATTCTAGGCCAATTCCACTAGCACAATTCCAATAGACTCAATTCCACTGGCACAATTCCACTTGGCACAATTCCACTGGGCACAATTCCACTGGGCACAATTCCGCTTGGCACAATTCAACATGCCCAATTTAACTTTTTGATAATCAAACGCATTTAGGGTGGTAAATCGCGCGCGCGAAATACTCGCCCAGTAGATAGTAGCCAGATCAGAGGGAGTGAAATATTTCTTGCACCGGTTAGAAGCTTGTCGTAAACGCACATACCGAGAATTGCAAGTTTTTCAGTTTCCTCGATGCAAGTGCCATTCATGGATAATGGCATTGGATTTACGATTCGCTTGGATGACAGCAGACAGCATTGGGTTTTGGAAGCGTTAAATTGTACTTTATTGTTTTCTCCCCATTTTATTATGCTGTCCAGGTCAGAATTTAACGTGCTTAACATACGTAGTTGATTGAGTTCCACAAGAGAAGTGGGTGGACGTTCCTCAAACTTATATGAGATGCTGAGAGTGCTGTAATCAGAGTGAATTGGATTAGAAGTAATGGACAAGAGATCATTAATAAAAATGAGAAAGAGCGTCGATTCCATAAGCACGCATTTTATAGCGCTTTCGTTTTGCTGGGTACAGTGAAGATTTGGTGTCCCATTTTACAGCGTTTTCTGTTTTTCGTCGAGAACGCAGTCTAAATGGGACACCAAACCTTCGCTGTACCCAGCAAATTTCTGGTTTTCGTCGAGAACGCTGTCGAAATGGGACACCAAACCTTCACTGTATCCAGCAAATCGAAAGCGCTACTAGACAAAAGAGCTTCATGTCAAACTCTGTCAAATGCCTTGGAAATATCGAGTGCAACAGCTTTGCTTCCACAAAATTGATGCAAAGTTCCACTGTTCGGTGAGATATACTGTCAAATCACTAGTAGAACGTTGCCTACGAAATCCGTACTGCCGGTGAGGATTTCGTTGGTTTCAAGATATTTCATGAGCTGAAAATTGATCAGCGTTTTTATGACTTTGGAAAGAATGAATGTAAGTGCTATGGGTCGATACGAAGAAGGAGACGAGAGTTCGACCTTTTTGGGTATGGGCTGGACAAACGCTGTTTTTTGGGAAGAGTCCAGAGGAATAGGATAGATGGAAAAGCTTACGCAATGGTAATGCCAGCTTGGAAGAGCACCTCTTCAGAACTAATGGGGAAATACAATCTGGCCCAACGAATTTGTGAGTGTTGAGATCGTTTAAAACTCTAGCTACTGCACGAGTACGAATGAATATCTGTCCCATAGAGTGTGCAATACTCGGAGTTATGTGGAATTTATTGCCCGACTCTGTGTTTTCGCATTTGTATGACCTGCAGTCATTTAAGACACATGTGCATAGACATCTAACCTTTTCCTCTCCTTAATTTCCGAACGCCCACGCCGTGCTAAGCATTATAAGAGTGCAAACCCCTTGAGCGTGTGTACATTATAAAACAAAAAGAAGTTGGAACACAACATCACTAGGGACATAAATTTTGAAGGAAAACTTATTTTTGCCGCAAGTGTGCAATGGCAAACAAAACTGTTCACAACCATTAAAGATGGATTAAAAGACATTAGTTTGGTCTTACCACTGATCACCAATTTATGAACCATTGTCTTATAGTCTGTAGGTCCTCATGGATTCTAGCAACGCACTCGAAAGTCGAGCAACATTGCTATACCAAAACGATGTCATCAGCATATGCAGTAGTTTTCCCATAAAATTCGAATTCAGGAAAGAATTAGTATAAATCAAAAATAAAAGAGGACCAAGAACATAGCCTTGAGGTACACCATTTTTTAAGCTGCTGAATTTTCCATCGATTTTAATAACTTGTTTCCTATCTTTTAGGTATGTTCGAAACCAAACATTAACTGTGCCCCTAAAACCTGAGCTAACGATAACAGTAAATCGTGGTCAACCATATCAAAAAGCTTTTGAAACATCAATGGAGAGAGCCATTGATTTTTTTCCCTTTTCCTTTCAGAGCCCTCAAACAGTTCACGTTTTTCTTGGACTTAAAAGAAGAAAATAATTTCTTTCTATGGATATATAGACCTTGAGAACATACATACTTAGAACTAATTGTAATATTCTCTAACTTAAAACGTGAAGCGCATTTTAGAAATTAAAACTGCACTAATATACTCAAGACTGTCCATAAAAAAACAAACCTATGCCTAAGTTCCAAAAAAAAAATAGGTCTTCTTTGACTTTTGCTACTTTTGGATCCAGAAAAATTTCAGAAATGGATCCCGTTGCAAAGGTTGAAACAACAGCACTGGTAGAGTCGTGTGCTCGATGTTATTCCATGTTGCACTATCATCAGTGTACAACGAATTGGTGAGTGAATTGGTGATGGTGATGATGGTCATATTTATGGCCAACATTCCACAGCAGTGCTACATCAGGCACAAAATCGCAGCTACATACAATTACGAAACTCTGCAAGATACCAACAGTCGGTCGAATGGTTATGCTACTTTTGTAGGGGCATTCGTTGTTGTAATCCTTTCTTCTTAGCATTTTGTTCTCAGTTAAACCAACCAGAGACATTACACAGTACAGAACAGATACAGAGCACACTCTTGGCTTTCAACAGTAATTTAGAATTAGAGAAAATGGCCAAATATATTATATAAAAAGGCTGTATAGAAGGAAAAGAAAAAGGTTCATCGCACAGCACAGCATCGTCTTCCTTTGGGGCAATTTATTTGTGATTTTATTAAAGCTCTCTGAACATATTGTAGCAAACTTATAATTCTATAAAGAAAGATTATGATGTCATTCGGACGAAATAGTTTAATACTTAAAGGGATATGTTAAGAATATGTATGGGGTAACCATCTGTGGTAATTTAATAATAGATACCATCTGCTAATTTAACTAATAGATACTATCTGTGGAATAATAAACATTTTAGATTATAACTATCTTCTTGATAATAAAATACAGACGCAACGACAATTTGGCGACTGATAAATTTAGGCTGTTAATACTACAAATTATGGAATGTAGACCCACGTCACATTTATAAAGTGGTAGAAAAGCCATTTGGCGACCAGAGTTTAAAGAAACTCTGGTGTTTTTGTTACCGGTCAGCAAACAAAATTTCTTTGGACTCTGGTAGCCAAAAGCTGAATTTCAGAAACAAAACTACACAGATAAGCACTAGGATCAGAGTTGATGCTAATACATCGGATTTGCTTCGGATGTTGGTTGACATTGAAGAACGAATTCCCATATTTTTCCTCTTTGAGTGTCTTATTAAGGAAATAAACTTATTACGGTACCTAGAGTGAGTTTTCCAACGGACATCAGAACGACATTCGTTACAAGCATGCAAGTCCCTAAGTACTGCGGCATGACAAATGGAATGAGACATCCAAGAGCATGCCTTGGTGATACTCGACGGATAAGAATAGGGACATGGAGGTTAAACAAATCCAACAATGATAAGTTAAGGGTTGCAACCTAAGCATCGACATCGGATAATTCGAAGATCATTTATCTAATTCAGTACAATTTAGAACGATTGAGTTTAGGTCCAGGTTAGAGTAATCACAATAGTGAACAATTCTTATTGAAGTCGCATCAAGTTCTTTCCTTTTAATGCTGGAGCTGCAGTACCCCTTTCTGTCGACATTTTTCCGTACATTTTCAATAATTTGAGCCTTTGTTTCACCAATAGTCCCTTTAATTACATCTTTCAAAGAATCAGTCGTCTCTGGATGATTAAGCTAATCATGTGTCCTTGACCGCTCCCCACAAATAATAGTCCAACGGAGTCAAAATGCAGTTCCAGTGGACATAGCCATTTCGACTGATAATGCGTTTTTCGAAGATGAGTCGCAAAACGTCGATTGTATCGTTGCGGGCAGATGTGCGGGCAGTGACCTATTAAAACCAAATATCGGCCAAGTCTTCCTCTTCAATCGTAGTAAATTAAAAGTTAGTTAACATGGTACGATATAACGGTCGCCATTGACCATTAGTGCGGCTCCTTGCTCATTTTCCAAGAAAAATGGCCCCTTGGACCATATTCCACACCAAACAGTTACTCGTTCTTGGATTTTCTGTGAACAAATACGGTAATTTTGCTTCTTGTTTACATAATCACCAAGAATCTAATGAGCTTCTTCTTCCAATCTATAATTGGCCCATTTAGCGAAGCGAAAACGCTATGGATGGTAAACGGCCTTCAATTCTTGAACCAATTGGACTTTTTAGGCCTTCGTACCGTGGTCTTTGTGGAAAATTAATCGAAAAGTCCTATCGCTGATATTCAATTCTTGTGAACAATGACGGGTTCTACCAAATTTTGTACGCAACTTTCGGCAATTTTGGAATAGTATATTACATAACGAGCAAGGAAAGTGGAGTTTATCGTGCGAGTTAGAATCTTGAAGCACGAGGCAATAGCCAATTGGATCAATCTAACGAGCACGATGAGCACTTTTCTGCGAGTAATGTGCGCTTTTTTTCACACGACCAAAACCGGTTCTTCTGCTTAACCGGTTATGCGCAGTGGAAAATTACTCTGGAAATGTGTGTTGCTGTGACTAGTGTGTATAACGGCTACTTTCGAAGCTAGGTGTATGAAACAGTCACTTTTGTCTATGGGCGTGTGAAAAAAAGTTTTCAACGTTGATCAAGCGTATATCAACTCATTTCTTTCAGCGAGAATATAATACTGAATTTCTGTCACTTGGCAGATGACATTAGAGCTATGAGCGGCAAAATAACCGGTAGTTCAAAAACTAATCAAGAGATGCCGCACCGTCTATTTGCTCGTCACGCGCCGATTTGACGGCATGATGACATATCGATTGTGTGACATTTTTCTAGAGAATCAATTGTTTTGTAGTAATCTATATGCCCAGCAATTTGCCTATTGTTCCTTAGTTAAATTAACTTTTCTTACAACATTCGTAACTACATCTTCCATCTCCTCATCAGTGAATGAAGGGCAGCAGCAAAGAAACAAATTTTCGTGAAAAAAAAATTCCTACAAAGATCTCTTTGACTGTATACAGGCTGATGATGATGCTTCAGCATTCAGCCTACGGCTGACTCTGGAACGTCGCTTCTCTCATCTGAAAATTGGTCTCGGCTCGTCTCGTCGCTCGACTGACTGGGCGACACGACCACGACATGACTGTGTGCGCGACTGGCAACAGGTGAATAATCTTTAAAGCGCGTGCCATACGTGGGCGTTTAATCGCCTACGAAAGTACAATGGGCCGACTGACAGTCGTCGTCGTCAGCAGCAGCCAACAGGCAAATACCAAAGAAACGTCGTTAACTTTTTCTTTTCTTTTTTCTGCTTTTGCTGGTTGGTTGTTACAAGGCCTTACATGACGAGCTGCTCGTTCGTACGAAGGAATTCGACTCAGAGAAAAGTGCCAGCTATCGAGATTCCTTGTGTTTGTGTGTTTGATGGAATTTGAGACGCTCATGAAATGTTGGAAATTATTTTGAATGCGCAAAAAATTTAGGCAATTTTCATATTTTTGCAGCATGTAGCGCTCGCTACCTTCCGCCGAAGCAGTGATTCGTTCAGTGTGTGTGTGGGACGATAGTAGGTAGAAGATGGCAGGCAGCAGACGCGACTGCCATATTTAGATAAAAAAAAATATTAGTTAACATCTCATTAAAGATACATATTATTTATTTGCATATATGATTCATTTATCAAATATGGATTGGCAATCATCATTGAGTTCGTAAAGTGATTGGTAATACAAATTTATGTAAATTATTTCTTGTGAAATACAAACAACCAATATTCCAGAAGCCTAACTATCCCCGAATAACACGAAAGCCTTATGACAACTAGACAACTAAAACTGTTTATCATATCATTATATAATTAATCTTTTATTCCATAATCTTCATATTAGCTTCTGAAAATGATACTATAATTAGTCTACCAGCTTCCTATAACTATCCCACAAAATAATAATATTTGGCGCCGACAGAAGACAGAACGATGTGAGCCACGAGATAGCTTCTCATAAATATCTCATAACTAGCCTATAACTCTACCATAATCATTCTATAAAAATCCGCGATTATGGCCTTCAAACGGCCGACAAAGCTATTGCATGCAGCACGAAAGTGGCACTGCGGTTTTTTGGCCCATTCCCGGCGAAGCGCTTGCTTGAGATGATCGACACTTTGGTATTTTTTTGTCCCAACCTTGCTCTTCAAAATACCCCAAACCGAGAATTCTAGCGGATTTGCATCCGGTGAATTTGATGACCATTGGGCAGTGGAAATGAACCGCGGGACGTTGTTTTTCAGCCAATCTTGATTGACGGTGCCGAGCTCTGTTAAAATGTCCAGGCTCTGTGTCCGAAATGTTTTTGTGCCCAAGGCTTCAACGCTCTCTCCAACACATGATCCCGATAAATTTGGGCATTTATCTTGATGCCACGGTCCACAAAAAAAAGAGCGGTGAACGGCTTTCGGCCGTTACGGCTGCCATCAGCATCGGCGGCGCTTGGTTTCGAGTGGCAATCCGTTGGTCCAAATTCTCAGTAGAACGGCCGGGCAAGTAAATCCGGTAGTTTTGCTTGTTCGCATATTGCTCAATAACGAACGGAACGAACTCATCGGAGAAAACCAAACTGAGCAAATCGCCACTTTCGTGCAAGCGTAACAACTCCTTTGCTCTTTCCACTCTAACTTTTTTTTGAGCATCGGTGAGACCATGCGTTTTTTGGAATATCAAGACCTTTAGTCCAAGAAGATCCGTTCGAGCGAAATGTTCGCCTCACGAGCCATTTTCTGCCGCTATGGCGCGGATTCCAAGCCAATTTGGCCTTCACCTTCCGAATGATATCCGGCGATGTTGCAGTACGTTTCGGTCCACCACCATGGCGTTTTGCAATGCTGCAAATGGTACGATACACAAACATTTAGTTCTAGCTTTTTTACCTACATAATAACACTAAATAGAGTGGATTTATGTGGTGACCCCGAGAAATGCCTAAATAGAAGATAAGAGATGGGAGATAGAAGATAGAAGTTGAAAGATAGAAGATGGAAGATGGAAGATAGAAGATAGAAGATAGAAGATAGAAGATAGAAGATAGAAGATAGAAGATAGAAGATAGAAGATAGAAGATAGAAGATAGAAGATAGAAGATAGAAGATAGAAGAAGATAGTAAATAGAAGTAGAAGATAGGGGATAGAAGATAGAGGGTAGAATATATAAGATAAGGATAAAGGATAATGATGTATGAGCCTGAGGATGTTGTTATAAGATCACGATGGAACAGTTTAGCTGGTTGCGATAATGTGTTTTGATTTGGTGGTATACGTAAATTCGTGAAGATGGGTTCTTTTAGTGAACCAGAACGTTTTACTAAATGTGACATGGCAGAACGTTACATGTCCTTCAAAGCCCCAAGAATTTTCACTTAACAAACTTTCAATATATGGAACAATATGGAATTATTTACAGATTCACTTTTCAGAAATTCTCAAGTTAACAAGAGTGCATGCAAATTCACTGACTTAAGAGGAGTCTCAGTCCCATTGCGTCTCGTTTGGAAAAGAAAAAGAAAAGGGGAAAAAATCAAAACATTGAGAGGCCAAAGGCAATTGTCATCCTACGCATGCTGATGGTATTGCTGCTGTTGTTGTTGCTTTCCGACGGCGACAACATCCTCCCCAAAACAACACACAGCAGAGACACACTCTGGAGTCTATTTTGTTAGCACAATTATGCATGAATAATAATAATACTAACTAACAACAACAATAATAATAATAATCATTAGCTGGTAGACCATGAAATGTGATGATGTACACACACATTTGCATTTGTAAATTTCGCTGTTATTTGGTTATTTATTAATTGTTTTGCGTACGGGATGGATGGAGATGATATTTGGTGGTACACGACGTACGAGTACTATGCGTAGGTATAAGGAGTAGGTGGGTTGGATCGATGGACGGATGATTCGGTGATTATGATGTTCTATGCAAATAAACGACAGCGCGACTGCTGACTACATGTAAATATTTATACTCGCAACGATCTACGTGAATTTATTGCACCTATTTAGCGTTCAATTCGCATTTCATTATTGTAAATATTCGCTGGGACATTCTGTGAAGAGAGACTCAGCAGAGACACAAACCAATTGCATTGCGCTGCACGTGTGACGTGTAAAAGAGGCGATGATTTTTGCAACAACAAAAATCCTCAAATATTTACACTCGCCTTGACCGAAATTAAGAGCTGAACCTGAATAAGACGACGATTGGAACATTTTTAGAAATCCCACAAGCAAAAAGAACAACACAACAGCAGATGAGAACCAAAAAAAGAAAATTCTGCCAAATACCATGAATTTCGGATGATATTTTCGCCTTTCCGTTGCTTGTTAGTTTATAAAAATTGTTTTCGCGAAAAATTTGCGTACGTATTTTCATTTGAAAATACTATTGGGTTTTCAATAATACATTTACATACAAACAAATCATATTACATAAAGTATTTGAAATACTGAATGAACTGCATTTGGCAATTGTCAGCTCTTTACTTTTAAGTGGTATGTAGTTACTTTTAAATTTTGTTTTTTATCTTTTAAATTAAAATAACAGCTTTTGTTAGTAGCTTTATGTTAGTTAAGATAGTTACGTGCTGAAGAAGTTGGAACGATCAGAGTACATATTGTAAATGGTTTTTCAAAAGGGGACATCAGGTCAGGTTGTAGCGGCGGACTATCAACACAAGGTCTATCTGGTTGCGAGTGGCTCCATCAGGCGATACCCAGGTAGCTTTGTCAATATTTTTACGAGCAAACCTTGTACTCGCAACGACCAAATTATTGCTTGCTGCCATCTCTATGACTCGTTGTCCATTCGTGTAAGCTATGGTTGCTAATGTACTGCCTGAATACTGGCTCCCGACATATTTTAGCATTCATATCTCCCAGAATGATTTTAACATCAATTTGAGGGCAGGCATGGAGTTCCCGTTCGACTGATTCAAAGAATTCTTCTTTTTCATCATCTGGGGAATCCTTTGTAGGTGCGTGAACGTATATGAGGCTTATGTTTTTAAATCTGCCCCGCACGCGAAAGGTGCATGTCCTTTCATTTACTGCTTAAAAGCTGATAACGGTGGGTTACATTCTTTTGGACAGCTGAAATATATGTCATATTCTGATTTTTGTAAGACCCCATTCCCCGTCCATCGCATCGCCCGGATTGCTGTTATGTCAACCCAGCCAGGGTATCGGTTAGCGCGCCGTAGCTCAGTGGCTAACACCAAAAGTATTTTTACGGTGTCCCACCTCTCGCGAAAGTCTGACAAACGTCCGAGAGTAATAACTTGTCACGGAAAGCGTCTTAATTCGCCGTTCGGTCCCTTCCATTTGTGTCCAAAAATAAACATGCGCAACACAAATAGTCGCGAGAAGCTATGCCTTTGACCGCAATGGTCTGGCGCGCCGAATATTATTATTATCGGTCAGCTGCTGTGCACCTTGTGCTCTATACAGTGAGCGTACGTTCCATGAGAAAATTCTTAAATCGTTTAGCCCTTTTCGTTTGCGTGGTCGTCGTCGTTTATCAGTGTATCCGAGGCTGGTTTTGGGTTTCGTAATAATAATTTTTTACGGGCGAGTTTATTGGCCTCGCGCCAAGCTTACTTTGAAGGGACTAACTAGCCCGATCATTTCGCTTTTCCTGCATTGGAGGAAAATTACCGTTGGTCACCACGTGGAGGCTTGACGCAATTCTAGAGCATTCTGTGTTATTCCCGCCGGCTTAAAAATACAGAGAATAATTTTATGAACATAGCATCTCCCTATTAGCGTAAGACATCTAGGTATTCATTTTCTTTGGTTTTAAGTTAAAGTACACGCCCTCCACAGCGGTGTTAACAGGAGGGCGGAGGTTCATGTGTTTGGGCAGCGAAGCGCCCGGGATCAGCTAGTACATATATAGAAAAAATTCAACCTACAAATCATTTAATTTCATAGTTTTTCATTATCGTTTGATGAACCGAAGTTTTTTTTTTATTCGAATTTCTTTCAAGGGTTAATAATTTCAAGATTCCGATAGACCTCCTCTTATGTTTGTAAAATGTGCTCAGTCGAAAACTCCTAAAGGTGAACAATCACAAAATTATAATCACCTCAGTTGAATCGCTTCTCTCACTCTCTTGCGTACTTGCTTCCCTCTAATCCCTCTTCAAAACACCAAATCTTTGCGAAGAAAATATTTTTTCGCTCTTCTTGTCTTCTTGATAAAGAAAAAAATGTATCTGAACATGTGTTATGCCTATAGATAAATTCCAAAGCAGATACATACAAACAAACATATACATTAAGTAAAGATGTAGATACGAATAGTAGATTATAATGCGGCATTCGTTTTCTATATTTTCTGCATTCGAAATTTTATTAGAATAAGTGCGAATCTACTTGTGAGCTGCTCAGTGCCGCTGAGATATCTATAGAAATAGATAGATGTTATATCGATAGGTAGGTAGGTAGATACATAATACATATGGGTGGAACGTACGTACATTCCATGCGAAAGTGAATAAATACTCGTACAACTTTAACACAACTCCTCCGAACTATGTAACGCTACTAAAATGCTTAAATATACAGATCCGATCAAAGTGTTAGATACAAGGGAGAAAAAATATTACAAATGGCTACGCCATGTGCCGAGAGTTTTGCTATAATTTTTCTGTATCACTTTTGATGTTTTTATTTTTTATTTCTTATTTTTTGTTGTTTGATGTTTCATGCGCGAGGAGTATATTTGGAATTACGGAATTTTTAGAGAGGATGTAAAAATGTGGCGGGCGGCATCATCGTCGTCGGCTGTAAACTGCTAGATGTAAACCGCCACATATTCCTATATTTAAGAAGCGGGCCTGGCAGTGCTGGCGAATCGGCACGGACGTTGCACAACGCAACGATATTACCGACTTGCCGTGCCAGTCGCATCGTCGCATTATGGCACATGGACCGTGATTATTTATATCTTTAAGGAATTTTCTTGTTGTTGTTGTTATTAAAAGGAATTTTAATTTCATAAATGAATTTTTTTTACTTGTGCGCCACGCTCATGATTGGAATTTGTGAGAAGATAGTGTGGGGTGCACTGATGACTATGGGATTAAAGTTATTATGTGCAGGCATTTACTTGAATTTCGTTTTTCTCGCGGTAGAGTAAGTTGACGGATTATGTCATAGAAGCGTAATAATAAGTGCAATGCTGGTCCCTCATTTTAGAACTAACCGCCCAAGCGGCTGCCTAATGTCAGTGATCGGAAAATAACCTTCATCCCTCAGCGGTAGGATTATATCGTTGGCAAAATTCTTATAGACAAAATGTTCACTTCAAACCTAAAAAAACCACCTATAAAAATTAAAATTTTTTCATGCAAATTTCTCTAAAAGGAGATACATATGTGTGCAAAGTTTGAACCGGGTTATTTTAGAAAAATTAATACTTAATTTACTTCACTCCACGTTCACTCCACATATTTTACAGAAAGTTTTGTCCATCGGAAATACATATGTGCGTAAAATTAAAAAAAAATGTATGGGTACCCCTTGGGCCTCAGGGCTCATTCACTTTAAAAATTTTACAAAAAGTTTTGTCCATCGGAGATACACATGTGTTTTAAATTTAAAGAAAATTGGGCTAATTTTAAAAAAAAAATTATATGGGCATCCCTCGGGCCTTAGGGTCCGTTCTTCCCAAACATTTTACAAATACATAGTTTTGTCTATCGGACACACACTTGTGTTTAAAATTTGAAGAAATCAGGCCAATATTTTATATTTTTTTGTATGGGCACCACTCGGGCCTCATCGAAGATACACATGTATGTATATAAAATTTGAAGCAAATCGGGCTAATTTAAAAAAAAAAAAAAATGGGGCCCCACGATACCGGGGCCCGGGATCTCCAAACCTTATACAAAAAGTGTTGTCCATCGGAGGTACACATTTGTGTAAAAATTGAAGAATATCGGGTTAATTTTTTTAAAAAATTTGTATGGGACCTTACGACCCCGGGGCCCGGGATCTCCAAAATGTGTACAAAAAGTGTTGTTCATCGGAGATACACATGTGTATCAATTTTTTTTTTTTGGGTCTCCAAAATTTTTACAAAAAGTTTTGGACCAGATTGTATGCAGATTTCTTTAAAATATATGGAAGAATAATATTATTGGTGGTCGATGCGACTTCCAAATGGATTAATCGGTGTCTCATAAAAAACACAGCGCAAGAAGTGATTACATTTTTAGAAAGATCATTTGCCATTTTCGGATTGCCAGACTCCGTTCTTGGAAAGGGAAGGAATAATACCTACACACCAGTTCGGATTCAGAGCTAAGCAAGGCACGATCGAACAGATCCATATGTTAGTAGATAAGGCTAGAAGATCTTACCATAATAGACAGTACTGCAGAGGCAGTGGTGACGGATAATAGATCTCCGTTTACTAGCAACGAGTTCATACGATTTTTGGGTCATCTTTGAATTGAAGCCAAGCAGAGTCCCCCGTATTATCCCCGAGTGAATTAATTGGCAGATATTGAAGTTCGCGTAGTCACACAGGCACTCCAAAAGGATAATCTAGACGAAGGACGAGTAGTGGCAAATGAGGAGTTGGAACAAGCTATTGAAAAGTTTCTCTTCTACTATCGGTCGGCGCCAAATACGGCAACATCACGCAGCCCTTCTGACTATTTGTTGAAGTTTTCTCCCAGGACGTTACTGACTCAATTGCGCACAAATTTTGGGAAATCTTCATCGGGTTAAAATCAAACTATGTTACCTAATCCTTTGTATATTCCATAAAAACTGTTCAGCGGCGGTCAATGGGCTCCGGAGTTAATTCTGCTGATTCTATCGAAAAGCCGATATCTAGTGAGCTGTGAGGTAGCTCATCGCCACCAACATCAAGTCATCAGGCAACGACTTCAAAGAGGTGGAAAGAAATGCGAGGGAACGGGTTAAGCGTGGAGAACCTGCGGAGCCCCTACGAAAAAAAATTCCAAGATCAAAATTTAATCATTCCGCGGGGACATTAGTGCTACAATTTGAACCCCCACTCCCAACCTTGTAGGTTGGTTTGAGAGTTTATTTGAAATTTAAATAGAAAACCCTATTTTTTATTGCAGATACGTATTCTACGGCTAAAACTTACTAGGAATTGTGTGAAACATTTGTTTTTTCGATTCATGATAGATGGCGCTGTAAAAGGATTTTAAATATTTTTCGATTTCTTGTGAGAACCTATGCATACGATTTTGCAATACGTTTGCAATAAAAATACCACGTTTTCCAGGTACAGGCGATTAAATATGCTTTTAATGAATTTTTTTGCATTTTGTATTAAAAATGCCGATTCAGTTTGAATGTTATTTCGAAAACAAAATTGCCTGTGTTAGGCTATTAACACTACTTCAGAATGAAGTATTTTACTGTACAAGAGAAAATTGAAATGGTTCAGGTTTATGGAGAACCTGGCCGGAGTCAGTGTCAAACCTTTTATTCCTGATGGAAGTGTTCAACCGAAAAAAGGACTCGTCGAGCCAAAGTCACTGAAGAAAATATTCTTCTCCGACGAGTCGCCTTTTACAAACCATGGCTCGGTTAATCGTTACAACTTACATTACTGGAGTGTTGTAAATCCGCAGTGGCTTCGCCAAGTTGAACATCAGCGTCCTTGGACTGTCAACGTGTGGTGTGAAAAAATTGACAACAAACTCATCGGCCCCTGTATTATTGAAAGCAACTTGAATGTTCAAACGTACTGAGACATTTTTGAAAATGAACTGCCGACAATATTTAAAGACTAGAGCTTAGAATTGTGAAAGAACATGAGGTTTCAACATAATGGTTGTTCAGCACACTATTTGTTGGTAGCACGTGAAGTACTTGGTCGTGATTTCAATGGCTGCTAGATATGTAGAGCTGGTACGGTAAATTGGTCTGCCAGATCACTAGATCTTACTTCGCCAGATTTATTTTTGTGGAGCTATCTCAAAGACCAAGTTTACATACAAAAACCAACAACACGTGAGATTATGATTGAGCAAATCAGAAATGCTTGTGCCACAATTCAAGCAGACACACACACTTCTCAGTTGTGTACAGTCATTTGAAATGCGGATTAATAAGGGCATTGAAGTCGAAGGCCATCATTTTGAGTACTTAATTTAATTAAAAGATGATGAGGCGAGTGGACTAATGTAAATCAAGCACCTTGATACGTGAGATGCATGTGGACTCACGTTAATCAAGCACCCCGAGGGGAACAATGATACGTGAGATGCATGGGGCCTCACGTTAATCAAGCACCCCGAGGGAACAATGATACGTGAGATGCATGGGGACTCACGTTAATCAAGCACCCCGAAGGGAACAAAAATCTACTACGTCCACGTGTTACGCTAAGAGTACTTTATTCACAAGCCAATTTCATTTCTACAGGTGATAGTTTGCCAGTTATTCAAAATTTGCAAAATGAATAAATTTTTTGACGAGCATTTACAATGAAAACATGGTATTTTGATTGCAAACTTATGCAGAATCCTATGCATAGGTTCTCAGTAGGAGAAATAAAAAAAAATTAATATCGTTTCACATGAATCGAAAAAATGTTGCAGACAAATCCTAGGGGTTCCTATTTAAAGTTCAAATTTACCCCGAAACCCTTTAGCCTTAATGTATTTCCCCCGCGAAATGATTCAATTTTGATCTTGAAAATGTTTCCGTAGTCTCTATTTTCCGAGATATTTGAAAATTTCAACTTAAAAAAATTACCCGGTATAAAAAAAACTTATATATATATATATATTTACAAAAAAAAATTATCTTGTAATGAAATCTGTTAATTAAAAAAAAATTTGTTGGAATAAAAAAATAAATAAAAATTTAATTTAAAAAAAATAAAAAATAAGTTATTTAAAAAAAAAATGTATTTGAAAAAATTAAAAAAAAAATGTTATTTAAAAAAAATCCAATCGAAATTTAAGAATTTTCTGCGGTATCAATAAAGTTTTGCCTTTTAATAAACCGCGAGCGCAATCGTACTGATATACCCCACCGTACGGCCCACAACAAAGTATGCGATTCGCATTGAGATAAATGATACGCTGCATTTAAGATAATTATTCTGATTTGAATTTTTTTGTTAATTGTTGTTGCAATTCTGTGTTTTTTTAGATCACAGATACTCCTCGTAGATAAAGAAAGAGCTATTCGTGGGATACACTCGTACAGCGCACAATCATGACAACTGCAGAGATCATCACCATCACCACCGGACCACCACTATAACTGACCTCTTTTCACCTCAGAAGCAACGTGAAACGCTCCAAAGCAACAGCCCAACAACAACCGACAATATGAAAAGCAAAAAAAAAAATGCGCCCTCTATAATTAGCAATTAACAGAGTGAGGAAGAAGAAATTCGAAATTCGTTGATTTGGTTGAACATGTGCCCTGGTCGGTACAGGATAGGTACCAGTTGCGCTCAGCCTCTTGGTATTATGTGTTATGTTCGCATAGTATTCTCAGCTAAAATCGTTTTTTTTTCTTATTTCGTTTGTGCTCTACACTACACAATACTAAAAATTATTTTTAAATCGATCCAAAATTAGAATGCGAATAGAGAATGGGTTTTCCCCTCAATAATCATCGTCGTCGACCAACCGTAAAGTACGCCAAGCAAAATCGAAGAGAGACAGACAGACAGACGGTCACTTCACACTAATTTATTGTTCGAGCTGAAATAAAATTAAATTAATTAAGTGCCAACGAAATGCAATTGACCTTCTTGCCACATTACGAGAGTACGCGTGAGGTGCCAGACAATGTGTCCGTCCAGAGAGAAGGTTCTATTCATTTTGTGGACCACCACACATTGACGTCACACGATCGAACAAAAAGCTGAAAACACTCGGCGGTTGCTTTGCTGCTCAGATTTCTGATATTGAATGATGGTGATGGTGATGATGATGCCGCCTTGCGCTTAATTTAGTTGCTCGAAAATTCTATAAAATTTAAAAAGAGGAGAGCATTTCATTGTGGTGGTGGTGGTGCTAGCAGGGTATCTGGCTGTGTAGGTGTAGCTACACTTTTTGGCGAGATTTTTCCTTTTCTTTTTTTGACGATAATCGATTTCTTTAAATTTTCAAAATTAATTATTAATTTCGAAGGATTATAACTTAGATTAAAAAAAACCAAATTATTAAAAATCACTCAGAAGACTCGGAAAATTAAGGAACCCCAAAAACATGTTCTCTTGATATTTCAGGCTATTGGACCGTATTGATGTTCTCAGCATAACTCAGAACCAAAAGTCCAATTTCAAAAATTCGTTCTCTAAAAGAATTTTTAGATTAAGGTCGATAATGTGGAAAACACAGCACGACCATTACTAGTTTTATGCAAGGGGCTTTACTACACGTTTAAGAATGGTGCAGCAGAGAAGGAGAGATTGGTCAATCTAGGACCTCTAGGACCTATCATTGTCAAAAGCACCACTTTAGTTTATTCCAGTGATGTTAAATATCTTGGAGTTGCAGGTGTCCTTGATAAACGGCTAAACTGGAATTCTCAATTCTCAAGTCCGCCATTGAACGCGCCACTAGAGCCGTTTGGCCCAGTAGACGCCTCTACGGCAGAACTTGGGGTTTAAATCCTAAAATTATACAATGGATGTATATGGTGAGACCTATTTTCGCGTATATGCGGCCATCGTTTGGTGGCCGGAAGTTCTCGAAAGGACAACGACAACTGAGTTTCAGAAGCTACAAAGAATCGACTGTCTAGGTATGCGCACCTGCACTACGACAGCACTAGCTGTGTGTAGGGCTTTCACCCCTGCCAATCTTCATTAGGAAGACGGCTGCTAGGTGCACTATTAAGCTGCAAATAGGATACGGGTACAAACCGGGTGACTATGTGGATCACCTGAAAATTCTTGATACATGTTGTGCACTATCCCCGGCATTATGGTCAGTGAGCACTGTTTCGGAATGAAATTTGAGGTAGAAATATTGGAACGGCTAAATTGGTGCAATGGTGTTCCGTTCACAGATGGATCGAAGATGGAAAGTGGAGTTGGAGCTGGTGTCTATGGACCCAACACCAAAGTCTCGATACCAATGAGAAAAAGTCGCTCGGTTTTCCAAGCGAAACTTTATGCCATTGAGATCTGCACCGGGATTAACCTTAATAAAGGAGTTAGGGGCGCGCTATAATAAATATCTTTTCAGATAGCCAGGCAGCACTTTAAGCGCTGTCGTCCAATTTATTCGACTCAATATCAGTCAAAAAATGTTACGATGCACTGCAATCTCTTGCCAGATACAACAAAGTCGAACTCGGTTGGGTCCCTGGTCATCAGTGAATTGCCGGCAACGAATTTGCAGATGAACTACTGAAATTGCGTTCATAGCACCTAAACCCTATTATGGTGGAGCAACTGGGCTGCCGCCACTGCACTGATAAATTGTTGGGAACACAAACTTCGTCTGGCCCACTGGGAAAGCATCCCGGGGCTTAGACAATCCAAACAATTAATCCTGCCCTTAATAGGGATAGCATTAGGAAGCTGGTGAGTGTTCTAACAGGTCATTGTGACTTGCGATATCATCTGAACAAAATAAGTGGGGGCTTAGAGGTACAATGTAGGTTCTACTCGACAAATCAAGGTCATCCGAGCAAATTCTCTGTGAAAGCCCAGCATTACTTTGGTTAAGTAGACGCATCTTTCACAAGCGGAGTTGAGAAATTCTGCTATTAAGGATGTACTATCGTTCATAAGGGAGGTGGTACGTCTTTTACTAAGACACAATAGATCTTTCAGGTCGCAGTGTCTGCGATATGGGCTAGGGTAGTAACTCAAAAAAAATGATTCTGTAGGCTTGTAAACAACATAACAAACTGACGCTTACCAAAATCAGCGCGCTGTCATTACCCGTTTGGTTGCTACAGCAGCGTGAAGTTGGTAACACTTCGGGTTTCCAGAATAACTCAAACTCAGAGTCTAGCTTTAGGTTCAATTCAGAATATAAATGACAAGATAAGAAAATTTTGTATGCTTGGTGCATTCATTTAGCATTTAAGTCTGGCAACGGTGGCCGCCTAACCAATCTAACTTTGTTTCAATTAAATTTCACGGCATCAAGAAAACGAAACCATTTTTTTTTATTCATTTGTAAGCAACAATCGATCATCAAAGCGTAAGAAACAGAATCTATCTTCATCAACTCTAAGCTCGAAACTCACCTGAACTCCATGATCTTTTTGTACTTCGAAACGCGTTAAATCCTGCTTGATGCTCTCTAATGCTTCGGCTGTGTATTTATTTTTGGGGCGACCCCTTTTTTCGCCCGCTGGATTCATTCTGGTGATACTTAGTAGTCATATCATATGCGGAAAGGATTTGGGCAAACCACACACAACACACGCAGTTGTTGCGACACAAATTCTTTGCGAAAATTTTCACCGGCGATATTATTCCGACGACGGACGTGGAACGATTCAATGCAATGGAAATTTTTTTTTCTATCTCACTCTCGTTCTTAATAACTCACTTTAGACTCAATCTAGACACTCATTATTATTTATCACAAAAACTCACAACCGTCGTCACACAACGGCATGCCGCTGTCGCTCACTATAAAGCACATAGATATTATCATCAATGATTTTACTTGCGTTTCATTGCATTTATGTATAAAAATTTAAAATTTAGCACTTTCGGTGTTAAGGCACTGATGGTGTGGAGATGGCGGAGGAGGTCCCTGGAACAATCCAATCCATTTTTATGTATTTCATCTGAAAAATGAAAAGAAAACAAATGCCAATGAATTAATTATTTATTTTAATCAACAAATAAGCAATAACAACAAACAAACAAAAAAAAAACGCGTAGATTACAAAACGAGTCAGTCAGTTGGCCGTTGTAAATATTCAAATTTCAATCGACCGAATCATTTGCATTGGAATGTGCGAGTCTTTTATTATATCGGATTGGTTTTAATGTTATGTTATGAGAGAGATAAAGCCAAAAGCTACAAATAATTTACCCAGCGAAACGAGCCCGATAGGGCGGGCAGCCTGGCGGCAGGCATTGTGTAAGACTTTAAAAAGAAATAAACAAAAAAAACTAACAAAGAATTGTTATCACGCGCACACACAAAAACACACAAACAAACGCACTTTATAGTGACGTTTCGAAGAGAAAACAATTTTAAACAAAAACCAAGGAAATTCATTTGAATTGAGATCAATTCATATGTTGGATGGATTGCCCAACACCGGCGACGACGACGACGACACATTCCTGGAACTGAAAATTCCAATGTACAGATGAATGGAATCATTGCGGAAATTTTTATTAATTGAATCATCAAAGCTGTTAATGCGGCTTTGTAGTTTGAAACAAAAACGCAATTCCCTAAAAAAATTCCACTCGATAATGGCGATAATAGTGGTGTGGTGTGGTGTGCAATGTACACTGCGAATCACTTGATTGAGTCTATTTTTGTGTGCAATGTTTTTCGTCGATGACACAATTAGTTAAGATAAAGCTCTCTGGTATCTTTTTGACTTTTATGAAGAACCACTCTCTATCAGAAATGCTGGCATTCCATAGGGCTCTGTTCTTTCTCCGATACTTTTTCTTTTTTTCACTAATGGTCTCTTGATGATACTTCTAATCCAATACATTCTTTTTCAAAAATCACAAACGCATATGACCTCGACCCCGAGACCCGAGGTGCCTCAATTAATAGAAAGTGTTGTCTCCGGAAATACACATGTGTGCAAAATTTCAATAAAATCTGGCTTTGGGAAGTGGGTTAAAAATTGATCGCAAGAGTTCACAACAGACGACCGACGAACGACTGCCGTGCCACGGGCAAGTGAAGTTTATATAGAGAATTTAAAAACAACAATCAAAGTAAATATAACCATAAATTAACTAAATTTCTTTTTAAAAAATATCGCAATCATTTTAATCAGTTGGAATTTATTATTGCCTTCCGTTTCTTCAGAAATCATTGAGATAAGGGTAATGTAAAAAGTCAGGTGGGATAGGGGTAAGACAAACACGTGCCAAATAAAGAACCAATAACGGGTGTTTTTTTAAGAGGTTGCCGATTTTTTTTTGAATAAAACACATATAAAATTATGAAATGACCAAAATTTTTTTTTATTTGGTAGATAATTTTTTGGCATTTAACATTTAAACACAATTTCTGGCATATGGCTACCACGACTATTTTTCACAAATGTCATTCTGGAGGTCCAATTTTCCAGCACTTTTTCAAGCATTTGAGGGCGTATGTCAGCAATGACACGTTGAATATTGGTTTCCAAAGCGTCAATCGATTGAGGTTTATCCATAGACCGCACCAAACAGTACATTTATCAGGATGCATTGGTAATTCTTGAACGGCGTGTGGATTATCTTTGCTCCAAATGCGACAATTTTGTTTGTTGACGTATCCATTTAACAAAAAATGCGCCTCATCACTGAAGAGAATTTTACGGTAAAAAAATGGATCTTCGTTCAATTGATTTAACGACCAATCACTGAATTCACGGCGCAAACGATGGTCGTGTGGCTTTAATTCTTGCACCAATTGAATTTTGTATGGCACCAAACCCAAATCTTTACGTAAAATTTTCCATAAAGTCGATGGACAAAGTCCAATTTGCTGAGCACGACGACGAATCGATAAATTGTCGTTTTCTTCGACACTGGCCTCAACGACAGCAATATTTTCTTCTGTACGAACTCTTCTCATTCTTGTCGGTGGCTTGGCATCCAAAAGAGTGAATGTAGACCGAAATTTGGTAATTACGTTCTTTATGGTGGTCTCTGACGGACGATTATGTGCACCATAAAATTCACGAAGTGCTCTATAAACATTTTTAATTGAACACTGATTTTGAAAATAAATTTCCACGATTTGAAAACGTTGTTCTGGAGTTAACCTATTCATAATGATTTGCCAAACAATACTGAGTAGAAATGCCACTTTGAGCTGTCAAAACAACTGTCATAAAATAAAACGACATCTATCGGAAAAACAAACCTCCCAAAAAAACACCCTTTATAATAGCTCTCTCTATTTGCAAAGAAACTAGACCGCAGTGAAGCTGTTAAAGTCACAGGATTTTTTTAACTTTTCGTGGTAAATTGTTTTAACGATGAAACAAAAATCGAGATCAACCAAAAATTTAATTTGTTTACCTTCTTCGTCTTGTGACTCTTGTGACATCTTCAAATAGCGTATGAGTATATAATTTCCATGTCACTATCTTCGGAAGACCTATTAAGGGTTATTTGCATGTTGTTCAAATACGAGATCAGTTTGATAATCCTGTATTCCGAAAATATCGTCAAAGAATGGGTTGCTGAAAGTGTGGATCTGCACCTGCACATTTGCTAAGATTGTGGATGTGAGTTGCTTTATCATTTATCTCGTTACACCTCCTGCAGAAGATGGTATGTGGAATACTCAGTTTAGAAGGATGACTACCGACTATCCTTTAACCCGTACTAATAGCTAACAATATCCTTTGGAGATCTGTAGATCAACTCGGTGGTTGTTCTTTTATTATAGAAGAGCCATAACGCTAAACCTTTTACTACAAGAGACCCCTCTATATGTCGCAGCATCGCCTATTGATCTGATATATTACGAAAAAAGTTCTCTAATGGCTACTACTCTATACTTCTTCGTCTCACACTCATTATTATTGCAACAAAAACAGAAAACAGCGGCATCTTTTTAGCAATTTACAGCCGTGCAACACTACTAGAGGATTAACTGTCGCAATATGATTTTAAATTATTTAAATTGTCCAAGGTTGAATGTGTCCGCACCACAACGTCTCCGTCCGTCCCGTACACACAACAAACACAATACACATTCACTCGAGCGCTTAAAAAATGTATATATCATTTAGCCTTTGCTCTTTAAATCTTATTGCCTAGAGCTCAGAGTGCTCATTGCCCAAGTACCTACTTGACGATTGCATGCTTACAATCAGCGCAACAGACATTTTGCATGCTCCCGAAATACACTGCGGTTCACCAGATTAGATACACAAGGAACTACTTTATGTATATAAAACAATTCAATCCAAATTATATCATTATTGTCAAAGCACATGATTTTGGGAGATAAAATTAATATTTCTCCAGTTATATATAGGGTGGATCCGTTAAGGTGGTAATATATAGCAATCGTTAACGGATCATCATCATCATCATATTTGGCTCTACAACCGGTGTCCGGTCCTGACCTCCCGCAAAAAATCTCTCCACCGGTCCCGATTTCGAGCCGATGTCATCCAGTTTGGCATCCCTAAACTATGGGCGTCCTGGTCTACGTAGGCTTGGCCGGCCTTGCTGTCTTGTTCCATAAATCCTACCGCAAAGGACTTTCTAAGCAAGATCATCATCGTTCATGCGAACTTGGTGTCCTACCAAACTTAATTCTTTTCACGATCTCGACATCGCGGTAACGCTCGTAGATCTCATCATTATAGAGTCTCCGGAATCGTCCTTCCTCACATACGGGGACAACAATTCTCCGTAAGACTTTTCTCTCAAACGCGGCTAATAGGTCAGAATGCTTCTTGTTAAGCACACAAGTCTCGGATCCTATATGTAAGTACTGGTATGAACATTGTCTTATATACCAGCAGCTTGGATGTTATGGTTAAGTTCCTGGATTTTAAGAGTCTTGACAGACTATAGTAGGCTTTGTTGGCTTTAAGCAACCGTGCGCGTATTTCTGGTTCCATGCTGATATTTGCTGTTACAGTTGTCCCGAGATAGTTTAAGGATTCCTCTACTTCAAATTCGCGTCTCTCGCCGTTACGCCTCGGATCACTTTCTCCAACGCTAGGTTGAAGAGGACGCAGGCCAGTCCATACCCTTGTCGGAGCCCGTTATAGATGTTGAATGATCTTGATATTGATCCGGATATTTTTAGTTGGCTTATAACATTGGTCATGCTCAACCTACATAGTCTTGTCAGTTTATTTGCGATGCCAAATTTCCTCATGGCTTTATAAAGTTATACTCTGGCTATGCTATTATAGGCGGCTTTATAATCTATAAAAAGATGGTGTAGTATGTTTTGAAACTCTAGACATTTTGGCATCACCTGCGTAAGGGTGTAAATCTGATCAGTTGTTGATTTTCCTGGGATGAAGCCACACTGATGTGGACAATTGATGACTTTACCGTATGTGGCTATCCTGTCTTGAAGGATAAAGGAGAAAATCTTATACGCGGTACTCAACAACGTTATACCACGATAATTGCTGCAGGTTGTGATATCTCCTTTCTTATGTACGGGGCACAGAATGCCTCTTCGTCAGTCGTGGCCCAGGACCCAGGACCCCAGGACTTACTCTCCATGCATTTATGGCGAGTTTTATCGCCTGACCGAAGTTGTTTCTGGTCTCTTCGTTGCGAAGGGCAGCTGTGTTGACTCGAATCTGATTCGCGGATGCTGTTTTTCTTGATGATCCGCGCTCGGAGCACTACATGAACAAGATAGTAATCCGAGTCGACGTTGGCACCTCGGTACGTCGTATCCTCATCAGGTTCGGGTTGTGGCGGCGGTCTATCTGATTGCGAGTGGCACCACGCGCAAACCTTGTACTCGCAACGACCATATTATTGCTTGCTGTCATCTCTCTGTGTCATTAGTGTGGTCGTGTAAGCTATGGGTGCCACTGTACTGCCTGAATACTGGATCCCTACCTATTTTGGCATTCATATCCCCCAGAATTATTTTTACATCATACTGAGAACAGGCATGGAGTTCCCGGTCGACTGATTCAAGGAATTCTTCTTTTTTTATCATCTATGAAATCCTCTGTAGGTGCGTGAACGTTTATGAGGCTTATGTTTCCTGTATTGGTGGAAAATTAACAGCGGGGTGACCCGTGGATAGCACTTCAGAGATAGTTGCGACCACTTGCATTTCTGAAGCATTTTCTGTGTTATTCGACCTACTCTGCTGATGACTGACTACCTGAACGGATACACCCTGTATATTGAGTTCGCAATGCTGTTAGGTACTGTTCCCGTATCTGTGGATTATTTTTTTTTACTTCCTTAGAAAAGTAATTTGATAACTCATCGATGACTTAATCGATGTTTTTATTGTTGAAAATCTTAATGACCTGCTGCTGGTCCAAAGTCATTTTGCTTCTCCCGGTTATTTCGTTGACAAGTTTCCAGGTCTTTCGTGGATCCTCTAACGGTTGCAAAGGTTCTTTTGTTAAAGTTATTTTTGCTTAATTGAATTTTGTTATTTAGTCTGTTAATGTACTGCTTGTATTCTGCTTAATACATTGCACTAAGTCTATTATTTTTCCATCTTCTGTACAGCTGGTCGCGCATCCTCCACCTTTCCTTTAGCTCACGACTGTTGAATTCTATCTCTTTTTTCACTGTTTCTGATTTTATGATTTTTCAAAGGTTGGTTCTATTTATAAACGAAAAGAAAAATTAAAAGTCACTTTCCTATCACTTATCCAACAATAAGAGGATTAATCAAGTCAAACAAATTTACAACAGATTTCTATTTTATTCCGGCAACGGTTTGGAAAGACGTCCGTTCAACATTAAACTCTAATCTTCCTTGTTCCAGCTAGTAAGCTGACGATTAATAAACGTTTTCACTAGAAAGAGGACACGTTAGTGCTATGGGTAGGTACGAAGAAGAAGATGGCAGTTCGCCCTTATTTGGGACCTAAATGAAATGGAAAATGTGGTATAAGGAAAATAGAAATAAATCCAATTTTAAGGTCAATGTCTGTTAAAATAACCTTAGGATTTTAGATATTTGAAAAAAAAAACAATGCCTCCTTTTAAAGAGTATCGGTTGAAGAGTGTTGGCATCATTGGTTCCATCTGATGCTTTAAGGTAAGGTAAGGCAAGAGGAAGTTTTTTCTTTTCTTTCTTTCTTTCTTTCTACAATTGGAACGGTTCCAGCAATGTGAACATCAATTTTTTGCGCCCAATTTAACGGTAACTGAGTTATTAGACGTTTTAATGTCACGCAGCGGTAATTTAACGGAGTTGGAATTTTTTAACGCAATTGGTTACTCTCTGTAGAATTAATCACAAGGTTTACTTTCACATATCAAGTAGCAATCATTAAAGAAAACAACAACAACAAAATCCGTTAAAATTTTGCGTCGTCTCTTAAATTTAATCGCACATTACATTTTACGATCAAAGATCACGGGTGGATATCTCTGGAAAGTTAAGCTATAAAAGAGCATAGAGCATAGTGATAATTTTATTTGCAGTAATGACTCTGAAGAAAAATTTACGTTTAATTAAATTTTGTGATGTAATCTGCATTTAAAACGCACGCGCCAACCAAAGCTATAACTTTTACGACAATCTTCGCACTCTAAGCGAAATAATGAGAACATAAAATGGAGAAATAACAAGGAGGACTCTGCATGGTTCGTTCCTTTATTGTTAATTTTTTTTTATCATTTAATGACAAGTACCCATATGTACATTTAGGCGCACTCAAAAGTCTCTGTTTACGATATAAAATATTTGTGTTAGATACGAATAAGAAAAAACCTACGGTTTACGACTGGGCTGGATTTTTATTTTTCACTGACAAAGATGTCGTCCAGTCATAGGATTTTCTGCGAAAATCGTATTCAACGTGAATGCTCATTAGGTTAAGTGATGAAAGAAGAACAGAAAGTTAGACCTAACTGTGGCAAAAGAGGTCGTCTCAAGTTTATTACCCCTATTCCCATAGTCGCGACATCTCTATCACATTTTGGTTTTCTCTTAGTCGATTGAAGAGAAGTTTATCGTTCCGTGTGATAACTATCACTTGACGCCAACTCCGCCTTGTTACGATGATAACATGTCAGTCCCAAGTCCGGGTAAAGGAGGAGGGTTTGAAGCAACGGATTTTTCCTATCCTCAGTACAAGCTATTCCTTATCTAAGGTTGAACAGCGTACGCCGATGCATTGCTAAGAGGGAGCTTAGTCGCTAGTATGCAGACTCCGAATTCCTGGTGACCTTCGGTTTTGACTAGCCCTCCGTTGGCATACCAGGCTCTGACAAGGGTGTCTTCTTTTCCCGGTTTCTCGTGGGTCATTATTGATTCATGATTTAATTATTATGAGACCGATGCATCTCCAAACGCATCAACCTCGGGTCGTGGTATTGGGCAACCCGCTGTATCTAGAGACTCGCGTGTGGCGCGTGTGAAGCGTGGAAAAAAGAAAATGCATCACAAAGCGCCTCAACCTCGTGTCGTATCTAGAAAAGCCGTTGAGCTCCCGATGGCCAACCACATGGTGGCCTCAATTGCTCGGTCTGCTGTTGAGCAGCTAACCAGAATTCAGACAGCGTGGTCATGCGGGACCCATCTGAAACTCGCGATGGTGGTAGTACTGAGGATGTGGAATCAGTCACTTCATTCATTTATGCAAGTAGTATTATCTCGGAGAAATCCAGATTCTCTTCTATTGGGAAGGCATTAGATGGGCTACTGAACGAGCATCACCGAGGTGGATTCATTTAATTGAACTCGCTAGAGAGAAGACGACTAAAACCTACTTTACGCATGGGCAAGGATAGAGAGTGATCTTGTTTTTAACAAAGCCGCCCCTTCCATTTGATCATCCAGGGAGGTCTAATGAGCATCATCAGGGTGTTAGAGGCGAAACTGCATCACGCTAAGGGCGCGTCCGCTTTCCTCTGCTAGCGGTTCGCCGAGGAAAATATAATTCTTGGTCTCAGCCAAGAGCCTTAGGTTACTACAGGTAAAAAGTTTTCGGAACGTGACAAGTAAGTTGATCTGTAAATTCGGGGAACCACTGCCAAGAGTGGCCTGCTTAATCGGCACGAACATCAACTTTCTTTCTATTCCAGAATTTATAGCAAGTGGCCCTGCTGATTGAGAGGGGACCTCAGGAATATGGTGTGTGCTTCAGTACATTTCCCCGGCGACGACGACAATATTCCGCCATTAGAGGTCCAAGAGCTGCTAGAGCACTGCCGGAACAGAAACTCCATAGGACGCGATGCAAATGCACATTATGAGGTCTGGGGCAGCAGCTTGTGTTAATGAAAGGTTCCTTGGTGGTACGAGCAACTGGCTAAGCTTAGGAAGAAAGTTTGATAACTCTTTAACTGTGCTAAAGACACGAAGAGATGGGACGAATATAGGTTTGCCCTTACAGAGTACAACTCTGAATTAAGACGATCTAAACGTGTCACATGGAGGAAATGCTGGGAAACATCGTCGAAATGCCAGTAACTGCACGAATCCATAAAGCATTAGTTAAGGATCAGACAAACTGTGTAGGTTCATTAACAAAAGGCCGATGGCACCTACACGTCGGACCGTGAGGATATAATCAGAACCCTACTCCAGATTCAGGTTAGTCTACTCGTGCACCATACACGAACGCATCTGACCAAACGGTCTGTATAGCAAGTATGGTAAGTAGTTTATCTGGTAAAATCTTCAGTCCGAATAAGGTAAATGGGCATTAGGATCTTTTAAACCTTTCAAAGCTCCCGGGGGTTTTGGGATGGGGTGGAAATTCTGTCACTAAGGATTTACTATCGTTTATAAGGGGGTGGTTCGTCTCTTAGAATAAACAAACCCTAAGATACAATAGATCTTTCAGGTCGCAGTGTCTGCCCTATAGGCTAGGGTATTTCAAAAAAATCACTCGGCAACGCTGAACCCAATCTCAACGTGGCGCTCTCTCGACAACTACAAATTGCATGCTGTTATGTGAATGGAATTAAAGCAATTGCAGTGTTTATTGTGGGAGAGAGGGACAGTTGGGGCTGGTGAACATTTCTCTCTTCCTCTCTCTATCTATTTATATCACTTTTTCTGTCTGAACAAACGAACCAACAACTAACTACTCATGTCTCTTTCGATTTGCTCAAACCATATAGCCACGGTTAAGCTGTCAAAATGACAGGGTTTTTATGGTTAATGCTTTACAAATAAAACGCCAAACGCAAAATTGTTGCAAGCTGGCAAGGCTCCCACTCATACTCTCGTTACGCTCATCACACCGAGCGAACACGATTTGCTAGTTTCGTTTTATATCACACTGTAATCTTGTGGCGCTCTTCGAGCGAGGATCAGATCGTAGATGTTATGTAGGAGGTGGGAATTTAACATTGCGAATTATGGTTATAATGCGGTTGCTTAATTCTCTTGTGTGTAATAAGTAATAACCAAATTGCGCATAATACTCCCGCTGTGTAAATGAAGCTGTAAGGAAGGGGTGGTTGTTGCTTGCATTTGAATAATTAGAAGAATGCAAATTACTGCTGTTACTCGTATACTGCAGTAATGCAATTTAAATGGAATGGAGCTATAATGATGCATCAATGTTGCTGCGAGTGAATTTTCCTTCTCTTAACTGGCAAATGCATTGTTCTCGGATCAATGTCATTGTTGAAACTTTTCATATAAGTGCCTGTCGCAATTTCATCTTGTAATTTTCCTTTTGTACAAAAAAAAACATTTCACAGAGTGAAACCATTGTTTATTGTGCATTATTGACTACAGTACAACTAAATTCTAACCTTGACCGCGACCGAAAGAAGAAAGCGGGTGGTGTAAAAAAACTGACTGTAAGTGTTCTATATATTTTATGGAAGAAAACTTTGTTTGAAGTGAATTAAAAAAAGTTTTGCACATATTTTGACATATGTGATATGTTCTTAAGGCTTAACTATAATGGACTTGAGTTGAATTCACTTAGCTGATGTGTTGAATTCACGTACGATGTGACCATAATGAGGTTTTGGTAGGTTTCGTTTAATGTTTGTTAACATTCCTGGAGTTATGGAAATGAAACATTCGGTGCGGAAATTTGACAGCTGAGGGAAATTGCATAAAATTTGGTTAGTAATAATTTTGAATTTAAGAATTTAAATCAATTTAAAGCAGTTTTTTAGGAAACAAGAAAATTCCTGGCTTTTTAAATGTTGATAACAATGACAGCGGTTATAAAAGTTTATTATGGGTAACTTAAAGAATAAAAGAAATTAGCTAAGTGTTTTGATCGGTTTTGACATAAGAATAAGCCCACCGCTGCTCATTATTATAGAACCATTATTTTTTGGTAGAATCGTCAAAAAAATACGAAAATCCTACATCAATATCCCCAATCTTTTGGTAGTTTCGTCACAAGCTTGGCAAAAAACCACCCCACTTAACACATTTTGACATTTGAGTAATCCTTAATTGTAAATTAGTTTCAGTTTGATTTTGCGTTTTATTTGCAAGGTTTTGTAACCTATACTGTATCGTGCAAAACAAAAGTGAAATGGCCACACAGTAGATTTCCTTTGCATAAGAGGAAAAATAAAAGTGATTTTATTCACAAAAAATAGAGAAATCATAAAGTTATCTGTATACCAAAAGTAGTTAAGAGTATTTTTACATCATATTATGTAGTAATAATAAAGAAAATATAAATATTTTTGCTTTTTATGACGTAGGAGCTATATCAAAACAAATCCGAACATTTATGCCTTCGTAAATAAAACTTTTCTCTGATACTTCTTTCGATTAGCTCCAATCATACCCGAAACCGAACCAACCAAATTAACATGGTTTTCGTTGTTTTCGTGGCAAATGCTTTGCAAATAAAACGCCAAACCGAAATCAAATTTGACAAGAACAATAAACACTTACACTGCGATAATTCTCGACTATGACGACCACTATTGAGTATTCAGGTAAGCGTGTTCTCACAATTGAGAAAAAAAAATAGCGAGAATCAGTGATAGCATGCGTGTAGCAAAGTTACAGTGTCGGTTACAAAAAACAACTTACAAAATCAAACCATAGCACGGGTACAGTTTGCAAATAGAACATCAAACCAACACCACGAGAGAGAAATCTTACAGCGCTTTCGATTTGCTGGGTATAGTTAAGGTTTATTGTCCCATTTCTACAGCGTTCTCTGGTTTTCTGTTTTGATCTGACAGATCTGATTAGAGAGAAAATTATCGTATCAACATCGTATTTAATAATTTAATTTCTCTGTTCTCTTTGCGATTTCTCCGTCAACAAAAGAAAACAAAGTTTACATAATTATTATTTGGTTTTGTTTATAAATTTTAATGTTGAAACGCAATTTTTCTTTCTTTAAGAGAACATTTGGGTTAACTGTAAAATAGCTCCTACTCCAAAAACATAATTTGGCGATTAGAACCCAAAAATATTATTATTATTATTTACTAGCTGAATTGCCCGGTGTTGCTCGTGGCTTCATTACCCACCCATCGTCTCCGGCGTTTCCCAGCTGCCCCATCCCACTGACCCCCACCAAGTTCACCCGCCCACTTACACTACACCCACTGACCCCCGCCCACTGACCCACCACCATCTGACCCCCAGCACACGGACCTCTGACCTCATATGACCACCCACTCACAGACCACCCCACCCACTGAACTCGCACCATCTGACCAACCCACCAACTGACCACCTCACCTGCCCAGATAACTATAGAATAAGTTTGAACGCGATTGGTTCATAAACACATGCGATTTGTAGAAATAATAAAAAAAAATTCTTATGGAGACCCTTTGACTCAGGAGTCTGACCACTTTGTTTATAAATTTTAATGTTGAAACGCAATTTTTCTTTCTTTAAGAGAACATTTGGGTTAACTGTAAAATAGCTCCTACTCCAAAAACATAATTTGGCGATTAGAACCCAAAAATATTATTATTATTATTTACTAGCTGAAGTGCCCGGTGTTGCTCGTGGCTTCATTACCCACCCATCGTCTCCGGCGTTTCCCAGCTGCCCCATCCCACTGACCCCCACCAAGTTCACCCGCCAACTTACACTACACCCACTGACCCCCGCCCACTGACCCACCACCATCTGACCCCCAGCACACGGACCTCTGACCTCATATGACCACCCACTCACAGACCACCCCACCCACTGAACTCGCACCATCTGACCAACCCACCAACTGACCACCTCACCTGCCCAGATAACTATAGAATAAGTTTGAACGCGATTGGTTCATAAACACATGCGATTTGTAGAAATAATAAAAAAAAATTCTTATGGAGACCCTTTGACTCAGGAGTCTGACCACTTTCAAAATATGCCTATTATGTGTTCATTATATATAAAATCCCTATGCAAAGTTTGAACGCGATTGATTCATTAAAACATGCAATTTGTAAAAACAATAAAAAAATTCGTATGGTGACCCCTTGAACCAAGAGTCTGACCACTTTCAAAATATGCCTATTAAGTTAAGTGCCTTTTATGGTAGAAAACCCATATGCAAAGTTAGAACGCGATCGGTTGAAGGGTTTGGCAGTCTATACCGGACATACACACATACAAAGTTTCACTTTTATATATATAGATTACCCAGTTAATAAAGTTTTTATTCATGATTGTAGGGAATAGAAATTTTCCTTTTAAAAATCGTGCAAAACAAAAGTGAAATGGACGCACAGTAGATTTCCTTTGCAAAAGAGGAAAAATAAAAGTGATTTTATTCACAAAAAATAGAAAAATTATAAAGTTTTCTGGATAACAAAACTAGTTAGAGTATTTTTACATCATATTATGTAGTAATTATAAAGAAAATATAAATATTTTACATTTTATGAGGTAGGAGCTATATCAAAACAAATCCGACCATTTATGCCTTCGTGGAGGATAGAGAGACAACTTCAGAAGAAAGGAGGACTGCTTTCCACAAAGGAGGATGGGTGGCAAGCCTAATTGTGACCCGAATGACATTGCGCAGCATTTTTGACATTCTGTCATAGTCATGCATTTTTGAAATACTAAAGCTTGTACGTTATATATGGTATGGCTTAGCAAATCTATTTTTGTAAAGCAATCTAATCAACATCTAAATAGCTGGATTAGTAATAAAAAGCTTGCAGAACAAAAAAACCAAAACTTCATTATAAAAAACTTGGCAACATTGTAATTTAATTTCAGCTTGTGCATTGCTATTCTCTCTCCATTCGATCGTTTGCTGGCTGATCGCATGGGGGATAAATGTCAAAATAGAAATTATATAAATATTTGTGTGTATATTCAACCATAAATGCATGTTTTATAAATAACTATATAAAAATAAAACTATATATACGTTTGTGTGTGTTTAGAATTATATAAATATTTCCTGAAAGGGTGTGTGTGCGCGCATAGGCTGATCGTCATACAACACCACCAACAAGTCAAATAAAATATACAAGAAATATAAACATCACATTGAAAAAGCAACAACAACAAAAAAATAGCTGCAATTCATGCGCACACTGTTACACAATTAAATGGTCGAAAAATTCCAATCTCTATATGGATACGATGCAGCGAAACACGCACGAGAATGTGTGCGCGGAAAAATGCATTTGACATGCAATTGCTGTTGCATTCGCAGTCAACGTCGTCGTCGTTTAGTGAGGATAGGATGAGGACGAGGAATGAAATACCAACAACACACAATTGCATGAAGCAAAAAAAAAACACGTACGACATAGGACAGATTCGTTTTTTTTTCGCTTCTCTTTTCAATTTCTTTTGGCAGTGAAGTTTCTGCACGGTTGCTGGGGGGGTAGGCGGAATGTGATTTTTCTTTAATCGGTCGGTTGATTCGTTGTTGGTTGGACTGACGTCCGTCCGACGGCTGGCTGTCGGTCGTCGCCGTCCGATTGCTGATCGCACTCACCGTTTTTTATGTATTCACAGATGGCGTTGCTGCTGGCTACTGCACTGCACGCCAAACAAATAATCCAACCAGTAGCTATCTAGGCTAGAGGAAAGTAATCCTTTTTCATTGAGTCGTATAAGTAGGTATGACGATCTTATTAATTGAGTCCTGCTCTGTACAAGCCTACTGCGATGTCTCCGGCTGTTGGCGCTGCTCGTTAATAAATTTCCAGAATTTTTTTGTATTAAGAACGCCAGAACAAAAGGAATTTAATCCGATTTGTAGCAAAAAATGTAAAAATCATTAGGAAGAAAAAACACACATCCGCAGAAAACACAAGAAACAAAACTGCAAAAAACTTAGCGCAAGTAATGAAAACTGGCCAAATGTCTACTGGGTACGGCAGCAGAATTGTCGCGAAGCACAGATTGGTTTTCCGGCTGTACATTAATGATTAAACACAGATTTTAAAATTTATAACCCGCAATAGAAGGCACAAAAACACGACATCAAACGAAATATTAACCCAATTGACTGCCTTTGATGGATTTCTTTATTTGCCATTTTTTTTCCTCATTCAGCGATCTAAACCAGCAGTAATTGAAACATGAATCTTGCGGATTCTAATTATATGATATGTTTAATATTTCACTTATATTGCATAATATTTCTTAAATAAATTTATTGAGCAATATTTTTTCTACAATAATGTATGGTGACGGTGAAAAAATTCCTTCAACCGTAGTGGACGAGAAGACGGCACTGTCACTTGGGCACTTGGCACTTCGCATGTAGCGGCAGGCAGATGTGGTTGTCACAAAACGCACGAAATAAAACAACGAGAAGCTAAATCAGCGAACGACTAAACCAACGAGCAACACAATACATACAAAAGACTGGCATTCGTTCAAGCAGTCAAGCAGAACTCACAACTCAACGTAGAATTGTAGTCGTTTTTGTTGTTTTTTCAACACTTTTCACCGTGGAATTGCATGTAAATTAGTTAATTGCATGCTAGTAAAAAAACTATTTCACATTGTATAACTGATAGCCTATTATATAGAGATGTTAATTATAAACAAAATGACAAATTAATCGGAACGAAAAATAGAAAACCAGCTACGAGCTGCGAGCTGCGACGATACACACGAAAGAAGAAACGAAAACGAACGACGACGGACAGCCATGTTGAAATAAAACTTGACGGCAACCAGTAAGTGATTGTTCAAAAAGAGAAGTCTGCAGTAAGATTTGCGAAATAAAAAATTAATAATATTAGCCGTATTTTATTTGCCGAGGAACAACAACAATTGCACTGTCGTATTCCTTCTTTGGAATTGTGAAAACCTGCTGTTTGGCTGGTTTTGGCTTGTTTTGACATTCGAATTCCGAACTCGCTCGGCAAATAAAATGCAGCTAATATGTCAATAAGACATTCAGTATAAAATATAATAAATGCTAAAGCTTTGTTTTTATTTAATTTCTAATCATTTACTCGTTGTATCCACCTCAAATAACAATAATGATGCATTCAAATAATTCGCTTGGGTGAGTAATATTATGGAGTTATCGCTGAAATGCATTGATGGCAAAAATTAAATAATAAATAAATTAAATATAAAATGCGTAAATGAGAAAACATCTGATTCTATGTAATGATATGTTTTCTAAATAATTAGTTTGGTAGTGCATAAGTTGTGGTTTCGTTCATAATTTCGGTGATCACAGCTACCAATTTTAACGCCCACAAATATATATGTTTAAAATTTTTTCTGGCTCCGTCTAGGTGTTTGCAGTGCGACCCTTCTCTTCAATTCCAAATTTAACCATTTTGATTTGAGCTGACCTTTAAAATCGCTTAATATAATCCTACAACATTATCCTTTCAATTCGGCTCATATATCACATTAATTGTAGTATTATTTGAAGCCCGTCTACGTGAACATACAAACACGCAAATTATTTTATTATACAATCTTTATCTTTTATCTTTTTAGTTTTCCAAAGTGTTTAGGTATCTTCCATTTTTTATTGCCTAGCGTTAGTGGCCGACAAAGCCATAAAATTCCTCTTTTTTTTACGTCACAGAACTCTTTTCCATGTCCTTTCCCTCTGCAATAACGTGACCAAAGAATATTCTGTTTATTTTACCTAACGTTGTAGTATAAAAAGAATACGTTCTTAACATTCCGAAGAAATGAAAGAATAGTCCAAAAAGGGATAGAATACAAAGAATAAATTAAAGAACGTTTTCTGTCAAATGCGGAATATTCGGAATGTTTAGAATGAAGTAAAGAAAACACTATAAGATTGTAGTCATTGAGTTATCGTAATCAATGTTCGAAAACCATATTTTTAAAAGGTTACTAATTGGCTATCGTTTGATTTTTCCCTGCGTGCACTCGTTTTTGGGCGTCAAACGCACAAAACAAGTGCACTGGCTCCTTTTGTATTTGTATTTGTGGTTGCTGTCACATATCAAAAGTCAAAATGGCAGTGTTTTGTTGGTGTGTGTAGATAGAGGGGTATGCTCAACAAAAAAAAAAAATCCTCAAAAGACCGACCAAAAGACCCCCGAATTCTTCAAAAACATTCCCAAAAGCCCATACCCTATAAACCCCACAAAAAACTTCCCAAAACAATCACAAAAGACCTTCCAAAATACCCCAATAAGAACAGTAAAAGACCCAAAGTGTATTTGACATTGGGTAGCGGGCAGTGGTAAAATTAAATAATCACGTCGTATTTTCGTGACGCTATCAATAGGTCTGATCCCGTACTTTTTGTAGTAAAAATTATCAAAAGAGAAAACTGACATAAAATCTCTCAGAGACAGCAGGCACACAAAAAAGTACGGGAACGCATAAGACCACAAAATTGTTGGCTTGGTATGTCAAAATCCATTACACCAAAATTCAACATTCACAAGTAAGTTAGTCATGTGGCTTTCTTTTGGTAAAAAAAGTCCAAAAATACTGCACTTAATTTCTCAAAAGTGCACTCGATTTGTTTGCTTATGTTACAATTCCAAAATAAAAACATTTGTTATCATTCTTATCGTCATCGTGGCATTTGTGCGACCATTTCGACGCAAGTTCACATACAAAACGTGCGAGTGCACATTTTTTTTTCGCTTAGCACCAAAATTAGTGCACTTGGTTATGAAAGTGTAGGAAAAGACGAACGCCACATAAGTTCGTTGCCAATAAATTATTTTTTGACAAAATGTTCACATGTTACACACAGACATTTTTTTAGTAAAAATCGTCAAAATTCGGGGAGGGGAAATAAACTTACTCTCTATGTTATGCTCTCTTTTACCACATTTCTAGTACGGGTATGCTTTTGAGTAAAAAGTGGTAAAAATTAGCAATAATTATTACTACTTTTTGAGTACGGGAACAGACCTTATTTTACCCTCTTCTAAACTCGGCAAAAATGTATAACTTCAATACAAAAATTTATTTTGCTCCGTTGAAATTAATAATTTATAATTATAAAATATTTTTTTTTCATTTACTCTCTAAAATGGGATTAAACTATTTGCTTCAATTTTTCCTAATTAGAGTGGTTTTACTGTTCAAAAAGATAGGGAATTCTTTTTATGAGTAAAATGTCAACATTGTGGCCATCTACCGGAATTGATTTATTCGACATTGACAGTTTAGTTACACCAACAACAACAACAACAACAACAACGGTTTCTGCCCGGCTGACAGCTTGGTTTTGGAATTTTGGTTATTTGTGGGGGTTGTTCTTCTGATGATACCATACCGTATGCAGTATAAAGAATTTTTATTTTAATTAATTTTAACAGAAATGGGTAAAGTCATATCTAAGATTACACGAAAAATAAATCGTTTCAATGTCGAAAGCAGAGCACATCGTGTTTTGGAACGTGACAAGCCAACACCAGCACCTAAATTCGAATCGAATATTCGTGATATGCAAAGAGCTTTGGATTGTAAGAATTTAAAGATTTTTATGGCAAAATGGTAAAAATTTTATATCTATTTTTCATTGCAGTGGATCCGAAATTATTGGAAAAACTAAATAAAAAAGATTCCTACTTGGATGATCGATTGAAAAATGTTTATGTAACCTCAAAGGATAGTGGGATCGTGGGTTAAGACAGAAAGTCTATAGATGATAGTAAACTCTATTGTTTTAATTTATTTAAGATTGATTATGGTCTGCAAGGGAGAGACGTAGATGGAAGGCCGCTTCCTTTGAACAAATCAACAGTTGACGATTTCGAGTTTGGTTACAAAGAACCAATGCGAGTTTCAACTGGCCGATGCACACTGCGACAAGCGATTCAATTTATTGCAGATCATCAGCGAGATCCAGAGCTTTGGACAAAAAAGAAAGTCGCCGATGAGTACAAGATCAAAGAGAACGTCGTTGGTACGAATATTGAACGTTTTGAAAAGTTCGCAATCCTAATTTTTTATCCACAGGAAACATTCTGCATTACTTTAAAACTTTTCAAATGTATGTGCCTGACATTAAACGGAAGGAGAATATTCTAACACAAGCCAAGAATAAAATGCTCAGGGGTAAGGACGAGCCAACTTAGGATAGCTGGAATTTAGGAGATTTAACGATTTTGATATAGAGACAAATCTTTATTCTTTCTTGTTAACACCATAGAACCAGTAAAAAAGGATAAGCTTAACATTTTATTTACTAAGTATCATATCTATATTACAACATTCGGTGGGCAATGGTATAAATTTAGGCATTTGTCCTCAGAAACAGATATAACTTTGTCATTGGACAAACTGTACTTAACACCCCATGCTTGGTCGTTGTGTTCCGAAAAAGTGTGCATGCACTTGCGTCCGGCAAAATCCCAAATTTTTACAGTTGTGTCACTTGATGAGGATGCAAAGTGTTTACCATCTTCAGAGAATGATACACAGAGCACCCAGGACGCATGGCCGGAGAGTGTGCCCGCCACATCTGAATTAGCACTACAAAGATAGGACACCAATCATAATCTTATTTTCATATAAAATAACAATACATACACATCATACAATTTCATGTGGCCATCGTCGGATGCCGTCAGTAGCATTTGTGAATTTGGTGAAAAGCACAAACTCCGCACTGACATAGCATGACCCTCGAGCGTTTGTGCCACTTTGCCGGTTGCTACATCGAATATTGTTATAATTCCATCTATAGCTCCACTGGCAATATACTTCCCATCGGGACTCTATACACATGAAGAAAGCATGAATTAAAAGAAAATTACATACTTGACTTTTCGAAATTTAAACTCACATAAGCAATGCTCAACGTAAATTTGCCATTTTGAGGATCGAGCACTTGTTCTGCTTTGCCTGTTTCTACACTGTACATCGAGATTTTACCCTCGTTCGAGCCGGAAATAACGAATTTATCACACGGCGAGAAGGCCACTGTCCACACATCGACAGGACCCAAAGTGAGGATGTTTTTTTGTTGGCCACTTTGTGAATCCCAGAAGCAAAGGCTCGAGTCAAGGGAACTACTTGCGATAGCTATATGTTGTTATGCAAGAAACATGTGAATAACCGTGGCAAATTTTCATGAGAAAACACAAAACTTACTTTTTCCATCGGAACTCACAGCAACCGAAACAACGCCCAGCGAGTGTCCTTTAAGTTGATGGCGCAATTTTAAAGTGTTGTCCTTGCGAATATCCCAAATTTTGACCAGATCGTCTAAGCCACCAGATACAATAAAATCGGTTGGTTCCTCTTTCGTTGGTGTATTCTCTCTACTGGCATCTGGATCTTCATTGTCCCCGTCGTTTGGCGACTTGGAGGAAGGCTGTGTTCTTCCCCACGAGCACGACCAAATACCATCTTCATGAGCGGCTTCTTCTTTGTGCAGCAAAGAGAACTGAAAGATCCCAAACCTTTAAATTCTTTCTTTTTTACCACATTTTATAATCTCTACCATTGTACTTAAGTTAATTATTTAATATAAACAGGACAGGAAACTTTTTAACTCCCGGCAAACGGATAAACGTCAAAAATGTGCAAATGTCAAAAATTATCAACAGTTCGTTACACACAGAAACAGCGTGTCAGATTAGGTCTGTTCCCGTACTCAAAAGTAGTAATTATAATAATTGTTAATTGTTAGTACTTTTAACTCAAACGCTTTCCATTACTCGAAAAAATAGTAAAAGAGAGCTGCAATAGAGAGTAAGTTCATTTCCTCTTTATGCGTATTTTGCCAACTTTTACTACAAAAATGTCTTTGAGTAACATGTGAACATTCTGTCAAAAACTAATTTATAAACAACTAACATATGTGGCGTACGCTTTTCCTACACTTTCTTAATCTAGTGCAGTGGTACTTAAACTAAGGGTCGCGACCCCAAATGAGGTTGCTGGATATTAGTCTTGGGAAAATTGCGTTGGGGATCACAGTCACTAAGCGGCTGCAATGACGGAAAATTCAAATGGACTTCCGTCCAAAATTAACATGAATAAAAACCGACTTTGCTAAAATAAAAAGCAATTGCTCAAAAAATTGACATTTTGTAGCATTTGTTTCGTTTCACTTTGCTGACTTCATGGCAGTTCATCAAAATGTCAGTTTTTCCAGAAAAAAAGGCTAGGGTACCGCAAGAATTTGCATAGGGGTATAGATAAAGCCACCAGGGGGTAGATTCTGATGAAATGGCAATTTTTCGTGACATTTTGTTATTAATACAAAACATTTGCTATATTGCTTTCAACAAAATGAGTTAGGTATTTTTTGTGGTTAACGGCTGATCAAAGAAACAGCAAAAACTATCCAAATTTTGGTCAATTTTTTGTTTCATGTGTTTGCCAACTTATCCATATATAATTTTTAAAAATAGAAAGGAGATGATATATCGCAATCGGAAAGGATACTTTTCCATAAATTTAAGGTCGTATGCGACAGAAAATTCATATTTCTTAACTCAATTAACACCTCATATAACACCATATGTAAACGTAAGGTATAGTACAAAAAGTTTTTTTTATAAACAAAAGGAACCTATCAATGTGAAAAAATATTTAAAAAATGAAAATGAAAATTGTTTTTTCATAAACAAAAGGAACATTTAACAAAGAAAAAAATATTTAAAAAATGAGTTCACAAAAACAATTTCCGGTTAAAGAAAATAATAAAGGTTTTGGAACATCTCATGCCACTGTACCGTTGGAGAATTCGAATACCAGTGGAATCAATGAAGAAGAACAAACTGTAGAAAATCAGGTAAAAGAAGAAGTAATTGAAGAAGTGGAATCGGAAGAACCTAAAGAATTATGTTTATTGTACAATAGAGGTATGCAATTTTAAAATACAATACATTGTTTAAAAAATATTAATTAAATTCAATAAAATAAATTTAAATAATTAGAATTGTGATTTATTTAAACTTTAAATAAATAAATTATCCTCTTTATCCGTTAGGTTATCCATTTTACAATTTATTAAATAGTGACAAACGTCCAAGCATGAACTTGCATAAGAATTTCGACTTTAAAAGAAGCGACAAATGGCACTACAAGTCTGATGATTTACAGAAGGAAAACAACGATTGGGATGAAATCACTTGCGATGTTTTTAGCTCTATATTTTCAGATTTATTTGATTTTTGTCAAAAAAAGGGATATTCAAATGTACAGAAAGCCTCACTGTTGGAAATATTTTACGCATGTTTTCGATACTTTAAAGTAGTACCAATTTTAAAGCATGCACAACTTCTGGAGTATTTTCGGGAAACTCTTATATTATATGCAATTAACGATGCTCCAGATGGTCTTCGAGTATTCAGTGTTTTAGAGTGCTTTGGAATTGCAAAACTTTTCGAAAAATTATTTGCATCAAATTTTGATATGATGAAACATGTATTATGTCCAAATTTTACAATTGAAATAGATATTTGTTAAATGTTTTTCATTAATTGTATTTCTCTGGTGAAGTTAATTTTGCATATTATCGTAATCGGAGAGATAATTTAACTGTAAAAATTCAGACATGCTTTTTTTTCATCTCCGAGAAAAAATTTATTTCTCTGAGACTTTTTTTTACACTTCGATAATTCTCGTATATGATCTTACTCCGAAAAATTATACAGAACAAGTAACAAAGATCTCTTATGTTACTTCATTGAAAAGCAATTGCGGATAAACGAGATAGCAAGTTTTTTTTTTGAACGAGATAAATATCAGTCCTCTGTGTATAAAAGCCCTCTTCCATGCGTTTTGACAATCTTTCAGTCGTTAATACAGAAATGTCAAAAATTAAGCTGCAAGCAAAAATTTAATCTGCAGACGGTCAATAATGACCAAACCTAAATAGGCTCGAAAAGTATGTTTAATAATGTACCAACCTATCTTTTTATGAAATAAAAGTGTTATCTAACTAACTATATGTGGGGGGGATTCTCAAGGTGTGTCTTGAAGGGTTTTGGTGTGGTGGGTCAGTGTGGTGGGAGCAGTCAGGCCCCAAAAGGAGAGGAGAAAAAATATAGCATTAATGACTACAGCCTGGCAAATTTTTGATCAAAACACGAAACAGTTAATTTTGAAAGGTACACATATTTTGTTAAAATCAAATATTGGCATCTAAAAAGTTATTTCAATGATACTGAGAATAAGGGTAAATATATATAAATTACATTCATTAAACATTTGTCATATTATTAAATAACTTTAGCCGTTTCACATTACAATCACACTTATTTTGACAATAGAATCGAATCAAGAGTTACTCGTTTTAGAAAAAATAGTATTCTCACCTACGAACGAATCGTAATTTATGAATGTCTGAATTGTTCGACAATTCGAATGCACTTCAGAAAAAGGGTTAATGTTTTTTCTTGGTTTATTTTTAAATATGTTCAACCTAAACATGAAATAGTTTCTTAGGGAATATTGTTGTTGTTGTTGTAGCTATAGGTCTGTTAAACCTATTGCTGGGTTGACGATCAATTGTCCAGTGTGTGAAACACTGGAGTCCTTTCGGCGCGTAGAACCGATCGTCGTAGAAAGAAAGGGAATATTGTGGATGTCATCGGTACACAATCTACCTTTTCAACTTCAAATTAAGACCAATCAATATCAAAATTATATTAAACAATTTGAAAATGAGACTAAACAATTTCACATTATAAGGGTGCAAATCCCTTGAGCGTGTTTTCATTACATACAAAAAATTATAAAAAAATAAATAAAACATTGGACCATATCGACCAAGGCTTAGTAGGCGATTATTGAGAAATTCATCTTCTTGAAAGACTTTCTGATTGGCGACATAACAAGGAGCATATTTCTATTAATAAAAGTAATAAAAGTTTAAACTCCTAGAAGTAATAAAAATGTCCACCTAATTTGAATTTGAAATTGATTAGTATTCATTTGAAATTATTTAGTTCGAATTTTTTTTAATATTAGGACATAATAATATTATTTCATATACTTTCATGGATTAAAACAATTTATTTAGTAAGTAAAACAAAACATTTATGTTAAACATTTCATATTACCTATAGTTTCAATGTCTTTTACATAGTGAAAGGAAGTATAGTAATCATAAAAATTTGAGCTCGGGATTTGTCTTGTCTTGTCTTGAGTCAGAAAGGCAAAAAAGAAGAATCTCTGTCTGTCTGTCGATCTGTCGGTGTCCAATCTACATCCCTCGGGATGAAAATTCATATTTAAGCTTTTTACATTAATTTTGAGGTGCAGGTGATTTTGACGAAAATCTAACAACCGGAAGTGAAAGTTTACTTGGTCAGTTTTCGAGCTTTTGCAAATAACTCAAAAAAAGCAAAAAGCACTTAGGAGAAATCTTAAATATATATATATAAAAAACGTGTTTGAATCGTGGGATTTGATTGGGATTTCATACATAAATCACGTGGAAAACGGCATTTTTTTAGTCTTTCCCGAACTTTTGAGGTTCCTATAATCATCCCCGGACTATTACGAATATTAAAAAAAATGAGCCAAATCAGTCCAGCCATTTAGATACTTTCACATTTATAATAATAGTAAGGATGTCATCACTACACACAAGACTTTCATTAAGTTAATTTATAGATTAAAATAATTTATTAAAATAATTAAAATTCATAATGATTTTCTTTACGTGCTGCTTACTCCATTTTTTAATATTAAAAAAATTAAACGAAATTTTTTTTAATTCAAATTATATTTTCAAAATCATCTTTATTGTGAAGTTTTATTTATTTGCTAGATCGATTTTGAAACTTAAATTTTAATCTTCAGTAGTCGTTAAATTATTATTCAATATTAATTTTAAATTATTATTTTTTTTTATTTTTGACGTTTTTGGCGGCTTGAACTATTATTATTTAATAACCTAAGATGTAAAGTGTATTAGTAATAGTATTAATTTTATTAGAAAATTATTGCAACGACTTTTATGAAATATTTCTATATTTAAAGTTTTTATTTATTTAAATTAAAAAAATTATATTTAATAGAATATTTTGATTAAATTCGATTTGTAATATTCGATTTTATATAAATTTTTATTTAAAAAAAGAAAAAAGTCTAGAATTCAGCCATTAATATACCATTTAAACGATTTTTATATATTTTTAAATTATTCAAGTCTATTCAAAGAATCGCCTTAATCAAATACATGATACAATGATCTTTTGTTTATATAACATTTAGTTTTTTCCTAATTTTATTTTCATCTTTAATTTAATATATTTAGAAAAAATTGTGGATGCCACCACTACACCTTAGACGTTCACTAGGATAATCCATAGATTATAACAATTTATTAATTATATAAATTTAAACAATTTACAATCTTCTTTTGCTAATATTACCATCAATGTAAAAATATACTTTTATCAACCCTGTAATCTTCAATTTAGCTATTTTATATTCCTTTGTGACAGCATAAATGTCAAATTTTCGAAAACAACTGCCAAACTGCTTTATACCAACGTGAATTGAATTAATTCTGTTTCGTTCCGTTTTTTGTTCTAACGAAACAACGACCCAGCAAGACCAACTTCGAATTTACCGACAACTGAACGTCCATCCATCAAGTGCATTGCAACGACAATTTCGAACAAATAGCCGAAGAAGACGGGTGCGCTCGCTGCCGTTTACCCGTCGCGAACAAACAAATTTTTTTGCATTGATTCATCATAAAGGGATTCTTTTAAACATTTTTTGCTCTCTTCAATTTATTTTAATTAAAAAATAAACACAACAAGGCAAGAGCAAAATATTGTGACTTTCTGCGAACGGCAATTAAATCAACTACTGTGCGCGCGCGAGAGAAAGTAAATTATTATAAATTGTGAAAAGTGTCTTTGAAAATATTTTGTCACAAATTATCACTCACATCGAGTATTATTTCGGACAAAAAGACAAAGTTTCGTGTTTTGTCAGTGAATTAAAAATTTTTTCGTAAATAATTATTCTTCCTTGGGTGTTAAAATTGCAAATTATTTTCATTTCAAGTCGAGTCATTTTCGTTGTCGTCCGTCGTCGGTGTCATCATCATCATCATCATCATCATCGCTGAACCTCATTTGGACTCCTCGGTCCTCGTGTAACTCCATTGGGTGTTCTTCATCAACATCATCCGTGTCTTGCTACTATCGTTCGTTCGTTGTATAGTGTGTGGAGTAGCGGTGCTTCCTTCGTGGCTTTAATTTGATTTCAGCCTTTCGCGTCAGCTTCCACAGGAGTTGCAAAAAAAGAACTATCGTCACTATCGTTTATCGGTTGCACCTTCAGGCTGAAAGGAATTGCAAGGACCTGCTAATCTTGTGCTGCTTACTTGCCTGAAAGTAGGAACTCATCCTTTTGGTTGTGGATTAATCAATACATGAGAAACGTACAGCCGCTGCAAATTTGGATGATTCATTTTATTTGTATTTTCGTGCAACCGAAATCCGATACTTGTAGAAGAAATAATTGGTAGAAACTTTAATAATTGCATTGAATACACATTTTGGAATATTATCAGCAAATAGCAAACAACGCTCACAGCTGTTGTCTAAACAATTTCTTGCGTGCTAGCGATTTGCTAAATAAACAAACAATCACAAAATAAACAAAAGAGAATACCGCGCATCGGTTGACGGCGTTTCTAGTTTCACAAGTCGCCGAACGACGCAACATAAGAAACTCATAAAAAAGTGGTAAGATTTTTAGAAATTAAATTTTTTCTCTGGAATTCATTTTATAGCATAATTACTTATAAACATTTGTTGTAGAATGTTTTTTTTTGTAAATAATCTCTATCTTTTGAGACTCGACATCTAAGGTGTGGTCTTGGCGTCCTGGTATTATATTTTTTTTTATAGAATTATCAGAAGCTGATGGTGTCGTCAATTTTGGCTCTGGTCAGTCTTGCGTTCAATTTCTTGCGTCCTGACTCCACGTCAAGAGTTTTCAAGATCACACCAGAGTTAGAGTTTTAAACGATCCCAACACTAAAGGGCCAATTATAATGAACTTGAGTTGGATTAATTTAGCTCATTACATGCAATTCGTATGCTGTGACCATAATGTTGTCGTTGTTGTAGCAACTCCAGGCCTGAAACGAGATCAAGAGGAAACCCTCCAAACATTAAACTCTTATTCGCAGTACAAATAAACCTATATAATTTCGCAGTGTACTTAAATTAACTAAATGCTAATGGCAAGCAAAGCAGATAGAAAATAAAAGTTCCTATACTAATTAGATGAACTAAAGGTGGAGTTATGTTGGCAGGCCAAGAAAAGAGACCGCGCCAACAGGGTGGGACCACAGCTCTGCAACATCCAAATCCGTATGGTGAAGGGGCTGAGGAATAGGGGGTTGGCAGTATGGTGCCTTGGTTACAGTCGGGGCAGAGATCATTGGTGCCAGGGATGATGCGAGGTTTATAGTTTTGAAGTATATGGAACCATCCCGACCGAAGTTGTGCCAGAGTTGTCCGGTTTTCCTGTCTTGACGTATGCAGCGTGGAGGCATCCCACTGACAGTAATGTCGTTCCCCGAGAGGACCGCTGTATCTTACTTATGCTGATTAATCTGATACTTGGTACAACTCGGGATATTGAAGAAAGATTCACTCCTGTTGAGTACGATATGTAATAAAAGAGTATGCTTAATGGCGAAAGTCGGGTAAGCGCGGGGCTCAATCCCTAATCCCGACCGACCTCGTGTGTGACAGTAATGTCGTGAACTGGGTGTGCTGGATTGTGGCAATCTAACAAGACCTGCTTTGGTAACAGTTCATTGTGTTCCCTGACGGGGAGCATGGACATTTCGTCATGAAGATGATCGGGGTTAGTTATGGGGTGGCACCCAGTTGCAATGCGAAGGGCTCTATTTTGTATGGACTGGATATTATTCACTTAAAAATGTCCAGATGGGTGCGGCGTAGTTAAGAACTGAGCGGCCAATAGCCTTATACGTCGTCACAAGAACTTCTTTGTTTCATTAATTCAACTAAGCTGAAAATACATTTTAAATTTGGCTGTGGCTGGCTGGCTGACGAACCAACTCTTGTGATCAATTCTTAACCTACTTCCTAAAGCCCGATTTTATTCAAACACATGTGTATCTCCTGTTACAACACTTTCTATAAAATTTTCTGCCACAGTTCTCTGCTTTGAACTGTCAGGCAAAGCAAATGTTCAGCACTTTTGAACTAGAGCTTCCGTTTGGAGTCTCGTTAAGTAACATTATGTTTTTTCTTTACGATTGCCAAACCAAACGTTGAAGCCGAAGCTACATTGTGATAGGAAGCATTAAAATCGTATGGCTGAACTCGTAAACATCAGGCGAAGACGAAGATGAACCGTGTTTGTGTTTCAGGCATAAATGTCAAACAGTGAGCGCAGTATGACATCTCTTTTGACAGTTCTATTTAAACCGAAAAAAAATCATCCTTTGTAAACGATTTTCTAACACTCGTGTGCTTGACTTTTGCATCAGCATCAACAACAACTGTCGTGTGTCAGTCATGTGATATCATCGAAATTTTCTCCAGAATTTATTTTGTGATATTTCACTACCGAGCACTTAGCACTAAGGAGCAACGATTTAATAATCCCTGCTGTCAAGTATATATTAGTATTCCTACCATGGAAATAGGCAAAAAAAGGCTCTGTCCTTGGAATCACACTCAAGTGACGACTTTTCTCGTTTCTTTCGAGTGTAGGCCAACATACGTCAATCGTTTCTTTATACCTATAATAGGGTGGGTTGGTAGTTGATTGTCTCCATCTTTTGTCTCTGTACCTCTATGTACTCCTCTTACAAGACAACAGAAAATCAATAGAAATTCCAATTAATTTTTTGCCTTGAACCCGTTGCTCTGAATATTAGTTGGGTTTACCTATATGAATATTATGTTTTTTTACTACATGTTCTGTTTTGTTTATTTACATAAAAAGGGTCAATGTGGGTGTCTGTAAACAAATCTGAACTTTCAGAATTCGTACTGAAGAATTAAAAAAATAAAATAAAAATTAGTTTACAAAGGACATACATTTCTTTATTATAAATTCGAACAATCGCTAGTAATATTTAATAATATTCGGAGTAAATTAAAGGATGTTTATGGAATCGTAAAATAAAAGTCGTATTTAATAGTATCTGTTCAGACTCACACGTAATCAATGCTGGCGTGCCACAAGGGTCATCCTTGTCGCCTACGTTCTTTTTGATATATATCAATGACCCTGTTGTCTTCTACAACCTGTGATATCCATTCATTTGCTGATGATACAACGCCATTGGCTTCCATTGAGTTTGTCAGTCAAAAAGAATGCAACTCTTGATTGATTGGTTTTGAGAGAGGCCTTAACAACTTCTTTGTTAAAATTAACTGGTCGCTATTGTTTCGTGATAGCAACGTGGATGCTGCCGTTAATGCAATCATAAACATCATCCTTATTAGTTTATGAGAGACTTTATCCCCTCCAGAAATAAGTGTGTCAAAACAAAGGAGGATGGATGGTATGACTCGAGCTGTAAAGAGGCCTCGGCTTCTAGGATTAGAGAGATATGCTTTCGGTTTTACAAAGCTAAACCTACTGAGGGAAACCGAACAAATTTTAAACGAACCAGAAATGATTGTAATGCTCATCTTCGGCGAGTCAAATTCGCCTACGACCAATGTCCCAAAGGTAGTAAAAATGTTTGGTCATTCATGAAAAAATACAGCCTCGTCGTCAATTCCAACGCTCATTTATAATAACATTCCAGTTGTCAACTCTAAGGACAAAGCCAATCTGTTTGCTGCACATTTTGCAGCTATCTCCGCGCTTCTAGATTGTGCACTTTTGTCGCCTCCGAGTATTGAACACTCTATGGGACAGATTTTCATTCGTACTCGTGCAGTTGCTAGAGTTCAACACGATCTCAGCATTCACAAATTCGCTGGGCCAGATGGTATTTCCCCATTAGTTCTGAAGAGGTGTTCTTCCAAAACAATTAAGGAAGGAGCTTCATATTTCTGATCTCGTCATTTTCGTTGTTTTTCATTTGAAAAGTTATAACTATTGGTAGATGATCTGAGTATGGCACCTCTTCCACATTTAAATCTGTTTCATGCGAATTCCATTATCTACCAATAAGCCCATAATCGATCACTGACGTTCCTTGATGACTCACAAAAGTATATTCCCAAATCTTATCAGACTCACTCGTTTCATTCAACATCCGCAGTCCAAAAGATTGGCAGAATTCTAGCACTCTCATGTCTTTGGTGTTACGCAAATCATCTTTTGATGGACGAACTATTCGTCAATAAGAGAACGGAAGTTAAGTCGCACAATATGCCGAGGTCACGAAAAGATTGCAAGCAGGATATGGGTTGACCATGGAGAAAATAATGTCTGGGAGGTGGCTTGTTGCACTTACGTAATAGGGTCAGATTGGCATTTGTAGATATTGAGATCTAAGCAATTTTTAAGGCACCAGGCCAAAAACTGTGGGTCTTGTTGAAGAAGATAGAAGAGTCTTGTGGGAATAAAATGGGTTTGAAAAATTTGGTATCGTCAGCATTAAGTGAGAGGGCGGAGTGTTTGCCTATCTAAATCATTTATAGTTATGATGAAGAGAATGGGTCCTAAATCGCTGCCTTGTGGGACACCAAAGGTTGAAAAAAATGTGGACGATAGGACCCACCTGAAGCGAACACTATAAAGACGGTTTTCCAGATTAGAATATATCCATTTTAACAGTATGGGTTCAAAGCCGAGGGCAGACAATTTAAAGAGGATTAGTTGATGAGATATCTTATCAAAAGCACGTAGCTCGTTCAAGTCCAGTTCATCAATTTCTGGCCCAGAAAAAATCCTTTATAATGCCTCTGTATTGTATAGCTGTCTGTTGATCGAAAGGCTTTTACCATCTTCATCTTTGCAGAAGAATGGGTCAATTCCAAATACTACAACAAACAGTCAGACGTTGCGCATGCTTCTCTATATATGCTGGTTTCCCGAACCCCCAATACACAGTTTTACATCGCGAAAAGAAAATTCGACATAAATTTCCAGCTCTAAAGCCCAAGCAAGCAAAGCGAAGACGAAGCTTTAATTCCTAAGTAAATTGGGTCATGTAATCCGAGTAATCCCAGGTCTTTATATGTAGATTTCTTCTAAGATTGGGGCTAAGGTTCTTTCTTCTGAGTTTTTAAGATCTGTGGCGCATTTAACTTTTGTTATCAGTAAACATGCCAATCTAACGAACTTTCTTCACAAACTTGCTGAGTAAAGCAGTCGCGGTTGGTGCAGTATTTCGAAATTAATTTCTTTTAATGTTTTGGCAACACAAGAGTTGTCAGTCTTTTTCATCGTTGTTTCAGCGTAAATTGATTTATTTCCTAATGCGAAGGTTTTTCACAAAAAATCTGTCAATATTTTGAGAGAGCGTTAGTGTTGCCAATGTCATAATAACACCACGTAGTTCAAAAAGAACCAACTAATGAACAAACATTTTTCTGGAAATCAACACTGAGCGGGTCAAAATATAACTCTAAAAGCATTGGAACGTCTCGGAATCGATTTGATGACGAAACCTAGTCATGTCACTGCACAAAACCAACTTAATTCCGTTCACAAGTACATCCATCCATTCCCAAGAGAAAAAAATCAATATCATACTTGAAAAGTTTACTAACATCGGTCTCTTATCGCCGCTTAGTTGAACTTAAATTTTGAAACTTACTTTCAAGTGCGGTGGGGGGGAAAATGCCCCCTAAAAGCATTTCCTAGCAACAAAGGAAAACAATCCCGACGTCACATCGAGTTTGCTCTTCATCGGCAATCGATACAAATAAAAAAAAAACAACTTTAAGTGGGTAACATTGTAAGAATGAGTACTCTATGAAGATTGCCAAGAAGAAAGGTTAAGAAAGAAAAAATACACATATCGCAAATATTTTCCCTTTTTGTTTAATGGTTTGTTGAGCACAGCGAAGCGTGTATCACGAAAAAACAAAACATTTGCCACTTACAAGCTTACAACAACCCCTACCCTTCAGGTTCATTCCGAACCCATGTCACATAGAGCAAAGAACAGAATTTCATCAATATTTATTTATTATTCTAACACATACCCCCTTCATTCTATACAAGAATAGACAAAAGTGCATTCCATCCATAAAAACGACAACAAGACGTGAATGTTGGATTATATCTATTTTATAATTTGGATATAATCCAACCCAGAAGGTGAGCAGAATCAGAAAACTAGGTTAGCAATATGTTGGAAAAGCGCGTGGTTCAACAATCGAAGGGAAAACCCCACCATCGGGCACGAAGCACAAAAACAAAAACCAAAAAGAAGAAATGAAAGCAAAAACGCAAACAAAATGTCAAATGCAAGCAAATTGTGCATTTTCCAATCGGAAAACGAAGAGAAATTAAGCCTGGCCCATTGTGGGAGGCGGGCAGCGGGCAACTCTGTGATGTCACACTGCAGTTTAAGGCACGAAGGCTGATAAATTTGTGGTAGGTTTGATGTTTGCATGAGTGCCATGTCAATCAAATAGACAGGCAAACGACGTCAAGCGAACAGTGGGACAAATCGATTTCTTATCACTTAAACGGTATATCTGCAATGCTGTCGAAATACGATGGTAGTCCAAGTAATACCCGATATAACAAAGAAAACACAAAAACTTTATGACAAAATTTAAATAAAAAAATTAAAAAAAAAAATTCCCAACGTCTCCTTTGAGCTTAATACATAAACTTTTCCCAGCGATGTTCAAAAGATCCGGTACCCTTTTTATGGTGAGAACTGTTGAGCTCTTTAAAACAGCTATCATTCGCAGACTCCACTTCGTCATTGTTGGTAATTCTTTTACAACCAAGCCATTTTTTTAAGTTTGAAAACAAAAAATATTCCAATGTTGTGAAACATCGCCGAAACTCGATTCCTTATACGTCTTGGTAACTTTTTTAGCCTCGTATAACTCTGCCACCCAATGTTTATATTGTTCCTATATGAGGGGAACATATTACTTTTATACACAATATTACTGAGTCTAACTTTTATCTATACTCGTATCATCTTCTTAGGTAGGCAGAGTGGGGGGCCCCACTGTACTTTCGAAGTCCTCAATTAGCACTAGTGTGCGCCATTTTGATGTAACAAATCTCGAGGGACCTAGAATGGATATTAAAGTGTTTTAAATCCGGCCTATAAAGTTCAGCTCGATGATCCTGTAATCTGAGAGCTATTTCAGGTCGTGAAAAAATAGTTTAACCAGGGCCATTTCCATGACTTCACTGATAACGGAAAGGTACTAGCCTGATACGAGTAGCACGACGTCATCTGCGTACGCAACTACCTTCCTCTTCAAGTTTTAGTAGCATTTCGTTAATAATTGTTGAAGGCCCCTTCTATGTCTAAAAATGCGGCCAGAGTGAACTGCTAGTAGTTAATCGTGTGCTCAATCGTTCGCACTACCTCGTGTAGGACGGTTTCCGTGGCCTGCCCTTGAGATATGCGTGTTGAGATCTCGATGCTTATGTGACTTCAAATCGTCGCCTGATACGATGATCTAGAATTTGCTCCAGAGCCTTTAGCAAGAACGATGAGAGACTTAGAGGCCTAAAATCCTTTGCTGATTCATGGCCTCTTATGCCTGCTTTGGGTGTAAAAATCACCCGATCTCTTCTCCAGCTTCGGGGGATATAATTGAGTAGTATTTATATTTCGAGTATGAAGCGTGTGGCGCGTGTGATGTGTTGAAATTTTTTTTTCGACTTCTTTGGGGTCCTTTTTAACTAACTTCCACACGATATAGAGAGTTGAGTTGAGTTGTGAGTATCTAAGTCCAAAATAGCATTTTTTATATTCTCATTTTGACGCGCTTTCACGTGTGGCACGTGTGATGCTTTGAAATCGCGCCATTTTCTCAGTTTTTTAGGTCTTTTTTAACCACCTTTCGCACGAACCTGAGGGCTGAAATTTTGTGAGCGGCTCAATGTCAGTGGCCCATTTTGATATCCCATTTTAATAATAGCATTTTTTTATATTCCCATTTTAACGCGTGTCGCGTATGGCGCGTGTGAAGCGTGGAAAAAAGAAATTCTTTGAAATTCCGACGTCAAAAACAGATATTATTACCAAATAACAAATAACACGACTGTGTGGCGTGTTTCGATGTGTATATAAAAGTTTGTACCCCAAAAAGTTTTTTTACATTTACTTGTGATAATGTTCACTTAAAAAAAACATTATTTCGAGTAAGTAATGGGACGTCTTCCATTTATTCTGGCAGTATGTGAGGACAGTGAAAAGTTAGGTTTATTTGTTTTTTTACAAAAGCGGGTAGATATTTTGAGATTTTCTATCTACACTGGTATTGCTGGTCGCTTTTACAAATCTGATATGTCTCTTTATAAAATTTAGAGTACATATATTTTATAGAAAAAAAAATCTCGAAAAAAACCCAGATATTTCGGGTTTCCGCTGTCAACCTACTTCAAATATTTTGACATTCTTAAATGTTAAAGGCTAAAAAATAATGCACTGTCGCCTCGTTACGATAGTGGCAGTGCCAAATCTTACGACAATGTGTCCATCGGCGCTCTTGAGAAAATTCGACAGTTTTGGGACTTCCATAAGCGGGCGAATTCATTATGCCTTAAGATTTTTCGAGACTTTCGGACTTTTTTTTTTGTAAATGTGTCTCTTCTTCAAAAGAAATAAAGACCAGATTTCCCCTTTTGTTTTACAGTCCCACTGTTTGTATGATACAATCTACGAATTTAATATTCCTCCATTTCCACTTTATATGGTAAGAGAGAGGGTACGATGCTTATTTTCGTGTCATTCGCTTTTATTTCAATTGTGTTTTGCAGTCAAGAAAACGAAATGAAATTTTATTAAAAAAAAAAAAACACGCGACAACATGGCACTCAGGGATGCGACCCATTTTGAATCGCATAAAACAATAGAAGTGGCCAAAAGAAGAAATTGTACAAAAACTCAGTATTTGGGATGGATGTACATACATCCCCATCTCCCTTCACCCATGCTATGTGACATATGACATAGATGTCATTCATTTTCATCCTCTCATCTTTTGCTCCAGAATTTTGTGAATCCCACGCGGTTCTTCTACAAAAGCCTTGAAAGATAAATTCTTGTGTTAAGCTTCTTTGCAAATATGAAGCAGCAATGCCATATATATTAGTGTATGCCAAGGGATGATCTCATGTTCAACATACACAAATACTGGTACAAAACAACGCATTCATGAGTTTATTATCATCAAAGAAAGTTGTTTGTCGTGCTGGTGATTCTTTGGGTTGGTTTTCTTTTTTTTTGTGTGTATATGTGTATGCGTATGTGGACGCCTCTGGGGCCGTAAACGTTTGCATGTCGTCCTACGAGCTACGATCTCGTCCGGGCATTTTAATTTCACTGGCAACAGCTAGAAACACGCCACCATCAGCATCCACTTCCATCAACTCTTCAACTCTTCTACTCTCAGCTTAGTCAAGTGCTCTAGAAATTTTATTTCTCTTCCGTGCTTCAGTGCAATTAACGATTAGGTGTTATTATGGCGTGTGTAACAAATGAAGCGCATATCCTTCGTCTCGCAGGACCATTGTTTTGTTTTCGTCTGTTGTTCGTTGATGACTCTGCGTTTGTGAAGGAAGGAAAGGTGCTCAGCTTTTGCGACGCATAGAAGAACAGAATCTTGTAATTTTTTTGTCTTTCACTTACTTCATACAATTTTCCCACAGTTGCAGTAGCTAAGTAACCGCAACCTATTGCAATTAGGTCACCACTCACTCACCTATACTAAATTTTTATTTATTCAAAAAAAAAAGGGATTTATGCTAAAATCAAAATGAAATTTAGAAAAACTTCTCCCTTGAAATCGAATTCAAATAAGTTATTTGAATTATTAATGGTTCAACCTTTCATAGATGTGAAACAATCTTTGAGGCTGTCTTATAATTGATTTTTTTTAAATGCATAGTGAGTCACCCAATGTTTGGTAGCCATCAGTGGTGCGGTGTACAGATAACCAGATTCCCACCTGGTTACCTTTCAGGTTTTGATTATTTCATTCAACGCCAATTTACCAAATAAAAAACAAAAACTAAATTCATTCGTAGATATAATTAATTCCCATAAAAATAGAGATATCAATTGAAAGGCAAAATAAAGCAACAATAAAAGGGATTTGCGCAGCCACTCAATAATACGGGGGGTGCCGTTAATTATTTTAGAAAATGGTAATACTAGTGTTTCCGATGCAAACCTCTATGTCAGTCAAAAAGTTCAACATTTTTGGAGGTTATGTTTCTCAAAAGTAATCTGTCAGTTCGCATCGCAACATTGTTTTTTATTTACTTGAAAAATTGAATTCAGTGAAATAATGGAATTATCGCGTGAAAATTTTCGTTTGATGATTTTTTAGGATTTTCAAAAGGGGTTAACTCATCAACAGTGCTTCGAATCACTTCATTTGACTTTTGGCGACGAGGCACCATCCTTGGCTAGTGTTTAGGTATAATTGGTACAATAAATTTAAACGCGAACGACGTTCACTCAAAGACGCGCCTCGTGAAGGTCGTCCAAAAACAGCTGTTGTGCCAGAAAACATCGATGCTGTGAGAAAACTGATTCAAGAGGATCGTCATGTAACTTATCGGGAAATCGAGGCATGCCTAGGCATTAGTAACACCAGCGTATATAAGATCTTACATGAACATTCAAAGGTGCCGGAAGCTATGTGTACGTTGGATTCCACATTTTTTAACAGACGCACAAAAAAAGGTTCGTGTCGATTGGTGCCGCCAAATGCTTGAACAATTCGTTGAAGGTACTTCCAAAAACGTATACAAGATCGTGACAAGTGGATGAGTCATGGATAGTTGCGTATGAGCCGGAAAGAAAAAGGCAATCGACTGTTTGGGTCTTCCAATTCGAAGAAAATCCAACAAAAGTTGTGCGAGCTCGGAGCGTTGGGAAGCAAATGAGCGTTCTTTACGAAAACCGGTCATGTGACTACTGTGGATCTTGAACATGAAAAGACAGTCAATTCAGCTTGGTAAACGACCATTTGTTTGTCTGAGGTTTTCAAAAAATTGAAAGAAAACAACCCAAAATGGCGAAACATTTTGGATCACGATAATGCGAGCGCACACACATCACATCAAACAAGCGAGTTTTTGAGCACTCAATCGATCGAATTGATGGGTCATCCGCCTTACAGCGGATCAAAAACAATGTTTTGGAGCTATCATCTTCGTATTGGAAAATATGTTTCAATAAATGGTTTCAGCGTATGCAAAAGTGTAGAGATCTTAAAGGCGAATATTTTGAAAAGCCATAAAACAATTTTTGATGAACAATTTTAACTTTTTACTTTTTTAACTATATTATTATGAAATTTAGGCTTTATAGGTTCTAGGTTCTTAATGGATTTGGCAAATATAAACAACAACACAAGTTGGTTTATTCACAAATTACAAAATAGCAAAAGTTCACAAATTTACACTGGTGATTGCTTATTATTCACTTATAATGTATTTGTTTATTTTATTCACATAGGCCGTAACTCTACTTTGAACTTTTCTCAAGTAGTCTGGTTCACTTTTAACTAAGTGATATAACGTATGGGGTATTTATCATCATCATATTTGGCTCTACAACCGGGGGGCCGCTCCTGGCCTCCCGCAAAAAGTCTCTCCACCGGTCCCGATTTTGATCCGATGTCATCCAGTTTTGCATCCCTAAACTCTGGGCGTTCTGGTCTACCATATCCTTCCAGCGTAGGCTTGGCCGGCCTTGCTGTCGTGTTCCATGAATCCTACCGCAAAGGACTTTCCGAGCAGTATCCTCTTCGCTCATGCGGGCTAGGTGTTCTGCTCACCGGAGCCTACCGAGCTTAATCATCGTTCATGCGAACTTGGTGTCCTACCAAACTTAATTCTTTTCACGATCTCGACATCGCGGTAACGCTCGTAGATATCATAATTATAGAGTCTCCGGAATCGTCCTTCCTCACATACGGGGACAACAATTCTTCGTAAGACTTTTCTCTCAAACGCGGCTAATAGGTCAGAATGCTTCTTGTTAAGCACCCAAGCCTCGGATCCTATATGTAAGTACTGGTATGAACATTGTCTTATATACCAGCAGCTTGGATGTTATGGTTAAGTTCCTGGATTTGAAGAGTCTTGACAGACTATAATAAGCTTTGTTGGCTTTAATCAACCGTGCGCGTATTTCTGGTTCTGATTGAGCGAGTATTTTGCATAACCTCCCTAATCGTTCTAAGGTATTTTCCTGAGAAAACTAACGCTACTGAAAGGGTGACCTTTTAAACCAATTTATCTCACGCCACTGATAGACACAAGATAGACGGACATTGGCCATTAACTGCGGGAACACAATGGTGTAGCTGTAGTAGTGCTAGTAGCAGTAGTAAGAGCTGTCAAGTGTAGAAATATATGCAAACTCAATACTGCGCACACAATGGGAAGCTGTAGCAGTAGCACATCGCTGCAGCGGTAGTAAGAGTTGAACAACTTTTAACTTTTGTAGCTGATACAAGTTTGATAGCTTATACCATTGTGTTCCGGCAGTAAAGCACCAAACAGAAACGTGCTTCTCTGCTCTGCTTACAGAGAGATCCTATCGCCTAGCAGCCAGCAATCAGCTGTTGGTGCTCGTATATGGATCATTTTGCCTGCATCCATATACGAGAACTATTCTTCTTTTTTTCTATTTTTTTTTTTAATGGTAATTGGTTTTGTTGTTGTTGTTGTTTTTTCTCCCAACACTCCAAGTGTTGCATGATGATGTGATGTTGAGCGAGTAACAATGCAAAAATATAAATAAATAACCAATCTGAAGAGCACAGCCTTAAAGGAAGACATTAGTTCACACTTTGGACCAAACATGCATGCAACATGGAATGGCTACACAGAGAAGCAAACAAAACTGAGAAGTTATCTTGTCGCCGCTTGCGATAACTCTTTGTTGACTTCATTAACGTTATCGGCATCATTCAGTCATATGTCGGTTGGAAGGCACAAATCCTCTTGTATGTTATGCGTCGTCTTTGCAGTGCATTAACCCTTTTCCTGTGCAACACCACTACTGTGTCTTCAACGATAGATAAGCGAGCGTGTGGCATTTGTTGTTGTGCTGTGCGCCGGCTTCTGTCGGGTTATCTTAACAATAATTATGAGTCGCCGCAAATTGCAATTTGATGTCTGATCTCTGCGAGTTAATCATCACGCCCTTGCGCATTTGTGATAAAAATAGAGACATTAGTGTGCAGCCTTGTTTAAAACAGTGCAGTTTTTGAAACAATCAAACTTATTCTTAATAAATGGTTAAAAAAGGTTTATCTACAATTCGTATAATGTAAAAAAAATTTAAAGTGAGTAAGAAACCTTTCCTGATAACAAACAAAAGATTAGATTTGTATTGAGTCAAGAGTAAATTCTATATATGTATGTATTGCCAATAAAATGTTTTAATAACAAACATAGTCAAATTAATATTGATTGCTAAAAAAACAGATAAGAATTGTAAGACAACTCGTTTTGATTTGTGTAGCGCTGAGAATTAGAAAACCTTCCGATAACAACCGGGAATTGTTCCTTTTTTTTTATATCTATTCTAGCCCATATGACAGACACTGCGACCTGAAATATCTATTGAATCTTAGGGTATGTTTTTTCTAAGAGACGTACCACCTCCCTAATGAACGATAGTTCATCCTTAGTGGCAGAATTTCTCAACTCCGCTGTCGAGCATATTTCCTTGTGAAAGATTCGTCTCATTAACCAAAGTAATGTTCATCTTACGAGTAGAACCTACATTCTGTCTATGAACCCACACCAATTTTGTTAAGGTGGTATCGCAAGCCACAATGACTTGTTAGAAAACGCACCAGCTTCCTAATGCTATTCCTATTAAAATTAAGCATTTCCTTGTAGGAGAAGAGCCTGATTAATTGTTGGGATTGCCTAAGCCCCAGTACACTTTTCCAGTGGTCCAGACGAAGTTTGTGTTCCCAACAATTTATCAGTGCTGTGGCACCACACCACAGTAGGGTTTAGGTCCTATGAACGCAGATTCCGAGCCAGCCTTAGCTAGTTCATCTGCAGAATCGTTGCATGCAATTCCCTGATGACCAAGAACCCAACTGAGGTTGACTTTGTTGTGTCTGGCAAGATATTGCAGTGCATCGTAACAGTTTTTGACTGATGTTAAGTCCATTAAATTGGACGACAGCGCTTTAAGTGCTGCCTGGCTATCTGAAAAGATATATATTCTAGGGTCTTTAAATTCCTTTATTAACGGATATCCCAGCGCAGATTTCAATGGCATTGAGTTCCGCTTGGAAAACCGAGGGACTTTTTCCCATTTGTATCGAAAGTTTGGTGTTTGGTCTAAAGACACCAGCTCCAACTCCAGTGTCCATCTTCAATCCATCTGTGAACGAGACCAGACCTCTAGCGTCCAGTGCCGGAACACCATTGCACCAGTTGAAACCGTCCAATATTTATACCTCAAATAACCTGCCGAAACAGTGCTCCTGACCATAATGTCGGGGATAGTGCATAACATGTCTCTTCCAGGAATTGATTCAAGAATTTGAATATTCTAGTATATGCAGCATAAAAGCGCATCTAGCAGCAGATATGCAAATGTGAAAGCCCTACAACAGCAGGTTATGCAGTCGTAGGCCAGCTGCGCATTGCACCCGTTATACCTATACATGCAATTCTTTATAGCTTCTGAAGCTTACTTGCCGTTGTCCTTTCAAGAACTTTCGGCCACCAAACGATGGCCGCGTACGTGATAATAGGTCTCACCATCAATGTACCATTTTAGGACTTAGACCTCAAGTTTTGTCGTAGAGGCGTCTACTGGCTCACACGGCTCTAGGGGCGCGTTCAATGGCAGACTTGATATGAGAATTCCAGTATCAAAGCTGACGTTGAGATATTTGACTTCGCTGGAATAATCTAATGACGATAGGTACCTAATCGACCATTCTTTCTTTCGTGAAAGGCACTAGAACGGTTTTGCAAGGATTGATGGATAGTCCTTCCCTGCTGATTCCCATTCTAAAACGTGAAGTAAAGCACCTTGCATGACACTAGTCATACACTGCTTACCACTAATAAAAATCGCCAAATCGTCCGCATAACCAATGTCGATGTAGCCTGATCTGTCAAGATCGACTAGAAGATTGTCAATGACTAGTAACCCTAGAAGGGGAGAAAGCATTCCACCTTGGGGACATCCTTTTACTGTAGTCACAGAAACTGACACTCCTCCTGAGGAGGAAATAATATCACGACACTTTTAAGCATGGCCCTTATCCAATGATTGGTCGAGTCTTCGATACTCCTGCTACTGATTGCCCTTGCAATAGAGTCGTAGCCACAGTTTTATCTAAAGCGCTCTCAATAAAGAATGAACTAAACTGCATGTCCGACAACTTCCGTCCGATCACATAGAATTGCTTGATAACGATCCCAATTACTTTCTATTCAGTTTCGCGTATTTGTCAAATTTTAGATACTTCAGATAGCAAAGTGACCGTACTTTCAGTCAGTTTTGCTGCTCACAGACTTGATCCGAGAAGCATTATAGTTTAGCCTTAAGATTTGACAGACAAAATATTAGAACTTTTATCTTTCAATCTTTAATAGAAAAAATATCTCACTTAATCCATCCTTTATCTTTTTCTTAATGGCTATATCTTTAACCCTTTCTATATTCAAATAAATGAAGAATTAAATCCTCCAACCAACAAAAAAAAAACCCAAAAGAACATAATAAGCCAGTCGCTTTCTTGTTTAATAAAAAAGCATGGATGTGTGTGGATATGTGTATGTTCATGTATAAGAAATGTGCTCCGCACAGTTTTGTGTATTTGATTTTTTTCTGTTTACAGTCAACTCTTAAGTGGAAAAATTTAAATTTAAAAATATCTCGGCTATGACTGAGGGTTTAATGTGCGTTTAGCTCAGTGGCAGGGACCTGGAATGTATGTAACACACACAAACATGCAAACACACATTGTCACGAAAATAGAATTTTTCCAACGCACAGCTCGGCAACATTAGAATGGAAATTTCAAGCTCGTGCATAGAAAAGCTGAGAAAGTCAGAATGGTTATTTTTCTCAGAAGAAGCGAGGCGTCGACGACACCAGCAATTAAAATGATTGCGCGAAAATTTGCCGCCTCCTCCTTGACATCCCCAGCCCTTTGTATGTGTCTTTAGGCTTAAGAGTGATAATTGCGCTGCATTTGTTTTTCATTCTTTTCAATTTAACGCATATGCAACATATCGCCTCAGTCACATGTCACATCTCACATGAGATATTGCCGCTACATTGACTAATGTTGCAGCTAATCTGAGAGATTCCCCCCTTCCAGCATGTGCTTTGCTCTTTGATAATAATTTTGAGTGACTGATTCCGTTGTTTTCTGTGCCTTTTGCTATTGCTATTAAATAGATTCTTAAATTGTCATAATTCATAAATAACAGAAGCTGAATAGAGTGGTGGAGCTATATTGTAAATTATTCTATGATAAAATTATTAAATTATTGAATTATTAAATGATTTGATGATTGAACGATCGGATGCCTAAATGACTTAATGATTGAATTATTTTTGAATTATTTAAAAAAACAGTTTGTGTAACCTTAGCGCGCGGTGTAAGTGAAACTTCTTGATGATGTGGGGCAAAAACCCCTCAAGAGACCCATAAAATACCCCGAAAGAACATCAAAAGACCCCCAAAACCTATAAAATAATCATAAAAAGATCCCCAAAAGACTTCACAAAAGACCACTGAAAGACGCTCAAAAGACGCTCAAAAGACCGCCAAAAGACCCTCAAAAGACTTCAAAAAACTACACAAAAAACTACACAAAATACCCACAAAAGACCACAAAAGACCCTCAAAAGACAGCCAAAAAGCCAGACCAAATTTCATACAAATCGGTCGAGATAAGCCATTTCCCGAAATTCCATACCTTAAGGACCATATCCCAGAATTTCCATGGGAACAGGTCTTATATTATTTATATTATTTTATACAAATCGGCTGAGAAGTGGCTTAGTTTCCGAAATTCCATTCTCTAATAACCGTATTCCAGAATTTCGATAGGAATTAGTCTTTTAGTCGCATCTTAGTCCTACATACCGAATTTCATAGAAATCGCTTGAGAAATGGCTTCGTTCGCGAAATTCCAGTCCCAAATTACCGTGTCCCAGAATTTCCTTACGAAGAAGTCTTATAGTCGCATCTTAGTCAAGCCTACCGAATTTCATAGAAATCGCTTGAGAAATGACTTAGTTACAAGAATTCCAAAATGTAACAAAAAATTATTTTTGATGTTGTCAGCTGACCATTTAGCCTCATCCCACTTGATTTTTCGATCGACAGACTGAGCAACTTGCTTGAACACCCAGCGAAATACGTTACAAGTTTGCAATGCCAAGTTAGAAACCCTGCAATGATTCTTACTTTTCTTTGGCTCAGTATTTTCCGAGTTCTGAGACCTCTTACCAACCTCTTTGAGTTGTAGTTTCCCAACCTTTATTTGTATTTCGTGTTCCACGATGATTTTCTATCAGTCAGATTGTTATTCGCGTTGTTACATCAGAGGCTTGGATAACTTCTATATGATTAAACCACACTGTTGAGCATCACTGATATCTTTAACGTCCCATAGTCTCATCCAGTCTTGTAAAAATACGGGAAACAACGTTATACCTCGATAATAGCTGCACGATGGAATGTTACTTTTTTTTAACATACATGGAATGCTTCTTTTCCTCCCTCTTCGGTCTTTAGACATCGTTTTCATCCCTTACTTGTAAATTGCTTGATGCATTTTTATGTAGAATCATGCCCGTTTGTAATGAAAAATTTAATAATACCTTTCCTCTAGGCATCTGACATTTCCTCTTCCTTATTCCGCATTACCAAAGTGTACAAATCCCTTTCGCTTGTGCTAATTTAGAAGAAAAAAATATCAAGAGCATTGCAAACAATTTATGCGATGTATAGAAATGGGGCAAACTACCTCTTAAGCGCATATAAATGATGATGCTAATTATTCTTCAGATTCAAACTCTCCCCATATTATTAACTAATATCCACTCATTATTCGTCATTGCCTGACTCTCAAAATTAACTCTTTGAATTCTTAAGGACTCCCTCCTGCATTTTATATTTACTTTTGTTTTAAAAAAGCGTGCGCGGCTATTTAAGAAAATTTAAAATTCATCACTCAACGACTTCTTGACTTTATTCAACTATGGACTAAACATTCTGTGCTACTGAGTGAATGTCCTGTGATGCTATCTTCTTGTCTGCTGTGGACGATTACATCAAGAAGCAAAGCACAAGACCGTCGTATCGACCTTTTTGAATTAACATTACGAGGGCGGCCTGAAAAGTAATCGACCTATCCAAAAAAAGACAACTTTTTTCGACAAAATTCAATTTACTTCTCAACAAAGTCTTTTACATCAATACACTCCGTTTAACGATATTCCAATTTTTCGATAACTTTGCCATTGCGACTGCGGACATTGGTGGAACAGAATTTTTTTCTTCACCAAATGCGGCTGATTTATCTTCAAATCGACGTCGAATCGATCGGCGCAGGGACATAAGTCCCAAATCGAATAAGGGACTTATGTCCCAATTAAGAGGGACATAGGTCCCAAATCGAATTAGGGACTAATGTCCCACCCCATCGGGACATAATTCCAAACAATTTTTGTCAAAGATGGGACATAAGTCCCAAATTTTCGGGGAGATAAAAATTTAAAAAAAAAATTGTGAACTTTCATTACATACATGAAATGGTTCCTTTTAAAAGGCGCAGGGACTAAGTCCCAACATATTTTTTTGGGACTTATTCGATTTCGATTTGGGACTTATGTCCCTGCGCCGAATCGATCCACCAGCTCAGCATAAAATACGTCGGTGATTGTTTTGCCCTTTCCTAGATAATCTATGTGAATCCTACCGCTGGCATCCCAAAAAACGATGAACGAGATCTTGTTGGCCGACAGACCACCTTGCCGTTTTTCGGGTTCCATTCGCCAGGAGCAGTCCACTGTTTCGACACTTTCATTATCTCTGGGGTGTTGTGATGGATCAATATTTAATCCACGGTTACCAAACGGCGCAAAAACTCCTTTTTGCCGCGGTTTGACCTTGCCAAACACTCCTTTGAAGTTGTCACACGCTCGTGCTTGTTGTCAGAAAAAAAGCAAGCGCGGCACCCATCTGTCAGCAAGCTTCCTCAGTCCCAAATATTCATCTAATATATTCTCCACTCGTTCACGTTAAATACGCACGGTCTCAGCAATCTCGCGTACTTTCACTCGTCAATTATTAATCGGTGTGGTGACCTCTTTTGGACAGCTTGGAAGCACAACGTCAAAAACGCTCGTACGACCACGCTTAGCTCACCAATATTTTATTGTTGATATCGAAGGTGCAGGGTCCCCATAAACATCGTTCGATTCGGCGTTGATCTCATCGTTCGTTTTCATTTTTTGAAAACACAAAAGTTGTTCGCTGTTGGCAGAACATTTGACAGAAACAGTTGAAGGATAGTATCTACGACAGCCAACCAATTGCTTTAATACTGGTCTTGCCTAGACCGATTTCTTTTCAGCCCGCCCTCGTATATTAATACATTTTTATGCATAAATGTAATTAGCCTCTTGTTGGTCCGCCTCTTACGAAGCACATGTGTTTGTTGCACTCACACCTAACGTAGTAAGTAAGTTCAGGATGACACCGAGATGGTAAATGTCTCATTTCAATACGACATAATGTTTGTTGATTTGTGGGAAAAATCTGATCTTTAGTTGTGCACTGCATTTGGGATGCTTTTCTCGCTTTCTTTTTATGCAAAAAGATCGGTGATGATGACGATGAAAGGAAAAAAAATTCAAAAATCCAAAGTGAGGTTCCCTCTATATCTCTCTTATAAGTTATAACGTTCACACAACAAAAGGCCAATTGAGATTTTGCCGTCAATCGATGATTGCACAAATAATTGTAAAAGTATTAACTGGACACGAAGTGTATGTATGAAGCTATTAACAACAAATTTTTGAGTGCAGAAAAGTCGTTTCACGTCTTCTGATGGAGTAGGAAGATAGATCGTCAAAATAAAAATAAACGTAAAAAAATGTTTCACACAAACACCAATAATGGTAACCTGATACCAATTACTTAGCCATACTCTGTTAAGAGCTCGAATTTCATTACTCCGGCGCGCAAATGGCAACATTGGTCGGTTGTGTGTGGTTTGTCTGACTTGTTTTGGTAAAGCATGGGTGTGCGTCCACCTCTGTATGATGGGATTGTGTCGTGTGGAGTGATGTGGGTGATGGTTGTGCTCGTTGCGTCGGTCGCTAATGTACAGACAGTGCGGTATTCCCACTTGACATTGTCAGCGTTCGATTCAAGGTCGGGATTAAATGGCCGATAAACATGCGCGGGGTCGTTTTAATAAATACTTTATGCGTTTTCTTAGCACTTGTAGCACTTACACCGTAAGAAGGTTATTATATTTCTCGCACCCTCTTGTAAGGTAAGGTGAAGGTGGATGAAAAAGTCTTTTCATTTTGTTACTGGACATTTTTTGTTTTGTAAATTGAGCCAAAGTGTGAATCAATGTAGTAGTTCGCAAGATTAGTTGATATTAAAATATTAACCTTCGCTTTATCGATACATACTCGGGTGACCAAATCGACTTTTATTACTTTATAACTTAGCGAGTTTTCCTTCCAATCTAAAAATGCTTTAATCTCTCTGAACAAATTTTCGATTTATTCCAGAAATTAAAAAAAAAAAATTTTTTGCGTACCCCTTAATATTACTTGCTTTTGCATAGTAAAAGGAAGTATGTAATCATGAAAATGTTCGAACTTGGGATTTTTGTAGATTTACCCATTACCGTATCTCCTGAGTGAGAAAAAGGGGGAAAAAATCTCTGTCTGTCTGTCTGTGTCCTCTCTACAGCCCAGACGTATGAAAATTCATATTACGGCTTTTTACATAAATTGGGAGGTTCCAGTTTATTTTGGGGTTATCGGCCAACCTGAAGTAGCAGTTTACTTGCACAGTTTTTTGAGCTTTTGCAAATATCGAAAAAAGTATAGTACTTATGAGAAATCTGTTAAGGCCAAAAGAATTCAAAAAAAAGAAATTAAAAAAAAATAATATACATTTACTTAAGATTCCGGCCTAGTCAGTAAAAGGAAGTCGTATACAATACGATACACCACACACCATTTTTAAATTGTCTATATTAACTTGGCGTGCCCGTGGCTGGCTGGCTGGTGGACAGAATCTTGTGATCAATTTTTAACACACTTCCTAAAGTCCGATTTTATTCAAACTTTGCACACATGTGTATTTCCCATGACAATACTTTCTATTAAAATTTGGTGCACCTCGGGGTCGGGGGCCTCCCATACAATTTTTTTTAAAAATTTACCCGATTATCTTAAAATTTTATACGGATGTGTATCTCCGATGGACAACACTTTTTGAAAAAATTTGTAAGTGAAATGGCCCCGGGGTCGTGGGGTACCCATACAAATTTTATAAAAACAATTACCCGATTTTCTTCAAATTTTATACGGATGTGTATCTCCGATGGACAAGACTTTTTGTAAACATTTTGAAGCGATACAAATTGTCTATTTTTCCCTTTAGTTTACCAATGGTCACTTTGGTGAACACTATGTATTTTTAAGATTCCCTTTATTATTCTAGTTACAATTGCTGCCATATAAAATCACCAAATTGCCTATATTTATGTAAACATTTATGTTTTATGTTTCCTAAAATGCATTCTATTGTTCTGATATGAAATCTTCCAGTAATGATAGCATTATGGATCTTTCCAATATCAGAGAATGGAAGAGCTACTCTGCCAAGTTTTCGATGGACTGCCTTTTTCCGGACAGAAGAACCGAGTGGGCTGTTTCCCTTATATAAGATAGTAATTTATAACCTGTGCGTGTTCAAATAGGGTGGAATTATATAGAAAAAATACGAGTTCTTGAGAGGAAATGTCTAAGAGCGAGTAGGAACTGTCCGGACTGTTTACAATCGATATTGTCATTCTGGATATTGCTAGGTACCATTTTTCTCGGCCAGCCGATATTGCAAATGACTTAATTTCGGGAGCCTTTTATCCAAATCCTCAATACTTCGAGAGAGCACTGGAGAATGTATTAATATCACCGGATGCTTTCTTTTATCTGGATGCACTGGGCTATTTGTCGGCACATAAAATTGAAGAGCTTTTCCAAAGTTCATAAGTATTACGATTACCTGTTTAGGTAAAACTAAGACTAAGTATTAGCCAGTAAGTGCCTGAACTTTGATCAGTACTGAGCACTGTGTGCTTTACGATAGATTTTTTTTTTAAAAGGCCGGTGTTTTCAAGGGTTAACTAACTATATAAGGAATCGATAATAAAATTTTTTTCTACAAAAAATAATAAATTGCCATCTTCTAACCGAACTTCTCTTAGATCCTTCCTCCGTATGTTGAATGCTAACCAGATTATCCGCCCACTTTCACTTGGGTGACAAATATGAACATAATATTTATTTTTATAGTTTTTTCTTCTTCTTCTCTTTTCATTGTAGATTTTACACCTTGACATTTTTACCTAATTGGATAACAAAAATACAATATTGGAATATAAAGCATAATTATACACACGGTAAGTTCTTTGAGTAACTTTGAAAACTTGTTTGTTTGAATGATTGATTCAGAATCACCCTGCGTGCACAGAAATTTAATTCGTCGCATGTTGAACGGTATTTGTGATTGTGGAAACTATCTAATACAATGCAGTAGGTATTGGATAGTTTCCAATAAATCGCAGATTAAAGTTTACTGGGTCAAATCAATTGCACGGTTAGGTTTGCTGCAATTTTAAGGTGGATGGATTACAGACGGAATTAGATAGAAAAGAAGAAGAAAAAAATAATTAGAACTAAAAGGCAATTAAAAAAAACAAATCTGTGTAGCTCTAAGTTGGCAATTTCATATCTCAGATAGTGTAGACAGCGAGTATCTACCCCTATTGTTAGGTGATGTGATAAAACGCAGCAGCAATCGATCCAATAGATATGCGATAAACTTTTTATTTGCGATACTTGTATCTTCTAAGAGATAAAATGTGTTGGGAGTATTGAGGTATACAGTGAGTTAAATTAATTGTTTATGCAATGTCTTAGTCTATTTTTAGCTTCATCGTTGATAGGGAATTAATAGATACTAGTCATGTGTATGCGAGTGTGAGTGTTGCGCCTCGCCGTACAAAATTTTAATGCGAAATTATAAACAGGAACACCATCATACACCATAAAGGAGTACATTTGAATGCAATTTGAATTTGAAATGTGCGCGGCGGAACATTTTTAATCGCAATTTCCTGTGTTTTACCGTGCCGGGTACGGAGGTGGCACCACGCGATACGTGGCTGTGTGGCGATTGCAAACAAAGCGGAAACCCGATTAATGAATACGTAGATGCAGTTTCACCTTTTATGGCGTGCTGCAATGCAAGTTTGTAGTTTTTTTTTTTTGTTTTTTAATTTATTTTTGAATTTTTCTCGAATCAAATCCAATACAACGTCGTTTTGTCTCCCCGTCTCTCCATTTGTTAATAAAATTCATCGTCTGAAGATATGTAAATCGTACATTGAAGTTTTATAGGCGTAGATAGGCAAATTGAAGTTTTGCACATCTAAGTTTTTTTTTAATGATTTTTTTTTATATTTTCATTTCTTTTTCGAAATCAATAGTTTAGAAAATAGAAACGCACTGAAGCGTAACTTCAAAATGACATTTATGTGTTAATGTTAAGATGCTTGAAAGTTGATTGAAAGTGGCTTGAAAGTGACTTGAAATTTGCTTGAAAGTTAATTTGAAAGTGTCTTGCAGTTTGTTTGAAAGTGGCTTGAAATTTGCTTGAAATTTGAGGACAGCTTAAAAGTGGCTTGAAAATTGCTTATTAGTGGCTTGAAAATGATCGAAAGTGGCTTGAGTTTCGTTTGAAGATTGCTTATAAGTGGCTTGAAAGTGCCCTGAAATTTGCTTGCAAGTTGCTTACAAGTGGCTGGAAAGTAGTTTGAAATATCAATTTCTTGATAACTAAATTCATCCAAAAAATAAACAACAATAATTCTGATATGTACTCTCTATTAATTTAAAATATTGTTACGAAACTAAGACATTCTTCAGTTCGAAATGGATTTTGTAAGTAAAAACACAACTCAAGTTCTTATATTTACAAATTACAACTTTAATTCACAAGTAGCAAGAGCTCACAAATTCACACTGGTGATTACTTATTATTCACTTTTAACACTATTATTCCCATAGCGGGTAGCTCTATCTCTCATAAAAGGACAGAATTAATAAAAATCAAAATTAAGAATTGTATAAAATTTGTAGTTTTCCTATATTAACATGACTTGTGTTTATGACAACGCATGTCAATGGCATGCTCATGTCAATTGTTTTTTTTTTTAAATTCGTTTCGTATTAAAGAAAAAATGGAAATTATTAACGCGTTTGAAAAATCAAAATTGACTGTGTGCGAAGGGGTAAAGTTTCATATCCTCTAAAAATGCAATTGCTTACAAGTTTTTTGTTTTTGGCAAATGGCAAGCTGAAGAAATTAATAAAAATAAAAAAAACCATTCCTTCTAAATGGGAGTCTGGAGGTAATATTGATCAAAATAGGAGTTTTGTTAAATAAGGTGGCTAAGGCTAGAAGTCAAAACATTCTCATTTCTGGCCCGATTATAACGGCAAAGGCAACGGAAATAGCAGTCAAATTGTGTGGAACTACTTTTATTTCGTCAGATGGATGGTTAAACAAATGGCGCATAAGGAATAATGTTGCTTTTAAGTGCTTTGTACTTTATTAAAGCCACTTGGGACTTGAGCACCAACCATTAAAAACTGCTTTCGTAAAGCTGGATTCTCTCAAATTAATCATAGTGCTCCGGATTTTGACGCCGAGGATGATATACCACCGGCCACCTATGCAAAATTCCTAAAAGTTTTCGCTTTATCAAATGATTTTGACGAATTTCTAAAAATTGATGGAGATAACAGTGTTGGAATATAAATTGAAAAACAAAGCGCTACTCCGGAGATGAGTGAGTCTGAAGACGAAGCTCATGAACAGAAATTAATGATCCCATATGGTGAGGCATTGAAAAAAGTTGCCTGTTTGTAGCATTTTGTCTGAGATTACTGAATAGCACTTCACCAAATGAAGAACGTGGAGACTAATTTTGAAACTTAATATTAAACCAATCCATGTTTAATCTTACTACAACTAAATTTTTTTAACCAACGTAGACTGGTTTTACATTAATTTTAATGAAATGTAAACATGTGAACAATGCACGCAAAGGCGCAGGGACCCACTTAAATAGGACATAAGTCCAAATCAAATCGAATTAGGGACTTATGTGCCAATCAATCGGGACTTAAGTCCAAAATTTTTTTGTCAAAGATGGGACATAAGTCCCAAATTTTCGGAGCGATAATAGTAAAAAATGTTTTTGTGGATTTTCTCCTTTTAAAAGGCGCAACATATTTTTTGGGACTTATGTCCCGATGGGGTGGCACATTAGTCCGTAGTTCGATTTGGGACCTATGTCCCAATTTTTCTTTTGGAACTTATGTCCCTGCGCTGCGCCGTACGTAAATATATGTATCTCACTAATCATCCCTAAATATTCATATAGTTGTACCACTTATTTAATAAACGACAATTTCTGTCCAGGTGGGTGACTCCAAAAATGGATTTCAAACAAAAATCGGACATCTCTCATAACTGGACAAAAACACTGCGTCGGTGGATGTCCGGCTATGGGGAATTTCACTGTATATAGATTAATAAAATAATCTAAAATGATCTTAATGATCACTTGAAAACAATAAAGTTTCTGCCAGTGTATTTGCTCCCGGTGCGCGACTGACTAAATACCGATGACATAGAAGTAATGAGGTCATTGCCATGCAATAGCAGTAGCATCAACGATTAATAAAAAAGAAGTGAAGTTTTTTTTCTTCGTTTTTTGTTCTTTCTGTATAAGCGGCGCACGTCTAATTCGCATTCGTGTGATGAAGCGAACAAAAAACGTGCACACCGTAGCTTATAATTTGTTTAATTGTTTTTGCGGTTCAACAGCAAAACTGCTAACCGGCTTACGCTCAGTCATACCTCACTTTGTTGGTACATAATTTATAGTAAATTGTTGCATAAACATTGAATTATTGAATTACATTGAATAAATGATGAATAAACAGCAGTTCAGTGAGGGAATAGAATGTATTCCACCTTCTGAGTTTTTTATTCAATTTTTTCTCTCTCTACAGGTTAGTAGAGAGATCGTTAGTGATTTTTTAGAATTTCAATGACATAAATGTGATTTTAAGTTCGTTACTATGTTAACAGTCTGTGCACATTAAAGCCTGCCAATCATCTTTGTACGGCCTGCATACCATAATCGTACTTTATAAAGAAGTTTTAAATGTTCGCTCCTTCTGTCTCTCTTCTGTTAACTCCTATGTTTCTGATCTTTCAAAAGTAGATTTTTCTAAAGCACGCTTTGAATGCGAGGAATGAAGCCTAATTAATGTAAAATCCTTTTAGAGAAGTGTGTTCTGATCATAAATGCAAAAAAGTCTAAGTCTATCTGCAGTCGAAATTGTTCAAAAAAAAACAACCCATAAAAATTAAAATTTTTCTTGTAAATTCTCTAATCGGAGACACACACACACACACACACACACACACACACTGTGTTCCATCCACCAAATTACGCAGCGGCAGCGAACAGCGCTGCTCACAAAGCACAGAGCTCAAACTTTGCCGTGATCTGATGCGATATAGCGATATTTAAAAATTGTATATTGGGGTCCCCAACGGGCCGATCGCTCCAAGTTTTTACAAAAAGTGTTTTCCATCGAAGACACACATGTGTACAAAATTTAAAGAAAATCGGGTAAATTTTGTAAAATATTTGTATGGGAGCCCCCCGACCCCGCGGCCCGAGGGGCCTCAAATTTTAATAGAAAGTGTTGTCTTGGGAGATATAGATGTGTGCAAAATTTCAATAAAATCGGGCTGTAGGAAGTGGGTTAAAAATTAATCACAAGATTTGGCCAGCCAGCCAGCCAGTCAGCCAGCCAGCCAGCCACGGGCAAGTGAAGTTAATATAGAGAATTTAAAAAGAGTTGATTCCCGCAAAAATCGTTGCCTAACTTTTAATTGTTCTCTGTCATGCTCACATTACAGGGGTGTCCAAAAAGATTTTACCACTTATATAGGATTGACTTTTATTTATTAATTTGAATACAAATTTAAAATTATATTGTACCATATGGGTGGTAACATCTTTTTGGACACCCCTGTGTTGCACTGGACACTTAGTTCTGCTCTAAGATTACGAAAAATTTGTTTGTCCATACAACAACTGCACGTTTTATACACAACCCCCTTTCGATAGGTATGTCTTACCGTCACTTTTCTTCTGAGAGACCTCATATCGGTAATACCTTCCCACCATCACCCCTTGCGGTGCTAGAGGTGTCTTACCGTCACTTTTCATTTCAACGACCCTGAAAACTATGAATTCGACTATAATGTCAATTTGTCAATCCCTTTCACCCAAATCCCTAGGCGTCCTTAAGATGTCTTACCGTCACTATTCTTCTTAGCGACCCAGAAAACTATGGATTTGATACTAACATCGGTCATGTTATGTGTCTTTTATCACTCTAGCAGTGCTAAAGGTGTATTACCGTCACTGTTGGTTTCAGCGATCCCGAAAACTATAGATTCGACCATTATATTGGTCATGCCATTTGTCAACTCCTTTCCCACCCAGTCTGTAGGGGTGCTTGAGATTTCTTACTGTCACTATACGTCTTACCCAATCCGTAGGGGTGCTTGAGATGTCTTGCCGTCACTATTCTTTCTATCGATAAAGAAAACTAAGGATTCGACACTCGACACCTTCAACCAAGGATGGCACCTTGCCTATACACAGCTGTTGTACGACCATTTCTTACCTAAAGATCGCTAGTCTAGTAGCCAGCGATGAGGAAGAAGTACGCCAAGCTCAGCAGATTACGGCGATCAGCAGCAGTTCGCTTTACAGGTGCTACATATGTCCAACTGAGGCCTTAACATCATCTTATGGTGGCTTGCTACTAGACCACACGGGCACTGTAGTATACTGCAGATATTACCTGAAGGTTAGATAACATCATCTGCCGACTACTGCGTCCCCAAACTTAACTTCAACTCCTCCTTCTACGTTGAGTGTCCTACCAGGGGAAAAGGAAAGGATGGGGGACAGTAACGAGACAATTTGACGCAAGAATATTCGCCGACGGATCCAAGATGAAGGTTGGAGTCGGTGCTGGGATCTTCTCGGATATTGTTAATCTGTCAAGGTCATACAAGCTACCCGATTCAAGCGGAGAACCGGAGTTGATATCAAGAACCTGGAAGCTTATTGTCAGAGTTGTGGCTATCAGCACGTAGTAGCCATGCTGCTAAGAGGTATACTGCACAACGACTTCTGCTGAAGTTGTAAGGATGCAAATGAGAAAGAAACTCTGATAACCTCTCTCTGTGGCTGTCCGGCCCTAGCAGGGTCAAGACTCCGCGCTTTAGGTAAACGAGTTTTTGTGGAACTAAAATAGCTCTCAGTTTACAGGATCATCGAATTGATATAGTATCTGAACGCTACAGACTGTATTTACACAACTCAAATAGGTTCCTTAGATTTGTGTGCAAAAATATGACACGCACAAAACAAGGGGTCGTTGGAACCAAGGCTTTGGATCGCAACGGTCTGTCGCGCCAAATGTAATTATTATCATGAACGCGAATTCTTAATTCCTATAAAAACGATAGAACCCTGGCTTGAACTTAGCGATTTTAGAGTAGAGGGGACAACATCATCAACTACACAATATCTAGGTCTGAAACAGATAATGAAGTTCGATTGATGTTCCAGCGAGTCATTATGGTTTTTATTGATGTTTGTTTTTTAACAATGAACGAATGCTGCACAACTCGAATGCTGTTCCCTCAAAATGCATTCAAGCATTAAGCAAAAGCTTCCTTTCTACTCTCGTACCTACTCATTCATGAATCGCCAACCAATGTTACCCCAATGTGCATGTCCACAAAATTCATGGTTGTACGCTCGCTCGTATGTATTCCAATGTGTACGTATGAAGTACTCCTCGCTTTTTCCATCAGTTGATGATTAATTTTCTATTTCCTCTGTGCTTTCGATGGCGCTCGTAAAGGGCAAAGTTTTCATTGCTAATGATGCCGCCCTTTTTGGAGCTACCTACTCTTTTGTATTTGTCTGTTAACAGAAAATCAAAAGAAGAATGATTCAAGCGAGACTACTCTTGTGAGTTTGTGTGAGTAACTTGCCATTGCGCGATCTGTACTGTAGCTGTGGCCACCAGCCCACAGCCAGCCAGCTGTACAGCATGCTGCCCTCTTCATTAACTGTGGAAATTAGCGTGTCCGATATAATTTTGAAAAGACAACTTTTTCCAGCCGCCAGACAACGGCTACGACTGTCATTGAAACTTGTCGATTGGAACAACATCGACACTGATCTTGTTTTAAGAAACGTGTGTGTATGTTATCATTAAGTCTGGCTGGTTGGCTGGCTTTCCTTTTTTTTTTTTTTTTTTTTTTTTTTTTCTTCGAGAATCGCAATGACAATTTATGAGACTTGCAAATGGGAAAACCGGCCAGATTTTCGCCTGTGGCGCAACCGACCAACTGTTTCGATTGTAGATGAGTAGGCTCGAATGGATTTCCTTTTGAGGACACAGTGGATTAATTTATTCAAATAATTATTTGTATTTTACGGATCCTCTATTAGCCACTCAATCAGAACCAGCCTGCCTAGGGGCTAGCAAGTAATTTTTCCAGTTTTTCCACAACTGTTTCTATTTTGTTGATAGATGGGAATGTCCACGCGTTTATGTCGCCGCCATGGATACCGGCATGTTCGACCGGATAGCAGTGGGTCGAAAAGACTCTGTATATGGAATGCAGGGGTTTAGTTTGTTTTCGTTTTCATTTTATGACAAAATTGTCGATAAAAATTGAGTGCAGGCAATCGGAAAAAATTTCGAGACTTTAAAGCCATCCATAAATAGGTAGGGTAGGGTAGGCCAGTGTCATAACTCAAATACAAGTTTCCAGAGCACTATCAACCGGCAAGAGGATTGACTGTCCTGTTTTATTTTTACCCGAGCATAGGAGAAAGCGATCTAAGCCTCTGATTTTTTTTTGATGAATAACCAAGGCAATATGGCAAACACTGCGACCTCAAAGATCTATTGTATCTTTTTTCTACTTTCTTTACTCTAAGAGACGTAGGCCTTCCTAATGAACGAAAGTACATCTTAAGTAGCAGAATTTCTCAACTCCGCTGTCGATGTATTTCCTTGTGAAATATTCGTCTCCTTAACCAAAGTAATGCTGGGCATTCACAGAGAATCTGTTCGGATGACTCTTCATCTTCCAAGAAGAACCTACATTCTGTCTATGAGCCCACACCCATTTTGTTAAGGTGATATCGCAAGCTACAATGACCTGTTAGAAAACTCACCAGCTTCCTAATGCTATCCCTATTAAAATTAAGGATTTCTTTGTAGGAAAAGGATCTGATTAATTGTTTGGATTGCCTCAGCCCGGAACGTTTTCGCAGTGGGCCAGACGAAGTTGTGTTCTCAACAATTTATAAGTTGACACCACGGTAGGGTTCAGGTCCTATGAAAACAGATTCCGAGCCAGTCTGAGCTGGTTCATCTGCAGAGTCGTTGCCTGCAATTCCCTGATGACCAGGAACCCAACTGAGTTTGACTTTGTTGTGTCTGGCAAGAGAATGCAGTGCATCGTAGCAGTTTTTGAGTGATAACGAGTCCATTAAGTTGGACGACAGCGCTTTAAGTGCTGCCTGGCTATCTGAAAGCTAAGAGCTAATTCCGACGCAGATCTCAATGGCAAGGAGCTCCTGGAAAACCGTGAGACTTTTTCCCATTGGTATCGAGACTTTGCTGTTGGGTCCAAAGACACCAGATCCTGACTTTCTATCTTCGATCCATCTGTGAACCAGACCAGACCTCTAGTGTCCAGTGCCGGAACGCTATTGCACCAGTTTTCTCGGTTCAATATTTCTACCTCAAATAACCTGCCGAAACAGTGCTCGCTGTTCATAATGTCGGGGATTTTGCAGAACATGTCTCTTTCAGGAATTGATTCAAGAATTTTCTGGTGACCCACATAGTTTGTACACTTATTCTAGTTGCAGCCTAAAAGCGCATCTAGCGGTCGTCTTCCTGATGAAGATTTACAGTGGTGAAAACCCCACAACAGCTTCTAATGCAGGCGTAGGGCAGGTGCGCATGGCTTTTGGCATATAAGTCACTGTTGATCTCTTACCTTTGAAATTTTGACGTTTAGAACCTTATAGCCTTTTACGTTCAAGCCTCAGCTGATCTCTTAGCTTTAAAATTTTGACCTTATAGTGCCATAATGAAGTCTGGTCTTTGATATTTTGACGTTCAACCCTCCCACGGCCACAAACCTTGGCAATTTATTATTTAGATGCCCTATGATCTCTAATATATTAACATTTAATTCCCTATAATTTCTTACTTCTGAAATTTTGACGTTTGCCTTATTTATGACTTTTAATATTTGACATTTAAGCTATTATCCTTTAATTAACTTTAAAGTTTTGACATTTAGAACCTTATAGCAGCTAACGTTTGACGTTTAAGCCCCAGCTGAACTCTTAGGTATTAAATGTTGACTTCTTTGTTTTGACCTGAAGTCTGGTCTTTGATATTTTGACGTTTTATCATCTGACTTTGACTCTGACTTTTTATCCTTTAAGCGTTTAAGCTCTCGAAGTGTTGTCGTATAAGTTCGCTATGACCTCTTGTCATGTTTTTTGGTCTTATGAGGCCTAGCGTGACGGTAAAAAATGAAAACGTGAGAGCGAATAAATAGTTAATCTTTTAAAAAACTTGCCAGGAAGGTAAGGTAAGCTTCATTTGAAACAAACTGGTTTTTTCTTTCAAACGCAGCTGATGACAGCATTTATTAAAATGGCTAACGTTGGTGAGTAGTTTAGTATAAAGCAAATATGTAGTTCCAGTCTCACCAGAAGACAGACAGCTTAGGTAGAGTCCTCCCAAACATGGAGTTTGTAAATACGGTTACATATTTCCAGAGCAAAAACTGATTTCACGAAAATGAGACTTTCCCACCGATGATCGTTATTGTGCAGAAAAACAAGCAGACGATGGTAATACTCCCTAGAGTTTCAGTCTAATAAGTCTACCAGCTCCATGGAACATTTCACACACATCATCATCATCATAATCATTGAAGGAATCGATTTGAAAATATAAAACTCAGCTCAGATAAGCTGCAAAACTCGACATGGTATGACGACAGAAATGGAAAATTAAGTAAAAGTTGCCTGCCAGCGTAGTGGCACAGTATTTTGAACTCGAGTCAGTGTTTGCGAATATCTGTACATGCGATTTGCAATAATTTATTTATGTGATTAGCTTTATCGAGTGGAGATGATATCATTAAGTAGATCTGCCGAGGATATTTATGAGTATTCTTTTCAAACTTTTATCAATCAATTCAGTGTCGTTTGATTAATTCCTACTGTAAGAGTACCCATTCAGAGAAAAGAATTAATGACTGGAAAGCATGACTGCAATTGATGGTCAAGTGCATCTTTTATTAGAATTTAATATGGTGTGAGGCTATTCGTATAGTGTGTGCACTAACCGTAAAAATATTTATATACGAAAAAGATAAAATATCCATATTACTACTCACCTACTTGAACAACCGCCACACATATCTCCCGCTACGCTGAACCAACTGAACAGATTCTAAAAACAGACAAACGCTTGCCCATTTTCAGTTGAGTTCAGAACGAGGAAGCACTTCATCGTCCGGCCGGTCGTTCGGTCGGTCAGCTGCAATTGCATTGCATTTCGCAACTAAGAATTTTTATTAAAATTTATGAGTGGGTTCCATTTTATTTTGTTGATTGTGCTACGACGAATGGACATTGCATTTGTTGTTGTTGTCGTCTGGCGATCAGCTGTCCAACTTATGTTTTCCGGGCAGACTTGTAGTTCGCAACTTGGCGGCAATGCACCACACGTCATTCCGTGATTTGCCGGTAATAAAATACAATTTTTTTTTTATTTATTTCTGTGCAGATTATCCAGTTAGGTGTCAATTTCATTGTTGTTATTAGGTGTAAATGTTAATCGCCAACACTTGACAATATCTCCACTTACATAGTTGACTGCAATTGAAATAAGTTTTCAAAGTAATTTTTTTTTAGGAAATGATGAGCAAGGGAAATGGGAGTAAACGTTTAAGACCTTACCTTACGCGCGTTTTACAACAAACAGATTTTTAATTCATATTTAATGTGACTCATATTTTAATTGTCTTGAGGGGATTTTGAAATGGTCGTGAGTGGAGTCTTGAGGGGTCTTAAGAAGTTTTTTTAAGGTGTCTTAAGGTGGTCTTGAGGTGATCATTTAGGGATTTTAAGAGGGTCGTGCGTGGAGTCTTGAGGGGACTTTTAGGTGTTCTAAAGTTGGGTCTTGAGAGTGTTTTGAGGGGGTCTTAAGGGAACCTTAAGGTGGGTTTTATGTGGGTCGTAACGTGATCTTAACGAGTTCTTGAGAGTTATCTTAAGGGAAGTCTTGAGGGGTTTTTTAGAGGATCTTTTGATATATATAATAATTTAAAAGAACCGTGCTAAGCATTTGATGTTCTTTTAATCTTGTCATAAACATCAAATGCTTAGCACGGTTCTTTTAAATTATGAGGTTTTTTTAAGCCACAAATATTTTAGATTAAAAACATTCCAGCAATTTTTATTTATTTTGTAACAGTTCTAGTTTTTTTTTTTCAAAATTAACCCAATTTATTCAAACTCTGCACACATTTAAAAAAATTTTCAATAGCCATTAACTAAACGAACGTTAAGACTTTTTACATCCTGTTCCTGTGTGAAGCTTTGTTGTATTTCATCAAGTTAGCGAGCTTCTGTTGGAACCCCTGTTCTTTTCCAGAGCTTTGTTGTATTTCATTAAAATAGTATTTTTACAGTATAGCTAAACAATGTATCTAGTGAAAAATATATCAAAAATATTTTTATTTTTTTTTACTTTAACTTTATAAACGAAACAACAAGTATCGTAGATTTTGTTTCACATTTCTATGTCCCAATAAAACCACTAAAAATATTGTTTTTATCCATAAAACAATTTTCGGCTCCTAACTCTAATAACACACATATATCTCAGTTCTTGTCTTACAAAAAAATCTCACACCAAATCAGATTACGTAAGATAAAGATATAAGATATAAATGAAACCATTCCATTATTTGGCATCGCAAGCATATTGCTGCTTAACAATCGAAGAGTATCTATCTCAAGTATTCTGTATCTGTTCCAAGAAGCGATGCACATTAAACTTCCTAGGGGTAACAATGAATTCGAAACACAATAACAAAATGTAATTACTTGCAATATTTTCCGCAGTTACGGTAACATTTTGTTGTTGTTACTTTGGTGGTAACGCTATATCTTTAGTTTTTCTTTTTTATAAGATTTTTTTACTTGCTTGCCATTATGCAAGCGGTGTAGCGTACTGTAAAATGTTGTTGGAATTCACTATCATTGCGTTTGTATACAAAAAAAATTATTAATAATTAAAGCAATCAGCCGACTGACTGACCGACGCTTGCTGAACATGCCTTGGCCAATGCAATGTGCAGTTCTCCAGTTTCGCAATGTTGTTGGTTAGCGTGTTTATATCTTTCTTTCTCACCAAAAACCCTACGCCTGATATAGTGATATATCTGGTGGCACTTGCACACCTACACGTATATACGGAGAATAATAGAGAGAGAACAATGTGCATTAAAGATAAAGTACAAAGTTTTTGTTGCATTGTAAAAAATTAGATTCATTTGTTATTTTAGTTTTGGCTTAAATGATTCAAATCAGTTTACTAACATTATTATTAATCATTCGACATTTGGCCATTGGACTGAACTGAACAACAACTGAACAAGAATCCAGAAAACACCCTACAAAATACAAACATATATGCATACTGGTACTACAGATAGTAACAGTATCTATGCTGGTACTGTATTGGAGTAAATTTGCCATTTGCCGGTTGCTATTTGTAAGTGCATGTTGTTGTTCTTGTTGTCGTCGTCGTTGGTTTGCTAGATCAGGCTACTGTTGTGCATGTGCACCTCAAGGCAAGGCAAAGGTTTATCATTAGTGGCACCCAATATATACCTCAGGTATGAAAACGTGCGCATTCGATTGAAAATGGCAGCTGCACAGGTGCGCTATGCAATGAAATGAAATGAAATGTCTTATCGTATCACACTACTAGCATGTTAGTAGCCTTTGTACTGAAAATAGTTTTGCACGCGGTTTGTTTTTTCTCTCCTTCTCTTTTGTTCTCTCTCTTTCTATCTCCTTCTCTCTCCCTCTTCGTACTTTGACAAGCAAAGCCACTGCTTGAACTAAATTGAAGAGAATTTCATATTTTGGCAATGCATTTCTTGTGTGGAAATTCTGGTGAAAGTACACCTTAATGTGGTGGTTCAAGTGGTGCAATTAAAAATGTTGATCCTTTACATTTAATTAGTCTATTAAGATAGTACATCTAGCTTCTCAGCTCGGCATATGGATAGTTGTAACTCAGTCTGAATTAGCTTAAAAAAGGATTTAAGATTCATATTTTCTTCCTCTTTTTTCACTTTTTTCACTTTTTTTACTTTTCCCTCACGACGCGACGCGCCACACGTGTCAACGCGGGATATCAAAAGGCCATATGAGACTTAGCTGCTCACAAAATTTCAGCTCTCTTGGTCGTGTGAAAGGTGGTTAAAATAGAGATCAAAACTGTCGGAAAAAACACCATGCATCACACGTGCCACAAGCGACGCGCGTTACATATTACTCCATCGCAAGTCGAGCGCTAACCAATTGTCTTAAAACAAGTCCTATCAAATTCGGACTGGAAGAAGCCGTGATATACGAATGGAAAAACTGACACACCTACGCTGAAAATATTTTCCTGTCTTCTGATAATTAGCTTCGCTCTTCGGGCTCGCAATAAATTCTGGATTCCATTTAGCATGGCAAACTACACATAAATACAAAGGGTGTTCACTCGCCCGGCTTTTCTTAATGAAAAAAGAAAGATCAACAAGTAAAGTGCTCTATCGAAGCTATTGAGAGATGCGCGATGCTACGAGTACCTTACCAAAAAGTCTAATAATTTCGTAGCTAATCCAAAGACCCAAATTACGTCTAAGAAGACATTAAATTTGCTGCGTTACTACTTCGGCCAAGCTTATAGCCATAGTGTTGTTTATATATTGTAAATTCGTTCCATTTAGACTTATATAAGTGTACTAGCTGATATCTCCGGTGTTACCCGGAACCTGCTGACCCACCCCACTTCAAAAAAAACTCCAACAAGACCCACTCAAGACCCACCAAATACAAAGATTTGAACTCGTTACAGACAAACACAAATACACATTTTCGTAAATATCTCGACTCTAATGCCATATACTGTGTCTAAAAAAAGGTAAACTTACCGGAGCACCAAACGAACTTATGATGTGAATATGGCTTCGATACGTCCGGTGGCTTAGACGAGATGATATGTTGATTTCAGTGCCACCTGCCGGATCCAAAATAAACATAAACTTATCGGAGTACCAAACGAACATATGGTCTAAATATGGCTTTGTTACGAATGTTTTAGGATCACCAACAGAACATATGGTGTTAATTTGACTTCAATATGTCCAGGGGTTTAGGTGTGATGCTCTTGCATACATATTCAACAATATCTCCACTCTAGCGCCATCTACCGAGTCCAAAAATAGACGAACTTGTAGGAGCATGAAACGAGCATACCTATGGTGTAAATATGGCTTCGATAACATGGAACGAACATATAGTGTAAATATGGCTTTGATACGTCCAGTGGCTTAGACGTGATGAGTTTAGATATATATGTAGAGTGACATTTTCAAAAATGTCTCGGCTACAGCACCACCTACCGGGTATAAAGAAAACATTAACTTATCGGAGCATCAAACGAACATATGGTCATATTATGTTCATAATTATAAATGCACATTTTCTAAAAATATCTCGACTTCACTGCCACCTACCGGACTTAAAAAACAAATAAACATTTAGGATCACCAACAGAACGTATGGTGTTAGTTTGAGTTCAGTATGTCTAGTGGCTTAGGTGTGATGCTCTTACATATATATTCAACAATATCTCCATTCCACACCGCCATCTACCGAGTCCAAAAAAGGCGAACTTATAGGAGCATAAAACGAGCATATGGCTTCGATATGTCCAGTTGCTTAGACGTAATGAGTTTAGATATACATATATGTACAATCCCATTTTCAAAAATATCGACTACAGCGGCACCTACCGGGATACAAAATAGATAAACATTCAGAAGCACCAATAAAACATACGGTGTGAATATGTAGCTATAACAGCGATATGCAACAACAGACTAAACCACGTTTTCGTAAAATCTCCACTCCAGCGCCACCTACCGGGTAAAAAACTAAAACACAAACTTATCGGAGCATCAAACCACCATATGGTGTAAATATGGCGCTTCAATACGTCCAGTGGTTTAGGTGTTGCGCGATTACATACAAACGCACACTAATTTTTATATACAAAGCTTTCCATGTCTTTATAAATATTTTTCACTTAATTTTCAGACTAATATCGGGGTGTTCAAAAGTGTTGCAAAACGGATATTAATGCTATTAATAAAAATTAAGTTGTTCTCCACTTGCGGTGGTTTTCTTCATAAATTCTATTAAAATAGATTTTATTACTACGGGTCGCAAAGATTAACGATGTGTGCGATGGCAATGAAATTATTTAGCTGTTACCCCCCACAGCAGGCATAACATAAAAGCAAAACATTACTGCATGAGTGTACTGTGGCGGTGCATTACCGGAAGGTTCTGCTTCCCACTACCCAGTCGACATCTTCATCGACCGCACAAGTACAAAATACAAAACGCAATCGGTAAACGCATCAGTAAACTTTACCTTCACCCCCTGCCGGGAAAAATTGCAAAGTCCATACAACAAAAGTGCCTCTGGGTAGCAGTGCAGCAAAGTGCAACGCCATATATGTGTGCAAAATAGTGCGAGTGCACACAAGAACACCCTGTCTCCTCATCATAATATGCATTTTAGTGTTTTCTAAGCGTACAAATAGAAAGAAACAAACGTCTAAATTTAGAAATATATTTTGTTTTGAAAGCGAAAAATTGCCGCTACACGGTTTACAAAGACAAGTTGGCAGTTGGTTGTGGATGAGATGGGAAGGGGGTTGAGTGTTACATTCCTATTTCCATATACAGTAAACAGCCAGCAGCCTCCAGCCATCATCGGCCAGGAACATTCAAACAGGAGCTATGTCGATGATTAGATTGTGTTTGACAGCCATTGTAAGCAGACAACCTCGTGATTTTAAATGAAAATGGAAAAAAGTGAATTTCGTGTGAAGAAATGGCTGGACGGTAAGAGATTTGGGTCTAACGAAGAGATCATCACTGAAACAAATGTCTATTTTGGGGGTCTTGAGAAAACCTGTTATTTGGATTTAATAAAAAAATTGGAAAAACGCTGGACTAAATGTATAGAGCTTAAAGGAGATTATGTCAAGAAAAAACACGAAAAAAATATATTTTACTAAAAAAGTCACTGAGTTATCAAACTGCCCTCGTAATTCTCCAGTTTACCTTCAAAATATTACTTTACGGTTGCCTGAGAGGATTGATATCATTTAAATGTGCTTTCCACGTAAATCTTTCTTCAAAGCTGGCAACAGGTAATTATCACTAGATGGCAGATCAGGACTGTAAGGCGCATTAGGTTATTCATAGAAGCAACATGACTTCATAGCAGCCATGAAATTTTGCGAATCGGTGCATTGTAATGTTATGTCATATCATGTCAGAGCAACCCTTTTGTTAATCTCCTTCTTATTTTTACTTGAATAGGTTCTTAAAACATAAGCCTCTTATAATCCGGTGGGCAATTTAAAAGTTTGTTTTTAAAATGAGTATATACATCAATATTATTTTTATTGTGAAGGTTGGAGTGTCCGATTTAAGAATGAAAAACAATTTCGTTCATTTAGCTCCCTCTGCTGTCTTTACAGTAAGTCATCATGTGAGTCCAGTTTAAAAGACTTTTTCTATGATTTCGACGCTTATCTCACGAACAACAATGCTGTTTTCTAAGAAAAATAGGCCTCACTCATTGGCATTGCATTGGCTTTTCTATACGATTATGTGTGGCTGTTCCGAACCCCAAATCTGGTAGTTAGTCCTGCTAGTTTATATAGCCCCCGAGATGGAAATGCATTGCGTCTGAAAATATGATTTTCGACCAAAATCGACTTCTTTATCAAGCTGGTCTATGGCTAACGCATAGAACTGATATCGAAGCGGATGGTCATTTGCTTTCAACTCCTGAGTCCGAGGTCTTTGTGCAGTATTCTCCTCAGGCTGGTGCGACTAATTGGCAGTTGCTGCGATTGGCGTTTAGTTGAGGTCGATGGATCCTGTCCCACACTATGGGCCACTTCCGCAATATTCACGGCCGTGCGACCAGCTGAAAGATAACTTCGGTTTTCCAATAAGAAACCTTTCTCACGAACTTTCTTCACCAATTTGACTACAGCGGTTCCACTTGGCGCTCTTTCACGTCCCATATTTGTTTTCAAAATTTGCACGGTTTCGGCAACACAACACTGACTCTAAAAATAAGTTTTCAATATTTCGAAACGCTTTTCCAGCCATGAAAACAGTATGTCACAGTATGACAGTGAGTTGAAGTAATTCATTTGGTGTGCCGCAAGGCTGTACTATTGGTACATTATTTTTTTTATTCAAAAAAAAAAAAAAAAAACAATAGCTATTCACATCAGCTGATTACTTTTGATTGCGAGCCCAAAGAACGAAGCTTATAGTCGTTTGTTTGTTTTGAAATTCTCTATAACATCGCGTGCCGGTGGATCTGTTTGTTTATCTGTCTGTAGTGGAATCTTGCGATCAATTTAAAACTCACTTCCGAAAGCTCGATTTTATTGAAACTTTGCACACATGTGTATATATGGTGACAACACTTTCTATTAAAATTTGGATCCACTCGTGTCTCAGGCCCCCAAGGCTAAGTTGCTCCCATATAATTTTTTTTTAAAAAAGTAACCCGATTTTATTCCTACTTTGCACATTGTGTATTCCCAATTAAAGAATTTACACGAAAAATTTCAGTTTTTATGGGTTTTTTGTTTGTTTGTTTGTCTACTCGTATATCTTGACTTCTACCAGTCAAAATATGTTGGAATTAGTTTAATTAATTTAGCAAATGTTTTAATGTGATTTTTAACCATATAAGTAAATTCCGCATTGCTTGCAACAACTATTTGCCTGCCTATAGTCCCTACTTTCCTCAATAGATTTTCCTAAGATAACAAAATGTTGTTGTTTAGATTAATTAAATGTGTAATTAAAACTAATTACGTAAACAATCAACTTGATCATCCAAAAATAGTAACAAAGTACGAGTGTCTCAATATCCTTGTTTATAAGACAACAACACTGAGAGGAAGTCTACTCGAGTCATACAACGAGAACAACGAAATCGAAACAAGTTCAATTTCAAGAACAAAAAATTATTCAATGTTATTTCCACATTGGAGTGATGGCATGTTGTGCTCCACGACCAAAACTAAAACCTCAATCCATCCCCTTATATGAGCGAAGCAAGGCATGTTGCATCTATGTATGCTGGTGCTACCTACTACATAATGATGAAGCTGCACAGCAACATTGTTTACGAAAAACAATTTGTGATGGGGAGCTGACGTACAACGAACAATGAACAAACAAAATCCGGAAAATTTCCTGAGAAATTTGTAAACAAAAGTCGACACTGGCCATTGTGATCACACCGATAATAACATGGAAGCGGAGCGGGGCAGGACCGAAACTGCATTCATCATGCTCGAATGCAGTGTAGATGGAAGATGTTGAAAGCACAGCTGGTAAATGCTGCCTACATCTTCTCTATAACTAAACTGCAATTAACTTAAATGCACAACAACCATTACTCATTGCGCATGCTTAGACAAACACAGGCAATTATACAAGTTGTCCGAACTAATTACATTTAGGTAGTTGCAGGAGGTCGGTCCATACCACGGTAGATCTTAGCCATAGTATGGTCAAGAAGTGAAACTAGATAATATTCGATGCTCCCTCCTATAGCCACCGTCAGTATGTATCTATACAGCAGTTGCGAAACGTCCATTTTACCCGATTCTCACCGGGTTACCTTTAAGCTTTAGGATAATACAGGCAAAGCTAATTATTTTTGGATGCTTATTGGGACTCCGAACATTCATTAGTAACAATAAAATATTGGACAGCTGATGGACCCGATTTTGACCGGTTTACCTTTCACTTTTACGATAATACATGAAAAGCTAATTAATTTTGAAAGCTTATTGGGACTCTGAACCTTGCTTGCTTGCTTGCTGAACAATAGAATGTTTGAAACCTGATGGACCCGATTCTCATCGGGTTACCTTAAAGTTTTAGGATAATACATGCAAAGCAAATTATTGATTTTTACGTTTTGTTTTTAACTTTATTTCTGCACCTTCGTTAACAACAATAAAATATTTAACAGCTGGATTGAAATAGAAGCGATAGTACGAGCATGTATTTGATAAAGAACGCCCAGGTTTTTCATAGCAGAAGTGATTGTCAAAATCCATAAAATCGTATTTGATGACCGAAAAGTGAAATTCCATGTGATAGTTGAGTCAGCTCATCTCAGATAAACATTGTGCGTAATATCTTGTACGATTATTTGCATATGAGAAAGCTATCCGTGTACTGTGCTCACATTTGACAGCAAACGCACTCGTGTGAAAACTTCGCAGATATTTTTGGCGATGTTTAAACTCGATTTAAAAAAAATGCATAACTTTGGATGGAACAATGATTCATCCTTACATATCAAAGATAAAGGATAGGAGATAAGGTGGTTACAATAAATTTAAATGTTAAGGGACTTTTAGTTCAATTGAGTTTTTATTTCGGTATTTCCAAAGTTAATAAATGAATTCAAAGATAGTCTGCTAGCAACATGAACGTTACGTCAGCCTTGACGGATACGCGCCTTGAGGACGCAGAGCCTCGACGACGTGAACCTTGACGACCTTTCGGGAGCCTATGCGTGTGAGCCTTTGACGTTAGCCGGACGAGCCTTGACGAGACCCTGATTGGGCGTGAGCCTTCGTGCTCCTTCGACGTGAGCCTTTGAGTGTTATGTGTGCGTAAGCCTGAGACGAGCGTTTCCCTGAGCGATACGTGGGCGTGAGCCTGATGCGATGCGTGTCGTGAGCATGAGACGAGCTTGAACCCTGAGCAATGCTTGGGCGAGAGCCTGAGACGAGCGTGAACCTTTGTGCGCCTTTGACGTGAGCTTGACTAACCTTGGCGAGAGCCTGAGTGCGCCTTTGACGTGAGCCTTCGAGTGTGATGTGCCTGAGACGAGCATGAACCCTTAGCGATGCGTGAGCGTGATCATGAGACGAGCGTGAACCCTAAGCGATGCTTTGGCGTAAGCCTAAGACGAGCGTTAGCCAGACGAGCCTGAATCTAAATAGGTCGTAGGCGAGGACAGTATTGAGTGCAGCTAAAACGTCGGCAGCCATGTGTGTGCAAAATTATAAGACGCAAAAAACGGTTGGCCGTAAGAAGCTAGGCACTGGACGGCCTGTTGCTTTATATGCAGTCTCCGATTTTGTGTCAATCTACTCGACCTGAATGAAAGCTGTTGGACTTATCCACAAGATATGCATATTAGCTACGTAAGTCAGTACCTTCTTGGACTTGTATAGAAAAATATAGGAAATAGTTGCGGTTTGGGTATTCATTACGATATTGAATGTTCGAATATTATAGATAATCTGCCCTTTATGGGTTGGTACCCGTTGTTTGGTGAATTGTTGCCACTGGGGCTTTGTTTGTTTCTTGACTCATCGCCTCATGATATTCTAGAAGTTCAAAAAATCTTACATACGAGTGAGCACTTTAATTTTCTATGTATGTATGAACTCAAATTATTGAATGTATGTATGTATGTATGTATTTACCTTCAAGGTAAATTTATTAAAGGCACGAGTAATTTTCCAGTTGATGCATTCTTCTTACAAGGCGTCAGTATTCAGCGCATTTAAAATAATTTCATTATTAACTACGAAATGACCAGTTTAAAATTGCTACCATTTTTTATACTCGGCGATTAATTTTTTAATTACATTTTCAACCTGGGGCATATACACGACTGCCTGTTGATGCGTCATCATTTGCAAAATGATTTCATCTCAGCTGTAAAGGTGCGATTGTAAGCAATGATTTCAGTCCAAAAGACCTCAGACCCATTAGCCTTTCGTCATTTCTTTTAAAAACATTAGAGAGACTGCTCGATATCCACCTTCGTACTAGTATTGACAAAAGACTTCTGTCCATCGATCAACACGTGAACTGCAAGGGCAAATCTGTAGAAACAGCTCTGCATACGCTAGTAAGTTCTATTGAAAACTCCCTTTATCACAAGGAATACACAATGGCGGTTTTCCTAGACATCGAAGGCGCTTTTAAAAACCTCAAAACGTCTGCGATCACGGATGCGCTGTCGACTTTGTGGGTGAACGACTCACTGGGTGAACTGAATGATCCTTTGCTCACAAGTAGGATCATCAGTTCAAGACTTAGTGTGTCGTCTGCCAAAAGATTTGTAAGCAGAGGCACCCAGCAAGGAGGAGTCCTGTCCCCACTTCTTTGGAACCTGGTGGTGAATGAGCTGCTGGTTCGCCTGAGGAAGGAGGGCTGCGGAGTGATCGCCTATGCGGACGACGTTGCCATTGCCGTCTCAGGAAAGCACCCACACAGATTGAAAGAACTTCTGCAGAATGCAAGGCAAGACCTATTCTGCTATAATACGGTGTGGCTGTTTGGTGGACTGCATTAGATAAAGCGATTAATCGCGACAAACTAAGCAGATTCCAAAGATCAGCTTGTCTTTGTGTGAGCAGAGCGCTTCGTACAACTCCCTCTGCTGCACTGGACATTCTGCTCAACCTTGCTCCACTCGACATCTTCGGCAGACAACTGGCTGCATGCGCGGCTACGCGCCTCAGAGCAATCTCTTAGTTGACCGTGAATGATTTCGGTCACTCTTCTATCCTGAATTCAGTCAGGACACCACTTGTCAACATAGACTACACCATTCCGCAGCTCAACTTCAACAAAAACTTCCAGGTCACCATCTCCTCCAGGTCTTCTTGGGAGGAAGGTATCTACTTGGAAAATGAAGGAATTCAATGAGGTGTATTTTCAAAAAACTGAACCTAAGACTCTATTTCCGTCTTCCTGATCACTGTAGTGTTTTCCAAGCTGAAATCATGGCTATTAAGGAAGCCTTGTCTTGGCTGAAGGGTTATGTCATATCTGTTAAGGATATCAACATTTTCTCGGATAGCCAGGCTGCGCTAAAGTCCATGGAATCAGTTTCCACAAATTCCATTCTAGCCCGGAATTGCCGATCGTCTCTTGAGGAGATGGCGGAGCATTTCAACATTCACCTGTACTGGGTGCTGGGGCATATAGACATTCCTGGTAATTGTATGGCTGATGAACTCGCCAAACATGGAACAACACTACCCCTATTGCCTGAATATGATTCACTAGACATGTCTATCGCTACGTGCAAACTCATGGTTAAACGGGATGCTATGGTAAAAACTAATTATAGATGGTCAAACGGCACAACTTGCATAGCAACGAAGCAGATCTGGCCCAAGCTAGATCCGAAAGCTCCAAGTGTTTGATCTCTCAAAGCAGACTGCACTTTAGTGCCATTATAGGTGTCATAACTGGACACTGTCTCATAGGCAAGCATGCAGAAAGACTAGGTGTCTTTTTCAACGATTTCTGCAGAAGATGCATGAATAAGGAGGAAGAGGATCCATCCATCCATAAACTCAAATGTTAACCCACTATTTGGATCCTATAAGTTAAATTCATTAATCGTATATATCAATGTGTTCTCTTAATTTATTTTTTATTAATTATTATCATTAGTGACAATCACAAGATAACGATTGGGAACAGCAAATAAATTGGAATTAATGCATAATGTTGATTCTAGAAAGCTGAAATTCGAAGCAATTCGTTAACTGAATAATAAGGTTCAAGATTACTCCATTACAGCAAAATATGTATTACAAGCAAACTGGCTAAACGCTCATTGCCACCACAATGACATTCGTTGTGACTCAAAACTGATGGAGATAACTGAGCCAGAGCTAAAACAACAGTCATCTTTGAATAGATTTCATGTACGAGCAGTGTCGTGACCCCAATGTTCGGTGCAAGTCATTACTTACGCGATGCACTACCCGACTGCCGTTTATAGTCATCTGAATGATGAATTACTCACAAAGTAATGTCTCCTTTTAATTTTTCCTGGTTACCAGCATTATCTGTCTGTTTCTACCAGCGGCGAGGGGTAAAACTGTAAAAATTTAAAAGAATTTATATGGGAGCCCCTCGGCCATGAGGGTCGATCAGTTCTAAATTTTTACAAAAAGTGTCATCAGCGATACACGCACGTGTGTGCCAAATTTGAATAAAATCGGGTTCATTTCGAAATTTATATGGAAGCACCTAGGCCTTACCGCGCCCGATTACTTTAAAATTTTAATAGAAAGTGTTGTCAAAGTTTGAATAAAATCGGGCTTTAGGAAGTGGTGGAAATGCGAGCTCTGATTCACTTAAGAGGTTATGTTTGAAATTTTAAAAAGAACGAGCCAATGTTTGGGCTTCACAAGACATTGTAACTTCTATTTGACCGCCTCTGAAGTATTAACATTGTAGAAGACTTATGTTAAAAAAAAATTAGAATTTAATTCATATCTATGGCGTGGAGTTCCAAAATCGCATTCCCATTATCTTGATAGAATTCAGAACAGAGTTGTCCGTACGATTAACGATGAAACCATTACTTCATCTCTTGATTCTTTGGAGCATAGAGGAAATGTGGGAACTTGACTGTTTTCTACAAATTATACTAAGGTTCTTTAGGAACCCGTTCTCCAATCTCAAGTCCTTTTTTTAGCAAGGCAAACACTCGTTTCAGTTCTAAACCACATAGATTTGCCTTAAAACCATTTTAATGAAGAACCCAGCATTTCAAATCCTACTTTTATCCGAGAGTGATATCGATGTTGAATTAATTGGTCGACTGCTTTATTTCCCGAAACGTTTAATCTACACGCATTCAAGTGAGTCGCATGTTCTTTGAGGCCCTTCCAACACCACCTTTTACACGACATAGAGCGTTAAGGTTTTGTGAGCAGCTCAGACTCATGGCCATTTCTGAGATCTCGCGTGTGAAGTGTGTCGTACGTCGCGTCTGGCGCGTGTTTCTTTGAGGCCCTTGCTGACCACCTTTCACACGACATGGAGAGCTAAAATTTTGTGACCAGTCCAGAGTCATGGCCATTACTGATATCTCACTTGTGAGGCGTGTCGTGAGTCGCGTGTTTCTTTGATGCCCTTCCTGAGCACCTTTTACACGACATAGAGAGCTAAAATTGTGTGAGCAGCTCAGACTCATGGCCATTTCTGAGAACTCGCGTGTGAGGCGTGTCGTGAGTCGCTTGTTTCTTTGAGGCCCTTTCTAACCACCTTTTACACGACATAGAGAGCTTTAATTTTGGGAGCAGCTCAGACTCATGGCCATTTCTGAGGTCTCGCGTGTAACGCACGTTGCGAGTTTTTTAGATCTTTTTTAACATCCGGTTGATTACTGCCGTATTAATTAATGAAAACTGTATAGCCTTGTGGATCTGTGATCGTTACACCACCTTTTAGAAAGTTTAGCAGCAAGTCGATCATGCGTGCGTGCTTGAATTTTATCTTAACTGAACTTCTCAAGGTCAGTTGTGAATCTCACAATAATGTTTTGCGGGTATTTTTTTTAATATTTTCCTATTTTACTTAAAATTTCTAACAAGTTAAAATATTTTCACCCCATTTCAATGGAATTGTTTTGCCCATCAATAGGCAGCGCGACACGGGTCCCGCATTCATATCGGAACAACATTGACATTCGTGCGTAATCCTCCGTTTGTCGCGTATCTATGTTTGGGTATTTCGCGTCGCGTATTTCTTTGTCACCTTTGCTTGCTGTGCAATGTTCAATGTGCATGATGCTAACTCGACTGACTGAACAACTAACTGGTTTGACTGCTGTCGATAGAAAAATAATTGTTATCGATTCGAGTTACTTTCAATGAAAGTAAATTCGTACAGCAATGATCGCACGTGTGCAATCGAGTTAACTTACATTATCGCGTATTTTTGTTGTTTGTGCAGTCGTGAGACACCGTGAGACGTGAATGTTATCGCAGCTGGTTTCACTTAATCGATATGCACAGTTATATATATATGGTTATTTTATGATTTTTAGCTTATTATTTTAATTAACCATCTTACCCGCGACATTTTTATGTTTCTTTTCGAATTGCACAAACTGTACGTACCCGCGGTTTAGCTGTCAAAGTGCCTGGGTTTTCACCACAAAGGTGGACGGTTTGCAAATGGAACGAAAATCAACATTAACCAAAAATTCCTTTTGTTTCCAATGGCCGTCATGTGTCAAATATGTTATGTACTTAAGTACCGGAGAACAAACACGACATAAAACGTTGTTTCTCTCTAACTAACGTAAATTTCTCTCAGAAATTTCTCTCAAGTGAAACCTTAAGGCTCAACTATAATGGACAGCAGTGGGCTTATTCATATGTCAAAACCAAAAGGTCAGCTAATTTCTCTCATTTATTTGGGGTGTGTTTTTTTTATGTCAGAGTAATCAGAGAGATAATTTAACTGTAAAAATGCGTTTTTTTCCTTCTCCGAGACAAAATGTATATCTCTGAGTCATTAAAAACTTTTATTTAACATAACATTGTAACCACCTTCCACACGACCTAGAGAGGTGAAATTTTGTGAGCAGCTCAATGTTAGGGGCCAATTTTGATATCCCGTGTGTGACGCGTGTCGCAAGTCGCATGTGGCGCGTGTAATGCGTAAAAAAAAAGAAAATACTTTGAAATAGGAGCCCGACCTCAAAAAAAAAAAAATACTTTGTCGATTATTACCAAATAATGTGGCGTGTTTCGATGTACATTTACTTAAAAGTTTGTACCCGAAAAACTTGGTTTTTTTTACATTTACTTGTTTTTAAATTCTCTATATTTACTTCGCGTGCCCGTGTGTTTGTGGCTGGCTGGCTGGGGGACAAAAACTTGTGATCAATTTGTAAGCCACTTCCTAACGCCCTATTTTATTCAAACTTTGCACACATGTGTGTCTCCCATGACAACACTTTCTATTAAAATTTGGGGCCATTCGTACCCGAAAAGTACCCGATTTTCTTCAAATTTTATACCCATGTGTATCTCAGATAGACAACATTTTTTGTAAAAATTTGGAAGTGATCGGGCCCCGTGGTCGGGGTCACCCATACAAACTTTATAAAAAAAAGTACCCGATTTTCTTCAAATTTTATACGCATGTGTAACAGTGACAAGCAGGAAACATTCCTATACGATGTTCAAGCGATTCGATTGTTTTCGCGATATTTACGTTACCAATAAGTTTTATCGCGCGGTTCTGAACTCTGTCTAGTATATATGCAATGTGGTCTTGGGGGCACCTGCCCCCAGCATTAACTTAAAGCTAAGAAATTAGAGATTGTTACAAGCTAATATTAAAACTAACAGCATTAACTTAATAACTAAGACATAAGACACTTAAAGATAGGGGGAACGGTGAAGGAGATCAAGTTTAAGGCCGGGATTGCTGCGGTTGTAATCGAAAACACTGAGGTTTAGTTAACCTTTCGCAGCATACGGGAAATGGGTTCGTCAGAGCCTTACATGGTGCGGTGTGTCGGTAGATAGAAGAGAAGTGGGCAACGTAGATTACGGGGGTATTGTTAAAAAAAATTGAGTTATATAAAGCTTTAAGAATGATTTCATCAATATGAGAACCGAAATTTACCTCCGAGTCATGCAATATTCCGAGGTCATGAAAATATTGCACGCAGGAAATGGGTTGGTCGTGGAGACGGTACTGTCTGGGAGGGGGTTTGTTGCACTTACGTGATAAGGTAAGGCATTTGGTGATATTGAGCTCTAAGCAATTTTTGAGGCACCTGGTCGAAAGGTGGAGAAGAAATTGGCTTGAAAAATTTGGTATCGTCAGCATAGAGAAAGAGGGCGGAGTTTTTGATGACCCTATCAAGATCATTTATAGTTAGAATGAAGAGAAGGGGGTCCAGATGGCTGCCTTGTGGTACACCAGATGTTGCCATGAATGTGGTTGAGATGACGGACCTGAAGCGAACACTATAAAGACGGTTTTCTAGATAGGAAGATAGCCATTTTAAAAATAGGTGTTCAAAGCCGAGGGCAGACAATTTAAAAAGGATTAATTAATGAGATATCTTATCAAAAGCCTTACTGAAATCAGTTGCAACAACGTCGACTTGCCGTTGCCGTTCACTTAGGCTGTAAGAGTGGATGACACGAATTCAACGAGGTTAGTGGTGGTTGATCTACCTTTGAAAGGCTCGGAGAGATAAGAGGCTTACAATGGAAGCTAAGGGGTTCGTAAAAAATACTTTCAAAAGTTTGGGTATATGGGAAGTTTAGCAATGGGTCGATAATCAGTTTCATCATTCTTTGATCCTTTTTTGTGTATCGGGGCTATGAAAGAGGTCTTCCAAATTTGAGGAAATTCTCCTTGTGAGAGGGATAGGCAAAAGAGGTTAGAATTAGCGTACTGTCCACCATTGGGTTTTAGAAGCGCTAAATTCGACTCTATTATGTAGTCCCCACCTTGTTATGCTGTCAAGGTCAGAATTCAACGTGCTTAACGTACGTTGTTGTTCAAGTTCCACTTGTGACGAAGAAAGGCGTGCAGAAAGCGTGACATCATCTAAAAGGGAGCTAAGAGTGCCGCCGTAAGCAAAAGAATGGATTGGATTAGAAGTGGCGGATAGGAGATCATTAATGAAAATTTGAACGAGTGTCGGAGACAAAACAGAGCCTTAGGGACCACCGGCGTTTATGCGGTGTACATTGGATTTGAATCCGTCCAATACGACCTGAATTGAACGGTCAGAAAGGCAGTAACTAGTCCAATCGAGCAGGGGGTTATTAATTCCATAGGCATTAATTTTCGACAAAATGGCTTGATGCCAGACTCTGTCGAATGCCTTGGAAATATCGAGTGCATCACCTTTGCTTTCACCAAATCTATGAATAGACTGGTGTTCCACTCTTCACTGAGATAAGTCATCAGGTCACCTGTAGAACGTTGCCTACGAAAACCGTACTGCTGGTCAGTAGGGATTTCACGTGATTCAAGGTATTGCATAAGGTTACGATTGATCAGGGTTTCCATGACCTTGAAAAGTATAGATGTTAACGCAATGGGTCGGTACGAGGAAAGAAATGACGTTTCGCCTTTTTTAGGAACAGGCTGGATGGATAAAGGCTGTTTTCCAATTCCTTGGGACGACTCCATAGGAATAAGAGAAAATTAGAGATAAGTTCGTGTATGCGCTCTACATAGTCATCTCTTGATGTTTTAAAAAGGTTGGCCAGCAAGTTGATATTATTGGACATATCATCGGCTTACTATCCACTATCTAGCCACTATCTGCAATGGAATGCAGTGTCGCTATAGCTTGTAAGTCAAATTTGAAATTTAAAAGTTTGAATAATTTTTCGTCAGCCGAAAATGCAATTGCTGCTCAACTGAGAGCCCCCCCCCCTTCATAAGCAACTGGTAGATAACCAGTTTCATAGTAGCTTAAAAATTCTAACCGCGAAATCTTAATTTTCAAAATTGGACACAGGTGCACATGCCGAGAGTATGGGCACAAAAAACAGCAATAATTTTCCCTAGTTGTTTAGCAAATAGCACGCCTCGCTGAAAAGTTTGATTTTTCTTCGTTTGTTCGCAAGCGCAACGCTGCCACCAGTCTACCAGATTACTATAAGCAATCATAATTTGCCCATTCGGAGCCAAGAGGTGTACGTGCAGTTTCTGCACGAAGAGGTTTGTTGCATTTCAGTTTCGTTTTTTTTTGTGCACCAATAGTGAGTGCAGCACATGCCGAATCCAAGGTTGATTTCGACAGATTTAGATTCATATTCAATTGAGCTGAGCAGAGTCGAGGAGGAGAATAGACTGCGCAACGACTAGGAAATGGGCAATCATCAATATAGTGAGGCAATAGTTCTCCGGGTCTAAATATGAGGTGAGCAGCAGCAACATCCAGGCATCACCAAAGCACAGACTGAACTTTACTCAAGCGAATGAAGATAATAATCTCTCCTCCGTCTGATTCTGCATCGATCCATGGAACGTGGCAATATACCTTCTTTGTGGCAAGTAACTGCAAGAAACCAAAAATGCACGTGCTTTCTCATCGAGTTGGACATGATTCCTCTAGCCTAGGCAACTAGATACTAGACAACCGACTGTACAGTTACTCAAATGGTTGAATAATCAAGTACAACTAACTACCTACCAGCTATGAAGGCAATCATGCCATTGGTTAGCTATTAGCACAACAAGACAAGTGCAGTGTTGGTAACAAGGGTGCAGCACTTGGTCGACGCGTCGCTTGAACAAAAATGGTAACTTCACGCTTTCACTTCGTACGAAGGAATTGAACAACAGCAACAACAACCGAATATTCAAGGTATGTCAACTTTATTGCTTTTAGTTGAATGTCTGGGTTAGATGCACAGAGTGCAGGGCAGATCAAAAAAGAAGAAGGAATAAACGTGGTAGGTAGGAAGTGTCGAACGCTTCAATAAAACTCTGTGAGCCCAGCTTATGTGGGATTTCCTCATTTGTTAAGTTTTGTGCAATGAAATACAGTTGTCCTGAAGTGACTTTCTTTTTTTCTTTATGTCCTATATCCCCTTGTGGGTCCTAGGGCCTCTACTACGCCTACGCGCCATCGCCTGCGGTTTCTGGCAATGAGCTTCAGCTCTCTCCAACTCTTCTCCAATTGCCGTGACTCCTCCTCAACTGTTCTGCGCCATGTATTTCTCGGACGACCCGTTTTTCTACCATCCTGAGATAACGGATTCCATTGCATTGCGTAGATTGCTATGGAGCTGTCACCTTTTCGGAGTGTATGACGAGTTCACTGCTACTTCCGTCATTGGATGGTTATGCCTATTGGTTCCTGACCCGTTCTCTGGTAAAGATGTTCGTTAGAGATACGGTTAGGCCATAAAACCCTTAAGATGTTCCGTAGGCACCTATTTACGAACGTTTGTAATCTTTTTGTGGTAGTAGCGGTTACCTTCCAAGTGCTGCACCCATACAACAGCACAGATTCAACATTCGAACGGAACAGTCGCACCTTGGTGTTTTAGCTGATCGCATTGCTTCGCCATATCATGGACATCATTCCAAACACTGAGTTTGCTTTGACGATTCGGTTGACAATGTCCTGATCGGTTCCACATTCGGTCGAGACAATAGTCCAAAGATATTGGAAACTCTCTACTCTCCCTTTCGGCTGTCTAGCAATGTTAACTTGAGTTAGTGCCGAGGTTGATGATTTTGGTTTTAATCTTAAAACCCGCAACATTTGCCAACAAATGTGGAAAGATTTGTTGTCATTTGGTGCAGCTCCATAATCCTGTGTGAGAGTAAACAAACGTCGTCAGCGTGGTCCAGATGTTTGAGTTGAGATGTAAGAGTCCAACGAAGATAAAGCTGCGCGAAATACATTGCTAATCACCAACAAAAAGAGTATCGGCGATAGAATGCAACCTTGTCGTACCCCACTTAGGATCTCGAATTCCTCTGACAGCTTACCTCTATGCAGCACATGACATTTAGAGCCATCATAGGTTGCTTTAATAATAGCTATTAGTTTATCGGCTATACCTATCCTGCGTAAGGCGAGCCAGATAAACTGTCTGTTGACACTGTCAAACGCCTTCTCAAAATCGAGGAACAGCAGGTGCAGTGGTGACCGGAATTCAACGCACTGTTCAATAATGATCCGTAGGGTGTTGATGTGGTCTACACAGGAGAATTCAGTGCGGAAACCTGCTTGTTCGGCTTCGAGTGTATCTTCCAGATGTTCCTTTATTCGTTCAAGTACTACTTTGGCTATTACTTTTGCAACTGCAGGAAGAACGCAAATGCCTCTCCAGTTTTCGCACTCCATAAGAATACCTTTTTTAGGGAGCTTGACAATCGTTCCCTTCTTCCACTCGTCGGGGAAACTTTCTACCTCCCAAGCTCTCTCTACAAGAGGATATAAAAGCTCTGCTTATGTCGTTGGAGCGGCACGCAGAAGCTCTGCGGGTATACCATCTAGTCCTACCGACTTGTTATTCTTTATTGCGTTGATTGCGGTAGAGCTCTCATCTTTACTAGGAGTAGAGGTGCGAATTCGGAAAATGGTTACTTCCGGCAGCTCCTTTTGATTTGGGTGCATATAGTTGGCGAATACACGCTTAAGGACGGACACGGAGAGAAAGGCTCCTTCCATCGCTTGAGCTGATCCTCATCTGAAACGAGTACGGCACCATCTATGCCTTTCACCGGATGTTGGCTAGAGCGGTGACCACCTGTTTCTGTCTCTCGGCAGACGGCAATGTCATGCTTTTTTGATTTTGTAGCAAAACAATACTGTAACATTTTAAATGAATGGTAAATAAAATAAAATCTAATCTAATCTCTCTGTCTCTTCCTCTCGGTTTTTCTCTTTCTCTATGTTTGCTCATATATTTTGAAGTATTGCTATTCCATTCATTGTCTTCTATAAGTCTGTTCATTAATTATCTTTTCCATCCATATGTCGCTTCTTTCTGTCTTGTCAACCGTCATTATCCATCGATTTGTCTGTTCATTAGTCTGTTTGTTTCTTTGTCTGTTTATCCATTACCTTATACGTCCATCAATAATTCAGTCTATATTATGTCTGTTGTTCTACAAGCATGTCGTCCATCTATATGTCTGCTTATCCATCTATCTGTCTGTATATCCATATATCTTTCTGTCTGTCTGTTTATCTACATATCTGTCTGTTTATCCATATTCATAAGGTTTCTATAATATTGTTTTTGTGTTTCTTAACAAATCTGCACTTTTTTTTTCGGCTAATTTGAAAGAGAGATGCATATGGAGAATATTCTGTTAAGCAAAGCAGTTCTTTGCAAGTTTCGGACATCATATTTGGCTGTACAACCTAGGTCAGGTTTTGGGGCATCCCAAACAAGTTTAATCGATTAAAATTGTTCTTCCAAAAATGTCTTTTAAGAAAATTAATCACTTGTTATAGAATTTACCACTCAGAGTAAAATGCGAAGGAAGGGTTTCGCCTTCTTCCTCTTTTGTCGTTTCGACTTCACAACAATAATTCATGTCAGATAATTGGACTGCGTCACTTCGCATCCTGCTGTTTCGAGGAAGGATTTAATTTCGAGTACAGCCCGAGGTAATGAACAAAGTGATGAGTCACTTTTTTTTATTATTGAAACCTAAGGAGATGGTGTTAGTCCAGTTACGACAGTGTCATGCTGTTTTTTCTCCTACAATCCACTAGTAGTTTTGTGTTATTGTTGTTTAGTTCATTCGAGGGACGTGGGTGTTGTTTTATTTGATATTAAGTCTGCTGGCAAATTGTCTCTTGTATAGTTGCTGTAGTTGGGGCGCAATCAAGCGATTGTTGATAAAACACTCTTATTGGGTAATAATATCATCGTCATAATCATCGCACGCAAATTTGTTTATCCATTAAGTCACATACTCGTACAATGTATAAATTTCGTATAGACGGGGCATTAGAATGTGGCGCCTCAAGTCGTTGTGTTGGCGCCGAAATAGTGGCGGAAAAACACATTTACTAAATGAATTCACGACTGTCTGTATGCTCCAAATAGTATGTGTTTTTCGATATGTATTTAAAAAGTTTTTCATATTTGAATCGGAAAAATATTTATTTCCCATTTAATTGTGAATAAACGCCCACAGAATGTATATTTAGTTGAATGTAATTAAATTATTAACTTGCAAATAGTTTAAGCAATTTAATTTCAATTTATATATAAAACCAAAATCAGAAATCAGTTATGACAACACCTATGGCGATGAACCGGATATATGTAACTCAAAGTAATTTGCAATCGGTTACAACGATGCCGGTAATACGAGGATTGCCTTTTATATTTCGAGATTAGAGAACAAAAACAAATATTTATTTACCAAAAAATGCTTTATTGTACTTCAAAATATTATCCAATTTTTGCACTCCGATTGAAGTACCTCCAAAACATGTAGTTTGAACGCATCAATTGCTTCTTCAGGTGTCGAAAATCGTTGACCTCGTAATTTAATTTTCATTTGCGGCAATAAAAAACAGCCCATAATTTTTCATGCAAATTCTCTTATAACCAAATAAATATACTGAATTCCACTATAAATGCTAAAAAATAAAAACAGCACTGCGTGCTCGCTCTGTGGTTAAAAATAAAACAACCCCAAATCGTAAAGTAGCGTTGCACACAGCGCACATTCATTGTAGTATGGCGTTATTTGAAGCCGCTACATGGCATGATTTATAAAGAAAAAAATTTGTATAGGAGCCCCCCGCCCCCGGGGCACGATCACCGCCAAATTTTAATAGAAAGTGTTGTCACCGGATATACAGATGTATGCAAAGTTTCAATAAAATCGGGCTTTGTTAAGTGGGTTAAAAATTGATCGCAAGATTCCACCACTGAACGAATGAACGACAGCTCCATGCTGACGCGAAGTGGGTGTAAAATCAAGAATATACGGTGTATGACCCATTAGTTCGATCTTTGGATCGCTCAAACATTCAGTTGTTTGTGCCGATGTGCGTGAGAGCTCGAGGTTGTATTGTCGTGTTTGAGAATTATCCGTCGTCGAGGGTTGGTTATCCTTATTTCACCTAAGATTTGTGACAACCAAATAGTTGTGTATCATTCCGAATTGACCGTTCTACGTTGCACCAATGCTACGATTGCGACATGCCCAGTTTTTCCGAAAACCGAAAAAACAGGCGACCATTTGCTTCAAAGTGCTTCGTAGGCGAACAAATTTTGTTAGATTTGGTTCCTATTGGAACACAAATAACATCGACTGTTATTTGGTTTCGGGCTCATACGCATAGATCCAAGATTCGTCACCTGTCACGATGCTTTGAAGCACCGCGATCATATTTTTGGAGCATTTCTGTCGACCAATTGACACGAACCATAGGAATCATTTCGCTCGGTCAGCCTCTATTGAAAATGATTTAATTTCGGGAGCATTTTATCGTAATCCTGGGTACTTCAGAAATACATTGTAGTCTAGGTTTCGATTATTATAATAATGTTGCACAAAGATTCTAAATTTTTAATCGCCAATCGGTAACAGTTGGAGATACTTTTATAAAATAGATCGGGTCGGCCCTGTTACATTCTAAGTTCGTACTCCGTAGTCACGTGTTTGATATCCTGTACCTAGTCTCACTGTCACAAAATTGTATTTCAGCTCACTTATAGAGCGTTGCGGCACATCTTGTGTTGTTTGTTCGAACTCGGTTCAGGCTAACCAAACCAGCACTACTGAGACAGACCGGAGAACAGTATTCAGCAGCGGAGAAAACCAAGCCCAGACTTGCGAAGCGGAGTGTCTTTGCAGGTGTTTCATAGATCATAGATGTAAAGGTTGAATACTAGTTGTGCTAGCACTGATCCCAGGGATAGGCCGTTATTGAGTTTTCTTCGCCGGCTCTCTGCATCATCGATAAAGACTTGAAACGATCTATCACAGAGCATGTTATTAAGATTTGTTGCTATTTTAATGCAGGGTACGATCTGGAGAAGTTTGTAGATGAGACCGTTCTTACAGACTGTGTCCTACGCAGCTGTGAGATCGATAAACGTCACAGATGTTTTGAGATTGGCTTAGTATACTGCTTCTATGTGTGTGGTTAGAGCCATGACTTGGTCGCAGCTGCTGTGCCCAGATCTAAAGCCTGCCTGTTCCACGGGTAGTACTGCGTTAATGGTAGGTTCTGATTCTGATTCTGATTTCGAAAAGCTTGTACTTTTCCATATTTCACCAGTTTCCTTAGATGCCGGGATGCTACTGGGAACCATTGATGTAATCTTCAATACATCCAAAACTGCCTAAACTCTATACAACTTTAAAAGCAATTTTATTTTTTCCACAGCTGCACTATTTTCGGTTGGCCAAATTTTTCCCACAAATTCCACAATTAATGGACCAACTGTTTTCCATCTTGAAAGAATTTCCTGTTGCTGCAATTGTCGGAATCAGTTTTTCTTTTACTTGCGTGTTCCTTTGCTGTATACACTCGTATGTAGGTATATCCTATACTTGTGGCCATCAATTTGGTTGATCGTGATTCTGTTCGTTCTCGCATCGTGAATGGTATTTGGGTCGATTGGAGATTGCACTGGTTGGATGGTGCTGCGCGCCAATAATGTTCATTAAATCTCTTGGCTCACTCCAGCAGCATTTATTGTGTTATTTTGTTTGTTTTTGTGATTTGTGATTTATGTTTTCCATCTTGCTGGGGATTTCCGTGTTGGAGAATAAAAGCAAAATCTTCGACCTCTTGAGAAAATCGGAAAATTTTCCAATGCCCTGGCGGCTGTGCTACTAATGTTTATTGCATTTGTAGTGTTTTTATCTTTGACCTTGTGCGGATTGACGCTCGGTTCTCGTGGATGGAAAAACAGAAGAGTGAACAGAAGGCCTGTGTATAGTAACCACATGCTCTCCAGGAGTGCATGTGCCTTGATATTAATATGAACAGAAGCTTTGTGTTTACACATCTTTTGTTTTTCTCTTTTACTTGGAATTTTATTAAACACGCCAAGAACCACTTTAATTGAATTGCAATAAAATGCACAGACAAATATTCATTTTAGACACACGCTATTTTGTGAGTGACGAAACATGCATTGTATATTCCATGTTTTACAGTACATAGTGAATATTGCATGTTGCTCTCCTAGTGGTGTTAGGGGTGTTACCGTCAGTATACATCTCAGCGACCCCGACAACTATGGACTCGACACCAATATCAATTGTCTCAAACTAATACCTTTGACACAGTCAAACTAGTTTATCGGTTGTAGTTTCTAAGACAACCACACTCAATTGTATTCTCGGTTAGTTTACAAAAAATAGAAGATTATATTTAAATCGTTTTGTTGAGCGAAACCAGGCCTTTCAGGGGTACCAAACCCCCAAAAAATTTGTTAGGCCCCCACCGTCAAAGTTTCTGTAATCGACTTCCACTCATATCGTGAGCTATGGCTAAAATTGGGCTATATGAGCTCCTCCCACAGGCAAAGGATGTCCAATTTAGGTCAACTTTTTTTTTTTATAAAAAGAGAAGTTCTTGTGCTTTTGATACGCCATCTTATTTTTTTTTTGGGAATTTTTCAAAACAAGTCAAGTTTTGGTAGGTAAGACGATAGCAGCCATTTTATATTTTAAAATAATAGGATTTTTAAAATTTTGAGAGCTAGATCAATCAAAGCTATACAAGCAAAATGTAGAATAGCTATAAGTGGTACAACTGCTAGAGTTTCGGAGTATTTTTGATTTTACCAATAGATCTTACCTACGAAGTGCCTACCTATTTTAACACCAACTTTACAATACCAATTGAGAAAGAGATAAATCTTGCTTTGCGATACCAATTGAGAAAGAGAGGATTAATCTATTCTTGCAATACCAATTGAGAAAGAGGGAGACAAATCATGCCTTGCAATAGCAATTGAGAAAGAGAGAGATACATCGTGCCTTGCAATACCAATTGAGAAAGAGAGATATAAATCGTGCCTTGCAATACCAATTAATAAAGAGATAGACGAATCTTGCCTTGCAATAACAATTGAGAAAGAGAGACACAAATCTTGCCTTGAAAGGTTGATGAAATTAAATTCTCTATAGCTGTATTTTATTGGAATTCGAATTGGGAATTACAACAACAATTGCACTGTTGAATTCCTTCTTTGGAATTTGAAAACCTGCTGTTTGGCTGGTTTTCACATTCAAATTCGTATTCGGATTCCAAAAAAAAATATAGCTTATATTAACTTCGCGTGCCCGTGTGTTTGTCTGTCTGTTTGGCTGTGTGTTGTCCGATCAATTTTCAATTACTTCCCAAAGGGCCCTGAGTCCCATGGACATTTTTTAAAAATTAGCTCGATTTTCTTCAAATTTTAAACACATGTGTACCTCCCATTTTGTAAATTTTTTGGAGTGATGGAGACCTGAGTACCGAGGGGTGCCCATGTAATTTTTTCCAAAATTAGCTCGATTTTATTCAAATGTTAAACACATGTGTGTCACTGATGGACATAGTTTTTTGTACATTTTTTGGAGTGATCGGGCCCTGAGACCTGAGGGATCCCCATATAAATTTTTTAAAAATGAGCTCGATTTTCTTCAAATTTTAAACACATGTGTATCTCTGATGGACAAAGCTTTCTGCAAATTTTTTGGAGTGGATGGGCCCTAAGGCCGGAGGTGTGCCCATATAAATTTTTTAAAATTTAGCCCGATTTTTTTCAAATTTCAAACACATGTATCTCTGATGGACTAAACTTTTTGCAAAATTTTTGCGGTGAACGGCCCCTGAGGTGGAGGTGTGCCCATATAAATTTTTTAAAATTTTAGCAGTTGCATTCATGGATGCAAGCAAGCATTTATAAATCCCTTTTTTCAAAAAAAAAAAATGTACCTACCTTCGAATTTTATCCGGGTTTTGCCTTTGAAACATTTAAGTCGATTGGAAATAGATTGCGAATGCTGCAACAACTTGCGGCTCTTATTGTGAATTTCAATGTTATTGTACTCTGATTGGTTATACACTAGCTATAATAGCTACACTAGCTACACTAGCTACACTAGCTAGACTAGGTAGGGAACTTAAGTAGCGTATATCTGCTGCACCGTTAATTGATATTTGATACTGGGTGTGTTTGTTTAGTTGTGTCGGTTTGTTCCCATATCAGCAGTTCACTCTGCTGACAATGTAACATTGAAAATGGATCGACATTGTCAATGGCGTTTACCGCACTGTGTCTGTAGTTGGTTGGTCGGGCGAACGGAATTTCGTGTTTTCATTGCTATCCGATAGACTGAATCATGAGCGCACATGGATCATGCACCATCCATCATATCAGCTGAGCAAAAACCCCAGAGACCTCAGAATCAATTCAATCGCTGCACTTCACGCACCGTTGTTGTTGTTGCTGTGTTGTATTTCAGAGAGTTGAGCATTTTTCGCCTCTGATGTGAGATTGATTCTAATTGTTTTCCTATAAGAGCGTGTGTGTGTCTGTTTGTGCGGTTGTTCCATTGTTCCAATCAAAAAGTGTCTAAATCAATTCAGTTGCTTTCAAGTGGAATTGATACCAGTTGAGTGGAGTGAGTCGACTGGGTAGAGTTGTGAAAGACAGACGACGGTGCGACAAATTCAGTTACGTTGCGACAAATTCAATTTAGTGTTCGCTCTTAATACTTTGGATTTTTTAAAAAGGAAGGAAGGAGGTGTTAATGGGTTGATAAATGTGTTTAACCTACATCGTGGGAAAAGTATGGAGCTATCAATTAAAAACTAACATTTTTGTAGTTGGGCATTGCTTTAGGAATCAATATTTAGAAAGAACCATCCTACATCTTCGCTCCGGCGTTGCTTAAGGAACCAATATTTTGAAACATCCAATGAACAATGGACACTTAAAGCCATTGTCCCAACAAAGATAAACTATTAATTATCAAAAATATTTACACAAAGGTACTGAATAATGACCGTCAGAAAACTAATGAAGCATTTTCCTTTGTCTCCTTTCAGGTTTTGGAGTGCGTATGAGATTCATCAGGCAGGAGGAAGTCGTCGACTAAACAAAGTGAGTACTGCAGCTATCTAAAGAGGTGTCGTTTTAATGATAAACTTTAATGCAATGCTACCTCATTGACCCAATTATTCTCATTGTGTACATCTGATTTTTTTTTTTTGTGTACGCACTCACCCATTTATCGTCGCACATGAACTTTCAGCGCACAAAGCACAAAACAGAGAAATCAGAAGGAGGTGAAATGTATTTTTGTTGTTCGTAACAAATTTTATTTACATCAATTATGTCGGAAGTGCTTTGAGAAGATGAAAGTGCGGAATCATGTGATCATTATCATCACCATCGGCCTCATCAGCCGGTGAGGACAGGGAACTGTCATTGGTTTAAATCAGATCGCTGTGTTAATCTTTCGAGTTTTGAACACCGAGCAAATGCAAATTCATTACTTCCCTATGAATGGAGTTAGGCACGGTTTGTCCTTGTCCCCCGTCTCGATGACGCTGGTTAATAAATTGTCTGAAATTTGAATTTTTGCTTTTGTGGAATTAAGAATTAATGGAACACGAGAGTGTTTCAATCCAAACATACGCTTGATAGATAAAGCAGACCAGGACGTCAAGGGTTTAGGGACGCCACACTAGATGATATCGACTCGAAATAGGGACTGTTGGAGGTCAGGACCGGACTACGGTTGTAGAGCCAAGCATAATGATGATGATAATTTTCTTCACTACTTCTTCGCTTCGCTGGCTTCGTATTCCCTCCTGTTCAGTGTATGTTTTTGAAATATTTTTTAAAAATTTGTCATTTTTGTTAGACTGATATTAATTAAATGGTTTAATGGGTTAATTTAAAGCTATTTTTTCTATAAGTTCTTAAAGTGAACTTTTTTTTTTGACCTGACAACGTCTCAACATGTTCAAAAAGTTGAATGTTAAATTTTACACTGTTGTGAGACACTGTTATGTCAGACTGTTATGAGACACTGTTATTTCACACTGTTATGTCACACGGTAATGAGATACTGTTATGAGACACTGTTATGTCACACTGTTATGGCACACTGTTATGACACACTGTGATTTCACACTCTGATGTCACACTGTTATGTGACACTGTTATGAGAAATTGTCATGTCACACTGTTGTAAGACACTGTGATGTCAGACTGTTATGAGCGACTGTTATGAGACACTGTTATGAGACACTGTTATGTCAAACTGTTATGAGATATTATGTCAAACTGTTATGAGATACTGTTATGAGACACTTATGTCACACTGTTATGAGACACTGTTATGTCACACTGTTATGAGACACTATTATGTCACACTGTTATTATTTATTTATTTATTATATATATATTTTTAATTTTTATTGTAAGTAAAGCTACTTTATCAACTCTGCGATACGGTCATTAGGGTCTAGAATTTTGGGAACTAAGCCATTTTCAAGTATGAAATTCGGTATGTAGGACTAAGATGCGACTATAAGACTTGTTCCTATGGAAATTCTGGCATATGGCCAATAGGGTCAGGAGTTTTGGGAACGATGCCATTTTGAGACTTTGAGACCGTTCGTGTATCCGTCCCACAGACAAAGAGATCTTTGTTTTCCTCTCTTTCGTCCCGGGCAGACGTTGTCACGCTTAAAACCCGCGGCTGTTTATCCGACACAGCCTGCCTTTTTTTTATAATTCTCGCACTCTTCTAAAATTCGGCTATATGCCTTATATGCTTTGCACAGCGTGGGCATTAAGGAAAAGGAGGAGACAAGAGAAGATGTCTATTATCATATGCTTGGAATGCCTGTGAATCATAGCGATCATAGCGGACATACAGAGCTTTCCACATACGTGGTGTATGGCTGAAGAATGAATCTCTGAACATAAATGTACGTCCGAAGATCGGCTTGATGGTAAACTGATGAGCATTTAGAGTGCCACGGGTATTGCGGTTGAATTCACTGGACAATGGCCTGTGAACATGACAACTACTCTGGAAATGTCTATCCCTAATCTGGAGGTTGGCTCGGTAGATTTGTTTTTATTACAGGAAGGCCACATCGCTCTCGACGTAGTGCAGTTGACCAAGTCTTTTCACCTTTACTTTGCTTTGATGGTAAGGAAGGTGAGAAAACGTTCCCTATCGGATCTTAAAGTAGTCAATGTCCATTGTGACGCCCTTCTTCGCTAGTACGTCTGTTTTTTCATTGCCGTCAATTTCGCTGTTCCTCGACACCCAAACTAGGGTTAGGTCTATGCTTTGGCTTATCAAAGCCAGTTCGGCTTGTCATTGCCTGACAAGTGGCTTTGATTGCATATTGGGTTTTTACGCATATGCCAGCCTAGAATATGCTAACAGAGTCTGGTGGCCTGTAGGACCTTGAAAGATTACGATTTTCAGAAAAAAAAGATCCATCACTGACTCCTTTTCTCATCTTGGATCCATCGGTGAATAGAGTTACATCAAAAAGTCCCAATTCCTTTCCGTCCTTTCAACTTTCTCGACTCGAAAACTCCACGTCAAAGCTAGGACTGAAGTACAGGTTAGGATTACAGTAGTCGGTTGAAGATGGTATCACCTCATTTAGTAACAACTGCAGTACCTATATTGCAGTGTCCGTAAGGTTTTGTGACAAACCACCCAAATTCTCTGAGACGGACAACGCTGAAGGTCGGTGTTATGAGGTAACTAACAGATAACTTATTATTTCAGTTTTTATCTTTCTTTCTTTTGACAAATATGTGTGATATCGTATGTGGGATAATCGTAGCCTAGTTTGGGGTTTGGACCTCAGTGGTCGGACTGATGATCACATTAAATGTTGTAAATGCCAAATTTTAGTTCATTCACAATTAATCCTGATATATGCTTTACAAATGAATTTATTTTGTTTTATATTTAAAAATAAACCGCACAAACACACTCATATTTAAACCAAATATCCGAGCCCATCTGTGTGTTCTAAAAAATAAAAAAATATTTCACTTTCTTTGAAAATCCGCCCGCCTATAAGCGATGTGCAATGTTGAAGCCCATCGCACACTTGTCTATCGATCGATTTGAGTCAATTGATTTTAATTAACATTTTGCTTGTTGTGTCGCCAAAAAACGCACATTGAATTGAGTCAGTCAGTCAGTCAGTCAGTCAGTTAGCGAGTTCATTCAGTTCATTTGCATCCTCATCATCATTTCATTGCAATTAATTACACAACATTTAGCTTTATTCGATTTTATTTATTTTAATCATTTTGCGAGTCTCGAGAGCAGCAAAGCAAACCATTTGACTTAATTCACAATCTAACGTTTTGCATTTGTGCTTGTGACTGCTGTGCTAAGAGTGCTTGGGAGCTTCTCTCAGAACGTAATGTCTTGTGACATAAGACACCAGCTATGTGTGTGGTGTGTTGTATGTACGACGACGACAAATTCGTATTTTTATTCTTAGATCATTGAATTTGGGTCAGAATGAATTTCTTTGCGCTCACATTTCCACGTGAAGATACGATTTGAAAATTTTTTTGGCGCAAACAAAAAGATATACAACGAAATCTAAATCCAAATTGAAATCGAGTGTTGTGCAATTTTATGTGTGCGTTGGTTGGTAAATAATTTCGTTTTTATTTTGCACTTTTGTTGCAGTTACGTAAATGCGAAAAGTATCACTTAGAGCAGCAGTTTTTTGTTTGCTGTTCTTGAAGCCTTAGGAATTTATTAACTTTTTATTGTTAAGAAACAATATGACCTGTGGACAAGAAAACTAAATCGAAACAATATCATTGTAGAATAAAGTCTAGAGTTCTCACCTGATCTCAATTGATTAAAAGATCTGATCAGCCAGCCAACCACATCCACGCGAAGTTAATATAGAGATATAAAAAGGGATGTATACTAGTAGCTCTGCGACCCACGTGGATCTATTGTGCCTCCTCCTGACGTGTGGTTTGATGTCTTTTCATGCCCATCCCTATAGCACCCCCGTCATACCAATGGCTCTAAGGAACTTAATCATATTTTCACACGACCATAGACGAGTGTGACTGTTTCCTACGCTATAACCTACCCTCCAAAGTAGGTATTATCCACAGTTCTTGGGGTATTACGGTGGTTTTAAGTGGGTCCGGAGGGGGTTTTGAAGGGGTACTGTGGGTGGGCTTAAGTGGTGTTTTGAATAGGGTCTTGAGTCTGAGCTTGAGGGGTCTTTTGGGAATATTTTGGTTAGTCTTTTGGTGGTCTTTTAAGGGTATTTTGGGAGGGAGTCTTTTTGGATCTCCATATTTCAATCCTATATATATTCTAGTTGCTCTAGCTAGATCTACCACCTATTCTATTTTTTTACTTTTAGGGGGCTAGTTCTTATGCTCTTATGCTAGTTTGTTATGCTTTAAAAAGGCGTTTTTTTTTTTTTTAAATGTTAAAAAATTATTTTTTATTTTGCGTGTATTTGCTGTAAAGATACGGTTTTTTCGGTAAAAATTAAAAAAAAATTGAATGCATTTTTTGGAATTGGATTTGTTGCTAATGCAAGTGATTAGTGGTTACACATTGCATGCAGGGGGGAGACATTTCTTTCTCGAAGACGATCAGAGAAGAAGAAAACCAAACAGCGGCAGCTGTGTGTGTCTATGTGACCTGCATTCAACGCTCTAAAAAATCATAGTGCGTATACGCCACCATACGGACCGAATAGACTGTGTGCGATTCCAAAAAATTGACTGCACACTCTATGTCTGCATTCATAATGCGTAACCACAACAAACTGCACTTGACATAGAAATGGAAAGGCTTGGAAATGGAGTGTTTCCATTTTAATTTCGTTTTTCCCTTTCTCCTCTTTATGTGTGTGTTTGGGATGATAGATAAATGTTGAATGCTTCGGTGCTCTTCGATAGCAATTGCGCGGCTGACCTTTTTTTTTAGCTTTTGCTTCAATTTCATCGATGAGTGCAATCGTTCGTTCGTTCGTTCGATCACCACAGCCGTCGCTTTGTCGGTTTGTTGGTAGATTTAACAATTTCACGCGAATTTCCCACCAAATGAGGTGGTAGTTTGTCATTCCCATCGTTTAATCGATTGAAGATAGGTATTCGCGTCTAAACACAGAGTTCGTTCCATATTTGCGAGCAATGTAAGAAATGCATCATTACAGAGATGTCGATGTCGTCGTTAGAGTGTGCCACATCCAATTTTGCACAAACAAACCAGGTGACAAAAGGGAAAACAACGCGAAAAACGTACTCACTTTTACTCGTCTTCAATTGGACGACTTAATTTCCCTAAAGCAATCGAAAGCTTCACAATAAAATGCAATTAAATGCAATGGAATGATGACAAATCGACGACTGACACTGATGATGGATATGGTGTTGATCAAGATGATGATGATGATGATGATGCTGGTCATGGTGAATGCTTAAGCATTTCACTTGGGTTTTTCATAATTTATGTCCTCCCATCTCTTATGAATGGCAACTGTTGCGCACACTTTGAAAAGACATAAACAAAATATTAAAGTTTTCACATTTTCATGAAAATCCGGTCAAAGTAATTACAAAATGTTGGGGTACGGTCATGAATTGTTGGCTGTTAGTGTTTTAAAAATACTTGCATTTTCAATGGTAATTTCTTTAACAAAGTGCTTAGCGTAGACAAGTTAAAACACAACTTACATCTCGATTACAAAGTCTTTTAACATGAAAAAGTCTCACTCTAGAGGAGTGCATCTACGAAAAGTTTCTATGTTAAGTCACACTGTTAAGTATTTTATGTCACACTGTTAAATTATTTTATTATGTTATTTTGACGTTACAACGCTTCACTCTATAGGGCTGTATGTAAACAAGTTCCTTACTACCCCTAGTGGCAGGGGTAGGAAGTGGTTGATATATAACATGATCTATATTGTTGTCAAAACTATAGTTGTTTGTATAGTTGAGATGAAAAGTGACGGTAATGACCGCTCCCAGCAGTATTTGAGGGGGTAAGAACGGGGTGACATATACTACGGTTCAGTAGATTAGAAGCAGGCAATTTTGAGTAGTAAAATAAAAAAAATATTAAAAAATATGCTTTTATTATTTATTACACTAGACCCTTAAAAGGTAGAAGAAGATAGAAGGTGGTAGATCTGGAGCCACTAGAACTGTTATAAAATAAATAAAAATTTCTGCAATGGAAATCTGGAATATTTTAGCCTAAAAAAAGCACAAAAATTAAAAGCAAGTTGAGACGCTATGCATTTAAGTCTCTTTAAACCTGCTTTTAAACCTCAAATGCTTAGCATTTCCATATACTTAAGACCGCGTAAGAATCCGTTCAGGGCTATCTTAAACTACCCTCAAGAACCCCGTCTCGACCACCCAAAGACACCTCAAGACTCCACTCACAACCCTCTCAAAACTACCTTGTGCCCCATTAAAGATCACCTAAACACCCCACTCAAAACCCCCTCAAGACCACTTGCAAACACTCAAGAATGCCTTGAAACCCTTTTAATAGCTCTCTAAAAATACTCTCAAAACCCCTTAAGAACTCCTCCTCCCCCCTCACGTCCACCATAAAATCCTGTTAAGGCCCCCTCGAGATCCGCCGAAATACCACGTCAGGATCACCTAAATTGTTATTCACCCCATTGAAACCCCCATCAAAACCCTCTTAAGAACCCAAAAGACCCCTTAAAACCCCTTTAAACCCTCTTCAAACCTTCTCATAACCCCTTTAAAACCACGTCAAGTCTCCTCCTCAAGTCCCATTTAAAAATCACTTAAGACCCCCTTAAGACCCTCCCACGGCGCCCTCAAGTCCACCTCAAGACCACTTTAATACTTCACTACAGATCCCCTTTTAAAACCCACTCAAGACTCCCCTCAAAACCCTCTCAAGACCCTCTAAGCACCCCACTAAAAACCTCCTAAAGTCCCTCTCAAAACATCTTAAAAACCAAAATCAAGAATCCCTTAAAACCCTCTTAAAAGCCCCGCAAGACCCCATCAGGACCCTCTCAAAACCCCTCTAGGCCATTTTAAAATCTCCTCAAGGCGCCACTTAATACCCTCTCAAAACCCCTCAAGACTGCCCTCAAGAACACCTCAATATTCTCTTAAGACCTTCACAATAACACACTAAACATCCTACCAAGACCCCCACAAGACTCCCCTCAAGACCTCATCAAGGTCCCACTTAAGACCCCCTCACGACCCCTCCTCTTAACCAACCAACTTCCATACCTAGAGAGCTGAAATTTTATGAGTGTCCAAAATAGCATTTTTTATATTCCGAGTATGACGCGTGGCGCGTCTCACTAGCCCCCAATTCAGCTGTTTCGACAGCTAAAATCAGTAAAAAAGTAAATCTACCGTCTGTCGTCTGTAGTCCCAAACACCTCAAGCAACTAAAGCTGAAGAAAAAACCACCACTTAATGCTTCGCGAAAGACCACATGACCTGGGATGTGCAATAAGGAGCAAGTTCGAATAGTCTTTTCTGGCAAAAAAAAGTTAAATTTGGATGTATCGGATGGCTATAACTTTGACTTCTAAGATCTAAGAAAGGAGAAGCTCTTTTTAAGCAGAGAAAGGGCTCCTTTCCAGTTATTCGAACTTGCTTCAGTTTTTGAAGAAAAAGTTTAGTTTCTCGTCAGTAAAATTTTAAAAGCAACCCTCGTAAATTTATAAAAAAATAATCAAAGTAAAAGCGAGCACCTAATGCTTTGTGATTATTAGTTGCACAATATTTGATCAGTTCTTTTTTTGAAGAACATTAAAAAAAGTTATTAAAAATATGAAAAAGTCGTAAAATTTCTTTAATTTGATCTTGAGATGACAAAAGTGTGCTGTGACTGACACTCCCACATATAAACAAAGTCATTGCTGAGTCATCTAAAAATGAGAAATCAAAAATTAAATTTGATGAGCAAACCAAATGCACAAAAGACATGGCATTTGGTGCAGTTCCGGCCTCTGTCAGGACAACAACAACAACAAAAGTCAAAATAAATGTGGTACATTTTCCCCGTTTGAAGTTCTTTTTGGTTGCACGTTGGAAAAATCAAAATAAAATAAAACTGATTGACCGGCTGAGTTGATAAATCTTTTTTGCCCGCCCACTATGTTTGCACCCGTTGTGCCACCAGCCGGCTAACAAAAGAGACGACGAGACCAGATCAGACGAATTTTGGTTAATTTTTTTTGTTATAAATATCGTGGTAGTTTAAGGCCGGTAAAAACATCCCAAAGATTTTGTTAGATTATCTCGGATTTGAAGAATCTTTTATCAGACAAGCGATGTGGTGGTGTGAGAGGTTGACATGGGATGTAGATTATAAAAATAATTCCAATGGAAAAATATGTATCGAAAAATAAAAAAGATTTTTGTCGCCTGACAAACCCAATGCGAATCTTTGCTGCGTTGATGATAATACCATACTTGGAGAAGGACCTTACTTTTAAATTCCGGGCCTTTGCTTACATTCTATTGTTTTCTTTCTCCTTTCCTGTCAACAAAAAATATTGATTTGGAACTAATATCGCCCCCTTCTATCACCGACTATGATGAAACCCACCACCTCTTGACCCTCAATAACCCTCAATAACCCCTCCTACTATCTCTATTTTATATATTAAGATTAAGAGATCCTTTGTCAGCTCATTGTTCCCGCAGCGAATCTTACAGGCAACAATTTTTTGTTCCGCGGTAACTTTTATAATCAAACAAACTGGAGACAAGTTCACAAGTACTTCAGCATAATAGCCGAGTTGATATTTCTTGTATGGTACGTCCTAAGAACTTCCATGAAAGCGCCCAGTGATTTGACTTTTTGTATGTATATGAGCATCTGTATTTTGTTTGGTTTTTCTGCTTCTTTCAATTCCCATAAAATTTTTGGATTCATGCCAAACAGAACCTATTCACTTCTCACATTTAGGCACATCATGACAATTGGAATTGAGATGTACCTTTGTATGAATACCCAAATTGTCATATATCTACGTACGAGTATTGTAGTAGATGCATCATTTTTCAATTTTTAAACGGCCACCAATGCTTATGAATAATTTATTCACTGATGAATCAATACTTTTACGTGTATGGAAATGAAAATTTTAAAGAAGACAACATCCGGACCGGAGTGCATAGGATTCGTGCTTTTTTTTAAAATAAAAAAATAAACTTTGCAAGAATTAACTTAATTTTAATCATTGAAATAGCGCAAGTATTGGCGGGCATCTTAAAATGGATGCTGCAGCAGATACAGTAATTATGAAATCTTTAAAAATGGTTTCTGGATGCTTTTTTCCACTTAAACGAGGCGTTGGAGAAGGATTTTAAAAACTCTAAGAGTCTAACTAAATACTGGCTTAGAATAGTGACCAGATCGCTGGTCTGGTTGCCAGCGATAAAGAAAAAGTATAACGCCACCAAACTCAGCCAGTAATTTTGCGACGTACAGTGCAGTACGACTCAGAGAATCTGGGTTGTTTGTTAGTAGACCATACGGGCACTGTAATATACTGCAGACAATACCCGAATGTATGATACCATCATCTACTGACTATTGCATCCCCGAACATAGCTTCAACTCCTCATTCGGTGTCAAGTTTCCTACCAGGGGAAACTGGAAGTATGGGGCAGTAACGAGGCAATTTGACGCAACAATATTCACTGACGGATCCAAGAGAGGGACGGAGTCGGTGCAGGTATCTTCTCGGATGATCTAAATCTGTCAAGCTACCCGATTCAGCTAGCATCTTTCAGGTAGAGATCATAGCAATTAGGGAGGCTTGCAAGCACTAAGGTTTAGAAACGCAGAAATCGGAAGGGTTGGTATATGTGTTAATAGCCAATCTTCCATAAGGGCAACAATAAACTCGAAACTCGTACAGTAAAGGAATAGAAAAGAAGAATTGACATAGATCAGCCAATTCCTGGTCATCACCATAGTATGGGTGCCGTTGCACAGTAATATAGAGGGTAATGAGAGGGCGGACAAATTGGCTAATATGGGCGTCACTACGGACACCGGCTTTTTAGGAGAGTATTAGCTGTCCAATGAGGCTCAGTCAAGGAACAAATTTTCTCGTTTTTAAATTCTCTATATTAAGTTCGCGTTCCCATGGCTGGCTGGCTGGCAAATCAAATTTTGTGATCAATTTTTAACCCACTTCCTAAGGACCGATTTTATGTAAACTTTGCACACATGGGTATTTTCCATACAAATTTTTTTCCCAAATGCGGCATCAATTCATGTCATACTATAAAGACTGTGTTCTGTGTGCGCTAGGGCGCTGTGAGCAGCGAAGCTTGTATTAAGTTTGGGGTTGTTTTGTTGATGGGTTGCTGTGATTCGAATGTGTTTTAATTTTTCAGCATTTATAGTGGAATTCAGTATTCTTTTGGTTATTGGAGAATTTACAATAAAAATACTAAATCACAGCTCAGAAGCAGCACCAGCGCTGATTGAGGACCTCACAAGTACAGCGGGGTCCACCACTCTAACTACCTATAAACTAGTCTGAAATTTTATATGGTGTCATTTGACAAATGACGGTAATGTCAACTTCCCTCAGCAAACACGGGTACTTATTGATCGCCTCTCGTATATGGTGAGTGACGTAGTTAATTCAGTTAAGCCAAATTACCTTCGTTACAACACTCCAGATATATAACACGATTGTTCCTCATTCAAAAATATAAAAATGTTCATTGCCCTATGAACATTAACGATGACTATAGGACGGTATGCTGGGATAAGGTGGTTTCATTCGAAAATTATAAATATTTTCATGAATCGTTCAACCGTCCACTTGATTACCGCAATTTATAATTATAATTATTAAGGTCATCAAAATTGGTAATAAAACCAATGACCGCTGATGAATGTGTCACAATCGAAACAAAACCTCCTCTTCATCATTATGTTAATTATATAAATCATTTAGTCATAACGTACGCAATACTTCTTGAAATTGAAATGCAATTCGACTGTCTGCCAATTTTGTTATTGCACCGTGCCACCCATTCATTCATCAAGAGAAACAATTTAAGTTATCAATCCGAGACAATTGAGTTAAATTCGTTATCAAGTGTGCAGCAGCCAGCTTTCTACTGGAACGTGTACTGCTGGAGAGACTTCCATTTTCCGAAAGACAATTATTTTAATTAAGCAAAGTTCCATTTTGTATGAAATGTATGAAATGTACTCGAGATGTGTGATGGATGGATGGATTGGGTATGATATGGATATGAATGATTTTCTAGGAATAAAGACAAAAAAAGTCATAATCAACTTTTCAGTTTCTCTTTGCATGCATGACACACATTCTTACTTCGTTTCGTTCGTACAGAATTATACAGGAAGAATTATTGGGGATGAGATGAGAGCTGATGACGAGTGGACAGAGAAGTAGCTTTAGTCCGATTGAATGTTAGTCTGTCTGTCTGTCTGTCTGCATGCGTGCTTTGCATTAAACGACGCAACAAGTGGCATTGTCGTTGTCGTCTTGGTGTGGTGCATGTTCATCCATTTACTGTCCATGCTGGTTGGTTCGTTCATCGAGATCATCCGAAATATATTCTAGTACATCATGTCAAGTGAACATGCTGAGCATATTAAATAGAACGCCCTGCACTGCCTGATCCAGTTTCTTGCCAGAGTGGATTTTTCATAATTAAACAGTGGATAAGTTGGGCATTGGACTAAAGTTTGACTTAAAATTTAGTTCTCACATTGGACACTTGCATGCCTCGTTGTGTTGGTCAATAAACAACTGTTGTACGATGAACAAAAGGCACGCGCACATACTTCGTTTCCAAGTTTTATGTTCCAATGGTGACAAGTTTTTTTTCAATGGATATTGTCGTCAATTTAAAGGATTTATTAGCAATTAAATGGTTTTTGGGTTTTTCCGTCCTTTGAATCGCTTATGTAACGCTTTTGTAAATTGAAATGCGCATAATGTTGACTCGGCGAAACGATTTCTTCTTCTCACATACATGTGGCAGATATTTGGTGGCCAAGGACTTGACTAAGAAGACACTAAACAAATTGCAAAAGAACGTCTGCTTGGAAATAACAGGCGCAATGGGCTCTACCTTGACAGATGCTCTCAATACACTCCCAAATCTGCCACCTCTGGATCTAGTTATTCAGATGGAAGCAGTGAAAGCTATATGTCGACTTCGAAAGAATAAGTTCTGACATTATTGGCATAAGAGAGTGCATGGAAACATATTCCATAAAGTTTTTCCTTCGCTCCTGATGCCTGTGGACAGTACTGTACCCGTTCTTATGTTCAAAAGAGGATACAAAGTTCAAAACACTAGCTGGGAGAAATGGAAAAATTCAACTGAGATCTTTAGGGAATTCGAAACAATTTGCTTTACTGACGGTTCTCTTACTGATGAAGGAAGTGTCTTGCTCCAGTTCTAGTTCTTAGATGAGAATTCTAAGGAGGCATTCGTGTTTCAAACAGAAATATTTGCTATTTTACAAATTGCCAACTGGGCTGTCTTCAAACAAAAAAAAACAAGGACGTCACTTTGCAATATGTAGTGACAGCCAAGCGTGCTCAACTAGCATTGGATTGTGTCAACTGGAAGATTGTTGTGGAATGTAAGAGAAGGCTGAACTCTATTTCAAGATGGAATTCCGTCACTCATATCAGGGTTACAGGCCATACAGGCATAGAATGAAATGAATCTGCTGATCCACTCGCAAGAAGTGGTTTTCCGATGTTCCTACTGGTCCGAAACTATTGTTAGGCTTGACTCAGGCAAACTTAACTATTGGTATTCGAAGATTTATGGAAGTCGATGAGGAGTACTGTTGGAACTATACTTTGTTGGATAAATACTTTAAGATTTACCAAGAACTGATAGGTTGAATAAAAATATCGCCAACTTCATTTTAGGAATATCTAGAAGGAACTGTCGGAGCATGGTCGGTTTATTTACAAGGCATAACCCGCATGGAAGTCTTATCTTCAAGTTGGGAATTATATTAAATCGAATATGTAAGTCATGCCTGGAGGAAGAAGAAACAACTTTACATTTCCTTTTTAGCTATCCTGCTTTTCCCCGGGTAAGGAAGAACATTTTTGTAAAGAAGAACTTCAATCGTTGAAAGTAGATAAAGTCCTTTGCTATCTTAAGGTAGCGCAGAGATTTGAATATTGAACTCACTGGGAACGAGTACAGTGAACCTACGATCTGAGTGTTTTGGTGTGGTTTTCCTCGGATTGTCATAGGATACCAGCCCATCTCTCCGAGGGGACCGCTATATCTTAGTTCATCGACGGGTTTTATACTTGGAAAACTCGCAGATAAATAGGGTAGGGCTGCTGTTATCAAGAATGTCTAGAAGGGCACTGTCTTCGTATTTAGCAACCTGGTCATACACAGGACCGTATTGTTGCCTTGGATAGCTTGCTATCATAGGCGGCCTAGGAAAGCTTTATATTCTAGTGGTAAATGAATTAGTTCGAGGTTCCAGATGATGTGCTGCCAGGGTTAGCTTTGCTTTGCCCAGATACTCATTCTAAGAGAACTGAGGTCCTTTATGTCAGATCTCACCAAGGTCGCGTTGGTACTACGGCTACGGCCACAGATGAGGTTGACCTCCATGGAGGCTTGCTGAGTCTGGGCCAACTTTTGGTTGAGGACACAGTTTCGTTCTCGGCTTGCCCTACGTAGTAGCTGGTGGTTTACTACCCAAATGCGGGTAGAGCACTAGCATTGCTACATAAGCCGACCCTGGTGTTACCATGTACATTGGTACGTCAGTGACCGTCCTGATGTAGCCGGTGCGAGTATGTGCTCTAGCCCGTACGAGTATGTGCTCAATGTGGAGTTGCATATCTCAACCGGTTGTCGTAAACCAAAGATCGGCAGGGATGTGCGATAGGTCCTGCTCTAACCAATAAGTTAATACTGGTACCTCTGTCTAAGATAGACGTTAATTGTCATTTAAATCATCCGTGTCCGAAGAGGACCGTGAAATAATCCGTGTCCGAAGAGGACCGTGAAATCAAGTCTTCAAGGCAGGTGTCAACGGAAATCTAAATACACTTCATACCAACCCATCGCAACTATGTATATTGTATAGTATATAGTTTTACTACTGGGATCTAGTTCTCTAGTTCTCTAGTTGCGAGAAAAATGTCTTCACCGATTCCGATTTTGAGCCGAAGTCACTGAGTTAGATATCTCTTAATTCATAATGCATACCAATATAATCAATATTTACAGCGATCGCTTGGTAAGCATCTCTATTATGCTCTGCTTATTATGCTTATGCTTATTCGATTCTATCGTAAAGTACCTTCTGATAAGGGGTCGAATTACGACATCAGTTAACGAGTGAATGAAAATCCATACGTTAACGAGTGATCGAATATTCTTCATTGGGACATTGAGATGATCACTACTCGTCACTCGTTCACGTAAGCAATTATGCCAAATCAACATTATTCAGTCACGTATGTGGTAATTCGACCCCAGGTTCTTCTTCGCTCAAGCTACCCTTACGTTTTTTGGAATGGGGCTACTTTTTAACATCGTCGTAGCCTCTGTAAATAACTTGGTTTTAGAGTCTCCGGAATAGTCAGTGCTTTCAATTTTTTGTCCGCATTTTTTCTTTTTAAGCTCTGATTACAGTTCAGAATACTTTTTATTGAAAGCCTGGTACCTGGTAGGGTGCAACCTTTGTTTTAATATTTTTTGTTGAAAGCAGTACCTGGTAGGCTACAACTTTTGTCTTTTATACTAAATCTTTTTAAAAAAGGAATGCTTATGGAGTATGCTTCATAACAGCTGGATACTACAATTGATCCGGGCTAAAGGCTAAAAGAATTGAACAATTTCGAATCCAGACCTAGAGAGAGCGGCATAAAATTAGTACATCCCCTACCTGATACCACTTGCTTGCTTACGTAAGCCAGTATTTAGTTGAACTTGCAGCTGGTTTTTTTACCAGAGTTTTCGATCAGTTCCACCAACGACAGGTTACATATGCGACAGGTAGTACTAGTAGTAGTTAATAGTCAAAATACATCAACCATCCCTGGGATATTCATCAGCCTTCCTCTCATTCTGTGATGATCTCGTTAACTACTGGTGCGAAAATAATTGCATTTATAAGAAGCAAGTGCGCATTTTTTTTAATTATTATATCTTCCAAACAAAACCATCGCCCGACACCATATCTGTCACTCCATTTGCAATATATATCCTTGTTAACCCATTTGCCTACTCTCTGTAGAATTGAAACGCGCAAAAGCGTCTACATGCTCCTGTTAAGGATACACCATATCGCTCCATCACTATATAGCTCCATTACTATATCACTTTTTTCTACTTACAAGTTGCACACGCTTTTGCTTAGTCCCTTGAGTCGTCATCGTTTCGTCCTATAAAACATTAACCTTTGACCTAAAACTGCAGAAAATCGACAGACAATTGCAACGCCTCTGTCTGTGGAGAGGAGTTCTGTTTGTCCTCTTTAATATTTTGCTCACTGATTAAAATGAATAGTCCTTTTTATCTCAAATTAAATGTGAATAACCAGTTGGATTCTGTCTCTAAACATTTTATGGCAGGTATATTTAAGGTATAGAAGTAATGAATTTGGTGCTGAAATTTGGCAAACAATTTTGTTTCTGATTAAGGAGTACATTAGAAATGAAACAAAGTAGATTTATGCCAAAGAACTGGTTTAAGATTTGGAAAAAATACATGTATGTACATTGAATCACCGCCGATATTAAAGGCATCTTGGTGTAAAAGGAAGAGCAATTTCATAAGTTACCCAATAGCTAGCTAACTGAGGAATTGGTGGCTTCATTAATGACAGATGAGTACAATTTAACCGCCACCTACCTGAGCTAAATGAGGAATTGGTGACTTCCTTATTGACAGATGAGTACACAGTGTAACCGCCACCAAACATAGAATAAGTAAGCAGGGCGTTAAAGGCCTTCTAATAAGATCGTATCCAATTGGATCTGACCAAATCTGGAGTTCCTGTTCTACGCCAAGCAATTTATGAACTAATAGTGCAAGTATTGGGCGAAAAAACGATGCCAAAAGACTGGAAAAAAAATCCTGTACCTTAGTGAGGAGCAATTATTGTGGTATTGTAACGAATTTAGACGTATTTAGTTTAACTAAATTAACTTCATCACAAACCCTAGTTTAAAATATATTCACACAATAAAAGCCCAGGCAATTGGAATACAAAACTCATACACACAATTTGCGATTTGCAACTCATATACAACAATAGCACTATGGATTACAACACCACCGAAAAATCGCAAGGTGATGAGTTCGAATCTCATAAACGCATTATTGTGTCAAACAAGATTCTTTTTTTTTTTTAGAAAATAAAATTCAAATTCAGCTCGAAACAAAGATGTAAAATACATAAGACCTAGTACACCAAGAATATACGTGTACTAAGAATACTTTTTTTCCCCCAGTAGCAATATAATTTCCAGATGGTTACAACAATATTGGACGGGGAAATCAAAAAAAGACGAAAGACAATTCTGCTGCAAGGTAGAAACGTCTCCTAATATCCTAATAATTCCTTCCGTCCGCCTAATAAATTATTTCGTTTTACTACATCGTATTTGCTAGCTACTACCCCAAGCTGTTCTAGTCTAAAACTGATAAGATTGTTGGGCAGGCGATGAAAAAATGGTTAGAGTTCCAAAACTACCTACACCATCTGTTTACAGACTTTAAAGCCGTCTATGATAGCATAGCCGGAGTAGAACTTTATATAACCATGAGAGAATTCGGCACCCAAAATAAACTGACACGACAATGTAGGTTGACCATGACCATGACGAATGTCATAAGTATTCTCTTCGCGCTGGCGTTGAAGAAATGATCTGAGCCTCCGATGTAACGTCGAGAGGAACTATTCTCTATAAGTCCATCCTAATTCTGGTTTACGCAGAATATATTGACATCATTGGTAAAAAACCAAGACAAGAAACTTTTATCCAGGCGGCACGAAAACTGGGGCTGCACATAAATGAGAGGAAAACAAAGAACATGGAGGTCACCAAAAGATCCAATATTAGTCGCTTAGTTAAGATACTATCTCAATTGTAGCAGCCTATAGTCTGTGAAGACTCTTCCGAACCGAAAAATCAAAGCTGCTTGTGGGTATAATACAATCCTTAGTTGTAATAGCATGTTGCGAAGTCTCTATATTAATCTCAAATTTTATAAACATTCAAGTTACTCTCAATAAAGAATTGTATATATCTACAATCTTACCAATACTTTCATATGGATCCGTGGCTTGGGTGCTTAGCAAAACTACTCTGACCTCTTGGCCCAGTTCGTAAGGCTAGTATTATGGGGAATTGTTGACACCCTATCTGAGGTAATTTGATTCCGGAAACTCTATAACGAATAGATCTACGAGCGTTCCGCGATGTTGAAATTTCGAAGAGAATCAAGCTCGGTAGAGAAGACACCTAATTCACATGAGCGGAGAGAATACAACTCGGAAAGTCTTTTGTGGTAGGATTTATGGAACACGATAGTGAGGCAGGTCAAGCCTAAGCTGGAAGGTTAGCATAGAGTTAGCGTACTTATGGAAAACCTTGGTAATATCGCCTTGAAATCATGACTGCGGCGAGACTTTTTGTGGGAGGCCAGGAGGCGGTTGTAGAGTCAAACAATATGATGGTGATGATAGTATAAGAAAACATGCGTTTAGAAAGCAGGAATATTTGAATGAATGATATCGTGCAATAAAAAAGGCAAGGTGGGCTTCAGTACAGAACCGAAACCGAGTGATAGAAACACTGTGCCATTCAATAACTCTTTTGGTCCAACTTCACTTCTTAGCTAAGTCATTATTTCATCGAAGCTATCGCGATTTCGTTTTTCACACTTAGTTGTGTATTGAAATCGCCTGGTTATAGTGCGTTTCATTTGCAAGGTGGAGTTAACATATCTCTCTCTCTCTCTTTATTTCTCTTTATCTATCTATCTTTCTCTCTTTTTCTTTATCCCTCTTTCTTTATCCCTCTCTCTCTCTTTATCTCAATATATATCTTTCTATATCTCTCCCTCTCTATACACCCTTCTCGATATATATATCTCTCTATATATATCTATTTTTATCTCTCTCTCTCTCTATATATATATCGCTCTCTCTCTCTCACTCGCTATCTCTCTCGTTCTCTCTCTTTCTTTCGCGATCTCTCCCACTCTCTCTCTCTCTATCTCTCTCTCTGACGCTTAGATTTAATTTTGCGTTGCACTTGCATATGTTTGGGTTTTGGGTAAATTGTGAATTTTGATTCCGTTTGCAATCTGAAACTTTGACAGATTAGCCGTGGTTTTGAGAGCGAGTTATAGTAAGCAAATGAAATTAAATTATTCTTCTTCGCCTCTGCGTTTCGTGTGGTCGTCCCTCTGGTGGAATTGCGGGCTTCGCCTCTAAACCGTCCACACAGAGTTGTGTCGAACTAAGAACTCGCTTTCCAGTTAAGAGTCATGTTGTGCTGCTCTACAGCTTGCTTAGCAAACGACGACAGCAGCCGTTTTTTGAACTTTCAATGCTAAATTGTGTTGTTGGCTTTTCTTTAAGGTGACAGCCGGTCGACTGCCTATTGACTTGAAAGGGAGAGCGGCCCGCTTACAAAAACTAGGGCTAAGGATGAAGTAAGGAAACCGTCCACATAAAAGCCCCCTGCCTGTGGCGGGCAAGCAAAGCAAAGATATAACTGATATTTTCTGTAAAAGCCCTTACTGCGGTTGGGGTGAACTTGTAAGAAATGAACGACTAAGTCCTTACCACAGGCAAGGAGAACTTATTTCTTCAAAATGGTGCGAAAATAATTGCATGTATAAGAAGCAAGTGCGCATTTTTTTTTATTAATTATTTCTTCCAAACAAAAGCATCGCCCGACACCATATCTGTCACTCCATTTGCAATATATATCCTTGTTAACCCATTTGCCTACTCTCTGTAGAATTGAAACGCGCAAAAGCCTCTACATGCTCCTGTTAAGGATACACCATATCGCTCCATCACTATATAACTCCATTACTATATCACTTTTTTCTACTTACAAGTTGCACACGCTTTTGCTTAGTCCCCTGAGTCGTCATCGTTTCGTCCTATAAAACATTAACCTTTGACCTAAAACTGCAGAAAATCGACAGACAATTGCAACGCCTCTGTCTGTGGAGAGGAGTTCTGTTTGTCCTCTTTAATATTTTGCTCACTGATTAAAATGAATAGTCCTTTTTATCTCAAATTAAATGTGAATAACCAGTTGGATTCTGTCTCTAAACATTTTATGGCAGGTATATTTAAGGTATAGAAGTAATGAATTTGGTGCTGAAATTTGGCAAACAATTTTGTTTCTGATTAAGGAGTACATTAGAAATGAAACAAAGTAGATTTATGCCAAAGAACTGGTTTAAGAGTTGGAAAAAATACATGTATGTACATTGAATCACCGCCGATATTAAAGGCATCTTGGTGTAAAAGGAAGAGCAATTTCATAAGTTACCCAATAGCTAGCTAACTGAGGAATTGGTGGCTTCATTAATGACAGATGAGTACAATTTAACCGCCACCTACCTGAGCTAAATGAGGAATTGGTGACTTCCTTATTGACAGATGAGTACACAGTGTAACCGCCACCAAACATAGAATAAGTAAGCAGGGCGTTAAAGGCCTTCTAATAAGATCGTATCCAATTGGATCTGACCAAATCTGGAGTTCCTGTTCTACGCCAAGCAATTTATGAACTAATAGTGCAAGTATTGGGCGAAAAAACGATGCCAAAAGACTGGAAAAAAAATCCTGTGCCTTAGTGAGGAGCAATTATTGTGGTATTGTAACGAATTTAGACGTATTTAGTTTAACTAAATTAACTTCATCACAAACCCTAGTTTAAAATATATTCACACAATAAAAGCCCAGGCAATTGGAATACAAAACTCATACACACAATTTGCGATTTGCAACTCATATACAACAATAGCACTATGGATTACAACACCACCGAAAAATCGCAAGGTGATGAGTTCGAATCTCATAAACGCATTATTGTGTCAAACAAGATTCTTTTTTTTTTTTTGAAAATAAAATTCAAATTCAGCTCGAAACAAAGATGTAAAATACATAAGACCTAGTACACCAAGAATATACGTGTACTAAGAATACTTTTTTCCCCCAGTAGCAATATAATTTCCAGATGGTTACAACAATATTGGACGGGGAAATCCAAAGAAGACGAAAGACAATTCTGCTGCAAGGTAGAAACGTCTCCTAATATCCTAATAATTCCTTCCGTCCGCCTAATAAATTATTCCGTTTTACTACATCGTATTTGCTAGCTACTACCCCAAGCTGTTCTAGTCTAAAACTGATAAGATTGTTGGGCAGGCGATGAAAAAATGGTTAGAGTTCCTAAACTACCTACACCATCTATGATAGCATAGCCGGAGTAGAACTTTATATAACCATGAGAGAATTCGGCACCCAAAATAAACTGACACGACAATGTAGGTTGACCATGACCATGACGAATGTCATAAGTATTCTCTTCGCGCTGGCGTTGAAGAAATGATCTGAGCCTCCGATGTAACGTCGAGAGGAACTATTCTCTATAAGTCCATCCTAATTCTGGTTTACGCAGAATATATTGACATCATTGGTAAAAAACCAAGACAAGAAACTTTTATCCAGGCGACACGAAAACTGGGGCTGCACATAAATGAGAGGAAAACAAAGAACATGGAGGTCACCAAAAGATCCAATATTAGTCGCTTAGTTAAGATACTATCTCAATTGTAGCAGCCTATAGTCTGTGAAGACTCTTCCGAACCGAAAAATCAAAGCTGCTTGTGGGTATAATACAATCCTTAGTTGTAATAGCATGTTGCGAAGTCTCTATATTAATCTCAAATTTTATAAACATTCAAGTTACTCTCAATAAAGAATTGTATATATCTACAATCTTACCAATACTTTCATATGGATCCGTGGCTTGGGTGCTTAGCAAAACTACTCTGACCTCTTGGCCCAGTTCGTAAGGCTAGTATTATGGGGAATTGTTGACACCCTATCTGAGGTAATTTGATTCCGGAAACTCTATAACGAATAGATCTACGAGCGTTCCGCGATGTTGAAATTTCGAAGAGAATCAAGCTCGGTAGAGAAGACACCTAATTCACATGAGCGGAGAGAATACAACTCGGAAAGTCTTTTGTGGTAGGATTTATGGAACACGATAGTGAGGCAGGTCAAGCCTAAGCTGGAAGGTTAGCATAGAGTTAGCGTACTTATGGAAAACCTTGGTAATATCGCCTTGAAATCATGACTGCGGCGAGACTTTTTGTGGGAGGCCAGGAGGCGGTTGTAGAGTCAAACAATATGATGGTGATGATAGTATAAGAAAACATGCGTTTAGAAAGCAGGAATATTTGAATGAATGATATCGTGCAATAAAAAAGGCAAGGTGGGCTTCAGTACAGAACCGAAACCGAGTGATAGAAACACTGTGCCATTCAATAACTCTTTTGGTCCAACTTCA